>VDFB02270651.1:72173000-72293478 GCA_007258455.2 Sequoia sempervirens
CTCTCTCCCACTCTCCGACACTCTCTCCCACTCTCTTCCTCTGTCCTGTTGGAACTGTAAAAATCTGATGCTTTTTACATATCTTTCATCCCCTTGAGTCTCCATTTGAGTCCTACCTTAGGCACATTTTCCTCATTTTATGATATTTTTACCCATATTTTGGTCGTGTGACCCCATAGAATCCATCAAGTCCATGTCATATGGCATGGTCTATCTAGGTCTCTGACCCATGTAACATATGTTTGCAGCAGGTGATTGGAAAGACTTGTTCATTGTTACAATGATCGACATTCACCTGTAGATTTCTATCAGGAGACTATTCACGTGGTTTCAGTGACCGAGGAGGAACCTATCGGTAGGAGTTTGGTCATCGGGATAGTGTCTCATCAATTTTGAATTGTCTCCACGACTAATGCATGTGGAGGTTCATCGGTGAGAGCTTGGAGATATCGTAATGTGATCTCAGCGAGGTTGTTATGTCTTGTCGACACAGGGTTTTTGTCAGCATGTTCTCGAGGAGAGTCTTACCGAACAACACATGGATGGTTTCTTCGGCCAAACATATTACTTCCGGTGTGAGGTCATAGTGAATATACATTGTCACATCGACCAGTGGCGGGAGGATGCATATTGGTAAGAGTTGAGGCTTTCGAAGTAATGTCTCGGCGAGTGACCTTCGGTCTCGCCGATAACACAATGAGGACTTTTTTGGGATGAAAATTGGATTGTCTCAGTGACACACAAGATGGATAAAGTCTTTCGGTAAAACAAAGTGCACTCTGTATGAGGTCTCCCCGATGTCGGTATGTTACGACAACCCACATAAGATAAAAGAATACATTGGTGAGAGAACCAATTTGTCACAGCGACTCATGATGAATGAATATTTTTGGTAAAGCAAAGTCTAATCTGTGAGATGTCTCTCTGATATCTCAAGGTTATAGCGAAACAGATGAAGCAAGGAAGCATGTTTCGGTAAGAAGATTTCTTATGTCTCAGCGACTGGGAGATGGCGTTCGGGGTGACTCTCGGTATAATGAAGCATTATCTACATGATGTTTCCCCGACTCCATGAGGTCACAACGAAACACACTGGGATAGGAGGATTTTCTTTGGTTTCGGCATAAAAAACAGAATGCTACAGCGACATGCATGAGGCAAAAGGACACATATCAATGAAACATTCTAGGACATAACGTTTATTTTGCTTTGGGAATAGCCTAGCATTGGTAGTTGCCCTGGAGAGGCTTTTTTGTGTTTTTGCTCACCATTAGGATTGCATTTGGTTCAATATCGACAAAAGCAAACACATGGGTAATGTTAGGTTCTCTCTTAGCTATCCAACGATGTAATTTTTTTCACTTTTTAACAATGTTAAGCCTTTCATCCATAATTTCTTTTGTTTGTATGTCTCTTTTTCTCCAAAAAGTAGTGTTTGGTTTTTTTTTCGTTATAAATTAACCGTTCATCGAAATTTCAAATAAATTACATTTTTAGAAACTAGACTCTATTCTACATTTTTTAAAAGAATTAAAAAAAAATCAATTACCTTCAAAAAAATTTAGGGGGAGCACGACCAAAATTCTGCTTTTCAGGAAGTGCCCACTTAGAAAATTAGTAAAAAATCAAATATTCATTAAAAAATTATTAGAAAAATTGTGCATCAACTAGATACTGTTAGCTAACTTTTAACCATTGCGATTTTAAAAATACTACAAAAAAGTTCACCGTGCTCAGGTCGTACAAGAATTTGGTTTCAAGACTTCTGGATAAACTGTGTGCATTTTTTTACATCGACGTTTCAGATCATACTCCATGATCCATCATCAGGATGAATGGTAGAAATAGAGAATTGAAAGATGATAAGCAGACTTGGATATAAATAGGAGAGGGGTGAGAGGGTAGGGAAACACAAAACCCAAAAAGCTATTAAGTATTAAAATAAAAAGGTCAAAAAGGTTATAAAACACATCAAACCCAAAAGGAAAGATTCAACATATTATAAGGATCACAAAATTGTAACAAGTTGATGAAGGAAAGTGACAGGAGTAACTTTAGAAATCAAAACAAAAGAGTGGAAATAATATGTTAAATAGAAGACAATAGAAAGAGAAAAGAAGTAAACACATGAGAAATGAGATAAGAAGGCAGAATAAAATTGAGAAAGATGTAATAACAAGTGAGATTAAAAAGGACAGGAAAATAGGACATAAATAAAAATAAAAAATAATAAGAGATAAATAATATAAATAAAATAGACAAAAACAAAAGAAATTAGCAAACAAAAGAAATAAATATAATAAATATTAAGATAAAAAGAAGGCAATAAACACACAATGAATGTAAGAGGTAAAGAAAACAAAATTGAAAATGAAATGTGATAAAGATTAATAAAAGAGGAAGGAATAGAACATGAAAAATTAAATGAAATTAAAAAGAGAGAGAAGAATGCAAAAATTAAAAGAAGTTGACACAAAATGGAAGAAACAAGTGAAAAAAGTGAAACCAGAGAGACTATAAAAGCCAAGAAATAAAAAATAAAAATAAAAGTAATAAGAGAAAACAATAAAAAATTATAGTCTCTCTGGTTTCATTTTTTTCACTTGTTTCTTCCATTTTGTGTCAACTTCTTTTAATTTTTGCGTTCTTCTCTCTCTTTTTAATTTCATTTAATTTTTCGTGTTCTATTCCTTCCTCTTTTATTAATCTTTATCACATTTCATTTTCAATTTTGTTTTCTTTACCTCTTACATTCATTGTGTGTTTATTGCCTTCTTTTTATCTTAATATTTATTATATTTCTTTCTTTTGTTTGCTAATTTCTTTTGTTTTTGTCTATTTTATTTATATTATTTATCTCTTATTATTTTTTATTTTTATTTATGTCCTATTTTCTGGCCTTTTTAATCTCACTTGTTATTACATCTTTCTCAATTTGATTCCCTTCTTATCTCATTTCTCATGTGTTTACTTCTTTTCTCTTTCTATTGTCTTCTATTTAACATATTATTTTCACTCTTTTGTTTTGATTTCTAAAGTTACTCCTGTCACTTTCCTTCATCAACTTGTTACATTTTTGTGATCCTTATAATATGTTGAATCTTTCCTTTTGGGTTTGATGTTGTGTTTTATAACCTTTTTGACCTTTTTATTTTAATACTTAATAGCTTTTTGGGTTTTGTGTTTCCCTACCCTCTCACCCCTCTCCTATTTATATCCAAGTCTGCTTATCATCTTTCAATTCTCTCTTTCTGCCATTCATCCTGATGATGGATCATGGAGTATGATCCGAAACGTCGATGTAAAAAAATGCACACAGTTTATCCAGAAGTCTTGAAACCAACTATTATGGACTGTGAAAACAAAATGCTATTAATGTACAAGAACTGCTATGTTATGTTTTCTGACAAAAATAGCACCAATTTTTGTACGTACCTCTTTTGAACCCCTTAATCTCAACCATTTTCAAAATAAATTAGTAGTTTAGAAAGTAGACTCGGAGCACTTCGATCCTTGTTTTGTTCCATCTCAAAATTTTGAGTGTAACTATCCTCAATTTCATGTCCAAGGTGAGTATTTCCTGATTTTAGAAAAAAAGTGGCCACTTAAGCCCCTTTTTTGGGAACCATCTTGGTGCACTTACCCTAAGATCATTTCACTATGTTTCACCTAAAGAGTTTTTATGCAAGTCTTCAAGAGCTAAAGTGTTGATCAAAGGAATTCAAGAGAAAATTTATCATATTTTTATTGCAACATTCAAGATCCAATTGTCATGTCAAAGTCTTCTTGTATCATGTATGTTTTTGGAGCTAATATTGTGATGTATGTTTCATGATCAAATCAAGCATTAAAAGTACTATTTCAAGCAAGATTCAAGTGTCAAGATCCACATCCATTGAATCCATTTCATGCAAGTTGCAGACTTTCATTCTAAGGTTTATTCAAGGGTTTGTTGATTGGTAACATAGATTTTTTCATTCTTTATTCCCTCTTTCATGTTTCATTTAATTTCAAGGTTTGATTACCAAAACGGGGTTTGACCAAGGCAAACCCCCATTCACCAAAAACAAACAATTTTCCCTCATGTTGTGTTTGAAAATATAGGTGGAAGAAAGCTTGAAAATCTATTGAAGAGAAAAATTGAAGAAGTTGACAAAGTTGCAAAAGTAGTCATAAAAATTGTCATCTCATAGAAACTCATCTATAGAATGTATTTCTAACATTCTGACATTACCAATTGGAAAAATTGGTAGATTCAGATCTATATCACAGGCTTCCAAAAGTTGCAAAAAAACCCTGGCAGTGGACCCATTTTCCCCTGGGAAAATGAGTCCTAGTTAGCCTTTGAAAACCCACTTTTGGTGACTGGTAAAAATAGTTCTACCCTTCTTAGATCTATAATTTAATTTTTGGTTCTGCTTATTTTGAGTTTAATATTATTATTTCAAGTTTAATTTGGCATAAATGGGTTAGTTTACTATTTTTAATTTTTCTCCCAAAAGTGCCTGGTGAACCTAACCCCTGTCCTTCAGTCATAAGGAAATCTGTCGATTCACACCTTGAGTTGACTCACCTAAGGGTTGTAAGTCAATTCTTTGTGTGGATCTCATTTCCTAATGAAATAAGGAAGATAGGTTTATCATACCCCTATTTTGATGCCCCTAACCTATTTTCTTTCATTTCATTTTGGTGAACATGACTTTTGAGCATTGTATCTTTCTAATTTTTAAGTCGAATTCAGCCGTAGATCTATATTTTGCATTCATTTGCATTGCATTGCATTGAATTGGATCTCATTTAGGGTTTTTTAGCTCGCATTAGTTTGCGTCTCATTTAGGGTTTTAGGATTGCATTTTTGAATTCATTAAAATCCAGAAAATGCAAAAAAAACTAGTCATTTTACTTAGTTTTTACATAGCATTGCATCATCATTCATTTACATTTGAAACTTGAATCAAAATTCCATAACAAATTAGGTCTCCTAGTTTTGTAAATTTATCACTATTTTGCATTTGCATTTAGACTTAAATTTATAGAAATTTAAAACTACAATCACCTATCTCAGTCCAAAATATGAAAACCATAAGAATCCACTTAGAAATCTATAAATTCATTTCTGAAAACCCTTAGCTAGGACCCATTCTCCCATGGGAGAATGGGTCCCTGATTATGGATTTTTCCTATATTTTTGGGCATTAAAATCTTTGTTTCTATATTTTGTTTTGCTTTTACAATTTGCATAAATTTTGTAATCTCAAATTGATCATATTAAGCTTCATTTGATAAATTCAATGCATTGTGTGAATTCAAAATTGCATTTACAAGACATCATTTTCAACTTTTTAAATAGCATAATCAAAAAATTATGATATTCAAAATTGTAAGAGAGGGGGATCATCATGTCCAAGGCCCCAGGTTAGGGAGGGTCAAGATGCGAGAGGTTACCCTAACTTACCTCAGCTAAGCACAGTGTTAGGAAATGCAAGGCGAGAGTAACGAGGACCGTAAGGCCTCTCAGTCACTCTACTGACCTGAAATGAAAGAAGGGGCTAAGCGAGCCAATTTTCAAGTCCAACACTATGCCTCAAGAAGCTCTCTATCTGAGGACGAAAGCATGGTCTTTGGATGACAACACGACGCACTGGAATCTCTAAAGTGGCTTGGAGTCTGTATGACCAAACAACAATAAAGGCCTAGTCAAACCAAGGAAAACTAGCTAACAACCCAGCTAACTAACTAGAGGGCCAGAATGATGTGATTAAATAAATGAAATATTCTCTAATATTGTAAAGTAAGAATGCAAGGGTGAAGAGAGAAAGAAGGATCTCACCAAGGAATTTGTCTTCCAGTTGATCCCTCAAAGAGCCCATACCCCTACACACAATAAGAGAGGAAAATGTTGGGTGGCTGTATAGGGGCCTGCCTCAGTTAGACCCCCATTTAGGTGTTTCCACCTCCACAAACAGCCAAGAGAATGAGATAAAGAAAATGATATAGCAAAGAGCACTAAAGCACTACAAAACAATAAAGTGCTAACTCTACCAAGTGAAAGAGGAGAGGAGAGGGAAGCTTACCATCTCCACCAAGAGCACTCAAGGCTACTTGGGGGAGAAAAATGAGAATACGCAAGCCTCTGTTGCAATGGTGTGGTCCCAAACTTGCTCTACCAAAGTGATGGAGTGTTGCTTTGGCTACAATGGAATGCTTGGAATGTTGTTTGAAGCTTGAAGTGGATGCAAAAGACTGTGTTGAAGCTTGTCGGGTGAGTGTAGAAGTTAGAATGCATGTTGAAGGGATTAATTTGAAGAAAGAGTGGAAGAAAATGACCATATTTGGTTGGTCGAAGGGGGTGTTACTACTTAACCCCCAATTAGAAGTGTAACTCCTCTGCAAGTTCAGCTGCAGGAATTTGCCAGGGACGTAAGCATGTCACGCGGACATCTATGTGTCGTGCAGGCATCCCCGACATAAACACCTCCACCAACGCTCAAAACAGGCGCCAAGTAGGATGCAAGCAGTGGGCTTAGGTGGAATTAAGCCTCCGAACTTGGTTTTCTACAGTGGAAAGAGGAAAAAGGGGAATTTGCACATGGGATGCAAATTTTCTCCTATACATTTTTACCCCACTTTAGTGAGCACAAATACTGATGAGTGATCGATAAAGTAGATCAAGAAGAGTGTAGGGTTAGTGATGTATACCTGAACCGTCGAGGAAGTAGTACTCGGTCTGGCGTACCTGAAGTTCAAGGAAAACAAAGGACTTCATAGCTGCTCAGAACTATGAAGTTGAAGAAAGAAAGCACCTTATAGTTGTTTGGCACTGTAAGGAAGGTGTCCCCCAAAAATTCTAGCATGGAGGAGACCCAAAGGAAGCAAGCACCTTACAGGTTCTTGGTCCTATAAGGAAGGCATCCCCCAAGAACTCTAGCATGGAGGAGACCCAAAGGAAGTTCCCTACAGGTTCTCGATCTTGTAGGGAAGGTATTCTCCTCAAACTCAAGCATGAAGAACACCCAAGGAAGTGCCCTACAGGCTCTCAATCCTATAGGGAAGGTAACCCCCAAGATCTCTCCCATGGAGGAAACCTGAGAAAGCACCTTATAGGTTCTCAGTCCTACAGGGGAGCCACCCCCAAGATCTCTTGCATGGAGGAAGCTCAAAGGAAAGTGGATTCCACAAAGTTAGAAAGCAACCATGTAGGTAAGTGAGCATACACTTACACAGACTGTCGACAATTTTGAAAAATTTCAAAGGGGGTCCCTTGGGAACCCGCTGTGAAGACAGGGTCCACTCAAGGGACACACAATTTGAAAGTAGATGTTCTTTCTCTTGAATTGATCCTTCATCAAGGAATCCTTTTGAAAGATGTTCACTTCATCAAGGAATTTGAAAGGAAGAATATGCCCCCATGTGAGGGGAAGATCAGAGTTGTTCCCACTTTGGAGGAAGGTTTTCAAATCCTTTCTTTACGAACCCGTGATGAAGGAAACACATTCCGTTAGCGTTTCAAGTTGAGAATGTGATTCTAAAGAAAGGTTTGCGAGGAATTTTGAGAAAAGATTTGTTGATAGTGAATGAATTTTCTAAAAATTGAAATGTTGAAGAAAGAAGGTTGTCACACATGAGAGGGACAACTCAAACAAAGAAAAGAGAGAGATAAAGAGAAAGCAAAAGAGAGAGAGAAAAATACAAACAAAGGGAACAAGGGGATTTGGTTTAGTAGGGTTAGATCTGTCTGAGCTCATATAAATAATAAGTAACAGTGGTGCAAGGCGAAAGATCATCAATCCCCAACCAGATCAGGAAGAATGCATGAGAAGAAAAAGTAAAAATAAAAAATTGGGTCAACATAGAAGGGAAGCCTAAATGCCCCCAACACTTTGCATTGTCCCCAAATTATCAAAAATCAAGCACAAACATGGAAGAATGATGATACAAATAGAAGAAGGTTTATGACACAAAAATCACTCCTATATCTAAGCACCAACAGGGGTGACGAGGGTCATCTAGGCACACATAGCACGGGTATGGGGGAACACATCACAAAACACACACACACACGAGATCAAGAAAGGGCCTCCTCCTAACATTGATTGGCCAAGAGGTTGTCTGCTTCTCAATCTAAATCCTCATAAGGGGAAGGAGGATGATCCTGCAATGGTGGGATGTTAAGAGGAGGAGCGTCCAGTCCTCCCACAACAAGGGCCAAGGAAGAGGGCCCCTCGAGGTCCTCTCCACCGAGCCCTTGTGGATTCAAGGTCAATGACTTAGCAAAGATCGCTGAAAAAGCCGAAACTTCATCCACGGAATTAAACATGCACCCCATAGGGGCGCCATGTCTAGCTTCAATGGACGGGACGGGCTGCGTTTGAGGTTCACCTCTAAGCTCGTCAAATGACTCGGAAGTGGTGACAAACTCAGGGGAAGTCGAGACTGGTTCCATCACCAAGACAAAACAAGTCAATGCAAGGCCACCTTGCGAGTGAGGAAAACTTTTCTTACATCCTTCATTTCCAGAAGGACCACCCTCTATCTCTTGTTTCGTCGGAGGAGATGAACTCCCCATGGACAAGGCTAGAGGTGCAGAGGAAGAAGAGGAGAGAACCACAACAGATACAACCAAGGTATTAACCATATCCACATGCTTTGAGAAAGGCTAGATATCTAGAATAGAGATCAGAAAAGGTGGCTCCACCGAGGGAGCAATGAGCACCTATACCTATTTAGGGTTAGGCACATTTTTTCTCACAACGGAAGTTAGGAGAATACGGGACCAAATTGAAGGGAGATAGAAGGAAGGGAGGAAGAATACATTGCAGGAAGCCCTGAAGCAGGGGTAGTCATTTCTTCCTCCTTCCTTTGTGAGGCAACCTTCTTAGTCAGAAGAGCCTTTCATCAGCGCTTGCGTTCATGTAGAAGACATTTTATTCGGCTCTTGGAGCTAGGGGCTCCTGTTCAACCATAGGAATGTCCACCACAACCATTTTCGGCAGGGGGACAAGTTCTTATACGGGAGCAGGAGGAATGGTTGAGGAGCAACAAGAGGAGTCGACTCAAGAGCCTCAATGACAAGCCTCTTTTCGTTCACTACCTTAGGAGCAGGAATAGTAGGAGGCCGCGAAGGTCAAGACAAAGAGGACTCTCCTCAGGAGACCTTCTTCCTATTGTATCGAATGGGTCTAGGTTTTGTCGGTAGAACAGGAAGTTCAAAAGTAGGACGCTTGGTTTTTCGCCAAGCGGGCACCATAGTATTCTCCTGTGGACGAGGAGAAGAACCCGATGGTACCTTAGCAGACCAAGAGGAAGCACCAGACAGACTAGCGAAAGAGGAAGAAGGAGGATCATGAGACCTCTTCTCTTCTTCCTTTTTTCGTTCCTTAGCGGCATCATTGTCAGCTTTTAAACAAGCCTTATGTGAAATGGCATAAGGCGAGGGAGGGTATCTCACTTTCGGCCTTAGACACCCTTTCTTATAGTTTTGATACATTCGATGCAGAAGTTTTTTCCTATGTAGAAGAGGACCAATGGGCACAGGCTAGGAGTAGTCTAAGGAGTAGTTGCCACGTGCAACTGGTGGTTTATAACCAGTGTTGTGGATTATGTGTACGGATCCTCTATGGATAAATTTTAGACATTTATACATGATGGAGGGTATCGCATTCATCACCACTAACCAAGGGATACCCAATTTCACCCTAAAGAGTTCAGACCTAGGGATGATGTCACACAAGAGGTTCACAGATTTAGGTCCCACTAGGACTAACAGGACAATACTACCTAAAGGGGGTGCGAAAATCCCATCATGTGTGCGGATGGTACTCACTGGAGCATCGTACCCATGTGTAAGAGATTTATCAGCATAATCTCCTCTGTTATTATATTCACTTATGATGTCAAATCAATGAGAACACTTGCTATGATGTTTCCATTGATCCAGGTAGGAATGTAAATAGGAGATGGTTCTCTGTTAAAACCCATCGGCAGATCCTGTGATGTAAAGGTTATGCCAGTACAACTGTCCATAGGCTACACATAAGGGATAGGTTGATGCAAGAAGGAGGCCATAATGCACACTAGACAATACTTCCACAGAATCCCTAAAGGTAAAAGGATAAGACAGTGACCCAACTAGGGTTTCATCATGCAATACCTTTGGAACATTCCAACTATGCCAACTAGGGGTTGAAGGTTGGGTTGTAAGGAAACAACCTCACAAAACTCACACCTGCAACACTCCTAGAGTATGAGGAAATGAATGGTCAATATCACAGAAATGGAACCAAAATGGTTCACGCTGGGTTCACCAAAAATTTAAGAGAGGGGGACCACTGCATGCAAGGCCCCAAGTCACGGAGGGTCAAGACACGAGAGGTTGCCTTAACTTACCTTAGCTAAGCACAGTGTTAGTAAATGTGAGGCAAGAGTAATGAGGATCATAAGTCCTCTTAGTCACTCTGCTAACCCAAAATGAAGGAAGGGGCTAGGAAATCTAGTTTTCAAGTCCAACACTATGCCTCAGGAAGCTCTCTATCTGAGGATGAAAGTGCGGTATCTGGACGATAGCGCAACACACTGGCATCTCTAAAGTGCACTAGATTCTGTACGACTAGACAACAGTAAAGGCATGGTCAAACCAAGGAAAACTAGATAACAACCTAGCTAACTAACTAGAGGGCTAGAATGATGTGATTAAATAAATGAAATATTCTCTAATATTGTAAAGTAAGAATGCAAGGGTGAAGAGAGCAAGAAGGATCTCACCAAGGAATTTTTTTTCCAATTGATCCCTCGAAGAGCTCGTACCCCTACACACAATAAGAGAGGAAAATGTTGGGTGGTTGTATAGGGGCCTGCCTCAATCAGACCCTCGTTTAGGTGTTTCCACCTCCATGAACAACCAAGAGAATGAGATAAAGAAAATGATATAGCAAAGATCACTAAAGCACTACAAAACAGTAAAGTGCTAACTCAACCAAGTGATAGAGGAGAGGAGAGGGAAGCTTACCACCTCCACTAAGAGTGCTCAAGGCTACTTGGGGGAGAAAAATGAGAGTACTCAAGCCTCTGTTGTAATGGTGTGGTCCCAAAATTTCTCTACTGAAGTGATGGAGTGTTGCTTTGGCTGCAATGGAATGCTTGGAATGATGTTTGAAGCTTGAAGTGGATGTAAGAGACTGTGTTGAAGATTGTGGGGTGAGTGTAGAAGTTAGAATGCATGTTGAAGGGATGAATTTGAAGAAAGAGTGGAAGAAAACAACCATATTCAGGTTGGTCAGCCAAAGGGGGTGTTACAACTTGACCCCCAATGAGAAGTGTAACGCCTCAACCGGTTTAGCCACATGAATCTACCAGGGACATAAGTACGTCGTGCGGGCGTCCCCACAGAAATGCCTCCATCGACACTCAAAACAGGCGCCAAGTGGGATGCAAGAAGTGGGCTTACGTGGAATTAAGCCTCTGAACTTGGTTTTCTAAAGTGGAAAGAGGCAAAAGGGGAATTTGCACATGGGGTGTAAATCTTCTCCCATACAAAAATATGAAAATTGCTTTTACATATTTTCATTAAACTTTACATTCTAGGATATTTCATTACATTTTACCTCTTATCCATTTTAGTTGCATACCAAGTCTGTGAAACTTGTATGAGCTTCACAACTTGGTTTCCTATTGCTAATACCATCGTGAGACAGTTTGAGACTCATGTCATCCCGTGATACATCATTCGTTGTGGGTCTTGGGTTTTCGAACTCTTTCACTCATAGTGTTGACACTAGTCAACCCTCTATGGATCCTAGGTTTCATACCTCATTTCCAATGACTTCCCTACCCATAAATAATGTGCATGATTTCAAAACAATGGTTGCTAATGCCTCACAAAATAACATAAGGAATATCAATGAAGAATTGAAATGTTTGCAAGACTGTGAGATCCAAACATATTGCTAGTAATGTCATTCCCATCATAGGGAACATAAGAAAGATGCTTAAGAATTCACAAGGAATAGAATTTATATGTAGCACGGTCCATATCATTAAAATAAATTTTCCCTCTCCCCAACTAGCCTTCAATACTGTGTGTGTAAAATATGTGAATGAGTAATAAAACCACATAATCAATGAAACATTACAATAGAGAATTCAAATAACAAATCTAATCTAATTGAAACAAATAAACTCTCTAAACTTGTCCCATTTTTCTCTATCCTCAAAGATTTTCTCAAGTCATTATGGCTCTCAGATTTTGTGTATGCACAAGACTTGTCAAATGACAGCTTGTAGAATGAGATGTTGGAAGATGCAAGAAATCTATTCTTACATTAATGATAAACTATATGATTGCTAAGTGATATGGTAATGATGTGATAGGGATATGATGCTAAATGTTGTGATGTAAATACTGCATGAAAGCTATGATGATCACTAAAATGTAGCTAAAAACTAAGGCATGATCATAAACTAAATGCTTCTAAATGCTAATTGCTAATTGCTCACAAATGCTCTAATGAAAATTTTGTAGAGTAAGATTGCTCAAAGTTGGGATATTAAATGTTGTATAATGAAGTTGCATTTATAGGATTTCCAAAGCATATTATGATGTGGCAACAACCAACAGTCAATATTTTAGCTAGAGAGATTGAGGGTGGAGAATGAAGAAGTTAGAGGGAATAAAGGAGATTGTTCCCTTTAATAAAACAATCTACCAAGTGTGAGAGAGAATAAATGGAGGAAAAGAGCCAAGTGTCTCAAGCTTGTTTCATAATTTGTTGAAGATAATGCCAATTTAAATATTAAGGATATTTGAATTCATGAGACACATGATGAGTTGGCAAGAGAAAAAAGCTATAGACATATGACTAAATTCAAATTTTAGAATTTATATTTAGTAAGAAGATATTAATTAAATCAAACAATCTATTTGAATTTGTTTATTTAATTAAGATTAGAGGAATATGATCTAAGATAAGAAGAATTAGAAAATGTGAACCATATAAATAAATTTAGAATTTATTTATAAGTAGACAAATTAAAAGAGGTTTATTAATTAAATAACTTGTATTTAATTAATTAATTATCCTGACTGATTTTGGGTGTATACAAATACCTTTCCTATGTATGAGAGAGATTCAATAAAAGAATACATAATTCCTAATGCATCCCTTCTTGAAAAAGGGAAAGGCGTGATGTTAGAAGATCCAATTGTTGGCCATAATCACAATCACATTGATCTTAATGGGAAAGATGTCATATTCCACAAAATCATGTCTCATAAGGATCCTAGGGTTACCTTAGATCCTTCACATTTAAATCAATCAAATATCAAACCAAAGAAGAAACTGCATCAACTTTACAAATCCAAGAAACAAAAGACATTTGATCCTCTTGAGGGCCTATTCAAAATATCCAAGAAAAAGAATTATTTTTACTCTTTTACATTGGGGATTATTTAAGCTACCTCCTAAACCTGAACAGTTAACACCACAATAAAATGATCAAAATGAACCATATTGTGCCTATCATAGATTTTTTTGGACATCACACCAATAATTGTCGTGGTTTACAAGAATTGTTGAAGAAATATAAATCCCCTAGGGATCCAACTTGACTATATTACATGAACTTTTCTCCTTGCCATGTGATACTTCAAGGATCATAGCATACTCACTATTGTATTCTCTACATTCATTGCAAATCATTTTTATTGCAAGGAGCTCATTCTCATCACTCATATTGGCTCATCCTTGTTCTGCACCTAGTAGGGGCAAGGAGTTAGATATCCTTGTCATAGTTTGGTGCTTGATGTTGTCCCTTTGGCTAGTTTTTGCCCTTACACATATACTGAACAAGATTGGAATGCAGATGACCTACTATAGGTTGACTTGCATGTTCCCTACTCATCTTTTTCTTTGTTTTATTTTCATGTTTCTTTGTGTGATTGTATGTGCATAATGTGATCCCTCGTATTGTTCTATTTGATGTATCTCTTAATGTGCATTCCTCTATTTGTATCTACAGTCTTCTATATGTCATAAACATTTTTCTTTTTCTTTTTTCTTGTGTTTTCCTTTTGGGGATGATGCAAGGCATTGAGACATTTAGGTCTCTTCTAGGTTGACCCAAAATCTTTTTCTTTGTTTTTGATCTCTATGTGTCATTCTTCCTATTTTACAAGTATTTGGGGAGTGATGATGGTTTTGAGCTCTATAACAACATTATAGCAAAGATATACTAACCCCAAATTTGTAGATGCCTTCTGTTTTTATGGTTTCACTTTGGGGGCAACCCCTTTCCCTCTCTTTTTCATGGCGTAGCTTCATTTGGAAACATATGACTTGGCATAGGGATTTCCGAATAAGCTCTCATGTCTTCTTTATTTTTAGCAGTGATTATTTTCTACCTTAAATTAAATTGCTCACAACAATGGAGTTAGAAATTTCTTTAAAGTGGGGGAATACATTGGCATTATCATTTTTGAAAAATTTGGCATTCCTTATGTTTCATTGTGTGATTTTCTTACTTCTTGCGATGCATCTTTTTCTTGTTGGTGTCATTGGGTTTGAAGGAGTGTAATCTTTCTTGGCAGACAACTTTCCTCTTAGTGGTGATGTTATTCTTGCATTCCCTAAGTTGTGAATCTTTTATCCTTGACTTGTCCTCTCTTGGAGACATTAGGCACAATGCTCCCTATGAGGATCCCTTACATGAACTAAGAAAAATCCCTTTGAACATGTTTATTTGCATTTTTGTTCATAAGTGTTTAGCATAACATATCTTGCTAACCTTTTGAAGCTCAAACCCTTTTCAAGGCCACCAAGCATAACACACTTTACTTGCCAATGTAGCCTTGCCTTGTTTTTTCATAGGTGCTTAGCATAACGCAGCTTGTTAGGCCTTATGAAGCTTGAAATTTTTGTTTTGTTTTATGGTGCCTTACTGAAGTTATCAGAGATATAGATTTGGTAATATGGTATGAGATCCTAATAAGATTCTTTCATTAAATTCCACCCCTTTTATGTTTTTTGTTTTGTTTTTTGGTGCCTTATTGAAGTTATCAGAGGGATAGATTTGGTATGGTATGGGAGCCTAATAATATTCTCTCATTTGCCACCCTTTGGGGCTCACATAGTGGACAGTCAGAGTTCCATTAACTCATGTGAGCATGTGTGTCGTTTGCATAGTGGACAACAAGTTTCACTTGTGAATTTTTTTGGAAAAATAGCTGAGGCGTATTCCACATCGCATTGGAAAATTGAGGCTTGATCGACCCTTTTAATTTTTACCTTTTCTTTAAGTCTTTGGCATTATATGATTGAGTATCTTGTCATTGTTGCATACATATGTTTTGAATGTCTGCTTTAGTGTGATTTTTCCCTTGTGATCATCCTCTCACTAAAGTGGGGGCTAAATGTAGTGATGTAAAATATATCCCTTTACATTTTCTCACTTGTTTGGGCCCTCCTAGTTAAAGTGAAATTATTTGTTCCTTAATTTAGTGTTGTAAGGTGTACCCCTTTACGCTTTCACACTAATTTAGGGCTCCTTTAATTAATTGAGCTTAATTTTTCAATAATTGGCCCTTTAATTCATTTACCAAGCCTATTTAATTACTTTTTTTGAAGAGGAAACCCAACATTCATTAATGCCTAAACAAAACTCTTCTCATTGAGAAATGTGTGTCCTAGTTTTATGCACCTGGGACCAATTCACCCATGGGCGAATGGGTCCTCCCTAGACCTTACGACCCAATTTAAATTGTGTTTTTGGTAGTATTTTAACATTTTCAAATCTATGATTCAATTTCAACTTTTGATATTTGAATTTCGAGAAATTGAGGATACATATCTATAAATATAAGGTCATTTCACTATGTTTCACCTAATGATTTTTATGCAAGTCTTCAAGAGCTAAATTTGTGATTAATGGAAATCAAGATCAAATTTATTAGAGTTTTATTGCAGCATTCAAGATCCAATTGTCATGTCAAATTCTTCTTGCATCATGCATTTTTTTAGAGCTAACATTGTGATGTAGGTTTCATGATGAAATCAGGCATTCAAAGTACTATTTTAAGCAAGATTCAAGTGTCAAGATCCACATCCATTGAAGCCATTTCATGCAAGTTGCAAAATTTCATTCCAAGGGTTATTCAAAGGTTTATTGAGTGGTAACATAGTTTTTTTCATTCTTCATTCCCTCTTTCATGTTTAATTTCATTTCAAGGTTTGATTACCAAAATGAGGTTTGACCAAGGCAAACCCCCATTCACCAAAAACAAACAATTTTTCCCTCTCATGTTGTGTTTGTTGATCTAGGTGGAAGAAAGCTTGAAGATCTCTTGAAGAGAAAAATTAAAGAAGTTGACAACATTGCAAAAGTTGTCATAAAAGTTGTCATCTCATAGAAACTCATCTACATAATTTATTTCTAACATTCTGACACTGCCACTTGGACAAATTGGAAGATTTAGATATATATCAAAGGCTCCTGAAAGTTGTGAGAAAACCCTAATAGTGGACCCATTCACCCTTGGGAAAATGAGTCCCATTCATCCTTTGAAAACCCACTTTTGGTGACTAGTAAACATAGTTTTTCCCTTCTCAGATCTATAATTTAATTTATGGTTCTACTTATTTTGAGTTTAATATTGTTGTTTCAAGTTTAATTTGGCATAATTGGACTAGTTTACTATTTTAAGTTTTTCTCCCAAAAGTGACTAGTGAACCTAACCCCCATCCTTTAGTCATAAGGAAATCTATAGATTCACACCTTGAGTTGACTCACCTAAGGGTTGTAAGTCAATTCTTTGTGTGGATCTCATTTCCTAATGAAATAAGGAAGATAGGTTTATCATACCCCTATTTTGATGCCCCTAACCTATTTTATTTCATTTGAAACATATTCAGTTTGCAATAAGAAAGGAAAGCATGAAAGAAACCATCAAAGCACATAACACATGAACATTGGATATTTTTATGTGGAAAAACCATGGTGAGGATTAGCTCACAGTATATTACAATCGGTTACAACATATTACATAAATTCTCATTACAAGTGGACTCACTATCCTAGTGGACTCACTGCCAACAAAAATAAGAAAAGATAGAAGAGAGGGGTGGTACACAGCCAAAATGAAATTTTACAATTGCATCTACAACATGTTGGAATACAGTTCCATTGAAGCTCAATACACAGAGTCAACACAATTCATATCACTCTTCTCTAACACTCTGCAAATCACTTTCACATAATTTTCATCCACAATACTTGTGTTCACTCACTATAATACTAAAATTAACTTGCATATATATCCATCACATTCACACACTTATAACATGTGTTAATTTGGTTGGCCTAATTAGATGTATCAAGCAAAACATAATTTTTTGGCTCCCAATCAACCATACACACCTTGTGTCTTAATTTAAAAACATGTAACACCTTAAATAGGTCAAGGTGGACCTATAATAGCTCTATTATAACATATCAATACTTACTTAACCTCCTAAATACTCATATCACATTAGGTCAGCACCTGTGAAGACCTAACATCAAAATTCACCAACTGATCAACCACAAACAAAATCACGGACCTCCAAAATTCATGCAACTTGGAACATAGGTGAACTTGACACCTATAAACACTTCCACAAATCTGCAAGACACATTATTATTTCATGGTGAAGTTCGGACTCATCAAAGTATACACCCTATACTCGCAACCACTATCACTAGCAGACTCGATATTTTGTCATTCATAACTTCTTCACCAAAGGGCCAAAAGACATGAAAATTTGGATTCAATTCCTTTAACATCCAAAAAAAATTCCTTGGAACCACAAAGAAAGATTCTTCAATCTCGAATAATGCACAGACCAAAAACTAGATGCCTTGTACATAGAAAATTGTATTTCTACACTTAGCCAATTCTTCAGCTTACTGTCTACATCGGATCAAACCGTCTTGCAACTAAACATTAGATTATCATCTAGATATAAAAATTCATTCTTCACCAATTTTTTTTCACGTCAATCTCCATACAATGTTGACATCAATGACAACCCTGCATACTATACAACACATCAAGGACAAACTCCACAAATTTCCAACAAATTTGAGATCTCAATGCCTTAAAACCCTAGTTCATGCATTCATTCCCTACTTATCAACAAATTAGGGAAATTTGATTACTCGCACATTGTTTCACTTCATAACTTGATCTCAGTTATTAGAGACCTTTAAACACTAGTACTCCTATACATATTTTCAAACCCTAGAATTCAATACTTTTGGACTAGGGTTCCCAATGCTCCTATCATGTCAGTTATGCTCCATATTTGAATGCCATGTTTTTCTTTGTTTGCACTCTCCTAATTTATCTTCTATTTTTTTCCTTCTATTTTATATTTTCCATATTTTCTTATAATTAGTTACTTTGATCCTAATTCACCTAGTTCAATACATATCATCAGCCAATCATTAAATCCAACAAACAAAAAAGTGACCAAAACTTTGACCAGCCTATTTGGCTCTCCCTTGAGGACAACAACCAAGAAAGATCTCCAAGGGTTACTTTTTCATCCCTCAATATTTTAAGTGTTAAAGGATGGATTTAGGTTAGGTTATTGGGCCTAGATCCCCTTTCACTATCTTACATCTCTTTCTTTAAGCACCCCACTTTATTAAGAGTTTTTGGGGTGTAAAACTTGAGAGTGCATGAGATAAATGATTGGTTGGGGATCTTGTTATTCCTCATCTAACTCTTTATAAGGCTCTAATATTGGTTGTTTTATTTATCACTCAAACCTTCATTATAGAAAAAAAATATTTTTATTATATTTATGCCCTTGACTATATTTTCTATCACAATTGAAACATAACCATTTTTCTCTCTTCTCATCAATTTATTGTGGTGTCAATCTAGTAAGCCAAGGGAATGATTGTGTTGAAAATCCTTTCTCTCTTATTCAATTAGCCCATTTTCTTATAGGAATTAAATAATTATCTTCTACCTTCTATGCTAAGATAAAAGATTCAGATATAGACTTAATATTGAACTCGCATACCTCATGTTAGATGTGAACCTTGAGAGCACCCAAAAATAAGTAATTCAAGTTCTCCTTTGTAATTGTATGTGCCCTCAAGGATAGATTTTGAAATTGCTAAATGTAATCCTTGAATGATCCTATTTATTGAATTTTAGCTAGCTAGTTGAATTATGTGTTAGCTAGCTATATTGTGATTGTAGCTCCTTTATAAAAATTGACCTTGAGATAGTGAAACCGTTTTCTTTCTATTGAGTACATAGGCATTAATAATAAATAAATTTAATTGGTTCTAAATATAAGGAAACTATTTTCACCTTTTTTCCACTTACGATTTGATGTACATCAAAAATTTATTGATTTTATTTATCCAAGTTAGTGGACTCTTTCAATCAAACTTGCACATATCCACCTTTGGTATCACATTCCTATATCTCGTATGAGTAAAGCATTTAGACTTAGATTAGCAGACGTAGATGACCCATCTTGGTTGCTTGAGACATCCATTAGAAAGCCTAATGTAATATGTACATAAGCACTTATATTGTCTTAAATGTTTTGCATAATTGATATTCTCATGTTAGGTGATGCACACCCTTCATCTCCTTCACTAATAAAATTCTTTTAATCATCTCTTTCTTCAATGATGAAATTCCTTTAGTCATCATCTTCTTCACTAATGATATTTCTTCCTTAATCTTGTTAATTTCATCACTAGTAGTAACATCCTCAATATCTACATCATCCTTATCTCGATATATTCCAAGTGCGACAACATTATTTTTTCCTCTTGTTGCAAGCCCCATCATTATGGATTTTTTTGTAATATATCACAAAAATAAAATCTAAATAATTTTAAAAAATTAATATAACTTACGAGGTCCTAGATCTCAGTTTCCAAGAAAATTCTTGAACAAATTAGCTAATTTGCATCCTTGAGAGTGAATTTGGTAGAAACCCCAACTCTACAATAAATCACTTAATTTTGATCCAATTTATTTGAAATTTTATTGTAGTAAATTAAATATGTCCTTAAAAACCCTCCAAAAATGATATTTTTTTTTCAAAAATTGAGATATATGCATTCACAAAAGAAGAATATAATATGAAATAACCTTACCCTTCTTGCATTCACGACACTAAGATCATGCTTTGATACCACTTATTATGAAATAACTTGCAGAAGAGAAGAATATATAATGAAATATGCTACAAATACTTGATAATTATATAGAATAACAAGCCACTTCAAGGGAGAAAACCTCCAAATATTCCCAATGAGAACACAATTCACTATATGATGATAATAATCTTACCACTATCTCCTAGATATACTTAATCATGTCATGACTACCACCTAAGACAACTTAGATACTTAATTAAAACCTTTAGGATGACCTAACTACCTATGTAAGACTATAATAATGATTATATAGCTTATTTAGGAGTTAAGGTAGCAACAAGCTAAGTACTCATAACCTTAAAGCACATAAGTGATTAATGGTGTAGTAGTGCATGCCTAACTCCATAATTGTACTTAGGGGTGAAAATAGCCCCTAAATGACTCCTTAATTTAATTGGAATTGATCTCATGTTTTATCCTTGCACTATTAATGCATGTGTTTGGTAGCCTCCCCATCATCCTTTCCACTCATCAATTGATCTTCACATTAATGTTGAATCCCCTTCATGTTGTGCAGCTTGTCTTTGCTATCAAAACTTATCAAATGGTCCTTTGTCTCTATAATTGACTTGGCTTGGGCATTAAATGGTACCCTTTAATCATATGTATTCAATTCATTATTGTCATAAATTTTTATTTTGAATTAATTAATGCCACCACCATTCATTTTGCAATTCCCCACTTCAATGATGCCACAACTCCCTTTGTCATCCAAGCTACTCCTTATGGCCATTTCACTACCCAAACATGGTCACTAAGTTGACCCTTCAACCCTCTTCACTACTTCTCATGTTGCTCATGACATCTTTGTGTTGTCACAACCTCTTCTTTTTCTACCTTTCTACTACTCTATACATCCTTGCAACTACTTGGTCTCCCCCTCAACTCTTTCATTCACCAAGTATGATTTGTAGCAAACTTTGTACCCTCTATTCATACATCTATGTATCCAATAGATTTTCTATATAACCATCCACATCCACCTTAGGAACAATCAAACTCTATCACTGCCACCTCATCACTTCTTATGGACTCTTCTCATTTAACCACCATTCTTTTACTCTATCAACAATCATTGTGTACACTCCACTAGTATAGTATTGACCTTCATTGATTTTTTAGTGTCTCAAATTATCACACTAACACTCTTAGTGTTCTCTTACCACATATACAACTGCAACATCATCACTCACTTTTCATGACATCCTCTTCACTAGAAACATCACCCTTGATTTTTTCCCCAAACCTCAAAAGCCTCTCTATTGTTGTGCATGTTCTAATAGCACCTTCCTCTTTTGATACAAGAGCCCAATCACTTATGGGCCAACTTCCTATTCCTACAAGTAACCCTCTCCCCTATACTTTAATACCATTTGATGTAGTGATAAAATCGAGCAGCTAAACCTAGAATACATTGTAAACATGAAAGAAAACAATAATTTGTATTCATTCTATATTCAAACCAATACAAAACAGTTACCAAAGATTGAATCCCCTGAAAATATTTTTTCTTATCTATTAGAATGACTGTCCTACTATTACTGTAGAAGCACTAACCTATATGACTTAACTACTTGTTGAGCGCTACCAATGAATGCGAAGAAATGACTTACAAAATTAGATTATATACAATTTACAAGTGCAAAAAATAACCTTTACATTTAGGAAATCTGATCTTTTCTATAAAATGATCTCATGCGCTACAACATTTCATGATCTCGACACTGAATAATTAATTGCACCACAATCAGATCTCGAAGAAATCCAATTCAATTTGAACTCTAAGTCATTATGAGGCATGCCTGAAAATCCCTATGCATGAACACGGATCTCCAATCTCCTAAGGCGCCTAAAAGTGGTATAAATTGTTGCAGTTCGTCATCATCGAGACAATCTGATTGTCTTAGACCAACTTGCATGGAGACAGATTTTATAGACAGTGAGGTTGCATGTGTCTCCGATCAATAGAAACTTCAAGATGATATTGACTATCTATCGATAACTTGCTGATATGTGGCAGCATTGCATCCATCGATTAACTTCAAGATGATGTTGGGGAAACCAAAGCATTAGAGCCCAATCAATTAAATTCCTTGGACAGTTGGCATTCATATGGGAGTTTGGGGGAACCAAAAGAGATTGAGGATAACAGCTGTTGATGGGTCTGTTATTGAAAGATCAAAAAGGTGGAGGCAAGAACTAAAACCAAATCAACACCAGTCATGAATACTGATGTGAAGGGTGAACGTCTGATCATAACAGTTTGCTAAAGGTGGATCATTCCTTTGATATTAGAAGTAGAAGTCACTAGCTTGGAAGGTGAAGAATGCCCAAAAAAATTGTCTGCATCTCTTTTTCATGGACAGGTGGTATCAGCCGAGATGTTAAGTATGATTGTCCTTTCGAAAAGGAATCTTGCCCTTTGATCAATTGTTCATAAATTTGAAAAACGCCATACCCAAATAAATGTGGTTGGAATCGAAGACCTGACTTTTCTTGAATATGAATATGAATTTGAAAATGGCCATACCCAAATAAGTGTGGTTGCAATCAAAGACCTGACTTTCCTTAATATGAATTTGAATTTGGTTGTAGGTAAGTGAAATTCTATATAACATAAAAATTATATAGATTTTCTTTTTTATATATAATTGTCCTTTTAAAAATGAATCTTGTCCTTCTATCACTTGTGTCATAAATTTAAAAAACTTCATGTTTAAATGAGTGTAGTTGCAATCGAAAACCTAACTTTCCACCAACTTGAATATGAATACAAATTTGGTTGTAGGTAAGTGAAAATGTGAAACTCTATATAACATAAAAATTATATAGATTTTTTATGTATGAATGTCCTTTCAAAAAAGAACCTTGTCCTTCGACGACTTGCTCATAAATTTGAAAAACTTCATACCTAAGTGTAGTTGCAATCAAAGACCTAACTTCCCACTAACTTAAATATGAATTTGGTTGTAGGTAAATGAAACTCTATTTGACATAAAAATTATGAGACTTTATTTATTTATTTAGTGAGATGATGTCAGATTGTTTTCAATTGAGGATGCTTCTAATGTGTTTTATTGGTAAGTAGTAATTATGTGAGGTGTAGTTTATTGTTAAATACCAAATAAAATAGTTTTAGATTTATATTTCTGAATATTTTTTATATAAATATATTTAAGATATCCATATTAGAATAATTGTCATCATTGAAATTAATTGGTAGTTATGAATTGAAATTTAGACATGTATATTATTATTTATTTATCATTGTGATGTATGATAGACATATAGATTGTTCACATTCAATCTCATAAAAAAATTAAGATTTAAACCAAGTGCAAACAATCCATACTACATAGATATTGAATATTGATGTGAATTAATAGTAATATTTGCTATATGCCATGAACTAATGATTCAAACATATACCATAAAGCTAGCCAAAATGAGATGTAAGAATTTACCAAACTATTACTACTATAATCCTTTAGGAGAGAGGTGCTCATATATGGGAAATATATATTAATCCATATTTTTTTCTAAACCATTATGGTATCACATATTTTTCATTGTCACAATTTTTTATTAGTTCCTTTTATTTAGATGTTAGTTATGAAAATTCACATGTAAAGAGCTAGAGCTAGAGCCAAAGCTAAAGTGTTTGGTTACCTTCTATCTCATTTTCTGTCTCAAGGATTGATTAAAGGTATTTCTCTACCGAATTCCCCAACTCAATTTTTAATGGTCATTTCGCTAATGACTCTTTCCTTAGTCTCATAGAAGAGGAGAAAATATCAATTAGGCCTTGTGTTGTTTGTGTTGGAAATTGAGAGGTTGTCATTGATGTCAATAGATAGTGGGATTTTGGATAAATATCACAATGGAATTTTGTTGACTGTCTACTTCGGTAATGAAGATTTTTAATCCGGTATCTTGGTCTGGATTATCCTATTTTGAAAGATCTGCTCAGAACCTGATACTGTGTTTTATCTAGTTATCAATTGTGCATGGTTTCAATTGTCTAGGTTGTATGGTTGGAAACGTACAGTTACCAATAGTTTGGAAACATTTTCATACTTATACATTGGCTTTGTACAACGGTTATTGGGTCTGGTTTCTATCTAAAAAAATAGATATCATTATAGGACTTTGTACATAGATTTCAGAGTAGAAGATATATTCCACATTGGAGTTTCACAATGATATGTGAAGGCATTCAAAAGGTATGAATGATAGTATTTTGATATATCGTCTACAGTGAGTTTTCATACAATGCATTGATGTGGGAGACTAAAGTTTTATGGGTGAGTGCACAAAGTTGAGCCCATGAAATGTGGAAGTTTTTTCCTTAGCCAAAAAAATGAAATCAGCATTGCAAAAACAAGATCTTGATTTTTAAAAATTGGGATCCCGAGGCTAAATGCAAAATGGGATCTCGCTTTTTAAAAATCAAGATCTCGTTTGTTAAAGGGTCTTGAACTGACAAACAAGGAATGGGACCCTAATCAGTATGAAATGGGATCCCAATTTATAAAAATGGAGATCCCGTTTTGTAAAAATTGGGATCCCGTTTTATAATGGTATTTATTTTTTTAAAACACGAACAAACTGCATTTTGTAGTAGATGGGATCTCGAGTTCAGGAAATAGTGACCTCCACAAACAACTCTAGGTACCCACCCACACCCATTTTTTTTTCATTTTTTCATTTTTTATTGAAATTGTGAATAGAATAATTGATTTTAGCATGTTTTTTTTAATTTATTTAACGTTTTAAGCATTTTATTTCCTGTTATAGTAGAAATGAGTAATTGTAGAAATAGATCAAAAAATGCAATGAAACTTGAAGATTTCGGAATAGAAATGAAAAAATGAACCTTTAATTGTGTTTTAGAAACAAAATTTAGCTTTTGAAACCTAAATTTTTTGATCAAACAAAAAAAATTGAATTTGAAAACCCTAATTGAAATGAAACAAAAAATTTGCATTTGAAAACCCTAGAAATTGAAATGAAATTAAAAATTGCATTTAGAAACCCTAATCAAGCTTTTTGAAACCTTGAATTCAAATCAAACAAAAAAAATTGAATTTGAAAACCCTAGTTTGAAATTAAACAAAAGAATTGCATTAAAAACCCTAATTACTTAGAAATTGTAACCTTATAATTGAATTGGAATAAAAAAGTTTGCTAAAACCCTAAATTGAAACTGAACAAATCATTTTGATTTTGAAAACTAGGTAATTTCAAGCTCAAGAAAATTCATTTGTATTGCTTAAATGTTTTAAATTTCATTTGCATTGTATGGAGAAAACGATATGTTAAACTTTAGCTTTAATGTTAAATTATAACTAGATTAGAAAACAATATGTTAAAGAATAGTTACAATTCATAAATTTTATCAATGTTTGTTTGCAAATTTAGTTAGCAAATTCATAAATCCAAGCACGTACAATTGATTTCCAATTGGCACTAACTTGCAAGTCCAAATTATTCCAAGGGCCACCCAAACTTCACCCTGAGTTTGCTAAACCCTAAACCCTGAATTGTAAAATCTAAACCCTCAACACTAAAGCATTTGAATTTTGTCTTAGGACCTTAAAATGAAATTTGGTTGCCTTAAAAAACCCTCTGTTGTCATCATCCAATAGAGCTTTTTGTAATTTTTTCACTTATTTGAACACCTAATATAAAACCTTTTGGTTTCTATAATTTTATGAAGAGTGGATGATCACTCTCTATGACACTTAGACATGATCAATAGGGATCTAAATCATTGGAATAAAACTTTATTCTATTGTATCCACAAGATAGAAGAGCAAGAGTGAGAGTGATATGGGTAACTTCTTTCATTGGAGATACGTAAAATTTTGTAGGTTCAATGTCAAGAATGGGTCTATTTTGTAGATTTATGAAAACTATTATGAATATATAGAATACCATAAAAGTATAATTATAGAAATTCCAATTGGAAACACTTGGGTATATATCATATGAAATTTAAATAGTAAGGTGTCTATTATATAGGAGAGTTGATAATACATGGAAAGAGGTTTGTATGGGAATATATGTATTAAGAAATGCAAACCATGACCTCTATAGGATTTTTAATATGTGATCCTAGATAATAATCCACCCATCCTCAAGCATAATGGGTTCTTTAGCAATTAAGGGAGATGATAACCATAAAATTACCTATATTTTGATACTATATAGATTTATGTGGAAGGATATAAATGCATCAATAAGGAAACCAAGATGGGACCATTTAACACCTAAGGTACCTATTACATGGGAAAGGGAGGAGGTACATGATGACAGGTTGGAGGAACTAGGCTATTTTTACAATAGAGAGAGGAGGAGGATTCATATTATGCTCCTATAAATAAGAGGTCAATTTAGAAGATTAAAAGAACTCTAATAACAGAGGAAATAATTCTATAGAGGGAGTGAGTGGGATTGTTGAAAATATACAAGGAGAGAGGTGAAGGTCCCAACACCTACTTAGAGTCCTACACCAAATACACCAATCCAGGTACTTCATAGAAGGATCAAGATCCATGTGAGTAGCCTCTTTTTATTTTTGTATCTTCTACATATGTATATTTATTCCTTTATTATGTGATTAAAATTATGTATGATACAACTTATTAATAAGTGATTACAAGTATAATTATTAAAATATTTTACATTTATTTTGATATGCCCTAATGTAGGAGGAAATTTTTACTTTTTTTGATACATGTATATTATTTTTGTGATATGTATATATTGATTCATTTTTAACATGATACTTTCCTTCATTAGAAGTGTAAACATTTTTGACCTGGAGCTATGAACCAATGAGGTCACACTATGACTAAATTTGGACCTCACTAGACATATAGATCCCCTTAAGCCATCCTATCACCCTAAATCATAAATCAATTTCTTAAGGGGTCCCAATATGACATTTATTAAGGGGATCAAAGAAGTTCTCAAAATTTGGTGAAGTTGCCCAAGGCAACCAAATTCAATAATAATAAGATCGTGCAAGATTATAATATGAATGAGATTTCATGATCTAGGTTGGTGAGTTGAAACAAGAGCTATCTCAATCAGCTATTCCACAATAAAATGTTCTTCACTAACTTTCAAGTTCATTATATTCCAAGGGGCACCAAAATTTCACCCTAAGTTTTGTAAACCCTAAACCCTGAACTCTAAAATCTAAACCCTAAACTCTAAAGCATTCATTTTGTCCTAGGACCTTAAAATGAAATTTAGTTTCCTTAGGCAACTCCACCAAATTTCATTCCCTTAAGCCATATAATTTTGTCATAGGATCTTACTACATAGATCCCCTTAAGCTATCCTATTACCCTAAACCCTAAACTCTAAACTCTAAACCCTAAACCCTAAACCCTAAAGCCATCATTTTCTCTTAGGCTCTTAATGAAATTTAGTTGCCTTGGGAAACTTAACCAAATTTTATTCACTTGAGCCATGTCATTTTATCGTAGGACCTCACTAGAAATAGATCCCCTAAGCAATCCTGTAACCCTAAATCATAAATCGATTTCTTAAAGGGTCATAATATGACATTTCTTAAGTGGATCAAATAAGTTCTTCACCAAATTTTATTCACTTAAAATCCATGTAGGTTTTGTACTAGAACCTTACTACATAGATCCCCTTACGCCATTGTATTACCCTAAAACTTAAATCCTAAACTCTAAATCGTAAACCCTATAGCATTCATAATTTTTCCTTGATTAATAGTTAATTGTATTTTCATTCAAGTAACATACCTTATACATAAATGAGGCTTACATATTTTATCATTTGTATTCAATTAAAGGCCGTTTATATTGAATGGTTTAAAGGTATTTCCTAAACATGTATCTTACATTTTGAAATTACAAATCTAATGCAGGTTCACTCATATTTTAAAGATCACATGGATCAATTCAATAATATTCGCAATCCACCTCCATGCCATCCATCTCCACCACCTTCACCTCCACCTCCACCCACTCCACCTCGTAACCCCCCACCTCCACCACCTGAAATCGATGGTGCTCGTTTGCAAGTACAAATCAATGCCAAGGTGACAACCATCCAAGATCAAATCAACATTATTCAAAATGAAGAATGTGTCGCACCACCTATGAGGATGTTTGCATCTAGGTTGCAAACCCTTATTGATGTTGCCAGGGCTATGGATGGGATCTTAGATGAGCATCGACAATGGCTAGAGGAGAGGAGAACTTCCGATTCTGAAAAGGAAAACACAAAGAAATGAAGAGATGTAGTAGAGAGCCACAATAGTTTATTAATTAAGACAATGATCTTAAATAGTTATGAATTTATGAATTTGGTGAACAATGGATATTTTGTGTGATGAATTTATAAATTTGGTTGGATGGATATTTTTAGTGATGTGAATTTATGATTTTGGTTCTAGATGGATATTTTTAGTGACATGAATTTATGAATTTGGTGGAATTTATGAACTTATAATGAACAACATATAATAGTATATATTTTATGACTATCTACTAGATCATGATTTCTCCTGTTGGAAAATTGTAATAGATGTGTGTGTGTGTGTGTTAGACATAAAATGAGCTTTTCGTGAATGTTTCAAGTTTATTTTTTAGTATGTACACATGTATTATAAATTTGCATATAGTTCTTAAATTTTGAAATGTGTATGTATGTACATAGTTTAGTTTAATGATGTATGCATGCAAATTATGCATCATATTTTTTATTTTAAATGTATGTACATGTTAAATTTTTAATTTTGTATGCACATGCTCAAGTTCAATTAATGTATATATGTGAATTTCAATTAAATTTATGATCTTAATATATGTATGCAGATCCTATTTAAACAAATTTCCATGTGCAAGTGTCAACTTTAACTATTCTTGTAGTTTTTTAAGTTTGTATGTTAATTTTGTATAATTTGATGTAGGTTCACATTTATATCTCATATCATGGATGATTTTAACATTGATGATATCATCAATCCACCACCTCATCCACAGCCACATCCAACACCTATCACATCTGATGAGGCTCGTTTTCGAGCACTTATAAACAATCAAATTGCATCCTTACAAAATCAAATCAATGTTATGCAAATTCAAGCATTGATTCCACCACATGTAAGACATTTTGCATCTATGATGCAAAATGTTGTGGATGCCATTAGGATGATCGATTCTGATTTAGATAGGCATCGACGAGACAAAGAACAAATGAAACAAATTTTATGCTGACGGTCTCTCTTTACAAACAAATATTAGACCTCAAAATAACAAAAGCCCACCTAGCCCCCTACTTTTTTGACCCTATTACACGACAACCCATTCCACCCAACAAATCTAGAATATCCATGAGGTGGTGCATACATCCATAGATGAGTGCACATTTTTGGGATCGATGGTATATGGTTTTTTATAGTCCCCCACATGCTAATTGGGAGTGCCCATTGTATTTTTTGAGAAAAATATATGTAGAGTTTGTTATGGGGCAAAAGCCCAATTATTTTGATTTTAAATCATTTTAGGGTGTTGGTGGCGGCATGCCACAATAGAGGTTAGGGGCAAGGGTTGATCCCCAACTCCCCATGCATGTGCAACCCCTTGTTGTTGCTCCTGGTCCTCCCATTCTCGCACATGTACATAATCAAGCTTTGGTCTCGACATTAGGTTCCCTTAGTACACTCACAGGAGACCTTGATCAACCTGCTTCTACAATAGTGGGTGGGGGGCATAGAGACGATGATGGTGGAGGATTTTTTTATGGAGCTGGTCCAAGTACCACTCCAGGAGTGTTGAGGCTAGTCCCCCATTTATGTACTAGTTGTCTTCAAGTATGCTATGTACCTGATCAGGCCATACCTAGTTCAAGTGGACATGGAGATTCTGGTGGTTCATCTGGTCACATCAATTCATTTGTAGAATTTCTTACAGTAAATCATCACCGTGAGGACACTGCGACACAGGTATAAATATGCATCTATGTACGTTCATTTTATAATAATTTTGAAGGATGTATATATCAAAGAAAAGTTTGAAATACATTTTAACAATCAAACTGTTTGGTGTACAAATGACACTAACGATGGGGCAATCATCTGTTCCACGAGTACATACATCAACACTAGTTATACTCGGCAACCCTTATGGGGTATTTTGATTTCAATTTTTAAAATTATATATGAAATCATAAATTTAACTTGAGTTTTAGATTTATAATTGAATCACATATATGTTTGAAATATTTATGTTCGTTTAGGCTAGTCAATCGGCTTCCATGTCGATTCCTCCTGGGGGATTGTCAAGCACTCCTTGACTATTGCGCATCATAGATCAGGGGCAGGTACATTCATATTGTAATTTTTTAAAAGTTTACATTAGTATAGTTACAATTATGAATTTTGAATTCACTAGATCTATGAAATACATGCATGTACACTTGTAAATATTATAAGCATTAAATGTCTATGTATGTATGTCTAGGTTGATACCACAATGAGAATAGGCATCGGGAAAATATTTGATGTTGTGGCTACTCATGAGGCCTTTTATTTTCAAGTTGTTCAAAAAAAATTCTACACAAAATGTGTAAACTTGAATATATATATATATATATATATATATATATATAAACCTAATTCAAGTATGCATGCTTTAATTTTGATCTTGTAGGACTTTGTTAGTTCAACTTTCAACGCTGACCCACACATAGTTACACCACCAGGAGGACATACAGAGCAGGCTCCAGATCAAATGGTAATTTAAATTTTTTATTATATGTAAAGTCAATTATAAATTTTACATATTCTAAATATAACTTTAATTTTAAATTGAATATATACAGAATATGAGATTTGTTACATATTCTTTTTCTTTTATAGCATGAGACACATCTTGTAGTTGAGCGTGTACAGATAGGTCTTGGAGAAGAGGGTGCACAACCTCATAATACTATACAATTAAAATATGATAAATTATAAATTAAATTGAATTAAATCATTTTTAATTGTAGACTTGTACATCTAATTTCAACTTTCTTTGTCTTGTTTGTGTAGATTGATTTAGAGAATTTAGAGGTTGCTTCAAGTGCACCAGAGCATCCAGATGTAGATATGACGGTAATTTAATTTTATGACAAATTATAAATTAAATTGTCATTAAATATTTTTTCATTGTCTTACATATGATTTCATATTTCTTTTGTATAGAGTGTTTCAGGTCATCCACATACTCCGCATGGTGTGAAGAGATCTCTTGAGAATTTAGTACATGACCTAAAAACATGATTTTATGGGTTATATTTGTTTATTTCATGGACTAAATTTCTAGTTTCTCATGTACTTTGTTGGAATTTATATTTCATGGCTCAAGTACTTAGTTGGACTTTAGTTCATGGGTTGTACTCTGGACTTTATTTCATGCACTTAATATATTGGTTTCATGCACTTAATATGTTACATAAATTATGGACTTTATGTTCATAGTCAAGACATTAATATAGGAAATTAATGTGAAATTTAGTGATCTTATACATGATATACATGATATGTACATTCAATAATTAGCGATAATTACTCAATGAACTTATTCAATTCATGTCAATCAATAATTAGTCAATAAATCATAATTTACAAACAAAACCAATTTGTTTATATACCAGAAAGGATAAAAAATTAAGAAATAAACAATACCATAGAAGATTAGAGAATAAAAGCATTAATAAATTCTATAAATAATAACATCTAACACTAATTTATAAGTTGTCAAAATAAATAATCAAATCTAATACTAATTTATAAGTTGTCAAAACAAATAATGGCATGCAATACTAATTCATAAGTTGTCAAAACAAATAATGGCATTGAATACTAATCTATAATTTGTCAAAACAAATAATGGCATCGAATACTAATCTATAAGCTATCAAAACAAATAATAGCATCCAACACTAATTATATGTTGTCTTAAGGGGTCGTAATATGACATCTTAAGGGGATCAAAGAAGAGTATAATTGAGTATAAATATGAAGTGATATTAACAAGTATTAGAAGTTTTAGGGTGATTCATCATAACACAACGTCTTAAGGGGATGTCTCAAGGGGTCATAATACAACATCTTAAGGGGATGTCTTAAGGGGTCTTAAGGGGATGTCTAAAGAGGTCATAATACAATGTCTTAAGAGGATGTCTTAAGGGGTGATAAGGGGATGTCTTAAGGGGTCATAATAGAATTTCTTAAGGTGATGTCTTAAGGGGTCATAATACAACATCTTAAGGGGATGCCTTAAGGGGTCTTAAGGGGATTTCTAAAGGGGTCATAATACAATGTCTTAAGGGGATGTCTTAAGGGGTCATAATAGAATTTCTTAAGTGGACGTCTTAAGGGGTCATAATACGTCTTAAGGGGATGTCCATAGTGGTCATAATATAACGTCTTAAGGGGATGTCCAAAGGGGTCATAATACAACGTCTTAAGCAGATGTCTTAAGGGGTCATAATACAACATCTAAAGGGGATGTCTTAAGGGGTCTTAAGTGGATGACTTAAGGGGTCATAATAGAATTTCTTAAGGGGATGTCTTAAGGGGTCATAATACAACATCTTAAGGATATAATTGATTTAACAATCATGTATGTATGATATTTAGTGATAATACAATTAGACATAAAGTTTCAAAGTAGGAAAGCATGCACATTTAACAAAAAAAATATATAGAATATTGATTTTGATACATAGAATTACATAGAGTATGTTTAATTATGTAAGTATGTATGTACATATATGTCATCTCAAAAACAATGTTTACAAAATTTGGATATGCCATCTCAAGGACATCTCAAACTCATTCCTAGAATGCAGTAGGTCTTCACACCACCTAATATCAAAAAGGTACAAGAAATATCAATGAAATCATCAAAACATACATATTTTAATTTATATAAAACTATTTATATCTACACAACTCAAGTACCTGCATTTAAAAGTATTCCACACATGTGTGTAGGTTGAATACAGGCATCCTCTCCTTTTTGTTTCAAAGTATGAGATCAATGCAATTATGGCTTAAGGATACAAAAAAGGACAATAAATCAATTTTAACTATTAATATACAAGCAATATCAATATGTAACCAAAACATGTATTTAAATATAATTTAACTAATAATTACCTATTTTTACCAAGTATTCCATGTTGTCTAGGCTTAATCTGCATGGACTAGATCCTTTTTGTGATTATGCCTTAAGGATCTATGAAAGGACAATTTAAATCAATTTCAACTAATAACACACTTGACCACTATTGAAACATGTATTTAGTGTATTTAAAAGGAGAAAATAAAACTAAAACTATATTTACTTGTATTTACTTATTCCATTGTACCATCTACATCCTTTCTTTTTTGCAATGCATCTATGATTGCCTCATGCTCTTCCATAGAAATTTACCATAGAACTTTTTTAGAAGGTATTCCACGATACCGCTCTATTTTTATATTTTTTGCCACCACCAAATATGAATAGTGTATAATATTTTTATGCGTTTCATAGTCTTCGAATGTAGGTAGACCATTCTTCCTTGTCAGGTATTTCCATAGCCAAGTTCCAACAACCACCACCGATCCTATTGGAAAATATGAAAACCATCATCAAATAAGTTCTCAAAATTTTCTTAAGGAGATCAAAGACTTGTTATAAAAAATTGCTTAAGGGGATCAAAAACTTGTTATCAAAATTTTCTTAAGGGGGTGTCTTAAGGGGATCACCATACCTATTGGTTAATGAAAGCCATCATCATCTTCTTGAGGTGCTATTAACTTATGTTTAGTTTCCACACAACAAGCCAACCAATATTCTATTTGCTCTTCATTCCCCTCAGGTGCAACAACAACACACACATGTCCTACAAACAAAATTGGATCTAATAACTTGCGCATATCCATATAAATAATTTAGTATTAAAAAATAACTTAATAAAGTGAAATAAATTGAAATAAATTTAATTAAAATTACCTTCTTGTAGAAGGTCTGAAACACAGTCATAATCTTTAGATGCAAACACTTGATCATTTTCTTCAATAGTTCTTTCATATTGATCATGTGCTTGTGCAAGTGTTAACGATCTTTGCTCCCACTGTTCAACCCATTTTGTATTTTCATATGCTTCCCAATCTCCTGAGATACAAAACTAGCAAAAACATGCAAGCTCCCTTGTCCAAATAGTTCATGTGCTTGTTTTTTCACTCCTAAATGAATGCCATTTAGTAGATCTACTAATTGTCTCACAATCAACTCTAGGTACAATGTTCTCTTCTTCAACCAACCAAAAGAATTGATGAACTATAGAGTACTCACTCAAACCAAGTGTAGATAATCTTGTATTACACCAATCCACAATCCCATGTTTATCTTTAAATTTTAATGAATCCTCGAATTTTAATTGTTCTCTAGAAAGAATTCTTTTAACAAATGCACTGGCTCCATCATGTTCTCATTTACCATGCCCAGCTTCAAAAAAACTCCATATATGTTGGACATTAAGTTCCTTGTGAACCCTACTTAACCAATAGAATATTTGAGCATTCTTGAACTTCCTTGTACATTTATCTAACCATATGAGGTGTTCTTTCATCTGGATTCCTCTTTTTCTTAAATTTCTATAAAATATATTAAAACAATATTGAAAAAACTTTGACGAGTGTAATGGATTGTCACTCAAATAAAAATGATACTCCAAAAAAATTCTATCATCCTCAGAGCTATCATTTGCATGTCTATAAACAATATGGACAAACATAGCTACTTCCACTGAATTATAATACTGTGATTGAATTTCCTCTTGTGGAGCAAGAGTATAATTCTCTGTAAAATCAACCATTGAAAGTATAGTACCAATTGGAAATGTGTTTCTACATGCGCGAAATTGGCCATCAATCCATCGAGCATGTTTAGAGTGCATGACATATTTTGGTACAATTTTATTCTTAAATTCACTCATGAATGCATGCACACTAACTTTTTTGTAACTAAATCACAACGCTTTCCTATTTTTCCATCTTTTAAAGAATAGTGAAAATTCTTAAATCTTTTAACATCTACTAATTGTTGTCCAAAATCATTATCAACACTTTCATGCGTACAAATTCTTAAAAATGAAAGATTTCCATAGTTAATGCATTGTCTAGAAATACAAGAACTAAAATAAAACAATTTATCACTAGATCTTTCACAAAAAAAGCCTAAAATAAACTCTCTTATTGCTTCAGGTGGCATATCAATACCACACTCCTGTATAATCATGTTAGTATGCAAGGTACAACGTATATATCAAGAAAAACATCATAAAAATAACAAAATTGAACATACGTTTTACAACAACAAGATATTCGTTGCTTATTAATTTTTACATACCATGGTTTACATTTTTCAAAAGACCTTTGACTTATTTTAATATTACCAAGTAACACTAAATTACTAAAACAAATTCTATAAAATTCAGTTTGTGTTGTATCTAATAGGTGTTTTAGGTGAGGATCGCGAACTTTGGACCCCACCCTTAATTTTAAAACATCTTTGGCATTAGATGAAACCCTAATATTATCATGCCAATATTTTCCAATCAAAGATTTAATTTCAATATTCAATTTCATATCAGACCTTGATAGTCGACCACTAAAACTCCAACATTGGTTGATAGGATCATTTTTTATACTTTCTCTTCTTTTTGCCGCTCTTAGCAATGTTTTAGGATGTATTTTTAAAACTTCACTAATATTGCTTACCATTCTTTTATTCAAAGTTGCTTTATTATCTATAGCATTTGTTATAGCTCTTCTTGCTGCATTTTAATCTTTAGATTGACTATTTTTCCCAATAGATTGAATGGCACTAGCAACAGTAGACATAACATGTTTTAATGATTGATCTTTTCTTTTTGGTTTAATATAAAATCCTAAACTTTTCATTACTTTCCTCATTTTTTGCATTCTCATCAATTGCATCATTAGTTGATATTGAAATGCAATTTTTTTATGATAAAAGAATTTGGTGTATATTCTATTTGCATGTTTTCTTATTTGCCTCCAAGAAATTTGACCAGGAAAATTATCGAAAACACCACTTCCAATTTAAAAAAAAGTATTTTAATTAAATTCAACATCATTTTCTAGATTTTCATCTTCATCTTCATCTTCATTTTCATTTACATTTTCATCTACACTTTCATCAACAAAACGGTTTTCATTTTCATTTTCATCAAAAAAATAGGTTTTGTTTTCATTCTCAACAAAAGGATCATTCTCATTTTCATCTGCAACAAAATATTTTTCTTTTTCATTTTCAAAAAATTCTATAAAATTTTCATCTCTGAATATCATCAATGTCAACATCATTAAGTCCAACATCTTGTAAAACTTCTACATACAAATTTAACATTTCACTAACATGTGGATTTGAAGATGTACTTGGATTTGTGCATATTGAAACATTCTCCATAGCATTTAAAGAGGGATTTGAAGACATAGTAGGACTTTTTTGTATAATCATATTCTTCTCCAAATTGACTCCTTGCAAATTAGATTCATCTACAACCATGGTATCCTCAATGTTTTCATCTTCAATAGTTGTGGAATTGGATGCTCCATCATCATTCATTGATTTAATTATCATTATTATTTCTCTGTCTTTGTCTCTCCTTCTCTATCTTTGCTTCAACTTGTTGAGGAGTCAATGTCTTCCTTCTCTTATTACGAGCTTTATCTCCCATGGTTATAAAATTCTCAAGCACAAATGAATGTCAATAGTGAAATTCTTCAAAATATTCAATCCAAATTGGAAGTTGAAGACCTATTAGGATAAAATTATTCCTCTTGTGTTCCTCAAAAAAAGTAGAAAACTAGCACAATTCACTTTAAAATTTGTTTTTTTCATGCCTCCTTTGAAAAATTCAATCTATATTACAAGTTGAAGACCTTTTGTTCCTCCAAACAAATACAAAACGAACACAATTCCACTTCAAAAATGGTGTACATGATGCCTCCTTTGAAAAAATCAATCAAAAATCAAGTTCACCACCTGTAAAGACAATAGCTCATGAAAATAAGCTCAATTTTACTACTCTCAGCCATACATGTGAAGTTGCAGACTTCATAGTAATTTTTCACCGAAAATTTAAATAAAAGAAACGGGATCCCGTTTATAAAAACCGGGATGCCGTTTTATAATCGAGATCTAGTTCCCTAATATTAAATGTGGGGACAGTTGGAAGGGAAACGGGATCCCATTTTTCTTCCAACAGCCTGAATATTAAATGTTAGGGAATGAGATTTCGATTATATAAATGGGATCCCGCTTTTAATAAACGGGATCCCATTTTATGAGGGATCCTGTTTTCAAATATTTGAATTACTTTTAGCTTTGTGGTCAGGTTTTTGCTTTGGATTTTGGTTCAGGAAAAGCATTGGGAATCCAAACCTAGGCTTTCAACCTGGTTTGACCTGCAAGTTGAAGGTCCTAACAATGTCAGAGAAAAATACTGACTTTGGACATATGGCTGATGATTTTTTTTGAAGAAATTTTTGATGAAATTAAAACCCATTTTAGATGAGACAATGCAGATTCCAAATATATAATTTTTTTATAATTGGATTATTTTTTCTATTTTTCAATTAAGTTCTAATAAAACTAGTCCATAAACTTTAAATATCATGTATTTTTACTATTTTAATAACTTTTAATCAACATAACATTTTGACGAACGGATTGCACGAGAACAAACTTCAAATAATTCTTTTCAATTTAAAAATAAAAATAAAAAATGATAAGTTTAGGTCATCTTATGCATGTCGTACATGACGATTTTTCAAAACGACAAATATGCCTAATAAAAATTTAACAAAAAAAAAATTACAAAAAAATATCGAGAACAATCTTCAGTGAGTCACAAATCTTTTCCCAAAAGTATTTAGAAAAATACAATAATTTAAGTCAAAATATGGATGTCATACATGTGCATGGTATGGTAAAAAAAAAAAGTGACTTTTAAAAAATAGTTTTTAGAAACTCCTATTGAAAATCAATTTGTACAATCTGGGTATTGAAATAAATTACATATTTGGAAACTAGACTCTGAGCACTACATTTTATGATTAGTGACTTTTTTTAAGATATCATCTCTAAGTGCTTCAAATTTTAAGTTCAAATGTGTCAAATTCTGAAAATTAGGAAAAACACTTCCACTTTTTTCCCAAAAAGTGAACTCAACTTCTTGCCAGCACCCTTCTCATACTTGATTATCTTATCATGTGGTGTTGAGGACAAGTAGCTTGATGTTGTCTAAGGGAGAATTCAATATGCTAACAATTTTATGTGTTACACGTTTGCTTTTTATATTATAAGTAGCATTTACAGGGCATTATACCCCTTATATGATGAGCCTCAAGGGCCAAAAAAGATAAAGTCCAAGGATAACAACAAAAAACCAAAACAAAAATAGACGCAAAAAAATAACAGTCGACCAAAAAACCCAACAGATAGAGCAACAACAAACTAGCTAGCATTCTCCCACTTCTGGGAGAGGAGGTTGACAACATCCTCCCCAGCCCAGTAGGGACCATCCTTCGCAACTTTATTTTCCACTTTGTCCTTAAGCACAATAGAGAGGGTGTCAGCCACACAGTGGATCAGCTTGATAGTGAGCCTAGACAAACCACTGAGTTTCTTCTCAATCTTCTCTGCCCATTCCAGAAGCCCATGTTGATCCTCCCCTTTCTCCATAGTCTTCACAATGTCAGCATGTTCCAAACCCTGAGGGTCCAAGGACTAGGAAGTCAAATTTTCTAGGCCCTTCAACAAACTCCACCTCCTCCTCCTCGGTGTCCTCCTCCTTGTTATCTCCTTTTCTATTGGACCACTCCTCATCAGTAGAAATTTTTCTAATTTGGACTTTCTTGTTTTTTTAGCCAATCTACCAAATCTCTTGATGCTAGTATTTTCAACCCCAATCTCCACAGTAGTAGCAACCATAGTATTCCCTTATGATTCTTTTTCCACCTTATTATTTCCAATGTTGTCAGTGGCTAGTTGCTCCACCAAATCCTTCCCCTTATCCTTCACATTCCTCTTAGTTGTAGGTTTGTTGTCATTCTTGTCTGGGGAAATCTTAAGTTCGTAGAGACTATTCATAGCATGAGATTGGGCTATCCCCACAATCCCCCTTTTCTTGGTAGTCAGTTTGGGTTTAAGGGTTTCAATAGCCGTTGGAGGAGTTTTTCTTTTGGGACCCTTGGAATCGGCCAAGGAAATATTGGTCTGAAGTAGGGGTTCCATTTCCTCAATGCAAACAACAAAGATGGGTTTGGGTAGGTAGAGAGCAAGATGAAAATGATAGAGCCTCAAGATGAGGCCTTGATGGAGTGGCAAAGGAATGGGAGCCTTAGGGTTATTGGCAACAGACTCAAGGCACTTCTCAACAGAGCTTTCCAAATCAATGAGTAAAAAGAATGGGAAACTCAACAAAATTTTATGATGAAGGTGTTTTAAGAGAGGAAAATGATAAAAATAAAAAGTTTTAAATCAACCCTCTAAAGTGTCATATTCCATGAGGGTGAGACAGACCTACTCCCACAACCATGGGAGAGCTTCTCTTTCAAAGCCAAATTGAGAGCGAACATGTTTTTCATTACCCACAAAGAAGGCATTTAGGCTTTCATTGTCTTAAGCTTTGGTATGCTTAGGGTACTTCTTCCTAGTATATGACAACTTTGTATCGTAGGAAATCACCTCCTCATTCACCTCAAAGGAAATACCACCCATGGAAACCCTTCTTTCTTTCCAAGAACTCACAAATTGCACTGAATTCTTTAGATCATGTCCAACCAAACTTTCCATCAAGGGCGTTAGGCCACCTTCAACATAGATGTGCCAAACTAGTGGGTCCTTGCAAAATTCCCCACAATTGTCAAGCGCGGTCCTCACCCTAGATCACCACCCATTTCTCCATTCTACACACTGGAAAACCAAAAAAAAATTGAGAGTAAAAAGTTAGAATTTTCAACAAAGTTAAAGAAAGGTCACCCAGACACTTCTGGTTTTAAGCCAAACAAGACTGCTTCAGGCAATCAAGATAGTGTGTTGGACACACACTTAAAGAGTTAAATCCCAAAAGGCAATCACCATATTCCCATCAATGGAAATCTTGAGACACCTATGGCTAGGATTGCAAGCAATTATGATATTGGAAGGTTTTCCTTCCATGTTGCCTTTGCACAAGTACCAAAAAAAATTAACCGTGGGGCCAAATTTAGAATTCCCCAAAATCCAGCCATCTATCAATAGCATATTTTTAGCGGATTTGATAGGACAAGGCAAGAGCTTCACATCATAATTTTTAGTCACATCAAATTTGAATTTAAAAATCTGCACGGATATGTGAAGGTTGAGACAAGACTTCAAATAAATATTACGTAAGGTCCATCCCAACTTGGTCGTTATCCGATTGAACTCCCCACTCTTTCTCATAATTAACTCTTTATTATTGATCTCCATCCCTTTATTCAAATTATGCCACTAGTTTTCCACCTCAATTTTTAACTCCATCCACATCACCCAATAGACAAGTATGTGGACCCCCCATAAGGCTAACACAATCTCAAAATTACATATCATCATGAACAATACATGTTCCTTGCTCCTTAAGGATTAAACCTTGTATTCCTAGTGGTAAGTTCCCTAAATTCCTCCAACACTTAGAATCTCTCCAATGGGAGCCTAGGTTAGCCATAACATCAACAAGTTGATTACCCTCCCAAAAAATGTGGGTGGTAATCTTCATATTAAAGTTAGCTACCAAATGAAATATGTCTAGAAAAATGTCCCTAGTACTCCAGCCAAGTAATTTTCCTTGATTAACAGTGTCAACCACAGACTTAAAATCCCCTTCAATGTACAAATTCCTTGTCCCTAGAGTGACAACTAACTGGACTCCCTTTAGCAATTCCCTTGCTTCCATAGTCATGGATGACTAAATTCCTATACCCCTCGAGTAACCAACAACAAACTTGCCCCTGTAATCTCTAATTATGCCTCCTATGCTTTCCCTACCCGGGTTGCCTTTGGCTGCACCATCAAAATTTAGTTTATGTCAGCCATGGTTTGGGGGTTTCTAGATAATATCTCGTCTTGCCTTGTACATGGAGTCATCATATGAGTTAGCATCAAGTTTTTGGTGCCAAGCTTTAGCCATTTTAATTACCCACTCAATAGGATCTTTTTCTAGGATTTTCCCCCTAAAGATTGAAATATTTTCTGAAATTATCCTTTACCCTATACCAAAAACCTCTTTAGGGCTCATCTCAATAATCTTGAAAATCATGTTATTCTTCTCCTTCCAAAGACACCAAAAAATGATGGGGGGAACCTAATTCCAGATCTCACAAGTTAAAGGGTGAAGGAAGGGCCCAAACCAACCCGAGATGAAGGATTTTATGTATTTACACATTGTCCATTGAATTCCCAATTATTCCAAAGCCAACTCCCAAACACTAGCAACAAATGAGTGTTGCAACAATTGGTCCACTAATTCTTCACTACATTTACACAATAGGAATCTGTTAGGGATCTGGAATCCCCTTTTCCTCATATTATCCTATGTAAGGATTCTATTGTGGCAAGCTGTCCACCAAAAAAAAAAAAAATTCGGAATCATGTGCCTATTCCAAACCTATTTCTAGGGTCCATTCTCAACACCATGGTCCGACAGCAGATTGTAGGCCAATTTAACAGAAAGATTACTTTTCTTATCGTTAGTCTAGTAGAAATCATCCTCCATGTTGGATAGAGGTAATCTAGTAAGGGTGAACAGGTTCTACAGAGACTTAGCCAAAGTTAATAATTTTGGAGACAAAGGACTGCAAAGAAGTAGGCATTTCCACCTCTAAGCCCCGAGTTGGCCAAGGAGGTAATCTCTGATGTATAGCCCAAAAAATTGTTGAGCCCATCTCATAAGATTCTAGAAGTTAGAGAGTGCTAGGGGGGTGTCTAGCAACCAAGGTTCTTCCTAGAATATGATACTCTTACCATTCCTAATCTTCCATTTCATCCCAGTCATGAGTAACCCCTTCATTCTACAAAATATTTTTTTCAAGCGAATGAACCCAAAGGGTGGTCATTAGAGAGGAATTTGATCATAGGTCTATTGTGAAGATACTTAGTGTTCATAATCTTTCACCAATCCTTTTTATTCCACAGCTGATCCCAACCAACCTTAGCTAGCAAGGCCTTGTTGATGCTAAGAATATTCTTGATCCCAAGCCCAACACAATGTTTGGGCTTACAAACTTTATCCCAGCTAACCAAAGCAAAAAAATTATTTTCCTTAGTCCTATACCAAAGGAAGTTCCTTTGAATTTTTTCCAACTTCTCAACAATGTATCTAGGGATCTTGAAGATGGAAAGGAAGTGCATCAAGATCCCTTGGAAGCATACAGGAGTTGTAGCTTGCCAGCATGACTGAGAATGGAGCCTTTCCATCCTGCCAATTTCCTTTAAATCCTTTCAAGGACCAAATTCCAGAAGGTAGGAGTGACTTCCTTGATAGTAAGGGGTAATCCTAAATACATCGATGGGAGAGAGCCACTCACACAACCAAGGACAGTAGTAACCCAACCTTGTAGAGCAGGTGTGTTGTTGAAGAAATCAATCATGCTTTTATTATAGTTTATACATTGTCTAGAACAAGTAGCATAGTTATTGAGGCAACTTTTCCATTTCTTGGCTTCAATCATAGAGGCTTTCCCAAAGATAATTGTATCATCCACAAATTTTTGGATGATAGTAGGCTCCAGAGAAGAGGTAGCCTTAATCCCCATAATAGAACCCTCCGATAGTAGTTTGGAAATGTTCTTTCTCAAGACATTTGCAACCATTATAAATAAATAGGGCAAGAGGGGATCACCCTGCCTGATGCCTCTCCCAGCATTAAAGAAACCAAAGGGGGCCCCATTAACTAGAACAAAGTACTTCACTATGGTAATGCATTCCATTGAGAGGTTAACCACCCCTTGGTTAAAACCAAAATTAGCTAGGACTTTGGGGATAAAGTCCCATAACACCTTATCATATGATTTAGAAATATCTAATTTGAGAGCCATACTCGCATTATTACATCTATCCATAGAATGGGACAATTCATGAGTAGTAATGGTAGCATCTAGGATATGTCGACCTGGGACAAACCCTTTCTAGGTAGGGCTAATAAATTTCTCTAGGAGAGGTTTAAGGTGATTCACCAAAATTTTAGAGAATATTATGTAAATGGTATTGCAAAGGCTAATGGGCCTAAAATCAGTCATTAACTAGGGATCAACAATCTTGGGGATCAAGGAAATAAAGGTGTGATTCAGTTGTTTGAGAATCTTACTAGATTTGAAGAAATCTATCGCAACCAAAACTAGGTCCTCCCCAACAATGTCCCAGAAAATATGGAAGAAAGCTGGGGGGAAACTATTCGGACCAAGCGTCGTATAGGCACCCATGCTAAATGTAGCCAAGTGGACTTCCTCCAAAGTGACAACACATAGGATGCTAAGGTTATCTTACTAGGTGATGGTGGTTAGGATAGGTTCAATTAGTAGGTTATTTATAGCTAGATTGGAGACCTCAATCAAAGCTAACTAAGCCTTCTAAAAATACTCTAACACCAAGAGGCCTATCTGGGTAGGTGTATCGACCACAACCCCCTATTTATTTTGAAGCTTAGATAGATGATTCCTTTTCTTGTGTTTTAGAGTAGAAACATAAAGAAAGGAGGTGTTATGTCCCCCTCTTGCAGCCATTAGACTCTATATTTTTGTTTCAAAAATATTTCCTCCTTAAAATTTTCTCCCACTCCCTACAATGCTCTCTTTCCTAATTGCAGGTTGGTAGGCTAACATCCCCTTCTTCCATTTTCTTTTGGATGACCTTCAAATTTCCCCCTATTTCTTTTTTCTTCTGAAAAAAATCCCTAAAGACTCTTGTTCCAACCTTTCACCATAAATTTGATATGTTTAAGTTTAGAAAAGATTCTAAACATGGGAGAGCCATGAATAAGAACATTCCACTATTCTGCAATTTTTTTCATGAAGCTAGGATGGGAGTTCCACATGATCTCAAACCTAAAAGGGTAAGGCTCAACAACAGATCAATCAGTTAAGACCAATAGTAGAGGGTTATGATCAGATACAATCTTGGGCAAGGAAAAAAATTGGTATTGAGTAGGGTCGCCCAGTTGGGGGAGCAAAGAAAATGATCCAATTTGACTCGAATCAAACCATCCCCGAGGCATCTATTAGTCCAAGTAAAGAATTGACCCAATAGGTCAATGTCAACTAGGATGGTAAAACTCAAGAAGTTTTCCAAATTAGCCATGTTGTCAAAGTAGTCCACCAAACCACTACATTTCTCTGAAGGATACAAGGGAGTGTTGAAATCCCTAGCCACCATCCATCGTGTTCCCCTATTATTGTTTATCCAATCAACTAGCTCTTGCTAAAGGTAATTCCTAGCATTCCTTAGGTTAGGGGCATATACATTCATAAGTGACCAAGAGCCACTTGGTGAAGAAAACATGACACCCACACACTGCTTTGGCAGTGGAAAATTTCAACCCCATCAAATCTATTAGGGTCCCATAACACAACAAGCCCACCAGACGCACCTTTAACATCATTGCATGAGAAAAGGTCACCCAAAAAAATATACTTAGCAATAATATCAAAATTATCTTTCTTCATTTTAGTTTACTGTAGGAGTAAAACATCAATCTTATGTTCTAAAACATAGTTTTTCAGCACTAGCTATTTGTGAGAGTTATTCAGCCATCGCACATTCCTAGATAGGACCTTCATTTCTGACCCTTCTTTGAGGACACTACCAATGTTTTGTGTTTCCCAATGGAAATATAATTTGTTGTCTCCCTCTATTGGGTTTTTCTTTGGTTGGGCCTTCCTAGTTTAGAGTCACCACCCACATCCACCTTCCTTTGTTTCCCCTTCTTTTTATGGGTATATCAGATATCCTCCTCCAAAGTTTTCTCATGGGTCAAACCTATTGATTCCTTATTAGTCATCACAAGATTAGCTTTAGAAAATTCATCTTCTAGGATTTCACCTTCTTCACCTCTAGTCACACCAAACCCAAAAGAAAAGATACACCCATCTGTCTTTAGGGAGTCACCATTTTCACCATTCCCCCCAAGCACTAGGTTGGGGGAAGGTACACCAACCCCTAGAGCCCCACAAATAGGCATAACCTTAACTGAAGTAGGAGTAGTAGGGACCAAAACCAAGTCCTTAGTGGGAGCTTTCTCCCCCACAGAGAGTCCAACAGAGCCAACCTAGGGACCAGCCAAGACAGGAGAGGCAAACTTGGTTGGGGAGTCAACAATCTTTATAATTTATTCTTCAAAGGGGTAGTGGTCTTCATCAGCTGACACACCAGGGTTAGACACCTATTTTAAAGTATACTTGCAATATGAGATTAGGTGACTAGGTTTAGAAAAAATTTGGTAATAAACCACAACATTCTCATAACAAATTTGTTGGTTTTAGGAACCAAAGTTGGAGGATAGCTTCACGGATGTAAGTAGAGTTTTATGCACTTCAATATTAACACAAAAATGGGCAAAGACTAACCTAGATTTGGACTGGGCAATGGCATCCAAAGTAATGAACTAGCCCAAGGAGTCCCCAATGTATTTGAATATAGCATTGTCCCAATATTCAAGAGGTAGACCAAGCAGGCAGACCCATACTTGCACCTATTTATTAAGATCCACTATAGGTTCGAACCCCAACTTCCAATGTCATAACGCCAAACTATGCTTTCCATAAACCCATGGTCCAAAAGCGAGGACCGTAATTAAGTCTTCTGAAGCCATGAACTTGAACAAAAAAATCCCACCCATCATTGTACACATGTCCAAAATTTCTTTGAGATTCCATTTAGCAGTAGACCATCTCCTGACCATATCCACCAAAGGGCGGAAAGAGAGGAAATGACCCACCACAATGTTTTCCATCCATGAAACAATCCTATCATTGACTGAATCAAATAGCAAAGTTCATTTCTATAGTAGTAACTTCTTCAGGGGGAGGATAGGGTCCCTTAGGACTCTGAGTACTATTGGTCAACACATCTTTCCAACCTTTAACTTCTGGTAAGACAACAACCATTGAAACATTCACACCAAAAGGAACTGGAATCATGGGTGACTCGGGCTGGTCCAAAATCACAGGATCACTCAGAATAGACAAGCTAGGAGTGCCCCCTGAGGGACATGAGTCCACATGCAACTAAGCAAGAATCGAGATAGGGGAGGTCAGAGGGGGACCGTGAGGTACCCCCAATGGAGATTCCACCATGCGCACAAGTAGTTCAAACACAGGTAGAGGAGAGAGAGGTAGGAAATTTTTTGTTACACATTTGTTGGTTTGCATATATGTTTGAATTTTTTGTTCTAGCTCTGGTTGACCTAGTTATGTATTGATATTGAGAAGTTTTTATATGTGTTTTGAATGATAAAGGGATCTATCACAGGTCCACATTGACTGCCTATATGTGAAGATGAATATGATTGATTGTGACTTTAGGTTTCTCTAATTAGGCCGACCTAATTAGTCAACATGGATATCTATATATAAGAGACATTTTCGGGAGAAGAAAAAGAGAGAGTGTAGAGAGCATGTGAAAGATACATGAAGATAGAGATAAGAATGTGTATGTGTATTCAATTTTAAGGATGAGTAGATAAGTGTGTCACTTATGTGTTGTGCTTATCGAAACTAAACTCTAGCACAAGGAAGGTGCATTTCATCAATTCATATTTTGGCAGTGAGTCATATCATTTTTGTATCTTGGAAATGAGCTAGATCATCTTGTATTTACATTAGGCTTGAGCCTTGCAAGGACAGTGAGTCTTGACAGTGAGCCCTTGTAATATTCTATATCTAGATATATAATATTGTGAGCTAACCCTCGTCGTGGTTTTTCCCATTTTGTTTTTTCCACATAAAAATATTGGTGTTCATGTGTGGTGACTTATTCTCTCAATTCCATGTTCTCTCTTGTTGATTCAATTAGATTTGTGATAATGATTAAATGGATTTTATGTGAATGGTTTTATGGAATATTGATTCACAGTATTCTGGATGTTCAACAATTTGTATCAGAGCTTGGTTCCTCTAGAGAATCCTAACCACTTGGGAAAGGTCTTGAATTTCCATTTTATGGAAGATAAAAAATTTCATATTCCTTCGGAAGTGATCTCTATTAGAGATACAAAAGAAAATAAAGATTTTAAGGATAGGTTGAAGGAAGAAAATGAGTGTATTAAGAATCTAAGGGAAAGATATGGAAAATTTGGTGATCAATTAAAGAAAGCAGATGAGGACATCAACAAACAGAAAGAACAATTGGAACAAAAGAGAAAGATTGAAGATTGTCAAAAAGTTGAAATTCAAAGGAATATGGATGAATGTGCAAATATTGACCAAGAAATCATAATTTTGAAATTATATTTGGAAAAGCAAAAAAGACATAAGGATAAATTCAAGGAAAGCACTACAATGCTTGATGAGTTGATTGAATTTCAAAGACGTGCTATGGGTAAAAGCAGTTTAGGGTTTGAAAAAGGAAAATTTTCAAATGTGATTCAATCTCCTAACATGAAGATTCAAAGAAATGGTGGAAAATTCAAGATTCTAAGGGGAAACATCAAAAGGATTTCCATCAGACCGTAACCTAATGCTCAAAGGTATTTATCTTTTAATGGTGTATGTTATTCTTGCAATAATTTTGGACATGGGGAAAAATATTACGGAAAGAAAGAAGAACAAAATAATGGAATGGATAGAAATACCTTATTATTCTCTTATCAATGTTTTGAATGAAAAATAATTGAACATAAAACTAAAGATTATAGAAATTAGAGGTTGAATAAGATGGTTTATTCATTCAGTGGCTACTATTATCACTATAATTCATTATGAAACAAGGCTAACCAGTGAAAATATAGATTGCATAAAAGAAAATTTGGGTGGAAGAATGTTGTGTGTTATGATTGTAGCAATTTAGAATATTTTGCTAGAGATTGTAGAAGTAGATATGTGAGAAATAACAATCCAGTAAAAAGCTGTGAACCAGCCATTAAGCTTGATCTGATAGAAGTAAAGAAGGAAATGGGAAGAATGTGGAGAAATGAAAGAGAATCAAAGCAAGGTGAATCAGAATCATTAGTCTTTTATGTGTCGTCATCTAGTGTAGATACTCCTGCTAAAAATTACTTCAAGCAATGGTTAAGGGGGAGAAATAATCAAAACATTTAATAACCCCTCTTTTGATACATGATGTCATATCATGACATAAGTGCATTTATTGAGGTTACAAATTCAAGATTTCATGCAAAAGGAATTTGTAGAAATACATGTGTATTTCATAGAGTTTGAAAGGATGGAAATGTACACAAATTTTGAGGTGATCTACTTATGATCTAAATCATTTATTGCATAAGTATTTGGAATGAAAAAAATAAATTCAGATATGCATTCGTTGAAAATAATTTGTAAAAGAGAAGCATGGAGAGAAAGCTTGAAGAAACCAGAGAAACCTCATACAACAAAAATTCAGAATCTGATCTTGGTAGAAAAGAAAGAGGTAAGTCATTGTTGCTATAGACTATTTCATCTGAATTATTTGTCAAATTTTGTTGAATGCGATGGATATACCTCAAATATAATTCAATAAGACTAGAACCAAAACTTAAATTGTACCTTGTTAAAACCTTGGAGCTTGATCTTTTGGGTGCTTTTTCATATATCCCTCTTGGTGTTATACCAATTGAAGATGTTAGGGTATACATTCATATAAATTTGGAAGAACCCTCCTACAAAAAATCTTGCATATTGTTGGTTGAAGAATTAAATGGAAATGATTTTACCTTGAAATTGGAATACAATATGCTTTCGAAAATGAAATTGGATGTATGGAATTTTTTTTGAACTTTAATAATAAAGAAATATGCATAAGAATGGCTCTTAGTAGATTTCGTGGTGAATGTGTGTGGCTCGATGAATCGTATTCAATATCTAGAGATGTAATTACGAAATTTATTGCCTTATCATTCTACAAACCAACTCCTGAATGCAATGTTGATAGGGAAAAGGATTAATAAGGAACACTTGACCTGAAATCTCTAACCCGACAGTTCAATATGCAAGTTTAGTTATTTCACAAATGATCTTTGGTGAAAATGATGTCTCCACTACCGCAATTTATCTTGCATTGGATATGATTAAGAACATAATAGAATATGACCTCTGTGAGCTGCTCTGACAATAATTGTTGGAGAATCTGAGAGATATCAAGAAGAAGGAAGGTATATTCAGATATGGTACATTGGTTTTATGTCTAATTTTCTATTTTATGAAGGAGATTCCTAGAATAGGTGAGGCTAGTTGGGAGAATACCAAACTAGTCTCTCATCATATTAAGGACCTTATGAGAAACATTGGGGATTTGATGCACAAGGAGATGCCATTGTTGCATTCTTTGGAAAGTTTCAAAGGAAAATGAACAAAAGAAGGAGAGTTCCTAGAGAATTGGTTACAAAATATAAGAATGATATAACCTTCTTGGTAACCATTGATAGTTGCATTATTAAGGTAGTTGAACCAAGGAATTCATGGATACCTAAGTTTGGATATGAGATTGAGAAATACTATGCTACTGGTTGCATTGAATTGTTGATTAATAGTCCCCATGACCCCATCTAACCTAGGTTTGGAACCAACACTTAAGTAGCTAAAGCTCTTGAGGAATCTGAATTTGTCTCTGGTAAATCAATGCCAGCCACCAGAGAAAAGAGGAAATTCACTAAGGTTCATGCATTAGTAGCTCAAATTAAACTTGCTCCAAGAAGACTCAAGCAATTAGCCAAAAGGACACATTTTTAGGTAGCACCTAGTGCAATATCTAGTTCTTCACGATCCACTAAAGAAATCTCAAATGTATTAACAGATAGATTCAATGAATCAAAGAAAAAAGCAGTAAGTGACATGGTGTCTTAGGTTGAAGATAAAGTATTGTTGGAAATTGTAGAGAAGTGCAAGTCTACTCATAGCATGGCACTTGAAAGACTCAAAGATGTTCAAGGATGTGTGAAACATGTCAAAATTATTTTCAAACTTTTTTTTACTTGGCTTGATAAAATTCAAAGATGTTGAGAACACAATTAAAACCCAAATCAATCTTACATCTAGCACATTTGATCTTGCTCTTGATTTGGATGATTAGACTTGGTACAGATTGACAAAGATGCATGAAGAATATCTTGCATTGCATAAAGAGAAATGGGAGATATTTAAAAAATATGGGAAGCTCAGAGACTTAATTGAGACTATGTGTACACCTGTCTAATATGTTCTTTCAGTAGCTGAAAGGATTCTAAAATAAAATGTTACTCCCAAAACTGTGGTTGAAGGAAAAAATGTCTTAATTAATCTCAATTATCTATGCAATGCATTGTTAGAGGAAAAAAGGATTTGAGATGAAGTGAAATCCTCATGGACAGGGATTCGTAGCAAGCTCCAAGGTTCAACCGCCTCTGGTTAATCATGCTCAGCTATCTTGGATGTACTCCTCAGGGGGGAGTGTTCAATCCTCTCATTTTCGATTGATGTCAAAGGGGGAGGGAGAGAAAAAAAGATCATATGAAAACAAAAAAAATTAAGATAATTTTTGGAGAGACGTATCATGTGAATAGTTTTTTTAGGAGAGAAATTGAAAATTAGGAAGAATCATTTTGATGGTTTTCACATCACACGTTTCCATCAATGAAAAAGGGGGAGATTGTTGGAAATTGAGAGGTTGTCATTGATGTCAATGGATAGTGGTATTTTGGATAACTGTCACAATGGAATTTTGTTGGTTGTCTGCCCTAGTAATGAAGACTGCTAATCTGATATCTTGGTTTGAATTATCCTATTTTGCAAGATATGCTTAGAACCTGATACTATTGTTCTATCTTGTTATCAGTTGCATGGTTTCAACTGTCTAGGTTGTATGGTTGGAAAGGTATAGTTACTAGTAGTTTTGGAAACATTGGCATACTGATACATTGGCTTTGTACAATGGTTATTGGGTCTAGATTCTATCTCAGAAAAAGATATCATTACAATACTTTGTACATAGAATTGAGACTACAAGATGCATTCTACATTGGATTTTCACAATGATATGTGAAGGAATTTAGAAGGTATTAATGATAGTATTTTAATATGTGCTCTATAGTGAGTTTTTCATACAATACATTGATGTGGGAGACTCTGCATTTTCTCATATTTTTATCTTATCGAGCAGTGTTGAGGAAAAGTAGCTCAATGTTATCTAAGGGAGAATTCAATATGGTCACAAGTTTTTGTGTTACACATTTTTTGGTTTGCATACATGTTTGAAGTTTTTGGTCTAGATCTAGCCAACCTAATTATGTATTAATATTGAGAAGTTTTTATATGTCCTGCAAATGATAAAGGGATCTATCTTAGGTCCACACTGACTGCCTATATGTGAAGATGAATATGATTTATTGTGACTTCAGGTTTCTCTAATTAGGTTGACCTAATTAGTGAACATGGATATGTATATATAAGAGACATTTTTGGGAGAAGAAAAAGAGAGTATAGAGAGCGTCTGAAATATACATGAAGACAAAGGTAAGAATTTGTATGTGTGAAATTGTAAGGATGAGCAGATAAGTGTGCCACTTATGTATTGTGATTCACTAGAACTGAACTCTAGCACAAGGAAAGTGCATTTTTTCAGTTCATATTTTGGAAGTGAGCCATATTATTTTTGTATCTTGGTAGTGAGCCAAATCATTTTGTATTTACATCAGGTTGTGAGCCTTTCAAGGATAGTGAGTGGACTGGAAATGAGCCCTTGTAATATTCTATATCACTACTATATTTGACTCAAATTTTTGACGAAAGTTTGTTGAAATATTGAAAAACTATTATCAGAATACTGAGGAACCTCTCAAATAATTTCCATCACTATATTTTTTTTGCTTTCCCCACCAAGTGTTAAACGTCGAAAAAATGACCCAACTTCATCGTTCGTCATCATGAAAAATTGATCTATTTTTTGTCAGAATATTGATGAAAAGTTTGTCTATCTACCAACGAAAAATAAACAAAACAAAATTGGCATGCCTTTGAAACAACAACATGTTTTCATCAAAATATCAATGAAAATTTTGTCTATCTACCAACGAAAAAAAAATAAAAAAAAATTGGCATGCCTTTGAAACAACGACATGTTTTCATCGAAATATTAATGAAAATTTTGTCTATCTACCAACGAAAAATAAACAAAAAAAATTTGGCATGCCTCTTCAAAGCGTTGAAACAATAGTAGAAGTTTGTTGGAATTGTGACGAATTGGACAAGTCCCGAATGATGAAACTTTTTTTGCAACTATAGTAAATTCGTCAGACATTTTTTGTTTGTTCGTCGATTACTTTCATCGAAATTGTCATGAGACAATGCAATTTTTTTAAGAAAAATGTTCATTCAAATGTTGGAATTCTTTCCAAGGTGCTCTTGGCTGCTTTCAATGGGTATTATTCTTACTTTATTTTCATCCATATCCATATGTTCCTACCCAATGGATGAAATTAAGTGTCATTCCATAAAATTCTACATCTTTACTAAAACATCAAGTAAAAGCTTCAATAATTCTATACAATTCAAGAAAAACTCCAAGGTTATTAATTCATGTCATTCTATACATTCTACAAATATAAGTTGAATGCAACTAATTTGCAAATACTACGAGCCATTTGAAGGCTTAAGAGCAATAAATGAGGAAGATCTGGAGGAAGGATTACAAGCGTACGAAAGGAAAATTTCCATAAGGCCCAAGGTGTGGAGGAAAACCAAAGTGATGAGGATTCAGGGAATTGGAGGTGATGGCGGTGTAGAAGTACAATTGAAATTAATAGCTCAAGCTAGTGAAGTAAGGATAGTTTTAATCGCACCACAAACGAAGTTTTTTAAGGAAGGCGGTGCCTAATTTGGTTGAAGAAGTAGAGTGGTGATGTGAAGTGGAGAAGTTGGTTGGAAATACGGTGATGGAGGCAAGCTTTTTACTATCATCGCACAAAAAACTAGACCCTTTCAAAGGGAAGGCCTTCATGAAGAGGTTGTGTGGGCTCTTCTTATTTAAATAGAAGGAGGCAATGCAAGCTGTGAAAATAATGCTCAGAGAAGTATTTTAGAAACTGTCACACAGGTATCGAACGAACTCATATATTTACTCATTGGTAATGGCGTGGGGGCTGGACATAAGGGAGCCAATGAAAGAAGTGTAGAGAGTAATGAAAGCTCTGGTGCCAAAGGAATTTTTGGGTGATATGGAATCAATTTTGCAGTGAGAGATACCTGGTGTTGGGATGGAAAAGGAGGGTCAGGATAGAGGTGGCTCAAAAATGATGAATTTAAACCATATGTTTATAAGATGGCCAAAGGTAAATATGAAAGATAGATGGAGGAAGGATGCAGAACAAGGTTGGAAGGCGTTAAAAATTTGTGTAGCATTGGTGGAGTTGGAAACAATGTTGGTGGATCTAAAGGTGATAGCGAGGGAGGAATTGTAGGAAAGCAGGGGCCTACATCCGCAGAAGAAATCCAAGCCATTGAATGAAATCATGTTGATGGAGCCAAGAAAACCCTAAAAACAAACCATGTAATTTGTTTTACTGTAATGGTTTTTTGCTTAGTCTGGGTGGTTAAGAAGGGTAGTGGTTGTCGAGTGGTGTAGTGTCTTGAACATCAGTTGTTTTTTGAAGTGTCGGTTTAAGTGTAGGTGGTTGGATACTGCAAATTTTGGCTGTATGGGGATGCAAGAAATGTAGTGTTAATTTTATGATACTTGGTCCATGGGTTTGTGAATTATTGCTATAAATGTAACTCTTTTCAGCTTTCAATAAAACAAAAACTTATTACTGCTATAAATGTAACTCTTTTCTATCCATCTGTGACTATCCACCTACTGAGTTACAAATTGCTTCTTGTAATAAGAGTTTCTAATAGCACATTATAATTGATTTGTATCCAAACCCACTACCAATCAATAAACAATAATCAAATTCATGAGATAACAATAAAAAAATATAGCCTCTCTTATGGAAATACTTACCTATGACACAAAAAATAAGCAGTTGAAGTATATTCATTAAAGGTGGATGTAAAAAGGCCTACATGAGCACATGGATGCAAGAGATTTATTCCTCAATAATGTGTGCCAAAAGAAAATTTCTAGAGTTTTGGCATATACTAGTAGTACTGCAGTTCTGGAAATTTGATCGTTATTTATAAAATGACACACAACATTGAAAAAAAACACTAAAGAATACTCACTATTCAAGGTAACATTAAGATAAGTAATGAATATCGAATTCCGCTAATCCCCACACGCAAAAATGGAGATTGGCCCATGACTTGTCTTCATAATGTGATCTTGAACATAATAAGAAATACCCATCCATCGAAAACATTAGTCTATGAAAATATAGGTAGAGAGTAATAATTTTTATGCAATAGAAAGTACCTAACCTTAACAAGATTTATCAATTTCCTAGTTTTAGATACTATAGGAGGGAGAGGGAATCATGTTTGGCATGTGGAGTAATCTAGACTCTTGAAATGCATGCACATGGGATGCATTGAACATGAGCATTTAAGAAAATGTCACAATTTTCATTTTCAAATATAAATAAATCAAAAATATCTCAAAATAACATTGAAACTAAATGAAGCTGAAATTTAAATAGTGAGTAGAATAGCAATTCATTGAATCCCTAAGCATTTGATAGACTGATAATCACAAAAAAAATGTAAAGCCTAATTTAGGTCTCAATGTTTGAGCATGGAATATTCCAACAACACCATCAAAGAAACTGGAAAATACTAATTGACTGTGACAGGAGTAGGTAGCATTAGATATTGCAGCAGGAAGCGAGATAGATGGAACCCACTACAAAAATTCATCAAAATGCAAACTACTAGAGGAAAATACAAAAATAGGTAGCTATAATTAGGATGAAGAGAGATCTCCCAACATGCATAATAAAGAAATAAAAGGTAAATGCTATAAAAAATATTTACTCTTTCCATTATTAGATGGTGTGGAGAGCAACGAACAATTTCAAAACAAATGAAAATAGTAATCTACTTTAAAAGGTGTTCAACAAATTCATGGTAGAAACTTTCCTTTTCTAATGTAGACAACACAATGATGCATTGCCTCTTCTTTACTTTCTACTCTAGTGTAATAACAATAATACATTTACACTGGCTATTGGTGCATTTTATTGAATAAATGGAAACAAGGATATAGTAACCTAATCATGACGGGCAACACTACACCATATGGTGGATCAATAGAAGAGCCTTATGAAATGGTGCATTGTTTTGAAGCCATTGCTTTGTTCTGGAATTGAAATTGTTTCTATGATTTTGACTAAAATACTTCAATTTGGAGTCTAATTGAAAGCACTTGAATTAGTTTCCAACCTTTTGGCCAACATTAACATACCGTCATAAAAATGAATAAAGTGCAAATGTTCCTCCAGAAAGCAATGAAATATTAGAGCATATAAAATTTGGATATTTGGGTTTCCCATTGCAAAAACTAATAATTACTTAATTAACCTACAAAAATATAAACTTTAGCTTAACACCAGATATAATCCTTTGATAATCCATCCAAATGATGAAATGATTCCCTAACAAATACTATTGGAACTTTATTATAACATGCATACCCAAAATTTCGTTATCATTAATGCTCAGAGTTTCTCTTTTAGTCATTTTCCTGCTTTACTACTGGACCTTTATTATAACATGCATAGCCAAAATTTCCTTATCATTAATACTCAAATAAAATCTCTTTTAGTCATTTTCCTACTTTCAAAATTAATAAGCCATTCATTTTGCATAAGAACTACCCCTATTCTTGTTTAGGGTATGAAAGCCTATTTAAGAAGTAGTGCTTGTTTGCATGGATAATGGTAATCTAATAAAATAGTGACAAAAGGAATTGTTAGTCGTTGGAAAATATTGTATTCATGTTGACAAAGATGTTTCAAAGTTTAGGATACGGTATAGAAGGTAGTGTATGTTGTTTTTAATGATTTAGGTATGGTGAATCTAATATGCATGAATGATGAATTGACTGCAAAAAGGACAGTAAGTTGGAATGGATAGAATTGTGAAGTAGATGATTGATTAATTATTTCAAAACATGATGAACCTCTTGTCTTGAAGGTCTAATAATTGGTTATAGTGAGAAGGCATAGATGGTTGATAATGTGCCTTGGTGATTTGGTATAGGTGTTTGATTGTTTTACCTTGAAGGGATACAATTGCAATGCAGATTGATATGATTTAAAGTAGAGGATGTGAATGGTTCTCTAATCAGGTTTTGATGTTGTAAAGTAGATGATGTGAATGGTTCTCTAATCAAGTTTTTGATGAAATGGCATACAAAAGGAACAACGTTGAGAGAACAAATGCAAGAGAATAGATCATAGAGTAGGAGTCATAGAGCATGAATTTTTTTGTGGAAAGACTTGTGCCATGAATTTTTTGTGGACAAACTTGGAGGAATGAAGCATATGAGGACATGAGTCTTAGGTTTTACATGATAAATTTCAAGACATGGAAAGTGATCATCCATTAATAACATATAATATTCATTCATTAACATATAGCATTCATTCATTAACATTTTCACATTCATTCATTAACATATAACATTCATTCTTTCAGTTTTTACATATTATCAAAAATATGGTTGTCATAATATGATTACAATAAAAAAAAATTTGTTTCTTTTTTGAAGCTAAAAAAATCTGAAGTGAAGTATCATTTTCTAAATCATCTATCCCCCTTCAGTTGTTCTGCCCTTTGCTCATGATCTTAATGTACGCCTAGTCGTGTAGTCATGATGTGGATGCCGCTGCAAGGGGGGTATGTTGCAATAACAAAGAAATGTTAAATTGATATGTTTTATTACTATTGTTACAATTATTTCATTAATTAAAAGAACATTAGAGTGGTTCTCTTTACGTGATGGGACCACATCATGTTCTGGATATTGTCTTATAGCCTCATGCTCAACATATTGAACACCCTCTAAATCCTAATCTGGAGTTGAAACACGAAAGGTTACATAAATTAATACACTAATTTAAATTAAATATGTTTAAAAGAACATTAGAGTGGTCCTCTTTACCTGATGGGGCCACATCATGTTCATGATCTTCTCTAGCCTGATCATGTTCAACATGTTGATCACACTCTACATGCTCTAAAGTTGAAACATGAAATGTTACATTAATTAATACACCAATTGCAATTAAAGATGTTTAATTGTATTAATCCATACTACGTTTTGTATAGCACATGAATACATCTAGTACCAGGATGCACACCATGACCTTCAACTGCAAGATGTGCTCCACCCTCACCAAGCTTGTCTGTTTAAAACAAATAGGCACATAATTACTTTATGGTAGAAATTAATATTGAATAGATTGCACAAGTATTCAATTTTAAATAAACTTTATTGAGTCTATTTACCTATGTGTCAGATGCAGTGGAAGATTGTGTTTTCCCAGTCAAGACTCTTAGGCATTCAGCCATAGCTCCAGAGCCTTGCTGGAAGGCAATCTTCAAGTCCTCTTCTGTGGACACTCTATTGAATTCAGAGCCCTGCATTTTTGGATAAGATCATGAATTTTTCTTCTATGGTGTGATAAAACCAAAATTGTTTGCAATTTATTATTTGGATGCAATATTTCATTTATTGATACTTACAATTCGTGTGGCTAATTTCATATAACCACCAGAGCCAAGTTTGTGTTGCCTGTGTTTTTCTAGTCCTTCCTTTGTTTCCTTCAATGTGTTGGGAAGCCTATGAAAAGTTTGAAATACGTTAGATTATGTAAAAAGAAAGAGTAATTAATATATAATTGCATTGTTGATAGTATCACATACCTTCCTTGGCCCAGTGGTATCTTTCCTTTTTTTTCTTTTCAACCTTCTCCTTTCCATCTGACATCAAGTCCTTCCACTCCCTCTCTAAAATCATGGGGGGACGCTCGTACTTTTTGTTCTTCTCTAAATGTGACCTATATTGGTCCCTCACATACTTTAGATAGGTACCAACTTTCTTAAGGACCTTGGTTCGGTTGAATGTTTTATCACCGAGCAACACAACTAAATGATTAATGAGATCATGTTTTAAATTTTGATTTTGGGCATTCCACCATGTACGTATGGTGGGGGGCCCGAAGGGATCCAATGAATATCACTCAGATGTTTATAAAAAACATCATTTCCTACAAAATGATCATGGTATCATTAGTCTAAAAATAGTGATCAATAAGTAAATTTCAATTGGATTATATATAATAATAATTAAAACATTTTAAAGTACCTGGTACCTTCTCTATCTTTATGGGAATGAAATCCTCGATCACCACAAATGTGACCGGAAATGTTCCTGTACTAGTAATACGGGAAGATCCAAGAAATGTTGCTAAGACATTACCAGTACTAGTGGCTTTTGCATCCTTAGGTACATGTCTTGACACATGTTCTAGCATGTGTTCGCTGACATAGGGTGCACTACTGAATGCCTGCATGGTATGTGTTGCCTTCATTTTAGATGACAATATAGGCACGGATTATGGGTTCAGACGATGTGATGCATGAGTAGGAAAATCAAGATGGACACTTGTACCAACCCCTACTCCTCGGGCAGCACCTGCAATAACCTGATCATGGCCAACAACATCATGACGATGCAAAAAATCCTATAAAAACAACACATATTTTAGTTCATGACATAAAACAGTACAAAATATAAAACCATGAATGAACTTATGTTATAATTAAAGACCTCATGACAACTTACTTGCAATTTTTGTGCTCTCTTAGTCAATATTTTAACCCTCTCTCTCATCTCATCTATTTGAGGCACTATGAATAACAACTGAAGGATTTCTTCATTGCATTTTTTTGGGTCTTCCTTATCATATCGAGAGGGTTTGTTGAATATGTGATGTCATCATCACATAATAGTGACTATACCTCCCTATGGATGCTCTCCTCTACTATGAGTGCCTTTCCCCGATCAACCAACTACAACAAGAATATTAAAAACATTATCAAAATTAACCCAATAAACTTATGAAAAAAACATAATAATAAAACATTTTACTCGTATCTAATTTGTACAATTACAATGAGGTAAACCTGTCAAGTAGAAGCGCCTGAAGATGCATCACAATCTATGTTATGGGCCAAAGCCTTCCCCATATGATCAATGTCCCGTTGTGACAAAAATTAAATATAAAAAAACATTACTAAAATGAAACCACTAGACTTACTAAAAGAAACATAATAATAAAATGGTAGATTGGAGTCATTAATTGGAGGTTGGGTAAAATGGTATATAGTACATACCACCCCCATAGTAACTATGTTTGTATCTAAGTGATTCAAATTGTAATCAATTAGCAACTCTTCCCCTATAGTTATTGATTTTATTACACATATGAATACATGGTTTCCCTCGCCCGCCTCGAATAGCAATTGGGTTGCATATTTGTTGACCCAGGTCATGTACTATTTATAAACCCTGCAATATTCCCTAATGCTTTTGGCCTTCTATCAATGTACATAGCCACTTCTTTATTTTCATCCTTATCTTTTAGGTATAAATAATTTGGTGATAGTGCATACCTACGCATACTTCGTGTATATCGAACCAGTTGCATCCAATCTTTGTAACTGTAACAAGGTCTGACATACTCCATCAATTTAGTAACTTTGTCGTAATAGACCTTTATATTTTCTATGCAAAATAGGCCCAAACCATGTAATGATGATGGTGCTATGCGATATATCCTCTCATTGACACAAAAATTAGTGTTTATTGGAGGAAGTTCCTTGGGTAGGCATTATTTTCATATATTTTTGTACCTCAAGGGCACCTCAATGTCACCTATTCTCTCATCATCATAAGAACGTGATCGCCCTTCAGCAAGAAAAAATTCCATGCGTTTACAAAATTTTCTTCTAATCTTTTGACCTCTAGTTGATCTCCCTCTTTTAGACCTACTACATGTCTCGCTTTCCTCTTCTCTTCCTAAATTTCCCTCACTCGAGGAAGATAGATCTGACAAATACCTATTTGGTGGTACCTGCACTCATAAGGATGTTGGATGAATTTCTTTCACGGTGATGTGATCCCAAGGTGAAATTATGATTAATTTATCATTTCATCACTAGAATTTGATAGGTTATAAGTTAATCAAGTCTGGATAGATTGCAATTTATTGTTACTACCGTCCAAATGTGTCCATCACAAATCCAATCTACTTAATGTTTTAACTCCCAAACTTTGTAAAAAATGCTAAATGTGACTATGGTCCACTAGTTATACAACCAAGGCCTCAAATGTATTCTCTAATTGTAATCAAAGGACTTTTTCTCTTCATTCAAGTAAATAAACTTGAAGGTAAACACCACCAAGTGGTTTATTGGACACCTACATGACTAAAAATAGCAACAATTTTATATTTAATTTCTATAGGTCTAAGTGGTTAATGGGGAGGGAGTGTTTACTAGGCCTGGTTAAGTCATCATAAGTTATGCTTTGGCAATAGAAATTGTTTAAGTCATCTTAAATATTCATATGTCTAATTGCTAGGAGACTTTTGGTATGTTTTAAGGTAGGATGAGTGGTTGCATCAATGTTCTAGTTCTCTATGACAAGGTTTCAACATCTTAAAATAGTGAAATTTAGTGCTCATATTCATTTGAAACAACAAAATTTTGATTATGTATGGTGGTAGTATTTGATAACTTAAAAGAATTGGCTACCCAACAAACTTAAAGTTAAGAAAAAAAAAATTCAGTTTAAGGGGTTAGCACTTTCTTTCATCTTTTCATATTGGTTTGATGCTTCAAATGATGCATTTATTATCCCAATTCTATCATATTGTATTCCCATCCCATGAAATTTTTTCAATTGTTGGAGGAGTTGATACCAAAATTTCATATCAAACACCACATTCTTGAAGCAATTTTCTATGTTTTTACTATTTTTTTGAAGTTCTTTTGTGTTGTATGGATCTGTACAAGCTTTAAATGCTTTGAAGTCATTGGCGTAGATAAATATATGTGTTCCCTTTCATTTTAATTTGTTTTGAAGTGCTAAATCATTGTTTTGTGGGAGAAAAAAATCAAATACAAGGATTGCCCTATTTTTCATGTGTAAGGGTTTGAGGGCTAAATAGAAATGGCATCCACCAAACCACCCACTGTCTTGGAACTATAACTCGGTGAATTGGTGTGAAACATGATATGATAGAGGTTCATTTCATTTAGGGGTTTATTAAAGCAAGAAACTTGGCATTAAATTGATGCCCTAGGGCTGACAAGGGCAATTTTCTTGTGAATTTGTGGTTGTTAAGTTAGGGTTTATCAATTTGATGGATATCTTGGTAGAGTCATGGTGACACTATTTGATGGTCCAATCTCTACTTTGAAACAAAAATATCTCTAAAAAATTTAAGAGCTATAATGGTATGGCATTAAAGGAACCTTCATATGAAGGATCTTCTAATGAAGTACCTTTGAATTAAGGTCTTACTTTGTTCCTTTTATAAAGCATTTTGGACATGAAATATTTAAAATAAAAAATACCTTCATTTGAAATTATTGACATGGTATCATTTTTGAATTAAGGTTCTTCATTCAAAGGTCATGACGACATCACCTTCAAATGAAGATTCTTCATTTGACTGGTATTTTGTAATTTTGAAATTTTGGGATTATTTTTTTGCCTCATCCCACAAGTGTGACACACTTTTGTGTAATCACTCATTAACAAAGAGATGAATGTGTGATAATAATTTAGGTTTAAAAATAAATCCATTAGAGCCTTTTTATAAATGAAAGGACATTTGATGCAATCATATGCCTTGTCAAAGTTTTAACTTAATAGTAAGGGCATCATGAGTAGTTTGTTGGGCCCATTCAACAATCTCTGATGCAAGGATTCAACTAGCTAGTTTGACATGAGCACATGAAGGATCAATAAGAAAAGGAAACTATAAGTTCAAGTTGTTCAAGATGATTGAAAGGGGAGGGAAAAACATAAATATTGGAGGAAAAATAAAGATTAAGTGGTCAAATTCACTAAGCTTGTAGAGAGGGCTAAGTCTACAATTGCTTTAGACTCATGCGATGAAGGCTATGTGTGATGAAATCCTAGACCTCAACCAAGATGTGGGTAGATTATGGGAGTTTTTCCAAAACCTGAGGCTGGTTGATAAAAATGTGAAAGACTAAGCTATTTTTTTTTGTCTTATCTTATACCATTTTATGAGAATGGGGGTTCCAATGTACAAGATCTTTGGAAACTAGGCATGAAAGTTGTAGGTTAAAGAGAATGGGGGTGCCAAACTTACAATACTCATTGTCCCTTGGTCATCGATTTTCCCTGAGTGCCCTTAACCTTGTCCTCAATGCTGGTATTGACCTTGTTTTCACTCCTCCAAACTCTTCCTCGGTGCTAGTATTGACCCTTTTTTCACTCCTTCAAACTCTTAGTCGATGCTGGTATTGACCTTGTTTTACTCCAAACTCTTCCTCAGCACTGGTATTGACCTTGTTTTCACTCCTCCAAACTCTTCCTCAGTGCTGGTATTAACCTTTCACTTCTCCAATTTGATGAGCTACAACCTAGTTTCATTAGGTTTTAGATTATGTTAATTAAATTGAAAATTATGGTGCCATTTAGCTAGGTTTTAATATTCTACAATATAGTTAAGCATATATTAGCTATATTTTACATAAAAAATAATATAATTATTCGACTTGTTATAATTATATATTATATTATTTAACAAAATTATTAAATACATATAAAATTATTATAATTAATAATTAATAATAAGTATGTTTTTATATAATACAAAATATAATTAATATAATATATATTTAATGTAATAGTAATATTAGATTAAATTATATATAATATAATTATATTTATTATTATATAATAGTATATATGGGCTTTTACCTGATATTTTAGAGGATTTTACCATTACACTATAGCTGGTTTACCATTAAATGGCCGCTGAAACTTGTTTTCCAATGACACAATAGTGGTTTCCAGGCATGAGATTTGTTTCAAGCTTAAATCTCACAATATATGTAGCCTATTAGCTAATACAAAGAGAGATAGAAACTAAAAAGATAGAGAATGAGAGAAAGAGATTAACTTAGATAGATAGGGAGAGAGAGAGAGAGAGCATGAGAGAGAGAAATAGAAGAGATACAAAGGAAAAGAGAGAGAGGGAAAAGAGAAACTAAATTTTGATTGGTTGTTTCATGTCAACAATCCAAGGATGGCATGTGTCCTTGAGGAGTTATTCTCAAGGTAGCATGTCATTTGATTAAATATATGATAATTCTCCTTTAATACCTCTTCATTGTACCCATTGCACACTTAAGGAGACAAAGATAAATATAGGGAAGAAAATATATAGAGAGAGGGAGATAATTAGAAACATACAAATAGAAAGGGAGAGAAAGAGATAAAGAGAGGTATAGAGATAAAGAGATAAGGATGAATAGATAGAGATATAGGGAGGGTGATTGCTCTACATATTGCCTTTCCTCTCCCCCTCTTCTTTCTCTCCCTTTTCCATCTACCTATCTCCCTCTCTTCTCTCTCTTCCTCTTCAACCTATCTCTCCCTCTCTTCTCTCTCTTCCTCTTCAACCTATATCTCCCTCTCTCCTCTTCTCTATCTCTCCTCCTCTACCTATCTATATCCCTTTCTCTCCCTCCCACCTCTCTATCTCTCACCATCTCTCCCTCCCTATCCCACACATCTATTGAATCTCTATCTCCACCTCTCCTTCTTTCTCTTCCCATATATCTCCATCTCTCTTTCTCTTCATATATCTCTCTATCTCTCTCTTTCACTCCATCTCTCCCTCCATCTCTCCTAATCTATATCTCTATCTCTATTTCTCTTTTTATGTCCCTCTCACTCCTCTCTCTATCTCTTTATATCCATATCTTTCTCTACCTCTATCATGATCTTTTTGTCTCTTTCACCATCCCCCTCTATCTCTCTATATCACCCCCTTTCTATGTCTCTCCCTCTCCCTCTATATATATTGATCTATCTCTCCCTCTCTCCCCTCTCTTCTTCTCTCTCTCCATTTCTACATATTGCTCTCCCTCTCCCCCTCTTCTTTCTCTCCCTTTTCTACCTATCTATCTCCCTCTCTTCTCTCTCTTCCTCTTCAATACTTCAGTTAAATTTAATCATAAGAGATTCTTCTCTCCCTTTTCTACCTATCTATCTATCTATCTCCTTTCTACTTAAGGATTCTAAGAGATATATTTAATCATAAATTTTACAATCATAAATATCATTTAATTTGTATGTTGTAACTTCAATACTTTTAGTTAAAATAAAAATAACTTAAAGTTATATATACATATAGTTAAATTGGAAAAGTTGTTTGAGTTAGTTACTAAATTTGATCTAAAAATGTTCAACACTTTGGATAAATTCAATTAAATATAGTTAAATTGGAGGTGTCATTTGAGTTAATAATTAAATAATTTAATAATCAATTAAAGCAATAGACATAATTTTGGATGTGTTTGAATTTAATAAATTACAAATTAAAATAGACATAAATTACTTGAAATAAGTGCTTCATATCCCATCTAAAGAAAATCTTATCTTGAGTATAATCCATCATAGTCACATAGGATCACATCATTCTTGACCATTTGATATCATGAAAAACCTCCAAAATCTAGTATTCAAATAACCCATATCGGCAAGAGTTTGTGTAGGTCTCTCTGATTCATAAATCATTATATTCCCATTTTCAGCATATCAGTGAAAGAACAAAAATGTTACACCGATCGGATTACATAAGAAGATACACATCAAGATGACATGGTCCATGGTCTCACCGATAAAGAGATTTGTCGGCAAGACAAGTTCCATTGGGGTGAAATGAAAAGGTCATACCGAGCATATAGGTCTCACCGATGAATTTCCATTAGCAAGAAACCTATCTTGTCTCATCGATCAAAGTACAAGGAGTTGTATTGGCTAGAAAAATGCCATCGGAGTAAGATCCCTGAGTCAGCCCAAGTGCATTTGTCTCACTGATGAAATATCATCGGTGAAATAGTCATGTTGTCTTGTTGACAAAACAAAGAAACATACTATCGCCAAGCCAAATGTTATCGGAATGAGTTCAAAATTTCCTCCCGACCCACTATGTCACACTGATAAGATTACATTGGTAGGAATCTTGGCGACATACTTGAGATCAAAGGAATAATCATCAGGGAGACTTATAACATCAGGAAAATTACTAAATTTCTTAGCGATACACCATGTCTTGCCGATGAAGACACAAACAAATCACCATAGTCATTGAGGTGGCTCTTAGTGACATTTATATGAATCAGATGGATAGATTATGTGATATCGGCATAATGTCTCCCTAACCAAAAGAATGTTTAATGAATGTTACTCAAGCCTAAATAAAAGGATCACCTAAAGTTTGAATTATCTTGCCGATAGAACATTTGATGTGATAGTGGGTGAATTTGAACATCAACTACGCTCGTGTTCAAAGCTAGGACATTAATGGCAGTATTACTATGAAATGTGTCGATAATTTCATGAATTGAGAAAATTAATTGAAGGCGAATTTTGCAAATTTAGCAGCAAAGGAATGAATGAAGGACCAAAGGATCTTGCGGTCAAAGAATTCTAAATAAACTTGTAAGTTCCGTGCAATTAAATTTTTGGTTTTGTGATTCATAAAATGGAAAGCACTAGCTTAGGAAAAGAAAAATGTAGGAAATAGAGTGAGAGTAATAACCCTATAGGAAAAAAGCAAAAAATTGAAGCAAAGAAGGAACCAAGGGTAGCTGAGAAGAAGTTATACTAGGACTTAATTGATCAATTGCCTAGCTCAAGACCTAAGGCTAGGTGATCTGCACAACTTAGGGAAAAACTGGAAAAGTTAGAGGATAAATGCAAGCATATACGAGACATATGGACCCCAATTAGGGGATATGAGGTGTTTATTTTTCATTGCCAATGAAGGAACCAATATGAACCAATGTGCAATCCTTGGAAGTTAAACCTAGGGAAACTAGTCTACCCCAATGTATTTGTAAATGTAGAATTAGTGAAGATGCTAGCTACCTATTATAATCCAAAATGTAAAGCTATTTGTGATCCATCAGGAAAACCATTTATACATGTATCTGAAGCTACCATCTATGAGGTTTTTAACCTAGAGGGAGTGTGGTGAAAAAATTGTACTTGAACAGTTGGAAAAGAAATTTTGGAGGATTGATACTTTGTACAAGGGTTGGAGGTTGCCACTACATAGGTCTAAGAAAGATGGTGTTTCAGTTCCACTGAATGACAGTGATGGTCCCCCATTCCATGTTGATTTGTTTGAACCCTACATGAGGTACACATATTTTTCAGTGTGTCAAGTGCTAGGAATGGAGGCCCCTAAGCACATGTCAATTGTACCCATGGTAATTGCAGCAGACATCCAATGTCACAATTCAAGGTTTTTTTATTATGCTTCACACATCTTTAAAGTACTTGATTTAGGATTGATGGCAATAAAAAGTGGAGCTCCTATCTTGCACTTGGATGCTTATTCAATCCTAATGCATATGATACTTTATTATGGACAAGAATTGTAGATGTGGCCTGAAAAAATGAGGGTTGTACAATTTGATAAGGAATTAAGGTTACTACTAGTACAACTCTGGACTGCCACCTGGGATTGCAGATTTTCTAATTCTTGTTATCTAAATTTTGAAGATTTTTTTGTGAAACCACTGTATATATTTTACAATCATTCTTGTGAATACTCGTTGTCCAATGAAATAAAAAAAAATTAAGGCCTAAGGATTTCAATGGACCTGTCAACCACAATTGGGGAGACTGGTACTATCTAGAAGATGCAACCATGATAAGAGTATATGGATTTGAAGATGCACCCTTCATTCTATCTAAGATGGTGCCTGATAGGATTGCATATTTAGAGATTGTTAGGTAATTGGATTATTCAGATGTTATGTATCGATGCAACCATGATAAGAGTATATGGATTTGAAGATGCACCCTTCATTCTATCTAAGATGGTGCCTGATAGGATTGCATATTTAGAGATTGTTAGGTAATTGGATTATTCAGATGTTATGTATCTAAGTTCTTTTGGAAAGAAAGCATTTATGCCTAGTACATTATGCTTTGGTGATATCATTGTATTAGCAAGGGATGGATATGATATGGTTATCAACAAATTGTTGCAATACAACATGAAGAAGGGTCCACCATGAAAAGGTCTTTATCTAGAAGGGTATATTGATTTTTCAAAAAATAAAATGAACTTGGGAGGATACAATCACATACCCTATTTGTATAATGACTTGATTAGGAATTTGGAAGAAGAGGAAGAAAAAAAAATTGATGAGTATAATAGGGGATTGCAAGATACAAAACTATTATCTTTTGATGAAGAGGAATCTGGTGATGGTAGCCCTAGCAATACAATTGATAAAATTTCTAGATTGAGAACTCAAGACTACAAGTATGTTCCCAAGGAACCAGATGTTGAAGACGATGCAGATAATGACACAAGGAAGATTGCATATAAATCATTTATGGTTGATGATGAATTCATTAAAACCTCATCATTTAAAATATTTTTGTACAGATTAAAAGGAAATCAGTAAGGGAATTAGTGGAGAATATTACACCAAGTAATGAGGAACAACTGCTGAATAACTTAAAATCAAGTGTGGAAGAAGAAATGGAGAGCATGACCTCTGAGAAAGGAAGGAAATTATTAGAAGATGCAGGTGTCATGATCTTTCCTGGGTTGGATTTGAACTCTGCTTTGGTTTTTGATAGTTTTCTAAAGAATAGTAACACCACACATAAACTCACTCTTGAGGGGGTAACAAAGATTTATACAGGATCTAAGTATAGCCCAGATGAGGGATCACTTATGATATGGGCCCTGTATCCTCCACACAAGAAATATGTTGTAATTGATACTAAAAAGGATTTTGGACATGTAATGACATTAAAATTTGGTGAGTTTGATCAAATAGCTACAGCAAAAATTGGCATTAATGTGGCCAAATTAAATAAAACCCAAATCCAGATGCTAATCAAGGAAAAAGAAATGTATAAGATGAATAACGAGAGACAACTCAAAGAAAATGATCGCTAGAAGGACATGATGGGAATCATGTTGGGATCCACAAAGCAATTGACTCATGGTGAAAGCTCCTAGGAAAGAGACCAATGGGAAGAATCAAATGTGTACTCACAAGGTAAATGTGATGCACTCATTGCAATAATAAGGAAGAGGCAAACCAATTTAATGACTTGGTTGAGTAAGCTCTAGGGAACACATCCACACAATTTTACTATAGTACAAGAAAATAAGAGGATAGATGGTAGGATCTGAGAGAAGCTCCAGGAAATAAACCAAAGGGATACTCTTGATAACATAGCTATTGATACTACCAACCATTTTATGAAAAAACATAAAGACTTCCATGAAGAATTGCAAGGTGATGAGCAGGGGATGATCAATGTCACAAAAATGGGAGTACCAATGCTACTAGAAGATGGAGGGGAACTAAATGGAAAATACATATGGATCAAGGAATGCAAGACGATGATGCAAACAATTCTGGAGAAAGCCACAAGAAATGATTTAACAATGGATGAGGCATGTGAACAGAATGAGAAGATGATTGAAATAGATATAGCCATAAGGAATGTGTTGGAGGATGTTGATACACACAAGGGGAAAGATTACCTCGATTATTTGTCAAACATCCATTTATGGCTTTGTTATCACTTGAAGTTGCACCCTATTGAACTTGGTGTTCAACACCTCAATGTAATATGGGAAGACCTCTAAAGCTGTGGGTCACTTGTGAACAGAGGTCAACCTCCAGAGAAGGCCAACTTCCTTTCGTATCACCTAAACTACTGACTCTTTAAGGAAAAGGGAGAAGGGGAATGCATAAAAAATGAAAATTAAATCCTATGGTGATACACCAAAATGACAAGAATAATGAGACACTCAAGTTACACTTGAATACTGATGATGGATATGGGACTGTACAACAAGCTTATGTAGATTATGCATAAGTAATTCACAAACAGGTTTGACATGAACACACTTTCAAGAAGGAAAAGAAAACTTTCACAAATTAAAAGCTCATGTGCAATTAAGTAAACACAGTTTGTAACCTACATAATACTACTTTTGCAAAGAAAGGCATGCTAACATGAGACAAAGCTACAAGGAAAAGAAATATTTCACGAAGTAGCTTGATCAATCACCTAAAAATGCACAATATTTTGCAAAGAACCAAAAGGAAAATTGAACCATCAATGGTAACCAAGGTAAATTTTATATATCATGCTCCAAAATGAGTTACATAAGTTTTCTAATCTGAGAAAGGACTGCAAAAGTCACAGAATTTAGAAAAGCATCGGGAGAACTCCTTTTACAAAGAGGAAAAAATGCCTTATATACAAAAGTGTGTCAGCCCCTAGCGCTTACAAAAATATCCCCCTTCAAAAAAATTTGCCCCTAGATCTTTTAATGAAGTTAATGTTGTATCCCTGTGTATCCCTCCTGTCCATGTTAGTGAAGAGTTATTGCAGGGATGTCGTCCTTGATCTTTTGCAACCACAACATTAACTTCTAGTCTTCGTGTCCACCCTTAAACCTCCTTGTCGAGTTGCTTTGAATGCTTCTGAGCTTAGAACAAATCCATGTTGCTTTTCATTCTGTTGATCCTCCTCTCACCGGTCAAACTGCCACGGCTCTCTTGTAGCTCCTTTTGATTGGTTGAACTCATGCCACGCAAGGTTCCCAGTTGGTCAAAGTTCATTCAGCCAGAATCGCATGTCAGTGAGACACTGGCTGTGTCTCCCAAATGCAATTACACCTCATAGCAGCTATTGGCATATTGTTCAACCATCGGTGATATTTCATATCAAGCTTCAAAATTCATACCGATATCGCCTTTTCCATGGGCAAGTTGATCGCTATCGGCAAAACCTAATAGTGGGTGGAAAGAGTCATATCGACATCCACAGTGGTCGCCGAGACAATCACTATCGACCAAACATCATAGCAAGCCCCTAAGAGTTACTCTGCTATGATCCCATTGGTAAGACATTCAAATCTGGCATTGCGTCTTTCAGTCGGCAAGACCCTATTGCATTCAGCAAGACTTTATGCCAAAGGAAAACCCTCTTGGCGAGACCACCTTCGTTTGCTGAGACATCATGTCAAGCTCCTTTCTTTCACCGAGCTCACTTCACTTTGAGGAGACCTTTCTATATCGGCAAGACCTCACAGCGAACACAAACCACTTTCCCCAAGTGCAATATTTCTTTCAGTGAGACACTGGCAAGTCAGGAAGACCTCACGCCGAAGCCCCCATCATTATACCGTTATGCTCCTCCGTTGTTGAGACACCCATGTGTCGGTAATACCTCTTACCGAAGGAAAAACACTACACCGAGACCCTTCATTCTTCGGCAGGATCTCACACTTTCGCCGAGACATCATGGCAACTTTACTTTCCTTTTCCCTAAGCTCACATCTTTTCATTTCAGCAAGACTCCCCTCCAGCCGGGAAGACCTCTCAGCGAATTCATTCCACCTCAGCGAGACCACCTCTTGTCAGCGAGACCTCTCACCAAGCTTTCTTCCTTTGCTGAGACTGCCTTACCTCGGCTAGACCTCACCCCGATGGTGAAACCTTACAGTGAAGCCCCCCTTACCGTCGCTGAGACTTTGGCCTATCGGCCAGACCTTTCGTCGGGCTTGTTTGTTTTTCTAAGACCCTTTTTTGTTGGTAGGACATCTCCCCAAGATCACCATCCTACGCTGAAGGCACTCCGTTTCGGTGAGACATCATTCAGTTGTCGAGACATTGAAGTGAGGTCCACCTTTTCTCCCTGTTGACATCCTTTTTCGCTGAGGCCTTCGTTAGTCACCAAGACATCTCCCCGATGCCAGCTTGTAAACAACCCTTGATGTGACATCCCACACGGCGAGATACATAAGGACTCATGGCGACCTGAAACTCCTAGTGACCGATGCATTCAATAAAATAGAGTGCACTACTAGTTGGCAAGACAATAGGAGGGTCTTGCCGACTTTCTACTCTGATGAGTTTTGTGCCAAATCTGGCTAAGGCGAGGCTTTCCAATAGAATTCTTAGTGAAATAGCACCAAATAAGGACCTTCCCAATGAAATTTGAGCACCTACATGCTGGGCTCAACCCTTATGGGAGCCACATTTGATCCATGTGTGAATTTGAAACATAATTTCCCCTAATTGAGCTCGTAGCTAAAAATTGGGGTAACATTTATGGCGACCTCAGCTGGATGTTTTCCTGCTAAACATGGAAACCAGTAGCCAAAACTTGTCCATTGGGCATGGATTCATTGGGAAAACTTGGAAATAGATCTAGAGTAGCTTGTACATGGCTGCAACTTATTTATAACTAATTAGAACACTTGGAAACTTATTGAAAACAGGAAAATTGAAGAAAGGAAACTATCTAACAGTGTTGGAACAACACTTAGGAAATGAAACAACAATTAAACTAAAGTGCAGAAGCACTTATTGAAAGCATAAAATCTATCCTACCCTACACTAACCAATAAGAAAATTCGTTAAACAAAACCATTTAGAGGATGGTTGAAATAGCTGCCCTTTCTCCTCAATATGCAATGACTCTCAAGCTTAATGGCAACTGAATAAAAATGGTACACTGAAAAATGTTTAAAAATGCAATGCACTGCCTCATGAAAGAGGGTAATAAGTTTGCTTACCTCTTTAAACTGGTCATATGCATTTATATTCAAAGGAGGATAAGTAAATTAAACACACTCTTTTTCAACTGCAAGTACATCCTTTATGCCACTTTCAGTTGTGGCACCATGTGTGAATGCTTGATTAACCATTGGCACTTTATTGAACTCCATCTGGGTTAAATCTCTGATCAGACAACCCCTTGTAAAAACAAAATTGAGCTCTCCTTGCTGGTCTCTTTCCCATTGACTGTTGTTTTATAGCCTTGGCTGGAAAAGTCTAAACCCTGTGATTGACTTAGTGAGAAAAAAGAAGTTTCTTCAATAAGCTCGAGTTGTTCATGATTGACTTCATTAAGAGTTAATAGTTTAGCACCCAGATTAGTACGGAAAGCTTCTAAATCATTCTAAAATATATCCTCTTCAATGTCTTCTTTACTTTTCTGAACAGAAAGACTAATTTCAGGCCTAATGCAGTTCTCATCTAGCTTTGATAAAGCATCAAAATCACCCTCTTTGCAAAACAGTAAGTCAATTTTAGGGACTTGTTTAACTTGATGGGTATTTTCATGCACATCAAAATGTGGCTCTCCCTGAACAGTGCTACTTAAACCTCCTTGTTCAGGAGTAAAGACTTCAAACTCACCTTCACCTTTATGCAACAACAAATTAGCATTACCTCCATCAACCTCATGTTGGTCCAATTCTTCATCCTTGTCAATGAACTAAGGCAGATCATCAAATGAGAAGATTAACTCTACCTTTTGATTCTCAGCTATGTTCATTATAGTAAGATGCTCAACCTGATTCTCCTCACCTTCTTGCAAAAGTTAAGATTCCTCATTTTCCAGTGTTGAGAAAATATCGGCAATTACCTCATCTCCATCAAGCTAAGAGAATAGAGATAGTCCCTTATTCCAAGTTGTAGATTGGTCTTTCTCAACAGCTACTTCCATTTTGTCTTCCTGCTACTCAATCCTTTGTTGTTGCAATTGATAACACCATATAGCTAGATGTAAAGGATTCATATTCTTAAGCTTTTCCTAGAGGATTAACTTATCTTGATCAATAAGTTGCTCCTCCTCTGCCTTCTGAACATTAGAGCTTAGTTCCATTTGAATGTCTGATAATGGAGTCTCACAGGGTTGAACGTATGTTCCCTTCCAACTTGGAATTTCAAAACTAGAAGGCTGACTTGAAAACTCAAAAAGTAAGTTTTTCTTAAAACTTGAAAATTTGGACCTTGGAATCTCCTCCTAAACAGATTGTTCAGGAACATGGAAGGCTAATTGAAACTCCTGATTTTGTTTTTGTGCAAGTAAGTTTTTCCTTTGCTCTTCTTCAGCTGCAACTTGTCTAGTAGCAACCTCATGTTCATACTCTTGCACCTCCATGTCCTATTGATGCTGAATATAAGCTTGGCAGGAAAGCTCCTCCTGCTGCCTATTGCCCTCCTGCTAATTTTCAATTTCCTCAAACTGCTTTTGGAAATATAGACATATTCTTCAAACTCATATTGTCAGAATTTTGAGACTCATATGAAGAATAATTTTGCTGATTGGAGATAAAATAACTCTCCTAGGGTTGTTGATGAGCATAAGCATGTTGCTGCTAAACTTGTGCAAGGGTGGGTGGGTGGTAGGCCAATTGAGCTTGCGGGTAACCCGCTGCTACATAATTATTTTGAGTAAAAATAGCGGTATCTTCAATAGTTATGACTAATAAAAATATGTAGGCACAATACCTTCATGAAATGGTAAATGGTAAGACATACTACCATGAAACCAACACTTAGCCTGTTGAAACTAGTTACTTTGGGCATGGAGTCGCTAGATATGCAGATTTCAACCTCTTAAGGTCTAAAAATTGTTGATTGCATATCAAAATCAGCAATAAGATGTATCTTCTTTCAGCTATCTAATTTGATAGTCCCATTGGGCGTCCCAGAAACTGTTATCACCTAAAGTTGCACCTTGTTGAACTTGATGTTCAACACCTCAGTGTAACATGGGAAGAGCTCTAAAGTTGTGGGTCACTTGTGAACATAGCTCAACCTCCAGAGAAGGCTGGATTCCTTTGGTATCACCTAAACTATTGACTCTTTAAGGAAAAGGGAGAAGGGGAATGCATAAAAAATGAAAATTAAATCTTATGGTGATACACTAAAATGACAAGAACAATGAGACACTCAAGTTACACTTGAATACTGATGATGGATATGGGACTGCACAACAAGCTTCTATAGATTATGCATAAGTAATTCACAAACAGGTTTGACATGCACACACTTTGAAGAAGGAAAAGCAAATTTTCAAAAATTAAAAGCTCATGTGCAATTAAGTAAACACAGTTTGTAACCTACATAATAATACTTTTGCAAAGAAAGGCATGCTAACATGAGACAAAGCTATAAGGAAAAGAAATATTTCACGAAGTAGCTTGATCAATCACCTGAAAATGCACAATATTTTGCGAAGAACCAGAAGGCAAATTGAACCATCAATGGTAACCAAGGTGAATTTTATAAATCATGCTCCAAAATGAGTTGCAGAAGTTTGCTAATCTGAGAAAGGATTGCAAAAGTCGTAGACTTTAGAAAAGCATCAGGAGAACTCCTTTTACAAAGAGGCAAAAATGCCTTATATACAAAAGTGTGTCGGCCCCTAAGGCTTACAAAAATATCCGCCTTCAAAAAAATCTGCCCCTAGATCTCTTAATGTAGTTAATGTTGTATCCCTATGTATCCCTGTTGTCGATGTCGGTGAAGAGTTATTCCAGGGATGTCATCCTTGATCTTTTGCAACCATAGCATTAACTTCTAGTCTTTGTGTCCACCCTCGAACCTCCTTGTCGAGCTGCTTTGAATGCTTCTGAGCTCATAACAGATCTGCGTCACTTTTCATTCTATTGATCCTCCTCTCACTGATCAAACTGCCATAGATCTCTTGTAGCTCCTTTTGATTGGTTGAACTCGTACCACGCAAGGTTCCTAGGCGGTCAAAGGTCATTCAGCCAAAATCACATGTCGGTGAGACACTGTTCGTGTCTCCCCGATGTGATTATACCTCATAGCAGCTATCGACTTACTGTTCAACCGTCGGTGAGATTTCAGATCAAGCTTCAAAAGTCATATCAATATCACCTTTTCCATGGGCAAGTTGATCCCTATCGGCAAGACCTCATAGCAGGAGGCAAGAGTCATATCGACATCCATAGTGGTCACCGAGACAATCGCTATCGGCTAGACATCATAGCGAGCCCCTAAGAGTTACTTCGCTATGATCCCATTGGTAAGACATTTGAATCCGGCATGGCATCTTTCAGTCAGCAGGACCCTATTGCATTCGGCAAGACTTTATGCCAAAGGAAAACCCTCTCGGCGAGACCACCTTTGTTCACCGAGACATCATGTCAAGTTCCTTTCTTTTGCCAAGCTCACTTCACTTCAGGGAGACCTTTCTGTATCAGCAAGACCTCGCAGCGCACACAAATCACTTTCCCCAAGCACAACATTTCTTTCGGTGAGACACTGGCAAGTCAGGAAGACCTCACGTAGAAGCCCCCATCATTATACCATTGTGCTCCTCCGTCGATGAGACACCCATGTGTTGGTAAGACCTCTTACCGAAGGCAAAACACTACATCAAGACCCTTCATTCTTCGGTAGGATCTCATACTTTCATCGAGACATCATGGCGACTTTACTTTCCTTTGCCCTGAGCTCACATCTTTTCATTTCAGCAAGACTCCCCTCCAGTCAAGAAGACCTCTCGATGAATTCATTCTGCCTTGGTGAGACCACCTCTTGTCGGCGAGACACTCGCCGAGCTTGCTTCCTTCGCCGAGACCGCCTCACCTCGGCGAGACCTCACCCCGACGGTGAAACCTTACAGCGAAGCCCCCCTTACCCTCGCCAAGACCTTGGCCTGTCTACCAGACCTTTTGCTGGGCTTGTTTGTTTTGCCAAGACCCTTTTTTGTCAGTAGGACATCTCCTTGAGATCACCATCCTACACCAAAGGCACTCTGTTTCGGTGAGACATCATTCGGTTGTAGAGACATTATAGCGAGGCCCACCTTTTCTCTCCGTTGACATCCTTTTTCGTCGAGACCTTCGTTAGTCGTCGAGACATCTCCCCAACGCCAACTTGTAAACAACCCTCGGTGTGACATCCCATGCGGCGAGATACATAAGGACTCATGGTGACCCGAAACTCATGGCGATCGGTGCTTTCAAACAAATAGAGTGCACTGCTAGTCAGCAAGACAATAGGAGGGTCTTCCCGACTTTCTGCTCTGATGAGTTTTGTGCCAAATCTGGCTGAGGCGAGGCTTTCCAATAAAATTCCTTGTGAAATAGCACCAGATAAGGACCTTCCCAATGAAATCCAAGCACCTGCATGCTGGGCTCAACCCTTATGGGAGCTACATTCAATCCACATGCGAATTTGAAACATAATTTCCCTTGATTGAGCCCGTAGGTGAAAATTGGGGTAACAATCTTAATAGAGCATTATTTCTAGTTTGTTATTGTTGTTAAGCAAAAGGCATTTTTGAAAGGACATGTCCTTTCACAATTTTGATATATTTATATATGTTTCATAATGTAAAACAGATATAGGCAGACAGGAGAAAGATACAATAGATAGTTTACAATGAAACTTTCCTTTAAAAGACTCAGATGCATGTATGAATTTCAATGAAGTTAATGAAGATGTTTGAACTTGTGGCTTAATCGTGGTATCAACTACTTATGGAATTATACATTTATCTGGTTGTCTCCATTTTGATACTTTTCGGTTGTTTAAATTGATATATCAAGCATATATTCAGTTTATTGATACACATTTGTTGTATTTGTGTGATGTGATTATTTGGTTATTTCAAGTAAAGATTAAACCCTTATAGTCAATCATAGTAACCGAAGTGTATTAATTGGATCAACAAGAAGAATCACATTACTAGGATTTTCATTCTATCTCAATTAGATTTTTCTAGTCATTTACTTGCATGTTTATACAAGTTATCAACTGCATCTGTGTGCCAAACAATTTTAATTATTGCCTTCATAGATTACACTTTTCTAGATCTTCATTAGACTTCATACACCCAACAAGGCACTAAGCCAAATTAGATTCAAATCAAATCTAACACATCTTCATGACATGGAATTGATTTCACATCAAAATATGGCTATATGTGACTGTACAGTGCTGCAAAATAGGAAAAATATAGAAATTTTCAAGAAAAACACAATTTTTTGAATGTCAAGAGCTTGTATTTTAAATCCTCAACCATCAACAACCTTTACAGATATCACTTTATGCCTTTTAAAGGCCTTTACACTTCAACCACCGAACAAACACCTCTACAACTGACTTTTTAATCTTTTATGATCACATGAAACATAAAACACACTAATTTCAAGGTTGTTAACATCACTATTGAAATGTTTTAATTTTTGGACCTTTCAAATTTATTGAAACTCGTAGGACACCTCTAAGACCATGCTAGTGGCTTGAAAATAGCCTTATTATTGACATGACACTAACCTTGCACCCTTTTACATGTAAATTCTCCAGTTTTCCTTAAAAAGGCTACAAAACTCTTTAGTGCAAGACTCAAACTCATAATTCAAAATTTCACCTAGAACATGACTAATGGTCTTGAGTGACCTTATTCACAATAAAACATTCTTGAAATTCCTAAACCAACCTATTGACCTCCCTAATTATCATCACATGATTAAGCATAGAAGATGAGGTGTAGGTGCTCCTGCACCACTACCCCATCCAAAATTTGCTCACATTACACAAAGCCACAATATTCCTCCAAGATAAGCCAATCAAATCCTACCTTATGTGTCCTAGTAATCAAATTGAAGATGATCCTAAAAATGACATTGTGAAGGGTGATTGATCTAAAAAATCTAAACGACTTTGCAATTATTTCACTACTATGATCAATGTGTCATCTTTCATGAAATTTCTCAAAACACTATTCATTATGATCATATGGAAATTTCTAGGAGAGCTACAATAGTTGTAACATCATGAATTAATTATGTAATTGTAGACATCCAAATTTGGACACTTAATTTATCCAAATTTATCACTTTTCGTCTAAACATCCTCTTATCCGAAAGTTAATTAAGTAATATTACTATTATTTAATTAATATCCTTAATTCTGCCAAATCCCTAAGGTATTTATTAATTAAATACCTTACCCTCTCTTAATCCTCTTTTCATCAAATAAATTAAATAAATATTACATTTATTTAATTCCTCACATGCTTCATTTTCATCTAATCCTAATCCATTTCCTAATCTTTTTCATTAAGGATGTGCACATGCCTAATCCTTGATTAGGATGTGTCACATCCTCCAACTTTTGCAAGTTGGCCTTTAATCCTAATTAACCCCTAATTATCCTCTAATTACTGATTAGTCAAACCTAATTAGTACCTTGGTCAACTCTTCCCCCCAAGGAATTTTTAATTCCTTTTTATTTATCCTAGATTCCCCTCTTTTATATGTGAATTTTTAATTCACATTCCATCCTTCCAAGGCTTCTAGAACTTTGGACTTGTCACAATCTCCACATGTGACCAAGTCCCACCTTTTTGGAGCCCACATTTTATCCTTTAGATCCTCCTAAGAATGTGAATTTTTAATTCACATTTATATCCCCAACCACCTTTCCTTTTCCCATGTAGATTTTTGAGAAATTTCAAAATTCCTCAAATGTCCCTTTCACTCCCACTTGGGGACAAGGAATCCCTTTTTGAGGAAATCTCCTCACTCCCCAAGGTGCATGTCCTTCCTCCACCTCATGTACCTTTTTGATACCTCACTTACACCTCATCCCCTCTTGGCCACTTCACCATGCACATGTCAAGATGAGAGGGCTTGTGGGTTCTCAACCCACCATAGCCCTTCATCTTGGCCTTGTTGGATAAATCCCAACCATTGAATTCTCTAGAAAATTCAAAATTCTCCTATAAATACCCCCTCCTCAAGGGCATTTTAAACACTTTGGATTTTCATAACTACATGCTGCCAATTTGCATTCTCAATCCTTTGTCATCATTTAGCCATCTCTTTTAATTATTTTGCACATCTAATCTTGCATTTAGTCACTCAAGCAATCATCTAAGGAGCATACAAAATTCATCCCAAGCAAGGGCCAATCAGGGAGACATCAACAGCAAGGAAGGTGAAATCGTTTATATCTTGTTTTGTCCATTCTCCTTATTGTTTTATCTCTCTTTTGGCTAATCTTGAAGTGTCCTTAGTCTTTTATCACTAGCATTTCTTAGTTATTTTGCACGTTAGAGTATGGTAAAATTCTTAGGTTCACATTTCTGGCATGCCCGGTGGGACCCACAAACGGGTTCTTGTATTTAATCTCCCTTTTTGTTAAGAATTTTGTAGGAAAAGCTCGCAGAAAGGCGGCAGCGCCTCAATTTTGCTGTAGAAAGGCGGCAGTGCCCTCTGCCTTACCTCAAAAAGGCGGCAGCGCCCTCTTGGCCACTGCAGAAAGGCGGCAACGCCCCGCATCTGGAAGTTTTATTTCCTTCTAACACGTTTGCTACAATTAGGGATATATTTAGAAGGTTTTTCTAACACTTTTCTTGTAGTGGGAGGGGCACAACTTTCTTTTTTTTCTTAAAAAACTAACAAAGTTTGTTACGTAGTACGTACTGCATACATACAAATGGGATTTCAGCTTTACGTACGGCTTACGCACTAGCTTTACTAGCCACCGCTTTACGCGCAGCGTCTCGCTTTACGACGCTCGGCGACGCGAAGGCTCCCTGCTTTTACTGTGAGGTGCCCCAGCTTTATCGTGAGCACCCTATTTTACGCGAATACCGCTTTTAATTGCAGCATAAAGACTTCTCCACATCAGTAGTTAGTGGCAAAATTTCCAAAATATAATGCTTGGAAGGTAAATAGGCATTTGGCTTTTAATTTAGTTTTGTTGTTTTCTAATGATAATCTTTTAATGATTTCGTTGTGGCAAGGATATTGTTTTTTCGGGCTAATGTTTTGCAGCTGCATTAGGACGAATTGGATCAAGAGCTGCAGGAAAAAGATTAAATCAATACTTGTTTGGTGGCCATTCATTCTTGGATTAGATTTGCAAAAAAAAAATTGATCCCTGCTATTTCCTTTTGGAACATAGTCCACTAGGGGTAAAATGAACTCAATGTTTTGTCATGGATTGTTTGTTCTGTGCTTCACCAAGGGGGTGCACATCTGCTTTCGCTTTCCCTTTGTCTCTCCTCAAGGTGAGCCCTTAGGGAGTAGTTGAAAACGGTTAGTGTCTTTTTAGTGCGACTCGCTGGGGATTTCATCACCCCAGTGATTCATTCCAACCACGCTGCATCAAGCGGGGTATATAAAGGGGAGAATCCTGTGCTGCACCCAATCTAGTCTGCCTGAATTGGCAGAGCTGGCCGGCCAGTGATACCTAGATGTAGATGTGAAGAGTTGGTCCTAGCTCCTTCAAGATCTCATAGATCCCCGACCACGCTTGTGACTCGGACCGGGTGTTCACAGGGGCTTGTGCTCAATGCACTGAGTATATATATTGAGACTCCTAGAAGCCTTGTGCATCCTAGATTAAGCATCTTTGGTTCTACATACCTCCCACACATTAATCATAGGATTGTGCTTGCTTGAAGTGTTTCCTTGTGAAAAATCTATCAAATTTTTGATACTTTGGCCTTACTTTATCATTTTGCGTCCTTGCCATAGCCATTGCCATCAAAACCAAACTTTGTCTTACTACAGAAAGGCGGCAGTGCCCCTGATTTACTGCAGAAAGGCGGCAGGGCCCCTGATTTACTGTAGAAAGGTGGTAGCGCCCCTGATTTTACTGCAGAAAGGCGGCAGCGCCCCTGATTTACTGCAGAAAGCTGTCTACGCCTCTGATTTTGCTGTCAACGCCTTGATCTTTGCTGCAGAGGGGCAGATTTTCCCTCCTGAACACCCGAAATTGCCCCATTTGGATCCATTTAGCCTCTAAATCACCATTTAATCGTTCCCAACCATTATCTCATCATCCTAGGCCTCCATTTTGTCACTCTAAGCCTCCCAAAACCTTCATTTGGTCTGTTTAAACCCTCATTCTATCGTTCTGAACCTTTGTTTAACCATTATAAATCCCCACTCATTCTTCGTAATCGTCTTCAATCCACCCATTCGTTCTAATTTCCCCATAATTTTATCGCCAAACACTACTCATAACCAAACTGCCTTAAATTTGTATTACAAAGTGGTTACCCAAATTGACCATAGCACTTGAATTTGATTATTAGCCTTTAACTTCAACCCCAATCAATTCGCTTCCATCTTGAGGTGCCATAATCATCCTATTAATCAATCAAAGCTCTAGGTCACTAAGGGTAACTTCCTGTGATCAAGCTTAAGGTATCTCTCTCACATCTTTCATCATCCAATCACACCCATCCAATAGTCCAAATCTATCAAAACCAATCATTCGATCAAATTACCCAATCAATCAAATCACATCCGTTCAACCAATGCTATCCTATTGATCTTAATAATCCAATCCAATTCAATCAAAATCCAATCTTGCCAATCCAAATCCGATCCCATCAAAATCTGATCCAATCCAATACATCCAAACAAAATCTGATGAAAATCCAAATCCTGTTAAAATAAAAATCAATCCCATCACATCATCCAATCATCCTAATCTGAGCTTTAATCCGATCCTAATCTGAGCTTAACTTAAATCCTGATTTGAGCTTTAATCCATTTTATTTATCCTATCATCATCATGAATCCTCATCCCCCATCAATAGTAGTCAAGGAAAACCCTAATTACGTTGACGACAATAATGAAAGTCTTGTTGATCAAGAAGTATATGACATAGATCCCCTTGACACTATCATATCCAGTAAGCTTTCTCCACCCACTTTCCACAATCCAATCACCCCTTCCAATTATCCCATCATGTCTTCATCCATGACTAATCATACTCCTTATGCCACCTTTGACAATGGATATCCAATATCTTTTTCATCCCCATATTTGTCATGTCCTTCATCTACATCATCCTCTCATACAACATCTACATCCTCTTATCCTAATTTTCCATCCCTATACTCCTATTACAATTCCCCATCCATGTCCCCCTATCGTAATCCTCTTTCCCAATCTTCCCATACTAATCCTACATCCACACCCTTTTACCTTAATCCCACATCCATGTCTCCTCATCCTAATCCACCATCCCAATACCCTTATTATAATCCATCTCCCACATCCTCTTGTCCCACTACACCACCTATATCCTCTTATCCTAATCCATAATCCATGTCCCCCTATCTTAATTCACCACTCCAATATTCTTACCTTAACGCTCCATCCAATCCTAGTCCTCCATCTACTCTTAGTCCTCCATCCAATCCTATTCCTCCATCTACTCCTAGTCCTCCATCCAATCCCATTCATCCATCTACTCCTAGTTCTCCATCCCATTCTAATCCCCCATCTACTCATAGTCCTACATTCGATCCCATTCCTCCATCTAACCCTCATCCACCAATCCATAATCCCTCATCCATTTCTACCACCCTAGCCAAGCCAACCATATGCAAGTCTCTCATTTCAGAAGTTCTCCAAGGACTCATTACAAAGAAGCCATCCCCAACTCCACATCTTGAAGTCATGGAACCATGCCATCTAGATCCATCATCCACGGTCACTAGTGATGAGACCCTTCTCCATACCACACCTATTATTGACATTACCACCCCTAGTACTGCTCAAACCATTGGAACCATTGAACCCACTAAATCCATTGAACCCCCATCTCCTACTCCAAGAACCACCAAATCCATCGAAGACACCCAATTCCAATGCACTCCCTCTACTCCTAGATCCACCCAAATCCAATCCACTCCTCCCACTCCTAGTAGCACCAAAACCCATTCCAATGAACCTCATGGATCTTCCGTCCCTCCATCTTCCCCACTTGAAGAGTCCCAACAAGAGTCCGTTATCATGCCATCCACACAAGATGAGTCATGCCAAGAGTCTAATCCAAAGCATGCCCACATATCACTTTCTCCAAATCAAGATCCTACCATCTCATCTAGTCCACCTCAAGATCACATTCCCCCATCCGTTCCATCCCATGATCCCCTTGTCATTCAATCTTCGACCACTCCATCTCCATCTCCATCACATGAGCCCACTACCACAAATCTAGATCCTATCATATCCCCTAATCCCTCTCCTGATATCACCTATCCACATGCTGCTATTCCACCATCTCCCTCTCATGATCCCCCATCATCGCCTAAAACTGCTATCCCTACACCGCTTGCATATCCCCTTGGTACTCTCACATTCCTCCATGGTGGTCTCCTCACAGAAGAAAAACAAAGCATATACACCGACCCTCCTCTTCCACCTAATAATGAACTCACATCATTCTTCCAGAATAACAAAAATCCTATCCTAGATCGAATGCTCAAGAGAATGAACTATCAAGGAAAAGGTTTGGGCCTTCACGAGCAAGGTATTATAGAGCCCATCCAAGCTAAAGAACATTTGTATCTGCAAGGTCTTGGATGTACTACTCACGACTCGCAATCCAAAAATGTTGGTACAACCTCTAGACGTCCTCAACAAGCCTTTTCCAAAAGAAATGTCGGCTCTTCTCATCGCCCCACTAGATCATATGTTGCCATCCCTCCTCTATCATATCACCTCAAAACAACCATCCATCTTCCTCCTTCATCCGCTCCATCCATATTGGGTCCTTATGTCCCCTCATCCCCCATCCCATATCCTCTAAGTCCTAAGTCTATTTTGGGCCCTTATATCCCAAAATCACCTCCCCCATCTTTTCCTATTCATCCTTTCATCCATCCATCACCTATCCATGTCGCCCATCATAACTATCCCACTCTCATGTTCCCTAATCAGGATCAACAAAGGCACATACTTGTACATCATCCATCCATATATCATCCTAAAAATCCTAGCTCCATCCCTCCATTCATGTGTCCTCCACATCATCCATCCATTCACACCCATCCCATTGCTACTAAAAGCACTTTGGCTGTTAAAGAAAAAATGCATAAATCTAAGCATCCACATGAATCTACGGCTCCCCATGTCCCCTCTAAAATACATGGTGAAGAGAAGAAAAATCTAAATCTAAATCCAATCCGTAGGCCACAAAGGCCCACCCAACAAGCAAAGATCAAAACCATGTGGATCCCAAAGAAAAAAGATGCAATGCCATCACAAGAAAAATCTTTAAGAACATCCAAAGTTGCTAATCCAAAAGCTAATCATACACTCCTTTCATCTCCTAAGTCTGTTTTGGGTCCTTATGTCCCAAAATTCACCATTCCATCTCCTCCATTATCCCCACATTCTCCATCCATCAATCCTATTATCTTTCCACATCCACCACCACATGTGCCAATGTTGGTCCTGAACACATCTCCCCATCACATATCCACCCCATCATTCTATCCATACCCTTTCCAGCATCCCATCCATTATCCCATGTATCAACCCCATCAAATCCCTCTAATTCACCCTCATGCGTAATCCATTTAGCCTAATAAGGTTGTACCAACATCCAACAGTCACTTCAAACATGGGCTCTTAACACCTTGATCCTTATTACATGTCTTCTAAATCTGCTTATCCACTTCCTTATCCTTACCCATCTCCTTCTGCATGACATCCAAAAAAAAAAAAAAGTCAAAAAATAAAATAAAATCAAAAAAAATAAAATAAAATAAAATAAATAAAACAAAATAGTAAAGTGAAATAATCCATCCAATGGAGCGCCTTGGATAAGTACCATGATGAAAACTTTAAAACGTGTGTCATGCATAAACCCCCATCTACACTTGGGGCAACTGATATGCATTCCTCCATCTCATATGCTTCCAAATTATGCAACTGCCTTCCCTGCTATCCACTCTCTTCATGAATCCCCCATCCCACCTATCTTCCACATCCTACCATCATATCCCATTTATCTCCCATCCCTCCATCCTTTTTGTGATCTTGATCAAAATAGGGGCACCTATCTATGCATGCTTTAGACACCTATTGGTATACATTCCTTTCATCCATGCTCTATCATATTCCTTAGTCACCCATCCTATCCTCATCTAGTTATCTCCTTTATCTTCCCATCCACTTGTCTTCTATCCCTCATGCCTCCTCATATATGACATATCTAGAGTGGGGGCATCTGCTTCCTTTGTGACATAGTCCTTGGAGACATCATCTATCATAACATCCCTTCATCTCCCTATCTATCTATTATAGCATCCCTTCCATCTCCCCATTCGTATCTTCGTATCCATCTATCCTAGCATCCCTTTCATCTCCCAATCCTTCTGTCCCTATCCATCTATCACAACATCCCTCCCATCTCCCCATCCTTATCTGTGTATCCATCTATCCTAGTATCCCTTTCATCTCCTAATCCTTATATTCCCATCCATCCAAACAATCCCTCCCATCCCCCATCCCTATATCTCTATCCATTCTTTCATCTTTATCCTCATACCATCTCACAATCCCTTGTCATTAGTATCTGGCTATAGGCCTCCCCCCCATGCAACCCAATGCCATTTATCTCATCGTCATCACCCCTGCTTCTCTTGCACATCTTTCCAATCTCCTATCACTTTTCATCACTCATCTATCTATCATATCATCCTCTGAAGTCCTTTTATTGCTTTGGATAACTATCCCATCCATGAGCTTTATGTGATCGTCATCATCCTATCCAATCCAATCAGTCTATCCTATCTCATCATATCGGTGTCATCTTTTTATCCACTCATGCTATCCTCATCCTCCACTCATCCTCTCATCATCTTTTATCCATCATTTATCTTTGGTCTTGTCAAACGCCGCGGGCTCCCCTCAAGGCCATCGTGAGGGGCAAGGTCGCATCATTTGATCCAGCCCCGGGTTCCATTATCGCATCTTCATCGGGCCCACTTTGCTCTTCCATCGCCTGTTTACTTCCTGCCTTTTCCTTTTGTCCATCCTATCTTTACCATCCATCAAGGTCTCCATCTTGGTCAGCTGGTCCACCTTTTCATTGAACTACGAGGGCTTTGCGCTTTCACGTAGGCAAGGCTAATCTTTGATCAGCCCCCGAGCCCCTAGGTCCTTAGGGTGTGTCAGCCCCATGTCTTGTCTTCCTTGTGTCGTGCCATCAAGCTATGACCTTATCTAGCCAGTTCTTCACAAATGAGATCCACTTGTATCATGAGATCCAATCAATTTTGAACATCCCACATCATAACAATCTTTTAGTTTCGTATCCGTCATCTTTGGTCTCAACAGGATGCATCCTTCCTAACAGACCTCATCAATCCCATCCATCCCCTTGATCCTATGGCAAATGACGTTTGAAATTGATTGTGATATTTTGATACTTTTGGATTTTGTTTATCATTTGAGCTCCCTATCATCACTTGTCAAAGCCACCATAATCTATCATATTATGGTGTGTTTTGACTGGTTAACATAGGGGCATATCTTGATCTTTTGCTTGATTGTGTGTTCTTGGTTGTCCCACGTAGTACCCACCAAGATCCCTGAGGTCTTGTGTTATGTTGGGGCATCCTTTTGTGCTTGTGGTTATCTCAATACCTGGCCCGACCAAAGTCATTGTGACTTTGGGGTGTTGGGATAGCCTTTTTGTCTATTGTGTTTGTTTTATGCATTAGACACTAATTCGCCTTGGTTGTTTTATTGTGTTTGTTTTATGCATTATTGTGTGTCTTATGCTACAGCAAAAATCAGTGCTCCGAAGATGGCAAATTGCATTAAGATTGCATTTCATTTTCCATTTCATCATCTTGCATTTATCCCCCATCCCTTCATCCTTCTTCACCAATTCCCCCATCCCTTCATCCTTTTTCATAAATCCCCCCATGTATCTCTTCCCCCTTTCTCTCCCCCCCGCAAAGATGCATAGAGCATTCCCCTCACGCATACATACCAAGAGAGTATTTGCAAGAATGGGCCGCTTCCATGTTTCTCAAGGTACATACAGGGCTGCAGTCACAGAAGACTCGGCTGCAAGATGGCAATGCTCACAGAGGGAGCTGCAGTCACTAAAGACTCGTCCACCGCCACGACCTTGACCCCCCCAAATTCACATTTTTACTATATTTTTCAAAAAATCAATCCCGACCTAGTTGTTTAATTTTTCTCCCGAACGAAACCCATGTCTTGAAATTTTTTAAATTGTTTTTTGATTTTTACACCGACACTTCCGAAGGCCATAACTTTTGACTCGGGTGTCCGTTTGAGTTGAAATTTGACGGGTGGTTGCGTTATGAGATAACGAGTGGATTTCCAACTAGTATCTTAGAAAGCCGTTGGAATCCGTTTTGACACATTTTCGGGGCCTCAAACTTTCATCTTGATCCTCAAAATCCCAATTTAGTGTTTTTTTCTAGCATTTTGAAAAATTGTTCACTCATAACTCAAAATGCATATCTCAAATTTGGGATGTTAGTTGGCAATTCATCCTATCTCAATATTGGGTATTTCTTGGAAAAAATTGGGACTCCCAAAAGTATATCCATGAGGTTTCCTAAAATGGAAAAATTTGACAATTTTTGAAAATTGCCAAATTGGGAAAAATCTGATTGTCAACACCTTACGCCCCTTTAAACCCCGGAACTCAGTGTAGAATCAATCCAATCATATCCTTCAATCATTCTAGTCTTCAATCCAATCCTCATCTGAGCTTTAATCTAATCCCAATCTGAGCTTTAGTCCATCTGCAGTCCAACCCTTTGGATATCAAACCAAATCTTAAGATCCTTCTCTCCATCTCACATATCAATCTTCTCCTCATCTGTTCAATCTCACACAAATCACCTAATCAAATCCTTGGTCTTGTCCCTAGTCTCGCTACCAGCCTTGACCCATCCTCATCATCATCCATTAGTATCATTCCCTATCCCTTTGGTGTTGTTTTGGGATGTATCCTTCCCTCATCAACAACACTTTCATCCTCATCATCATTGGGAGATATTCCTCCCTATCCCTATGGTGTTGTTTTGGGATGTATCCTTCCCTCATCAACAACACTTTCATCATCATCATCGGGAGGTATTCTTCCCTATCCTTTAGTGGTGTTTTGGGATGTATCCTTCCCTCATCAATACCACTCAGTGGGATGTATCCTTCCCTATCCTCGTGTTGTCTCGGGATCCTTCATTCCCTCATTGACAACACTCCATCTATCATCAACCTATTTTGGCTTGTACCTTGACTGGGGCAACATCACCTTTTGTCCCTCAAATCCATTTGTGCTTCATCCATCTCCTATCGCTTCTCCTTCTCTCTTGTCCATCACCTTGCATCATCTTCCTCATCTCCCCTTGCATCACATCATCTATTTCGAGAGCACACACGTGTTCTCTTTAACCCGATGTCCTCTCGAGGGGCATCCCTCAATCCCTATCTTCATCTTCACCCCCATCGTTTTTCTTCCTAGTCATCCCTTTGATGACTGCATCTTTTTCCAATCTAACCCATCTCTTCTAGGTTCTATATTTTAATATTCTTTTGAAATGATGCTACTTCATAGCACCATCTCAAAGAGGGGAAAATGTAGACATCCAAATTTGGACACTTAATTTTATCCAAATTTATCACTTTTCGCCTAAACATCCTCTTATCCGAAAGTTAATTAAGTACATACTATTATTTAATTAATATCCTTTAATTCTCAAGAAATCCTAAGGTATTTATTAATTAAATACCTTACCCTCTTAATCCTCTTTTCATCAAATAAATTAAATAAATATTACATTTATTTAATTCCTCACATGTCATTTTCATCTAATCCTAATCCATTTCTAATCTCATTAAGATGTGCACATGCCTAATCCTTGATTAGGATGTGTCACATCCTCCAACTTTTGCAAGTTGGCCTTTAATCCTAATTAACCCCTAATTATCCTCTAATTACTGATTAGTCAAACCTAATTAGTACCTTGGTCAACTCTTTTCCCCAAGGAATTTTTAATTCCTTTTTATTTATCCTAGATTCTCTTTTATATGTGAATTTTTAATTCACATTCCATCCTTCCAAGGCTTCTAGAACCTTGGACTTGTCACAATCTCCACATGTGACCAAGTCCCACCTTTTTGGAGCCCACATTTTATCCTCTTTAGATCCTCCTAAGAATGTGAATTTTTAATTCACATTTATATCCCCAACCACCTTTCCTTTTCCCATGTAGATTTTTGAGGAATTCCAAAATTCCTCAAATGTCCCTTTCACTCCCACTTGGGGACAAGGAATCCCTTTTTGAGGAAATCTCCTCACTCCCCAAGGTGCATGTCCTTCCTCCACCTCATGTACCTTTTTGATACCTCACTTACACCTCATCCCCTCTTGGCCACTTCACCATCCACATGTCAAGATGCGAGGGCTTGTGGGTTCTCAACCCACCATAGCCCTTCATCTTGGCCTTGTTGGATAAATCCCAACCATTGAATTCTCTAGAGAATTCAAAATTCTCCTATAAATACCCCCTCCTCAAGGGCATTTTAAACACTTTGGATTTTCATAACTACATGCTGCCAATTTGCATTTTCAATCCTTTGCCATCATTTAGCCATCTCTTTTAATCATTTTGCACATCTAATCTTGCATTTAGTCACTCAAGCAATCATCTAAGGAGCATACAAAATTCATCCCAAGCAAGGGCCAATCAAAGAGACATCAACAGCAAGGAAGGTGAAATCGTTTATATCTTGTTTTGTCCATTCTCCTTATTGTTTTATCTCTCTTTTGGCTAATCTTGAAGTGTCCTTAGTCTTTTATCACTCACATTTCTTAGTTATTTTTCACATTAGAGTAGGGTAAAATTCTTAGGTTCACAGTAATGACATAAAAATTAAAAATATTATGAATTAATTATGTAACCACATAAGTCAAATATAATTCTATCAAGAAATTAATATCAAATAGATAATATAATCACAAAAACTCATACATTTCAATGTCATTGATCTTCTTCTTCATCCAACTCTTTGTCTGTATCATCCGATCCAAATTTGACATTGTAAGGATTGGTCATATCATCATCATCGTCATTGATATTAGTTTCGATAATGTTATCATCCACACGGATATCATCTTCATGAACATTAACTCCTACATCATCGTGATGTAGTTTCTCCTCTTCAACATCTTCGTCAGGCACATCATCTACATCATCTTCTAGTTTTTCAGTATCTTCTTCTTCCACCACATTCTACTTTATCAGACTTCCTCTTGGATCATGTCTAACAACAAATTACCAACCTATTTTACCTAGAACTTCTGAGTAAAATACCTGCTCACATTGGCTTGGAAGAACATAGGGCTCATTTCTAGCTTGCTTGATCGACCTTGTATTAACCATAGTAAATCCATTATCATGTTCAATAATAGTTCTCTTAGGATCAATTTCATTCAATCGTATCCTGTACCATAGGACGACGAACAAAACTAATTTTAAGTAATTAAAGTCACACTCAAGTATATCATCCAAAATCCCATAGTATCAATTTTCTGAGACTTCTAGATGTATGCCACTTCTAGATGAAACATTAGTCACCTGAAAGACTATAGTTATCCCAAAATCACAAGTTTTTTTCGTGTCATCCAACTTTTTGATTCAAAATTTATGAACATTGCACCACATAGCCTTGTGGTGTTTCACTTGCAATATGTCAAACATGTAAAAATTATTGCAATATCGTCAGTTGATAAACATATTTATTCTTGGCCGAATGTATGCAAAGAAAAAATCTCAACATATATATACATCAATATAATTAAAAATAATTAAATAATATGGGTGATTAATATATTTATATATACCTTTTTATCTCTTAAACCATATGCTAAATCAATTTCCCTTGGTGTAACATTGGAATCTCCATTATGATGAGCTTCTTTAACCAATGAAGCCACACCTTCCCATGTTAATGTGCAACTAGATTGTTGACATCGTTCAATCCAAACCATCATCCAATCAAGATTGTTTGCGATGTACAAATGTAGTGCATCCCACTCTCAACCAACTGTATCAAAAAATTTGAAATTCACAAATGACATATAATTAGTTAATTACCATGGTACACGACCTTAATTTATAATTGATGTATATGGAAGATTAATGATTAAATAAGTACAACATACATAAAAACCAAATGTAAAATGTATTCTAATTAATCTCCATGACCATCTTATAATTACCTCTCAATTTCCTCAATCTACCTTTCCCCATCAGGTAATCCCCTTCGAATTTTTTAATGGAGTTGGGATCCCAAATGAGATCTACATGGATCTTTGCTCCAAACTTAAGAAGATATTCAGTAATGTACACCATGGTCTGGTATACCATATATCCCTCCACCATAGAACCCTCATGATGTGCTCTTTGTCTAACGAAAGCCTTAAAAAATTTCAAGTTCTTCTCAACCATCCACATTGACCTTTTGTGTACACGTCCACACAATTCAATCTCCTCAACTTGGTGTATGAGGTAGTTTTCTTATGCATTGAAAAATGTCGAAGGTAGACACTTTTGCATTTCACACATTAGAAAATGAATTTTTCTCTTCCATAAATTTATATCTTCTTTATGGATTTCTTTACATGACAACCATCTACAAGTGATTCAAGGCACAAATATATTAACGAGATTTAACAAAAAATATATAATATATTACATAACAAGTAAAAAAAATGAAAATTATAAGATTTATACAATGAATTGAAAAAATATCGCTACTTACCTCATTTATTTTCCAAGATCATATATAACTTGCTTGACATTGTTGTCAATTTCTTTTCAGAGAGATAGAGGTAGAACATACTGCAACAATTATAAAATGATATTTTCATTATTTTTCCAAAAGTAGTAAACATGATACACTATAAAGTACATGCAGTATACAAATATATATATAATATACCAGAATAATTACCTTAATGAAGGTATGCCAATCAATGCATTTTTATCCCTAACCCAAATTCATCTTTCTTTGTTACGATATTGTTTATGTTCACAGAAAATCCTATGGGAAATCAAATTTTTTGTATGACTTATTTTATAGCATTTCTTTGCTGCTCCATTAATAACCAAGGAAGAGAACTTATATTAATTTGGTCTCCATCACTATTTAATTGAATGACATTTTTCATTGCATGATTGGCTTCTTAAATGTCACTACAAATTTTGAAAAAAAATTCTTTGTCACACCTTCCATCCAATATTTTTCATAACTTTTATGTTATATTCTTTCTAATATGCATTGTATCAAACAAATGCACAATTTGTAGCTGCTCATAGTAGGGAAACCTACTAAATTGTCTAGTATAACTGTTTAGTCCATGTGGAAGCTGACCATTAATGCCTTGACGACCTTCATGAAGCATATAAGTTAAACAAATTAACAATGAAAATCATTGTCAATTATAGCATGACTAAACACAACACAATATAAAAATATAAATTCCAAACATATCATATATGATAGATAAACAATTTGATCTGATGTATAACCTTGATGATTAATTCTATTATATTCCAACTTCCATATGCGAGGTGTCATTCTTTGTGGTTTTGATGTAGTCTCTTCTTTCCCATTGAAAAAATGTTTTTCAGTAGTTTGATACTTACGATTTCTATCGAGGAAGCTCCAATACTCATCAAAAACCTGCTTTCCTAAACTTGTCAGACGATGATATTTCATCTTTGGACCACAAATTGGACATGCAAATTTTCCCTTTGTTTGAAGACCTACAAGATCATATATAATTGGATTAAATATGTCAATTTTTACAATTATATATAATGAATAGATTATTTAAAAAACATGCATGATATCTACATAAAATTAAATATCATTAAAGTGCAGTCGAATGTTATAACATACCAAAAAAATGTGTTAGCCCTAGGGCATCATGAATTGTCCATACAAGTTGCATGGAATTGAAATTGTCTTTGTCCTATTGGTATAGAGATGTCATACATAGTGACACCATTCCATAACTTTAGTAACTCATCAATAAGAGGCTCAATATATACATTCATATCTTTAACTTGGTACTTACCTAGTTGAATAAACATAAAAACTACATAATTATTACAACCATTTTACTACAATATATATAAATTAATGTACATGACTATTAAATAAAAAAAATATAAGTAATTATGCAAAAAATAAGACAAATAAGATGCCAAAAAATACCTAGGTAAGTGCACCAAGATGGTTCCCAAAAAAGGGGCTTAAGTGGCCACTTTTTTTCTGAAATCAGGAAATACTGACCTTAGACGTGAAATTGAGGATAGCTACACTCAAAAAATTTAGATGGAACAAAAAAAGGACCACAGTGCTCCGAGTCTACTTTCTAAACTACTAATTTTTTTGAAAATGGTTGAGATTAAGGGGTTCAAAAGAGGGACACACACAAATTGATGTTGTTTCTGTCAGAAAAACATAACATAGCAACTCTTGTGTGACCCGAGCACGGTGGACTTTTTTGTAGTATTTTTAAAATCACTACAAAAGTTAGATAGCGGTATGTAGTAAGGACTGATATTTTGATAATTTTTTGAATATTTAATTTTTATTAATTTTCTAAGTGGGCACTTCCTAAAAGCATAATTTTGGCCTGCTCCCCCTAATTTTTTTTGAAACTAATAGATTTTTTTAAAATTTTGATGAACGGTTAATTTATAGCGAAAAAATACCAAACACTGCTTTTGAAGAAAAACGGACATACAAACAAAATTATGGATGAAAGGCTTAACATTGTTAGAAAGTGAAAAAAATTACATCGTTGGAAAGCTAATAAAGAACCTAACATTACCCATGTGTTCGATTTTCTTGATATTGAACCAGATGCAATCTTGATGGTGAGCACGAACCCGATTATGTGAAAATTTGTTGAATTTGGAAAAAACACGTCTCTGGTCTTTGGGAATTCCCTCCAAGCCTTTGGGTTGGTATTCCAAGGCAAATAGCAAAGAAAATTTGCAAAGAAAACTATAACGCGAATGCGTTATTTGTTAGTTTGGCCACGAAAGTGGGACCATTTCGGTGCACTTACCCACGGTCTGGAATAATCATTTCCAAAATTATGTGCTCCCTCTTTATTGACATCCATGGAAGAATGTTATTGTTGACAAAAAAATAGGCCACACCAAGTAAATAGATTTCAGCTCTCCAAATGGATTGACACCGTCCACTGCCAATGAAAGCCTAAGATTACAAGGTTCTTCTTTAAAGTGTGGCCATTTTTCCTCCATGTCCCTAAATAGAGAACCATCTGTGGGAATTCAAAGAATGTCATCTCCACTTCTATTTCATGCATGGTAATCCATAAATTGTGCTAAGATTTCGCACCTAACTAATCATTGCATACGTGGACTAATAGGAATATAACGAAGAACCTTGTGAGACACCTTTTTTGTTAGTTGATCTATTTGATATCTACTAATATGAAATTTTGGGAATTTTGTTGCAAATTCATGTTGTTTATGATATATAATATGATCATTGGGACATGCATCTATTTTTTGATACTTCATTCCAATATCTTTCATAATGCTAGATAAATCTCAGTATGAGCGAGGTAAAATATTTGATGGTGGTAACAAAAATTCACCAATCAATCTACAATAAAAAATAATTTGTTAATATAAAGAATATTAATGGTACATATTTCATCCTTTATTTACTAGTGATGAATTAACAACAATTAAAATAGATGAAAAAAGATGACATCTATGACATACCTTAACATCTATGAGATTTCTATGTTGGATAAACCATTCATAACCTTCAAGTTCACCAACAACAATACAACAGAGAGAAGAGTTGTTTGGGATCCTTCATAAAGGGACTTGTATGCCTTCTCAAGTACAGGTAAATCATGAACATCATCAAATTCATCTCGATCATCATGATCAACTATGCCACTAAATGTGTCATGGATCAATGTATTTGTACTATCATCTTCAAATGTTTTTTCTGGCACATGATCATCTTCTTCCATAGGATCATTAACTTCATCTTCAATATTCACAGCTCTGTGTTCCTCTGCTTGTAAAACCACATTCTTTGGGCCATGATAATCCATATCATGTGCCCTAGGGTGCCCCACTTTTATAATAATGATAGACACAAATAAACCATGATCATGATCAAGTAATTTTATATATATATATAAAATGTTAAAATGATATAAACATTTACAAATTCATTCAATATAAACACATATAATGAACAACTTACCAATAGACGATAATCATTCCCCCCTTCAATGTGACCATGTTTCCTATAATGTTTCTCAATTGTTGTGATTAAAAGTCTTCTTGTATTTAAGCCCTTGCAATTATTGCAAGGAGAATAACATTTCCCATCACCCTTTCTTTTCAATCTAGCCCACAATCTATCAAGTATCTCTTCATTTTGTTCTAGAATAATATTATTTGGCATGATTTTTCTTTACCAAACTTGAATATTTAGATTTTAAAAAAATATCAAACTCACACTCATATAAATTTTAATCATAGACAAGTAACAAAATCTAATAATTTTGATATTTTACACCAAAAAAAATTGGCATGCAACCACCCCTGCAAAAGAGAAGATAGTCTAAAGTTAATGACCCCAAAAAACACTTTAAAATGCTAATCCCATAACTTATTAAAAAAAAAAATTTACTATGATTTCCAACCGTTAGACTCCTAAAATCATAATATAGAGCTTGTACAACAAAATTTGGAAATGAAAATTTGAAAATGCACAAGTCTAAAAATGAAATCTAATGAGATGTTGCTTTAAAATATGATTTTCAAACCTAGAAGTACAAATCTAACTTCACAAATGAATTCTAGAAAAATACAATGACTACCCTCAACCTAGCGATAATAGCAAAACACTGTCGCAATAAATAGTCAAACTCACTTTTATTTATGTCAGCCGCAATTTAATTTTTGCATGTTCATCAAAATTTTGACGAATACTTAGGTTTGTTGAAATTTCGATGAACATCAGGGATAAAATTTAAAAAAATTGAAAATTACACATTAACTATGACAAGTACCCAACAATACATTTAATTATACATCTTTCATTAGAAATTTTCATCGGATTTTGCAGTCAAATGAGTTAGTGTACCTGGATATATTAAATTGTGAGCTAACCATAACCATGATTTTTCCCATTTTTAGTTTTCAACATAAAAATAATGTTGTTCATGTGTGTTGACATATTCTCTTGATTCCATGTTCTCTCTTGTTGATTCAATTAGATTTTTGATAATTGATTAATTGGATTTTATGTGAATAGTTTTATGGAATATTTATTCACCTCCTCCCCTCTCAGTATTATGTACGTTCAATAGCTTTTGGATATTTTTATTAAAGCCTTTTATTCTATCATTCAATGGAATAATACTCAATGTTATAGACAATTCTTCCTACCCATCCCTTATTGACTTGATCCTAAGGGTTGGAAATAGCTTGATCATGGTGAAGTTTTAAGGTTTCTAAGTATTCCCTTTTCTTTCGAGACATCCCCAAAATATTTGTGACAATTTTTTCTTACCAAAATTGAAAATTATCTCACTAAATCATGAAACATTTATTTCTTGTTGAAATTGTGAACAAAGATTTTGGCACCCGAATGGCTTTCTTGCACTTCTAGGGTTTTTCACCTAAAAGGAGAAAGATGGGCCAAAATGCAATGTACACATTCAAAATTAATGAAAGGATGGATGAAATATGCCTAATTATTATGTCTAAATGCACTAAAATAAAAAAGAAAGTCGATTATTAATGCAAAACCTAAGAAATGTAACTTGTTTGAAAACACAGTGATGTATGCAAAAACACCTAAGAATGCAAGTAAATAATGACAAAATTAAACAAGACTGGAGAGGTTCACCTAGAATCTAAAATATAATGCACAAAGGCTCTATAATCCTATAGAATTGACTATAAATGCTAAATGGGACACTTACGCCAAGTTGGGAAACTTAGTCTAGATTCGGGGAAAATCTGTTGGGATAGGAATCTGCCAAATGGGTATCCAGAAATGCAGAAACCAATTTCCAGGCTTGGTAGTGGGATTAATTCACCATAGATGGTGACTTAGTCCACCTACGAATCTTGAGAAATTCGGGGCAAGAATCTATAGCTTTCAGTCTGTACTTCCTTTCCTAACATGTGTTTGATCCAGATTCTACAAAAAATAGGTTGAAAGAGGTCTCCAAGCTTCAATTAGGGATTTTTTTACTTTGATGACTTTGATGGATTGTTGACCACTTTTTAACATCAAACTCTTTGAAAAGTATCCATACAAGACCTACAAACACACATGCAAAGAGGGAAAAAGGGTTAAGGGTTAGAGTATAGGGGTTTGCCTTGGTCAAACCCCACTTTGGTAATCAAACCATACATAATGAAATGAAATAGAAAGAGAATGATGAATAAACAACATGCAATGTCACAAACTCACCAGACCCTTGATGTTGAAATTTGAAGATATGCAATCAAGTGATCAAATGGATGACTTGATAATGCTTAGAGTGCTTGAATGGTTGATAGTTGCTTGAATAATGAATTAGGATGTTTGAAGATGAATTAGGTGAATGGGGGTTAAAATGAGAGGAAAAAACCTTTATTTATACTTGATTTTCTAATATTTCCCTAAAGTAGCACATCATAGGTCAACCTCAAGGGTAAGACAATAAAGTCCCGCCAAAAAATTGAAATTATTTTGATTTTTGTGCCCAATGGGACTAAGTCACCCCAGGTGGCAACTTGGTCCCACCAAGGAAATTTTACTATGTGGCAAGAATTGAAGTCCATTTAATGTTGTCTAATGGGAATATTCTCAAAAATACACTTAAGTATGGTCGGAATTTGCATTAAGGGGTCATTTAAACATAAGAAAGGGTTGATTTAGTGATGAAAAGTCTAGAAAAGTGTGAGATTTTGTTATGACTCCTTACAACACTTTGAAATAAGACTTGGTAAGTGATAAAAATGATTTATTTAAGTGAATTATAATGAAAGGGTCCTAGAAAAGTGTGAAAGTGGGTTACAACACTTCACAACACTTTTACAAAACATCCTAGAAATCTTAATGATTCACAAGGGTCCAAGACCTAATTTGTGAATGTGTTGACCACATTACAACATTAAATCTAGGAAAAATAAATCCAAAGTTCACTAGGAGGGATAAACATGAGAAAAAGTAGAAGGGTTACTTTTTTCGTGACCACAATTAGCCCCCACTTTAGTGAGAGGATGAACCTACTCCAAACTCACACTAAAATAGCCAAGCATGCAATAAAGAGGTGTTTCAATGAAGTAATGCTTAGCAAAAATGAGATAACAATGATCAAGAGGGATGATGAAGCCCCTAGGATCAAGATACAATGGAAAACTAAACATAAGCACAAAGAAACACACATGAAAATGATGATAAAGAATGAAAGAGGGAAGTTGAAAGGAAAGAAAGGTCAGATAAAGCTTTGATCGTTTGTCCATCCCGTTGTGGATCAAATCTAAGTTTTTTGTTAGGAAAAAGAAATGCATACTCACTTTCAGGTGACGGAACTCATGGTTGTCCACTGAGTGAGAAGGCCCAAGAGGTGAGAAACATACACTCATGGTTGGTATGCACTCACACACACACAAGTGGTTATGGAGAAAAGTCATGCCTTGGAATGGGCTTCCCACTCAACCATACCAAAGTTATAAATCCTGATAACTTTAATAAGGCACCACAAAATAAAATGACATTTCGAGCTTCATGAGACAAGCAAAGCCTCATATTCTTGGAGCTCATGAAAAAACTGATGGCATGATAGGCATGCAAGTTGTGTTATATAAGGTGGCCATATAACAAATGAAAAATGCAACATGCAAAAGAATGTTTAAAGGAGTCTTGCTTGGTTCATGCAAGGTCTTTAACTTAGGGAATATTGTGTCTAATGTCTCCAAGAGAGGACTAATCAAATAATAAAATATTCACAACTTAGGGGATGCAGTGCATTGCATCAAACCACTAAGAGGAATGTAATAGGCTAAGATAGATCATGCTCATGAAGGACATCATACCCAATTTCATCCACAAAGTGGAAAAACGCATCATATGAAGTAACAAGGTTGCACTAAGAACCAAGAAAAATGAAACATGTAACGAATAATGCCAAAGTATGCCCCCATTTTAAAGGAATTGCAACACAACGTTCTGTCAGCAATTAATTTAAAGTAGCAAATGAAAATGCAAGAAGAAAGAATGCATGACAGCCAACTTGGAAAGCCCTATGCCAAGTCATATGTTTCTGATTAAGGCTACGTCATGTGAAGAAAAGGAAAAGAAAAGGAAGGGGTTTCCCCCAAAATTAAAGCACCAAACACATATGGGATCTATGGACTTGGGGTCAGTATGTTCTTTGTTGCATTATTTTGTAAAGAGCTCAGAACTATCATCATTCCCTGAATAGATAGAACTAGAAGAATGACACAAAGAGAGTGAAAAAGAAAAAGAAAGAACCTTTTGGGTCAACATGGAAGAGACATAGGATATCTCAATGCTTTGCATCGTCCCTAAAAGGAAAATACAAGAAAAATGAAAATGAAAAGAAAAAGCTTTTGGGTCAACATGAAGGATACATTTCAGTCTCAATGCCTTGTGTCATACCCAAAAGGAAAACACAAAAAAAAGGTAAAGAAAAAGAAAAAGGGGCCTTTTGGGTCAACATGAAAAAGACATTTCAGTCTCAATGCCTTGTGTCATCCCCAAAAGGAAAACACAAGAAAAAGGGGCCTTTTAGGTCAACATGAAAGAGACATAGGACATCTCAATTCTTTACATCATCCCCAAAAGGAAAAGGAAAAAAAAAGGCGAAAAGAAAAATAAATGTATGACATATAGAAGAATGAAGGTAAAAATAGAAGAATGCCACAAAGAGAGAGAGAACATCAAATGGCACATCATAGGGGAACACGATACACACATGCAAAAGGAAAAAAAGAAAAATAAAATGCAAAAGACTACTAAGGTAGATGCAAGTCAACCGTTGAGAAAGTCATCTGTCTCTCAATCATGTTTAGGATATGCCGAGGGTGGATGACTAGCCAAAGGGACAAGTGCAAGTGTCAAACTAGGTGAAGTATTAGGTTTTACACTTTTTGTAGGATATTTTTCATTTAAGCTCATGGAAGAGGAAAATAATCTATTCAGATCATTATGCACCTCTTCATCAATTTTAGTAATCTCATTATCGTCATCTAGGTTAATCACAATAGGAGGACGAATGAAAATTTCCAATGAAGGGTGTATCATGAGTTTTGGTTGTTGTATGGGATCGTTTTGTTGTGATTGGGGAGGAGTGTCATCATGCATTGCTTCTAGAAAGTGTAGATTTTGATTTTCTTCATTTTCTTAATTTTGTGACTTGAGATAAGGGCATGACGTTGACACCTATGCTCCCTAGCTCCTCGGTTTCTTTTGGTGTTATTATCAAGTTTTTCTTGTGAAGGAGTGGGTTGATCAACCATTGGTTGCTTTTCTTCCCTAAAGGGAGGAACGGAAGAAACCATGGAAGGTTGTTCAACCACTTTCTATTTTTCCTTATAAACTTGTTTAATATGATGAGGCAAGACAGGGTTGTTATCATTATCTCACGGTCATTTGAATGATGTGGGGGAGGTTTCAGGTGTTGGTTGAGTTTGATGCGTTGGTTCTTGTTCATATTGAATCATTGTTTCATCTAGGATAGGAGTGTCAGAAGTGGAGGAGGACATGTTGTGGAGAGACAATTTTGCAATTTTCTTTGCTTTAAAATTTTGGTAAGCAATGAAAATAAAGTCTTTGTGAGGCATTATAGGTTCCATGGGATCGGGCTAAAAAGGATTCTAAGGAGAAGTTTCCTTTAGAAGAAAAAGGGTTAAATCCACTATGGTGAACAATGAATATGTCATTATCAAGCAAAAACTTTAAAAATTTGTGTATGACCAAAGGGACAACTTTCATTGAGTGAAGCCATGGATGGCCTAGCCTCAAACAAAACTGATCCAACTATGGGATGATGGAGAAAGTAACATCCACTATTTTAGGTCCTATCTGTAATGGAAGGATGATTGATCCTATCAAAGGGAAAGTGAAACCATTGTGTGTTTTGATTCATGCTCTTTTTTTTTCATAATCATCTTGAGAAAGATCATGTAATACCAAAAATTCCTCAATGATCACATTCTCACCACAGGCGGGATCTATGAGTATCCCATTAGTGGGCTTATCATAAATACGGTTGGCTATGTAAAGAGGACCATCAGGAAGATTTCAAAGTATGTCTTTAGAAGAAAAAGTAATATCAAGAGATTTCTTAGGTTGGCTCTTATGAGGGATAACATCTATTGCACGTACCATTTCATTCATAGGATTAATAGTAGTGATATGTGGAATAGGATTAGGATGTTCAATATCTATATGAATATTCATCACATCATTGTTTTGAGTTTCATTGGATTTGAAAAATGACACATTGTGTTTGGGCATGGGATCAATAAAAAATTTCAAATTTTGATTCGGAGGGGCCATAGACATATTGTCTTTAACATTAACAGTTGAAACAGATAGACAACCAAAATCAATGAGGTCTTACACGAGGTGTTTAAGATGCTTACAATTTTTCATGTCATATCCATTTTTTCTATGATAATGGAAATAAGTGTTGTGTTTAAAGGTTGGTGGTAAAGGTTTAGTAGGATCGAGTGGTTTAACAACAGGTAAAGTAATCATTTGTCGCTGCAAAATTTGGGACATTGTGTTATGAAGAGGGTATGTACAGGATCATGATGGGCCAAAAAGTGGAAATACGATGGGTATGTGGATGATGACTTTTTTTAAACCTAAAATTGATGAAACCAAAATAGTTTTTAAAGGAGATTCTCAGCTTTCCACCAATATAAATTATGCTTTACTTTGAATTTAATAAGTAATTATTATTCATTTTATATTCAAATTACGACTAAAATCCTAATTAATTGGCTGATTGAAAAGCATCTATAGCTTTCAAACGATATCACATTTTTTGAATCCAAAACATGTGTCACATTCTATGCTTTGCATATTATAGGATTAAAAAAAAGACAAGTTTAATTTCATGAAGTTTTGACCAAATTAAGGTGGTCAGGAATATGAGTTTTTTATATTTTTTAAAAGTTGTAATAAAAAAATCATAATTAATTATTTACTTGGAAAAAAAACTACAAAAAAATATGCATCACATTGGGACATGAGTACTCTACTTATATTGAAAATATTATAAAAAAAAATTATCATTTTATTGTGGTTAGGGTGGTCAAATAGACACCTACTTCTTATTTTTTCCCTAAAATTTAAGCACTACTGCATTGAAATTTCAAATTTTCACCAAATAGATTTTTTTTTTAAACAAACCTAGTAGTTTAGAAACTAGATTCAATTTGCTACAGATTCTATTCTTACATATTTTTGAAATAATATAGATAACTTATTCAAATTTTTACATCAAGTTTCCTAACTCTGATTTTTCTGAATTTTTTGCCACTTAAGGGCTTGTTTTTTCCATGATGATCCTACACATACCCAAAAGTGTCTAGTAAAGGTGTAAACTGTCATTTCGGATCTCCATAACTATAAGGTATCATGAACTTAACATCTGCTACATGGTTTTTGGCAAGTTGAGTTGGTTGTTGAGGGGGATGGAATTGCAAGAACCCTCTATTTTGTTTTCTCTAGAAGTGGACTTTGCATCACGACTACTAACTGAATTGTGATAATCACAAAGGGTAGTACAAAAGTGCATCAAGGAGGGAAATTTCATCATTGTGAGTTTATACTAAAGTTTGGTTTGCAAATTTTCAATAAACATCTTTTGAAGATGTGGATTGGGAATCTTGACATCGATTTGAGAGTAAAGTGATTAGTATCGTGAGATAAAATCAACTATCTTTTCCTCTTCATTTTTTTTGCATCTCGTCAAATTGGCCAAGGTCTTCTTTGGAGTCATATTCACTTGAAATGATTTATAAATTCATCAACTAGTTCATTGAATGAACGAATTGAATTGTTTGGTAAAGATGAAAACAACTCTAAGGCAGTGTCTTTTAGAGTCCTAGGAAACAATTTGGCTAGCAGTTTATCGTCAAGGACAAAGTCACTACATAAGGTTGTGTAAGCATTAACATGACTAGTAGGATCACCCTTCCCTCCATAATTCTCAAATCTAGGAATCTATATTCCTTGCGGCATTGATGTTTGTAGGATTTCTAAAGATAGTGGGTTGCTTTAGACATAATAGGTAGGGGGTCCATTCTGGTTTTGGTTGATGGTGGATATTTGTTTTTGCATGGAGACGGTTTAGAAAATTTGTGTGATGAGAGGGTCATTGTAAGTGGTATAAGGTGGAAGGGAAAGTGGTGATGGAGTGTATGTAGTGGTAGGGAAAGTGAATGGAATGCTAATAGATGGTATGGTGGCAGAGGAGAGAACATGTGATGCCACATAGTAATTAGGAATGCTAGTAGGAATAGTCGAGGAAGGTATCACATTACTAATAGATTGCATGATTTTTGCAACTTGGGGAGTGGTGTAGGTAGGTATGGATGCCACTATGTAGGGAGGAGGAGTGTTAGGTCCTCCTTGACTAACCACAGTGTTTTCTAATTGAGATGTACTAGAAGTGGAAGGAGCATGTTTGTGGTATATCTTAGCAATTTGTTTCATAATGTTTATGCCTTCATCAGTTTCAATCAAGCAATGGATGTTTTCTTTAGCAACAATCACAGTGGTTGAAATGTTTTCAAGACATAAGTTATGTTGAAGATTTGTTAAGTCCTCATGAATGTTAATGATTTTTTCTTGTGAAATGTGATCATTTGGTGTGTCAAATTGCATGTTATTGGAAGGAAAAGCATTGCTAAAGGTAGGTTCCATGCCTAGTGTACTAGTTGTAATACTAGGAGTGGAAGCATTAGACAATTTGATATCCACAATGAGTGTATTATTGTGGGGTAACATGAGTCTTGAGCTTCGTCTCACTAAGGTATTAGTAATAGGACACCAAACACTCATGCAAGGGTTTCTAATTAAAATGAAATTAAACTAATGGCAATAAAATGCTAATTACTTCAATTCTAGAAATTGTAATAGCAAGGCAATAACATAAAATAGAAATGTAGAAAATGTGCAAAAAATGCTAGAAATTATAGTGCAAAGTGTGTAGGAGGACTAAGTCACCCAATGTGGCGAAGTAGTCCAAGTGATATTTTTTGTAATTTTTTAGAAATTTTAAATGCAATTTGATGTTTTTGAGATGCACAGATGTAGCTATAATGTGAAAATACAGAATTTTAGTGTTTTCCAATGAAATATGACGCAAAAATGCAAGCTATATGAGCTTTTCACTAATGCAATTTTTAAAACCCTAGGAAGCAAATTAAGCAATGCAAAACCCAATGCAATGTTTCATGCAAGTTAAACCTAGGATGCAAATTCACTTGAAATCAGAAAGATGGGCATTCTTGCACTTCTAGGATTTTTCACCTAAAAGGAGAAAGATGGGCCAAAATACAATGTACACATTCAAAATTAATGCAAGGATGGATGCAATATTCCTAATTATGATGTCTAAATGCACTCAACTAAAAAATAAAGGTGACTATTAATACAAAACCTAAGAAATGTAACTTATTTGAAAACACAATGATGTATGCAAAAACACCTAAGAATGCAAGTAAACAATGAAAAAATTAAACAAGACTGGAGAGGTGCACCTGGAATCTAAAGTATGATGCAAAGAGGCTCTCAAATCCTACAGAATTGACTAGAAATGCTAACTGGGACACTTACGCCAAGTTGGGAAACTTAGTCTAGTTTCAAGGAAAATCTGTTGGGACAGGAATCTGCCAAATGGGTATCCAAAAATGCATAAACCAATTTTCAGGCCTGGTAGTGGGATTAACTCACCATAGATGGGGACTTAGTCCACCTAGGAATCTTGAGAGATTTGGGGCAAGAATCTATAGCTTTCGGTTTGTACTTCCTTTCCTAATAGGTGTCTGATCCAGATTCTGTAGAAAACAGGTTGAAAGAGGTATCCAAGCTTCAATTAGGGTTTTGTTGACTTTGATGACTTTGATGGATTGTTGACCACTTTTTAACACCAAAATCTTTGAAAAATATCCATACAAGACCTACAAACACACATGCAAAGAGGGAAAAAGGGTTAAGGGTTAGAGTATAGGGGTTTTCCTTAGTCAACCCCACTTTGGTAATCAAACCATAGATAATGAAATGAAATAGAAAGAGAATGATGAATAAACAACATGAAATGTCACAAACTCACCAGACCCTTGATGTTGAAATTTGAAGATATGCAATCAAGTGCTCCAATGGATGACTTGATAATGCTTAGATTGCTTGAATGGTTGATAATTGCTTGAATAATGAATTAGGATGATTGAAGATGAATTAGGTGAATGGGGGTTAAAATGAGAGGAAAAACCCTTTATTTATACTTGATTTTCTAATATTTCCCAAAAGTAGCACATCACGGGTCGACCTCAAGGGTAAGAGAATAAAATCCTGCCAGAAAATTGAAATTATTTTGATTTTTGTGCCCAGTGGGACTAAGTCACCCTAGGTGGCAACTTGGTCCCACCAAGGAAATTTTACTATGTATCAGGAATTGAAGTCCATTTAATGTTGTCTAATGGGAATATTCTCAAAAATACACTTAAGTATGGTCGGAAAGTACATTAAGGGGTCATTTAAACATAAGAAAGGGTTGATTTAGTGATGACAAGTCTAGAAAAGCATGAGAGTTTGTTACAACACTTTGAAATAAGACTTTGTAAGTGATAAAAAGGAGTTATTTAAGTGAGTTATAATGAAAGGGTCCTAGAAAAGTGTTAGGAATTGTATGCAGAAAATATCAATTAAATGCAAATAAAGATTAAACAAAGGAATGAAAAACATAGAAATAAAAGAAGCATGAGATAATATTTAACGTGGTTCACCCAAACTTGGGCTATGTCCACCAACGAAGAGTCCAATATTATTATCCAGTAAATCAAACCGATTACAACCAGTAATCCTTGCAACTCAATACTGTTGCAAATTCTACAATACAATCTCAATAGAAACCCAAACATGTAGCCTTTTATTTAGACTTATGTCAGTTACAAAATTAGGGTTTTTTATGTCGGCCAATAGAGAAAATAACACTCAATGCCTTTATAAAATAGTGAAAATCATTAGAGGTTTCGAGGGTGCTTCCCCTGAGCCCTTGTGGGGGCGTTGCCCCTTGACCCTGCCCTATATCATGATAGGGAGTGTGCAAGGGGTGTTGCCCTTTGACCCCATTAAATAATTTGGGGGGAAACTATGCCAATAAAAGTGGTGAAAATTTAATCTTAGAGTTTGATTAGGCTCCATATACCAACAAAAAGTGTGAAAATGGGTTACAACACTTCACAACACTTTTACAAGAAATCCTAAAAATCTTAATGATTCACAAGGGTCCAAGACCTAATGTGAATGAGTCGACAACATTACAACATTAAATCTAGGTAAAATCAAGCCGAAGTCCACTAGGAGGGCCTAAACATGAGGAAAAGTAGAAGGGTTACTTTTTTGTGTCCACAGAAATATTATAGGCGTGTTCTAAGATAGTTGTTTCCACTCATGTTTATTACTCTTATTATTGGGTTTTATCTAAGGATTCTTATATGAAGTTGGAAAAGCTTCTTCATGATTTTTTTCAAGTATCTTCAAGAATCATAAGGTATTTCATTGGGTGGCTTGGAAGTTTGGCTACCTCCCTAAGAAATATGAAGGATTGGGACTATTATTTAGTCATTATTAGGGCTTGTCTCTATAAGATAGGAAATTCAAAATAGCTAAGACCAAGTCGCAACCACTCTACAAAAGATCTAAGGCCAAATTTTAAATCCAAACAAGATAGTGCAAATGATAAAAGAGAGAAAACAAGAATGAAAGCATAAAATAAAACTCCCCTATCAAAGTTTATTATCTCTCTTGCTTCTCCTCCATTCTTTCTCAAGTTGCAAATCTTTGCCCTCATATTTTGAAGTGCTAGAATACCTACAAATGAAAATGACAAGATAGAAAGAACTTTGGAGAAATGTGGATGTAAAGACAAAATGGAAGAGAAGACATTTTATAGAAAATATTTTGAATGGACAGCCATGATCAATCTTCTAGAAAAATGTCAAGATCAACAGTGGAGGATTCATGCACCAAAAAGTGGTGGGCTAGGGACAGCTAAGGATAGACAGTCAAGATTGAAAGAAGACTAGAGAGAATCAATGTTCAAATTTTGAAATAAGAAAGTGGAGGTAAAGTAGTGGAGCAAGTTAAATTATGTAATTTGGGAGAGCATGTGGGCCATTAAATAATAATTTTTAATTGAAGAAGGGAATCTTCAAAATTAAATCATATATTTATTTAATTTTGGAGAGGAAGTGGAGGAATAAAGTAAATTATTTAATTCATGGAAGGAAGCTTTGACCATATTTTAAATTTGGTAAAAGATAATGGAGGAATAAATAATCATTTTAGATTATTTATTTATGGAGGAAGAGAAAATAAATATTTAATTTAAATGATTATGTGACCGTTTAAATTAAAAATAAAAGCAAATGGGAAAAGGGAATTAAATAATTAAGTTAGATTAATTATTTTTAAATAGAGGGAAAGTGGAGAGACGGAGTTCAATAATTTCAATAATTATTTAACCAAGGAAGGACGAAAAGGATTAGTGAATAGACAAATAATTAAAAATAGTTATTTAACTATAGATGAATAATGAAAAGTGAATAATTAAATAAATGAGAATTTATTTAATTATAGAGGGAAAGGGTGTTAGCAGTGCAATTAAATAAATATTTAATTTATTTAATTGATCAAAGGAGAGCATAGACCAAGAAAGTGAATTAATTAAATAATTAAAACTATTTAATTATGTAGTGGAGAAGAACAAGACAATGGAAAATGACACTCATATACCAAGACATTTTTTAGTGTATATAGTTTCTCTACATTAAGTGGATTATTCGTGCACTTAGGGAAACAAAGTCTAAAAAATATTAGTGTAGAATTTATCTATTTTGATCATCTTATTGTGCAGTCAATTTGGAATGGGATTAGGCTTCATACCCTTCTAATTATGAAATATTTTTTTAAGTATAAGGGGATTTTGTGATAAAAAGTATCCGAAGGGCCTAGAAAGCCATGAAATCTAGTCTCCTTTGGAATGGTTCTAGCTTTTGTAATGGTCTTTCCATTAATCAACAAAATATTTGGTGGTCTCATATTTTCCAAGGCAATAATCATCCTCTTGCAAAGATGCCTTAGGTCCATGTTTTGAGTTCTTTTTACAAAGTAATTAAAACTATATAGGACCATTTTTATAATAATTCCATGATTCTCCTTTCATGGAATGAATCCAAGTAAAAGTTTCACCTTTCTAATTGTTGATGGTGGTTTTAGCTCAACCAACTTCAACTAGAATGATAGACACTCTACTTCTCTTGAAAATTTGAGAAATCCTTATAGAGCTAGCTTCAAGGTTCCTTTGTAACTAAGTCTCGACCATGTTAGAATAGCTAAGTTCTCTATGTTTGAAACAAAACCACAAATGTGTGCAAGATGACATCCCATTCTAGATAGGAAGATATAGGAAGAAGGATTAATATCTTTGAACTTTGCACACAATCCATAGACTTAAGTGATTCCCAATGATATTCAAGACAATTTATAAACTATGAAAAATGTTGATATGAAGATGATTAAGTCAAAGATTTGGACTCGCGAATATCTATAGGATCGGCCACTATAGAAGGTGATGTAGGAAAATAAAGAGAAATAATGTCCAAAGTGTTAGAAATTTGAAATAGATTGAATAACCCAAGGAACTTTTTAAGATAAAATCAAAGTTACATAAACTAGAAAAACATAAGAATGCAAACCAAGACTTTGAGAGATTATGCAATGTCAATGAGACAATATTGCATTAAGAGCTTGCAAGATGAATCAATGCATGAATCAATGCAAATACAAGCTAGGAAATGAGTTTATATAGAGCTTACGAGAGGATGAAGGTGGAAAATCCAACTAATAGGAATTAACCACCAAAAGTGGATATGGACCACCAAAAGTGGAGATGACCACCAAAAGTGGAAACTACTCCACCCTTTAAGGAAGGGGACAACAAATCACTTATCTCCTAGTAATAAACTCAATTTATTATCCTAATCAAGCTTAATTAAATTGTAGGAAAAACCTAGGACTAAGGGAAAATAAATTAATTGGCAAGGAAAATAAAAACATATACCAACACCCCCCCTTAAGCACAACTTAGGAAGATGTAAAAGATGATGGATCTCAAAAAATGAGGCCATGTTAGGTACCCATGTACATATCAAATTCCCCCCAAGGAAGAAGGCCCCCCACACATAGAGAGAGAACACCCCCATAATAGACAAAGAAGAAAAGAACTAAGTAGCCCCCCCAAAAGATGACACCAAATACGCCCCAAGAAAAGCTCACAAATGGAGGAACTTTCTCTCAGTGAAGGGTTTGGTGAAGATTTTTGTAGTTTGATCTAATGTCAGAGAGTACTTGAGATTGATGATCTCCAAATGAATCAGCTCCCAAATGTAGTGCATATGGATTTTGATGTACTTGGTCCACTAATGATGAACCGGATTGCAAGAGATCTTAATTGCACTCTAGTTGTCACAATAAATGACTATGGACTTCTAAAAGGGAATGCCAAAATCAATGAGAATGTTTTGAATCTAGATGGCCTCAGTAGTAGCATTGACTACTCCTTGATACTTAGCCTTTATAGATGAAAGAACAATAGTAAACTGCTTCTTACTCGACCAATAAACTAGATCGGAACTAAGGGAGAAGCAATACCTTGAAGTAGACTTATGATCCTGAGAATCACCTACCCAATATGAACTGTGTCCCACCAAGTCAAAATCCATGCCTATTGTACAATGAATCCCATATTTGTGAGTACCCTTGATGTGGTGAAGAATCTGCTTAGCTACTTTCTAGTACAGCTCATGTGACTCTTGCATGAATCAAGAGACCATTCCTACTGCATATGAAATGTTAGGCCTCATATAAGTCAAATAGATGATACTACCAATAAGTTATCAATACAAAGTGCCATCAACCATGGGTGAAGAACACTTAGCCTCAAGTTTGACCCTTGACAAGAATGGAGTCGATGCAGGCTTACAATCAACCATGTGAAACCTCTGAAGCATGTCAAGTACATACTTAGATTATGCAAGAGTGATACCTAAGGAAGACTAAGTGATCTCAATCCCAAAGAAGTAGTGCAACAAGCCCAAGTTAGACATTTAAAACTGATCGTGAAGGGTGGTTTTCACTACCTGAATGGCGGATGAGTGACTTCATGTGATCAACAAGTCATCAACATAAAGAACTAAGAAGATGTGAATATCATCCTACTACAATATGTAGACATTAGGATCAGTATGACATTGAGTGAACCCCACTTTTAGAAGGAAGGAGTCCATCTTGGCATACCAAGTCTGAGAGGCCTATTTGAGGCCATAGAGAGACTTTCAAAGATGACACACAAGTGAAGGATCCTAAACAAACCCATATGGCTACTCCATGTATATCTCCTCTTGAAGATCACTGTGAAGAAAAGCACTCTTCACATCCATCTGATGAACATCCCATCTATGTGTTACAGCTATAGAAAGAAAAATTCAAATAGAATTCAATTTGGTGACTAGTGCAAAAGTCTCAGAGTAGTTAATCCCTTGAACTTAGGATAATCCTTTGGCAACCAAGCAAGCCTTATGCTTTTCAACTGACAAATTTGCTACATATTTTGTTCAATAGAACCACTTACATCAAACATTTTTCCTTCCCTTAAGAAGTGGGACAAGATCCCAAGTATGGTTCCTCTCCAAGGAATTGAACTCTTCTCACATGGATGCATCCCACTCGGGGGCACCAAAAGCTTCCTAAAATTCAGTGGATCAGAACCTAAAGCAAGGAAGACATGTGGAGCATCTTGAAACTATGATCTTGTTCTTCTATGATCTAAAGGATCCCCTACCCAATCACTTACTAACTACAAATTTTGATGAGCCCGAAGAGGCCCTACAGTTGGAGAAGGAGGAGAATCTGGAGGAGAATCATCATCCTCTGAAGATGAACTATATGCATCCTCATGATCACTATCATCATCTGAAGTGGAGGAAGAATACTCCTCATTACGATTCAAAGGATTGTGATCCTCTAAAGAACTATCATCATGATACAAGGACTCCAAACTGATGGTGGTAGGAGAAATGTTAAGAGGACTAGAAGAACTCTCCTCAAATTGAACACTCCTCTCAGTGAGTAGCTTATGTGGGGTAAGATGAAGAATCCTATAGCCTTTGACATCATTTGGGTAACCAACAAATATGCAAGGCTTTCTTTGTGGATCCATAGCCTTACATTTCTCTACTAGAATGTGGGCCCATGCACTAGATCGAAACACTTAGAAGTTCTCAATTGATTCTTTTTTACTGGTCCAAGCTTGAAAAGGAGTTATCCCATTCACAACTTTATGGGGAATGTGATTCTGGATATAACATGCACAGTTAATGTCTTCTACCCAAAAAGGTGGTGCCAAAGACTTGGAGTAAATCATACAATTAGCCATCTCTTTTAAGGACCAGTTCTTCCATTCTACAACTCTATTCTACTAAGGACTATAGGGGACTATATGCTGCAAATTAGTTCCCTCTAAAGCACAATACTATACAAACCTATGGTTGGCATATTCCCCCCATTATATGTATGCAAAAATTTCATAGATTTTCTAGTTTATTTCTCTACAAAATTCTTGTACTCCAAGAATGAATCAAAGAATTTAGATTTTTTTTTGAAAAATTACACAATGGTGTACCTAGAGAAATAATCAATGAAATAAAAAACATAGCGAGCTCTACTGAAAGATAGATGTGGAAATGGCCCTGTCAAATCACTATGTACCAAATATGAGAGATGTGAGGCTCTCCAAGCTTTGCCTTTGTCAAACTACTCTTCAGGATGCTTGACAAGAATGCAACCATGACATAAACCTTTAGAAAGTGAACTCTATGCAATATTGTAACCTTGTCCTATTTTTTGAGCTACTACAAGTAGTGATAGTTCAAGTGACCAAACCGTTGATGCCACAAATTACTCACGTCATTTGAATGAGTGAGTAGAACAATCGAAGGAGGATCAAGAAAAAAGTGATAGAACAAATAAAGTTGAGACTGATAATCTACTCTCCCACGTACAACTACAAAATAATTTTGTATCTCATGAATCACCACTAGATTAGGAGTAAACTTAACTCTATTGTTTATACCTGTTTGAGTGATTTGATAGATTGATAGGAGATTAGTTGATAATGACTGGGCACACAAATAATATCCTAAAATGTGTCATCCCCCATATCAATAGACCCTTTCCCACACACCTCAACTAGATTATTGTCACCCATCAAAATGGAAGGCATAAAACATGGCTCCATAGATTCAAGTTCATCTTCAGTTGAAGCCATGTGGTGTGAAGCACCCAAATTAAGAACCCATATGGATGGTGGAGAAGCAATTGCTACAAGAGCCTTTCCCTTTCCTTTCTACTTGTTGTTGTCTTTGGTCTTGTGAGAACCTTCTTTTGAACTCCATTTGATGCAATCAGGAACATTGAGATTATTCTTCTCAAGAATATGTGTCAAATAATCAACTTGTTTCTTTAAAAAAAATTCTCATCATGATCGAGTTTCTTATAATAGGCACATTTGACCCTCTTTTTCTTAGGCTTGTCACCTCTTGAAGATGAGGTCCCATTACTTTCTATTGGAGTAGTTGATTTCTAATTCTTCTTCTCTTTTCTTTTTTTTTGTTTCTTATCCTTATTACTACTTTTTCCTCTTTGTTCATTTGTGCCAAGATTAGCAACCAAGGAATGTGACTTAGAAGACTCATGAGTGACCATTTGAATTAGCTTATCTTGCTCCCACGTTAGAGAAGTAGAAAAATCATCCAAAGATCAGATGGCATCTTGAATTGAGACCCAAGTGTATCCTTAGTTGTATAAAAGGTAGAAGAAAACATTGAATATTCAAAACTTAGCTTTGAGAGAATACTTAGAATCAGTTGTTCAATTTTCTTATCAATTCCACATTGTTGTAGTTATAACCTTAGTGATTTCAATTTGGTGAAGAAATCTTGAATTATGTTGAAGTTGCCTAGATTTAAACTAACTAGTTCATTCTCCAACATATGAACCCTCATAGAATCTTATGTGCCAAAAAGAGATTCTAAATTTTTCCATATTTCACTTGGAGTATTCAAATATTCAATATGAAAGAGTAAATCAGGAGATACAAACACACACAATTCTCCATATGCTTTATCACATTTGTTATTTACCACTTAGGCTTATCTTCATCTTTGGTTGGTTTAGTTTCTAGTCCCATTATTATTCTATACAAACCAAGTCTTCTTAAGTGAACATTAATTTTTGGATTCCACTCAAAATAGTTGTATGTAGTTAGAGTAGGAACTGTTGTTGATCTCATGATGAAGAAATAATAAAGGAAATGTGAAAATAAAGTGAACACTAGAATACCAAGAACACCCTCACCCTTTTCACTAGTATTGAAGATCGTCCCCCCAAATATTACAAGGTTGGCACTTTATATTTTAGTGCATTTACAAAGCCTTTTCCAAAGTACAATGCACAATAGGCTCAAAATAGAAAGAATTACAAATTTTGATACAAAGTGAACTTGAGACAAAATCTAGAAAAAATAGCCTTATAAATGTGTAGTGCTCTCCAATACCTTTCCAATGCCTATTTGTTTCTAAAAATCAGAGCATCGGGGTGAAAGTTATGACCTATTGAGGAAATTAACACAAAACATATTCAACCTAAAATATCTAGTACAAAATAGAAAAAAAATTCTCAATACCTTTTTGTATGGAAATTTATCGTCTCTAGATTTTTGTCGATATCTCATTTTTTAAATATGGAGATTGTGGCGAAAAGTTATTCAAGTTTGAAAAAAAGGCCCAATCAATAGCAATGGTCATTGGGCAACAAACTAGCGGAAAGTTGGTAGAGCATGAGCGATGGTTTAGATGCCTATTGGCGATTTTCCCTTAACTACTAGCGGTTTTCCAATAATTGCATGCAGTTTAATAAAAAACCTAATGTTGCAACCTTAGAACAGACCACTAGTGGCCCATATAGTCGTTGCGGCTAGTGGCCCTATTAGTGGCTATGAGCCACAAGCTCCACAACCTGTTTGCGGGTTTTAAACTTGTAGTAGTGCTTCATTCAAAAGCGTTAAGTGCTGAATTTTTTTTAAATGAGACCGCAAATGATTTTTTTTTTGCATATTTTTTTTAACTAAAAAGTATTTTTGCTATACCTACATAGGATGGGAGGTTGCACAGCGCTTCAGGTAAAAGAAATTTCCTTAGAAACAACTTTTTCCAAATATAAGCAAATTATATATCAAAATTCATGGAACCGGCCTCTCAAATGTAATGGTGAGGTTATTTTTGGCCAAAAATACTCTTGGAAAATCCTATTCACATAATCTGAGCTTCAAACCCTTGTTTGTTACTTTGTTAAATGATCTCCAATTTAGATGAAACAAAAGACAAATATGACTTTCTCGAATCTTTTGGACATGTTGGAAGAGTCAAAAATGCTGCTAGTATAACTAGAAATGTTGCAATAATCTAGATCTCACAAAACACATATGCAATATGAAGAGGTTATTAGATCTTTTCAAATCCTTTTTGATTCTCTAGATCATTCAAAATGCAAGAGAAGAGCATACGAGAATTTACAAGATCTTTACAAGAAAACTCAATCTCTCAATCAAGAATCCATGAACTTAGATTTCTGAAAACAAAATCTCTGATACCATGTTAGAAATCTGAAATAGATTGAAAAACCCAAGGAACTTTTTAAGAGAAAATCAAAGTTACATAAACTAGAAAAACATAAGAATGCAAACCAGGACTCAAAGAGATTATGCAATGTCAATGTGACAATATTGCATTAAGAGCTTCCAAGTTGATTCAATGCAAATACAAGGTAGGTAGTGAGTTTATATAAAACTTATGAGGGGATGGAATTGGAAAATCCAACCAATAGGAATTAACCACCAAAAGTGAATATGGACCACCAAAAGTGGAGATGAGCACCAAAAGTGGAAATTTTCTACCCTTTAAGGAAGGGGACAACACATCACTTATTGTGAATGTGGGTTAAACTTGAGCTAAACATAAGCAAAACACACAATAATTAGTCACGTTAATATGTTATATAAAATTCCTTATGAAATACTTGAACATACAAAGAAATGAAGAAAAACTATATAAAACCATGAAATAACATGAAATATAATCATGAAATCATATCTAAGTACTCCAAACCTAATCCCATAGGGGGATTGGTGCCAAATCAATATGGAATATGGCCCTTTCCCAATCTATTATTGAATAAGCTTCAATATTTTGATGTAAAGTGATGGATTTGATGCAATAAGATAATGGATTCAAGCTCAAAAGATGAAAATGCATGTAGATGTGGGTGAAAAATGTGTATAGTAAGTTTGCAAGAAAAGGTGGATCCATTTCCCATAGAAGTTCCAACTATTTATAGGAAGCAAGGGTTAGAAGAAGGGTGAAAACTAAACAATGTGGGACTAAATGGAGGATCATTAGCCTCATGACAAGTGTCACAAGACTAAGAGAAGCAATGGGGATATGTGTCTCACACATGTGTGTGTGTATTTTGGGAAGAGAGATGTAAGAGGGAGTTAAAGCATATGGTTGGAAGAATTTAAGGAATGTGGGTGAGAATGTAAGGGCATGTAAGAGAAGTAAATTCCCAAGTTGTAAGAGACAAGATGGCTTGTAAGAGCCATTGAATGCCTTTATAATAGTTTTTAAAGTTTTGGGATGGAAAGTCAAGAATAGAGGAATATTCCTTGAGAATATCCTTCTATAAGGAAAATAGCCATTTAATTGATTTGTACAAATTAATTACTTTTGCAAGTGGGGTTAATCAGTCATAGGTTTATTTAACCTTGGTGGGGTTAAAATCTAGAGAACTCGCGAATGAATATTAGCAAGCAGTTTAAGGTTAATTAGTCTAGAATTAATTAATCTTAGGTGGGTCAAGGTTTTTAGAAGAATATATGACATTTAATTAAATTTAATTAGATTTATTTAATCAAATTAGAAGACATAGAGGTTTTAATTAAATGATGTGTGATATTTAATTAAATGGGATGAAAATTTGTAAGAAAGGGGTTAAATGAATAAAATTAATTATTTGATTAATAGGAGAAAATGATTAGTTTAATTAAACAATATAGATTATCTAATTAAATAGTTAGTCAGATGTGATTTAGGATGAAATGATGTTAATAATCAGATTCAGATGCATAATGTCATTCAAGACAATTTAAGTGTCAATATTTTTCCCCTCTTTGAAGCGAGGTACATGTTACATTGGTTCAAAGATTGAAACTTTTCAATATCAACGCTACTATCAAGATCAAAATTCAAAAGTTTCTTGATTTTTCAAATGTCCCACTATTGCCCCAGTGGAAGAAATTACACTGCTACACTACCCCCTCAAGAGATCAAGCAAAAAAATTCAATTTTTAAGTCAGGCTCATGACAAAGTAATGAGAGGAGTGGTTCCATTTATCAAAGGATACAAAAGATACTTCTTTAGAAAGCTCAAATATTATTTTTAAACAAATTTTATTATGTATAGACATTCATTGGCCATGGGTAGCCTCATGTATATTTTGATATATTGCACAGATTTGATACCTAGATAGAAATGTTAGTAAGAATAGAAGAATGAGATAGAATGAGGAGGAGATAGAAGTAGAAGAATGAGATGGATAAACCCTTATTGCAATATTGATTTAGAAGTCCAACAAGTCTATGAGTCATCGAGACTTTATTAGATATGGTGATGAGTGATGATGATTTTCTTATTCAAGGATTAGGACATGAACGTCGCAATATTCCTTATGTTTGATAAAACACATAAATACAATGCATCAAGGTATGGACAACCAGGATGGCGTTGTATCTAGTGTGACGAACTTTGACTCAAAAAATAGATAGGAGTATTTTTGTTCACACCTGACATACAAAAACCTTGCTATGATGTACTTCAAAATTTTTGAACATCTCATACCAAAACACAGAAAGGCATAACCTAACAATGTAATAGTCAACAAGTTACCCAAAACACCTTCCATACACACATAACAAAGCAAGTATTCGCCAAGGCTAATTTACAAGAACATCCAACAAGCACAACAAACAAAAGATAATGATCAATGCCCCATTCCTTTCTCCCTAAATCATTTTGATAGATATCATTAAGAGGTCATTGGAATGAGTGCAATAAGATAAATCATAATAAAAGACCAAGTGAAGAAACAAGTCAATTTTCTTCATACCTCTAGCCAAGGGGATGTGTCTGTGAAGATAAGAATCAAAAGTGATATCCAAAATGATGCCTATTGTTGGAAAGATATATCCTAGGACATGCATTGTATAGGATGATGATGGGTGATTAGTTGTTTGAAAAGGTTGTTGATATAAAGTTTGATAGACATGTATTCTAAAATGAGATCAAGAGTTTTATTTTACATTTAAAAGTTTGTTGTTTTGATTTTGATTTTATGCTTGAATTTTTGCTTTTTTTTATTGCTTTACGAGATAAACCAGGGCTAATCATAAAAAAAACACACAAGGATTAGTCATATTATTAGGTTAAATAAAATTCCCTATGAAATACTTGGTGATACAAAGAAATCAAAACATGAACACAAAAGCATGAAATATATCAAACAAAACATGCATGAAATCCTATCTAAGTACTCCAAATCTCATTTGATAGAGGGATTGGTGCCAAATTGTGTGGAATATGGCCCTTTCCCAATCCCTTGTTGAATAAGCTTCAATATTTGTGTGTAGATGTGATGAATTTGATGCCAAATGGTGATAAATTCAAGCTTAGATGATAAAAAATGCATGTAGCTATGGATAAAAATGGTTGTAATGACTTTGTGTGAAAACATGGATCCATTTCCCATAGAAGTGCCTTCTATTTATAGGAAGCAAGGGTTAGAAGGGTGAAAAATCAGCAATGTGGGACTAAATGGAGGATCATTAGCCTTATGACAAGTGTCACAAGGCTAAGAGAAGTAATGGGGATATGTGCTCACACAGGTGTGAGCACATTTTGGGAAGAGAGATGTAAGGGGGAGTTAAGGCATATGGTTGGAAGAATTTAAGGAATGTGGGTGAGAATGTAAGGACATGTAAGAGAAGTAAATGCCCTTGTAAGAGACAAGATGGCTTGTAAGAGCCATTGAATTCCTTTGTAAGAGATATTAAAAGCTCCTTTGTAAGAGATTTTAGAGTTTTGGGAGGGAAAGTCAATCCAAAAATAATTAATCTTAGGTGGGTTAGGGGTTTTAGAAGAATATGACATTTAATTAAATAATTAGATTTATTTAATCAAATGAGAAGACATAGGGGTTTTAATTAAATGATTTTCATTATTTAATTAAATGAGATGAAAATTAGTACAAAAGGGGGATGAATTAATTTAATAAAATTAATTATTTGATTAATAGGAGAAAATGATGAATTTAATTAAACAATATAGATTATTTAATTAAATAGTTAGTTAGAGGTGATTTAGGATGAAATGATGTTAATAATCAAATTCAAATGTGTAATACCATTTAGGACAATTTAAGTGTCAGCACTTATCTCCTAGTAATAAACTCATTTTATTATCATAAGCAAGCTTAATTAAAGTGTAGGAAAAGCTTAGGACTAAAGGAAAATAAATTTAACCCACTAGGAAAATAAAAACCTACACCAACACAAAGAATTGATGTGTGGGAGATATCAACACATGCCACATGGCTACAATTTGAGTCCCACATATGCCATTTTACAAAGAACATTTGTATGTTCTTAGTGAAACATCTCTAAAATCTATAAAAGAACAATAATTGTCATAAAAAAGAAGACTTATGTCCTCAATACTATCCTCCAAATTTGTAATAGAGAATCTACAATAAAAGATGAAATGCATGTTAGAATTATGTCTGAATATGGTACATCGAGAAAGAAAATATCAATATCTTGGTCCAAATAATATTTGGAAGGTCTCAAGGAAGCTTCTCTAGATTCAAATGTAGCAATAGGTGACGAGATATCAATGCATTTCATCATAATACATTGTTCATATCCAAATGATGGTGATGTCTCACAAGATGTCTGAGTGAGACCATATGATGTTTCTACATGTTGGAACTAGATCAAATACGATAACACTACATGATCAAGAAAACATTATGTCATTTCATCAATTTTTGGATGCATACAATCTTCTATTGTATACCTTTTCTTTCCATAATATCCACAATTTATTTTTCATTTATTATGAGGTTTATAAAAGATACTCAAATGGAATGGACTATGTGTGAGATCCATGATCACTTGAACAACAAACTCAAAATAAAAAATTAAATATAGGAGGAAATATGGAAGTACACAAAGACACAGCTCACAAAAGTGCTCAAAGGCACAATTGAAGACACCCCCCTTAATTTAATACTTGAGAGCCCCCCTAAATTTGGAAGTATATAACTTATTGCATAGGTGTGTCCAATTTGAAACAAAGGGTACTTTATAACAATAGTGTGAAATCATTTCAAATGGATTTCACTAAAAAAATGTTCTCCTTCACAAAAAATGAAACTCAATTTTTGAGTTGACAATCAAAATATAAAATATTTTTTCTATTTATCTTTCTTTTTAGAAGAGACACTAGAAATGTGTTAAAAAAATATTTTTTTAATCATCTTGACACCACTTTATCAATGATGAAACCAAATTC
>VDFB02270651.1:72293578-72395462 GCA_007258455.2 Sequoia sempervirens
TTGTACCATTGCATAGAGCTCAAGGTCATATGAGGAATACTTCCTTTTGGATTCATTGAGTTTCTCATTGAAGAATGCCATCGGTTACCCTTCTTGACTCAAAACTACACCTATGGAAAACCCACTTGCATCACATTCCACTATGAAAAACTTGCTAAAGTCAGGGAGTGTGAGAATAGGTTGTTGAACCACTCTAGACTTCATGTATTCAAAGCTTTTATCTGCCTCAATAGTCCATTGAAACTTATTCTTCTTCTCACCCTTGATGGTATCAATTATTGGTGAACAAATGTGGCTAAAGTTCTTGATGAACTTCCTATAGAAGCTAGCTAACCCATGAAAGCTCCTTACTTCTCCAACTGATGTAGGTGTTGGCCAACTAAGTATGGCCTCTAACTTTGTGGGATCCATTTTCAATGTCCCCTCTAAAATCACAAATCCAAGATAAACTCCTTCTTCATAAATTCACATTTCTTGAGATTGATCATCAATTTCTCCTCATTCAGCCTATTCAATACCTTATCTAAGTGCTCCAAATGGTCCTCCTTTGTCTTACTGTACACAAGGATATCATCCAAGTACACCACCACAAATTTTCCTATGAAATGCTTTAGAACCTTGTTCATCATCCTCATGAATGTACTAGGGGAATTTGATAACCCAAATGGAATCACTAGCCATTCATATAAACCTTCATTGGTCTTGAAAGCAGTCTTCCACTCATCTCCTTCCCTTATTCTGATATGATGGTATCCACTTTTCAAATCAATCTTTGAGAAGTACGTTGCACCTACTAAACTGTCCATCAAGTACTCCATCTGGGGTATAGGAAATTTGTACCTAATTGTGATTTTATTTATTTCTCTTGAATCAATACAAAGCCTCCAATCTCCATCTTTTTTAGGTTCCAATACAGTTGGCACAACACAAGGGCTCAAGATCTCCCTTATCATCCCTTTATCCAACAAATCTTGAACCTAATTTCTGATCTCCTCATTTTTCTTAGGTGTCATCTTGTATGCTAGTTTGTTAGGCAGACTTGCACTTGGTATAAGATCAATGTGATGACTCACATCCTTGATGGGGGGCAATGCACTTGGTAACTCCTTCACTCGTATGTCTTCATATTTGTCTAACAAGACCCACAACTCCTTAGGTATCTCTTCTTTATCTACTACTGCTGCAATAGAAATAGGCTTACCAACAATGGCATAATTAATGTCTTCTTCCTCTAAATCTTTTAGAAACTCCTCCTTGACTACCATCACACTTGGTCCTTCATGAAAAACACCATCATCTTCTCACAGAGGTGTGAGAGTGTATGACACTCTATCTTTCTTAATGACATACAAATTCTTGTGTCCATCATGCTTGGACTTCCTATCAAATTGGAAAGGCCTTCCAAGGAGTAGGTGGCATACATTCATAGGAACAATGTCACATAGGATTTTATCTTTATAGGCACCAATGTTAAACTCCACCCAAACCTACTTATTTACAAGCACTTGCTACCCCTTATTGAGCCATGAGATCTTGTAGGGTGTTGGATGAGGTTTCCTTTTCATTTTAAGTTTTTCTACCATCTCTAATGACACTATACTATCAGTTAGGCTAGAATCAACTATCACTTTACATACCTTTCCCTGAGATTTGCATGTTGTTCGAAACAATTCCTTTCTTTGTGGGGGTTCTTTGATGGTTGGCACCTTGATTAGTGTCCTCCTTATCATTAAGGAATCTCCTATCTTTGGAGCAGCATGTAGGGAAGGTGAATTAACTCTTTCTTGGTCCTCCTCATGCACTATTTATGTCCTCCTCTCACCATTATAAGTACTTGCACCTTGTTTATCCACGCACTTCCATGCAGGATGTCCGAATTCGTTGCAATTGTAGCACATTCCAAAGAAGGTATTAGACCCTTTTCCTTGTCCATTGAACTTGCCCCTACCACTTGGCTTTCTACCTCTAAAACTGCCCCTTGTTTCACCACTTGATTCCTGATTTCCACTTTGTTCTCCTTGTGCTCTTTGTGATGATCCTCTTCCAATAAAGGTTCCTCTGCCTCTAAATTTTTTTCCTCTACCTCTTGATTATTTCTCTTGCCTCCTCTTTATCTTTTCCTCTGCCTTAGTGTCCATTTGAAAACACTCCTCTATTGTCCTAGGAGTAGTGAGGCTTATCTCATCTTGAATATTGCCATTCAAATACCTTGCTAGTTTCTCCTTTTCATTCTCCAAATGTCCAGACCTTATGGTCAGCTTGTGGAATTCCTCAGTATATGTTGCCACATCCAATTCTTTTTGTTTTAAATTCTGCAACCTTCTAAACACTTGAATCTCATAATCTGCAGGCAAGAACTAAATTTTTACCTTCGCCACCATCCTATCCCAAGAATTAATCTTGGGCTTACCTTTCCTTGTTCTCTCCTCTTGGGTGTAGTTCCACCATGTCAATGCAGGCCCCTTCAATTTTGTTTTAGTATTCAGCCACCTCCTTGTAATCAAAATAATTTTCTAAGGTATCTATCCATTCAATCACCTCTTCACCATCCATTTTGCCACCATACATAGGTAGCTCCATCTTCACTTCTTGTGTCCTTTCACAACCTTAAGCACTTGTAGTAACTTCCTTTCTTTAGGATCCATCTGCTCATGTGATCCTTCTGGGGGGTGTTCATTTTCACCCTCTTCCTCATCTCCAGGGTTGCTCTCCTCTGTAAGACCCTTATCTCTCCTGTCTCTTTTATCTAGTGCTTCCATCCTAGCTTCCATAGCTTCCTGAGACTCTCTTAGGGCTCTTAACTCCCTAGCAACAACAACTGAACCACCTTTTGGAGGCATCTTGAATGCTTTACCTTGTAATTTCTCTTCTTCAAACTCAATTCCTTTTCCACAAATGATCTACAACCTAAGCTCTGATACCAACTGATGTAGAGCAAGGTGAATTAGGCCTTAATAAATCAATCCAAACTGGTCTTCAAGTTTCCAAACACTCTTAAGGGATGGTTCCTTCACAAACTATCCACCTTGCTAGTAAGTGTCCACCAAGCCTTATCTTATCATATCTTTTAGAGATAGTTTGAAAAGGAAAAAACCTTCACAATTTCCACACCCATTATCATGCTCTTCAACATATTAAACTAGTTCCTTATGTTGTTATAGAACAATCTCTCCAAATCTTACTTGTAACGTTGGAACTAGGCCTAATTTGGCCACTTTTACAAAGGAAGTGTCCTCAAATCAACTTGTAAACTTATAAAATCTTCACCAATAGACTCCTCAGGTCACATAGGGACAAAATCAATAATTTATTTCACCAAAACTTAACAAAAACCTGCTGTCCTAATCAAATCTCTATATAACCTAGCCTAACACATAAAGATGTTAGGCCAGGCATCGAGCAAAATCAATGCAAATACCTTCAACCTACCCTAAAACTACAAAAAAACAACAAAAAAACTCCTAGAAGGCCCATTCCACCAACTTAAAGAATTTTCCTATGGTGGAATGACCTAGTTTTTCATGATTTTCACTCCAACCCCTTGAAACCCTAGGTTATAGAACAACTTTCAGAAAAACACTTGGATGTCCCTTAAAACTTGATGAAGAACTACAAAATAGGATTCAAATGAAATCTAACATGATTCCCTAACAATTCACATAGGTTTAAGATGTTCATGCTACTGTACAAAATTGTATTGAATGCAAAAACTTCAAAAAACACATAATTTGCAGCAAAAATAGTGTAAAGTTTGCTTATTCACTAGAAAATTCTCCAACAACCCTGCCTCAAATATGTTTGAGGATTTTAAACATGTTTCCACCAAAATCCAACATTCCCCAACTGAAATTTGAAAAGGTGACCGTTCACATTCAACTACCAAAGCAAAAGACAAAGTTGATAATCAACTTTTACAACCTTACATTATTGTTGACAAATTTTAATAAAAAACACCTACAAGACCCTACATGACCTTGATTACATTTAAATTGGTCTAATAGACCTTATTTACATCATGAAAAGACACAAAACAAAAGCAATACTCCACAATGCACCATCAAACCAAAATTGTCAAGGTGCTCTTGCACCAATATCGAAGTTCAATTTTTTTTGGTGAAACAAGGACATCAATACTTATTGAAAAGGTATTTTTTGAATTTTTTTACAATGGTTTACTATTTTTCCACCTCTATAGACCGAAGAACTTGATGTTCGGTGAAAAATATTAAAATTATGAAAAAAATGAGCCACAAGATCAAACAATGAACAAAGACACCTTCCACGCAAGAGATATACAAAGAAAGAATTAAAATATTCCTCAACAAGAAAAAGCTACAGAATGAACCTTAAGAATCTTCAACGAAAAAAATGTCCTCAAAGGTTGAGAGTTCTATCAAAGACATGAAATATTGAGAGATAATACAATGAGGGTTGAGTGCTATATAGGAGCAACCCTAAATGATAAATGGATTAGATCATGACAAGTGTCAACATCACATGTGAGGAAACAAAATGATCTAATAATAGCTCTCTAATTAACATAGTAAATCACTTAGTTTATCTTAAGTGCATAAGAATAAATTATACTAATAATTAATTGAAGAGTAATTAATTATTAGCTAATGCATGATTACTCTAACACTCCCCTTAAGATGAACTTAGGGAGTAGATAAAAACCCTAAAAAGATAATGCATGATGGGTCCCAACAAACAAGGCTCGATGAGGCACCCATGTACAAACAAAAGATCTCTCAAAACCGGAGAAAAGGAGAAAACCATAGTGGGAGAAAACCTCCAAATCAAGGCGAAGGACTAAGAATCCTCCAACCAAACAATATCCCAAAAAAGAGGAACATGTAGAACATCGTTGAAGTACGAAGTTGTAGACAATAGTTGAAAGATGATTGATATAGTGTTGAAATGAAGAACCTCCTCTGAAACAAATGATGATTAGGATCAAGATAAAAAGAATATGCATGAGTGCCCTTAACGACACTACTTGAATCAGATAGCAAACAAAGTAAAACATCTGCAACTCAAAGATATAAATTTCAAGATCAAGAAGATTATAATCTGCATGAGTGCCTCTAACGACACTACTCAACATGCAAGATACAAGTCAAAAATATAGGTACCAAATAGTTTGAAGAACACTAATCAAGAGAGAGACAATAATCTGCATGAGTGTCCCCAACGACACTACTCGAATCAGATGGAAACAAAGGAAAACATCTGGAACTCAAAGATGCAAACGAAACTACTCAACATACAAGATGCAAGTTGAAAATACATGCACCAATAGTCTTTGATCAACTGAAAATGGAAGATCATCTCCAAAAATAGGAATGCAAGAGTGTCCATATGGTGATGTACATGTTGCATTCAAAAATACATAGGAACAAGAACTAGATACATAGATCACTCAAACGTGAAACCAAGGAAGCATTAACACCAGTAGTAGAAACCCCCCAAAATACGAAAAGAGAGAGCCAAGATCAGTACATTGAAATTGTGTGAAACCAAGAAGTGCATATAGGAGAAACAACCTGCAAAATAAAGGGTGTGCAAACTAAGGCACACATGCATGAGGCAAGAATCACTAGGATTCATTGCTATCATGGAAGGGAAACTCACTTGAAAAAGGTGTGATGGAAAACCAAAGGAAAACATCAACCCTCCATGACACTTTATATCATAGTGCGAGTATAAAAGGCACAACAGAATGTGTAAAATCCCCAAAAAGTATACACCATAATGGCACTTTATCTCAGTGCATCTACAAAAGAAAATGTGCATGAAAAAGATGTCTACAATACCCAAATAGGATAGAATACTGGAAATAAATTTATAACAACCAAAAAAGAGTCATCCCACGTAAACAAGTTTCCAAGAGCTAAAGTTTCTAAGCAATTCACTAGTGTGCAAAAACACAAAAAATTGGATAAAATGTACTTGTAGAGAAATTTGGAAAAAAAGTGCATGGATGGATTTGAAGAGCTTTGAAAGACCGTCCTGCCACTGGAATCATGAAAAATAGAGAAATAGGTCAAAAGTTATGAGCTCAAAACTGAAAAAAAACACCTCTAACTTCAACAACCTATAGAATGCACTAGCAACAAAAACAAGTAATAAGACCCACACCACTGGAAAGTTAGTGGAACCAACTTTCTGACAATATCTCGTTCGTTAAAATTTGATATTGTACACATAAAAGAAAAAAGACCTCCTTTAGAGCACAAAGGGGTCTTAAAGGGGCCATGACAGTGTCTATACCATCGATGTCATACTAACGTCAACATAATATTCGCAAAATATTCCCGCCTGCCAAAAAAATTGATCCCCTAGCAAAAATCCAATTGACGAAAAAAATCCCAATGGGCAAAAAAAAAAAGGTACCAATATATTTTGTTTGGTTCTTGGAATATTCCTTGCATGCCACGTGGTGAGGGAGCTGGAAAAAAATTGCAATAGGGGACTGAAAAAATGTCGGGAAATTTTTTGACTAACCTCGGGAAGATTGAGTGCATCAATTTTTTTTTGGAAAGGCCGCTATGAAAAATGATAGTCGTTGGTGAGAAAACGGGTGCCAGGTAGGTTCTTTGGCTACTAGACAACCTGCAAAAAGTAGTCACCGAAAAACCAAAGGGCTCAATGCAGCGCTAGACCCAAGGTAAGGGGCCCGCAGGCCTATGGTGGTAGGTACCTACGGGTACCCCACCATAAATCGCCCAATCTCAAAATTTTAAAAAACCTACAATTTTTAATATTGACCCTACCTTTTTGGTTTTTTTTTTTAAATTTCTAAAAATAAAGAAATTTAAAAAATCACGCCGACCTCTGTACATTTTTTTAATTTTTTTTTGAAACATGTGCACAAGAATTTGTACAAGGGTCATACGACCCCTGTACAATTTTTTTTGCCTTAGAAGATTTTGATGTCAAAATAGGGTAAATTTATAGTTAAAATTTGTTGAATAGGCCTCCTCAATCCAATAGTGAGGTCCTTTTTGCGCCAAAATGCACCGAAAACACAGCTACCCTTTGGATTTGGAAAAAAAAGCAATTGCTTCAAGCCCTCGCAAATCTGACCTCAAGAGTCCAAATCAGGCCAAACAAAAGCCAAATATGACTATCTCGACAACTTTGAATCCAATGGTGAGGTTCTATTTATGTCAAAATGCACCAAAAATTCACCCACCTCAAAAATTTGCAAAAAAAAAAAAAAGAGAATTAAGATCTAACATTTGTAACCCTTGTTGAAGAAAAAAATCTCATAAATTGAGAAGGGGTTCACTGAATTGAGGCTTTGATACCATGTTAGAATTGTGAAAAACACAAGGCACATGATCAAACAATGAACAAAGACACCTTCCACACAAGAGATTTGCAAACAAAGGATTGCAATATTCCTCAACAAGAAAAAGCTACAAAATGAATCTCACGAATCTTCAAGGAAAATAAAAGTTATCAAAGGTTGAGAGTTCTATCAAAGGCAAGAAATATTGAGAGATAATACAATGAGGGTTGAGTGCTATATAGGAGCAACCCTAAATGGTAAAGGGATTAGATCATGACAAGTGTCAATATCATATGCGATGAGATAGAATGATCCAATAATAGCTCTCTAGTTAACATAGTAAATCACTCCTAAGTTTATCTTAAGTGCATGATAATAAATTAGACTAATAATTAATTAAAGAGTAATTAATTATTAGCTAATGCATGATTAATTTAACAAAATACCTATGTTTAGTAAAAATTGAAAATTGAATACATGATAAAATTAAAACATATAAAAGCTATACTTGTTGGAAAGATTATTTCGAGGGCTACAATCTTGAAAATTATCTTGTCAAGTTAACTACATTTGAAGGTCCAAACTAGATTTTTTGAGGAAATTTTGAAGCAAAAACCAAAACTATCTTGTAAAGCACCTTTGATCGAAAGGTTTACCTTTGAACAAAGGTACCTTTGTTCGAAGGCTTTGTGTAAAAAGAATCTTCATATGGAGCATATATGTGCTTGAAGGTTAACCTTCGATCGAAGGTCTCTGCGTGTAGACCTTTGAGAAAAGGACCTTCGTTCGAAGATATTTCTTTGAACAAAGGAATTCAATTAAATCATCCCTCCTCACTCCAAAAACTTTATTGTCCCAAAAGTGGGACTCAGTATTTGTGAATTTACTTTGAAATATATTATAAATTATAATACTTTATATAATTTGTGTTAACTTAGATGAATAATTTAAGACAACTATTATATCAACAATCTTCGATAGCATAATTCTTAAATATTTTAATGTATGAATGGTTTGAATAAGAATTTTATTTACAGTTCTTGTAGCTAGTGAATATTTCTTGTGATAGATTTAAAATAGCTCATAGGTAAGGAATTTTAATCTTTATAATTTATTTTCCAAAGTAGAATTGCACCTCATTACACTAAATTTATTACCTTAATCCCTTAAAAAAATAGCCACAATTCCTTTCATAAACTTACACCCCAAAGTGACATAGGGTAAAACTAAACCCAAGACCTATATATCATCAAAATATAAAGTGAAAACTATTATCATTAGTTTTCTCCTAACAATAGTCATTATAACAACTATAGTGATTGATCCTATATCAAAGTTCATGTCACATGTGTTTAGTTACAATAATAGTTCTTGTTAGATACTACAAGAATAGATTATTACTTTAAGATAATGCAAAAAAAATCCAATTGAGTTGGGAAAGTAACCAAGTTGTTGACATAATGTTAAAATTCATTTTTGTCCTTGATTTTATAAAATTAGTCAAGAATTATCTTATATATTAGTTATCTTATGCAAAATGATTGAATTAATTATAGTGTTGCTTTTCTACTTAGAGGGTGGTAGCCATGAGCAAGCTATTTGATGAAATAGTGTCATATAAAGGGCTCTACAACTACTTACATACTTTATATGAAACTAAAAAATGAAACCAAAACTACATACTTATACACCTTGATTCCATTAGATATAGATATTTAGTAAGTTTGGGTAAGAAAAGGAGGTTCCTACACTTTCCTTTTTATATGTGGTCAACATGTTTCCAAAAATAGGAATATGTTGATTCTAATACTTTATAAAAACCTTAACTTTAATTGAAAACTAAAACTTGAAATTAAAATAGACTTGGTGTTTAGAAGAAATATTGTATGAATTTTTCTTGTGTTCTCGAGGATTTTTACTTTATATTCTCCTAATTGATAAAGACCATGGTACACTTCAAGTAGGTAATTATTGCCTTTTAGTGAGAAACTCAAGACCTATTTTGGATTTGTGTCAAGTATCTAGATAGATCACTAATTGTTTATCTATATAGAAGAGTCAGTTTGGCTATTCCCTGTGATTGAGTATCTAAAAAATTACATTGATTTTAATACAAAAATTGTAATTACTACATATTCAAGTGTTACATTGAAATGATTAAGTGATAGGTTTTTGATTAATGACCAAGTGGGTCCTTACATGTGGTATTTGAGTGTTGGATTTGAAAGTTAGGCATTGATCTTAATATGACTTGTGCAAATTTTAAAGTATAGTTAATGTCTAGAGGTAATTAATTAGATGAAATAAATATGCCTTTACATACAATATTGATTTGACTAGTTTTGTTATTACTCCTTATTTTAAAATGGGAGGATTTAAGAAAGGGAAACAAGATGGAAAGAAGAAAAATTGTAGCAAGCCAACCAAATAGGAGGAGGAATCTACTCTCTATCCTTAGGACAAGGTTATATGGATTTCCAATTTTAAGACCTTGGTAATAGCCATGTATCAAGCTGAAATTAACAAAGAAAAGTAAGTGGAAAACAATCTTATAAAGAAACACATAGTTAGGAAGCCATCTTTGATTTATGTCATGTCTTTTTAGTGCGTGGGCACAATGCTCTTTTCATGGGTTGAGATGTTTTAATGAGTACATGTGTGTACAACATAACACTAATATTTTAAGTATAAAATTTGAGGATAAAGACCCATAGGAAGTCAAATATGAGTTTGATTCTTAGGTTTTAATTATAAGTATTTTCAAATAAATAAGGGTGTGTAATCCAAAACTATGATTGAATATAATATTATTATTTTCCTCTTTCTTGAAAACTTGAGTTTATGGGAAAATTTTAATTAAATGTTTCTTTGTCAAGAATTCAATATGGATAAAACTAGATCCTCTCATGCTAAGGATACGTGTAATATGAGGGAAGATTATAATGAATGACATTAATTATTTGTTAATAATGGCAATAAATGGATAGAGGAAATGATTAATTTGTTAATTGGGCAAAGATATATGATAAAAAATGCATACCAATAAGGGCATAGTGTAGTGGTCAAATCACAATATCATTGTGGTGGCCACCAAGGTTCAAACCCAACTCAAATATTATACTCACAAGACATATTCCTTCATTGGGTAGTTGTTCTTGTAGTCTATGTGCCTATGTTGGGTCGTTGTGCTTGCATGTTTGAACATGGTAATAATGCCTTGGGGATTGAGGCCCCCCAATAGTGGTCTAAGTGATAAAACCATTGAGAAGAGTTCCCCTTGTAACTGGTCCTCTAGGCTCAAACTAAGCTAAAAAATTATAAGTTCACCAAATAAAATAAAAATGATAAATGGTATGGAGGAAACTATTATGAATTGAGAACAAGACAAGAAAATATTAAAAACATTATTGCACCAAACCTTGAGAACTTGGAGAATATGTATAATATTGATGAACCCATTCAATGAATTCGAATTCACAAGGAAAAGAACTAAACATTGTTGTACCAAATAAGATTATGGAAATCATGGAGTTATAGAAGGATATTAAGAACCCTCAAAGTTTGATTTGAAATGAATGGGTTATGGGAAAAAACGGTTAATAGAAATTGAAAAATATTTTGAGCTATGAAATCATTTTGTCAGTTTAAAAGCATCCTAGGGTGCATAAAAACTAACAAGTAGGTTGTAAACTAGTGGATAAATGCAAAGAAGCATAATAGCTATACAAGGGATATACTTTCATGGGAACATTTTGACCTCTATAATAAAAGTCATTAAACAATAAAGAAAGATTCAAGCATTCATTATGGAAAGACATAGTTTAACTAATAGGAATAAAAACTTATTTTAAAAGGAAATATTATAATAGGGGTGAAATGGAGGGAAAGGGGGTTCCTAAATAGGACTTTAAAGATCCACAGTAGGTGTCTTTCCTTAGGGGAATTTTATTAGGAAAGAGATCACAAGGAGTAGAGATTGAATTTCAACCTCAAAGGTGAGTCAATTAGACTTGGATCTCAATTCCTTTAGGGTAGTAGGACAATGGGATAGGTCTTAAACCAATTTGAAATGATATGCAATTCCTAAACTAAATGAACTATGAGACCTAGAACATGAAATGAAAATTATCAAAAGTAAAGAAACTGAAGCCATAGTTTGCAAGTAGATCTAAGAAGGGTTAGGACACATGTACTAGTCACCAAAAGTAGGTTTCGAGATTTGCTGATGGAGAAATTTTCCCTAGGGTGAATGGGTCTTGGTTAGGGGTCCTAAAAATTCTTTTTGAAGTCCTCTGAAGTAGGATCTTAGCTTCTATATTGCATAGGTTCAACTATCAAAAAGTAAAAAATAAATTCTGAATCTGAGTTTCCATGATTTGAAAACAATGAATGCAACAATTGCAAGAATGTGAAATTTCTCTTCAAGATTTTCAATCCTTCTTCAACCTGTAATTTGCACATACAAAGAGGGAAAAATTGTTTTGTTTGAATGGGGGTTTGCCTTAGTTAAATCCCATGTTTGGTAATTAAACTTGATAGAAGAATAATGAAAATGGAGAAGGAAATGATGAATGAACACTTGCTTTCTACAACTCACCAAAACTTTAATGACTTCCCTTAGAGGATTGAAGACAAACACAAAACTCCAAGGAACTTGATCTTGATTTGCTTGATTTATTGGATACTTGAATTCTTGGATTCTTAGAGGATAAAAAATGCATATTAGCCTTCACAAGGTGATACATAAGCTTGAACATGATGATAGGATCTTGAATGTTGCAATAAATGATTGATAAATATGCTCTTGAATGCTCTTGACAATAATATTTTCTCATATGAAGTCTTATAATTGATCCCTAATGTTTCTTAGATTTGAATTGATAAAAAGACTATGTATCTATAAGTGTTTATCTAGTTTCCCAAAAATTAGTTTCTAAAATCCAACAATTGCATATGAAATTTGAATCATTAAAAGAATGTCAAAAACATATTAAAAAATGGGTCCTAGGACTTCAAGGGCGAATGGGTCTTGGCCTAAAAATCCAAAACACTCATTTTCCAATGTGATTAAAATATTAATTGCACTAATTAAATATTGGTTTCCCTTTTAGAAAATGGGATATAGATAAGGCTTTGGAATGCATAATTTGAAAAATTAGAAGCTTAATTAAGTCTAATTAATTAAGGGACCCAAAAAAAGAGTGAAATTGTAAAGGGTATACAATTTCCTACACTACATTTAGCCCCCACTTTAGTGAGAGTATGAACTCATGCACACTAGAGTAGACAAATAAGTGTCAAGAGAGGTCCAAGTGTACAAATGTTAGAAAGATAGGATGACAAAGATCAAGGAGGATGATCAAGCCCCCGGGATCGAAGATCCCATGACAAACCAACATAAGGACAAAGGGACACACAAGATGTGTAAGCTACGTGCAACAAGGTAAGATACACAAGCATACAATGTTAAAGCTAATAGAAAAGGATGGACTAGCAAGTTTTGTTATGCCACGTCCATCAAATATGTTCACAAGGATGTAAAATCACTTATGAGACACATGGATCTATTGGTGAGAAAGTTGTGTTATGCTAGGTGGCCATGAAATACACTCATAAGGGCTAGTATAATTTTGATATACACTAGGTGAGCCCCAAAGGCAGGATGGGAAACACACACTGGGTATACAAGGTGTGAACCCATAACAAAGGGTGGAACATGGGTAAATTCATCACAAAAATAAATTGTGTACCCATAAGTCAATGCCAAAATGATCAATTCTATGCCAATGCTACACTAAGTCCAATCTCTATGAACAAAATTAAAGAAAATATGTCAATATGTTCATGCCAAAATAAGAATGCCAATGTCCATGTCATAATAATGCCAATGTAATAATGCAATTATATGCCCCCACTTTACAGGAATTGCTAAATGTTAGGATAGGGACATTATAATTGCTATCCTAATTTGATTTATGTGTTTCCATGTTCTTTGGAAAGTGTTTTAGGGGACATGAGGGACAAAATATTTATTATTTATTTTCCTATGAAAATTGTAATTACATTCAAAGAGGTGGACCCATTATGGTGGCAGTTACAAAGCATCTTGGAGGCATATTCCTCTTGGGCATCCAACTTTGTGGGTGGGGACCACTTGAGTGTGCATGTCCTTGCATGTTATTTGCATGTTTTTCATGCTCTTGCATGGATGTGCACCCAAGTTTGTATGTTGGTGCATGTTCATGCATGTAGCCATTAGAGCCATAGGAGAGTTATGGAGCACTCGGGTTTGAAAAATTCTAATTGGTTGTGGCTTAGGCATCCATGTGAAGGCCATGCGATAATTTAATATTTTGTTCCATGTTTATGGGTTGTCCACTAAGGGGGGCATAGTTTTTTTTGGGTGGTTTTTCTTGTTGTTTTGGGATACCATTTGTGGTATTCTCTCCCACAAAATTATATATATGGAAGCCTTAAGATGGTGGCTTAGTAAGAGTTCTTTGTAGGTTGTTAGAGTGAAAAAGTGTTTTTGGATTACAAAGAGGATTGTTGTATTGATGTACTTCTTTGAAGATTAATATAAACATTGGATCTCTTTGGGTGTGGAGTTTTTTCCAACGGTTTCTCGACGTATATCTTGTGTCACTTGTGTTGATGGCTTGTGGTATTACATAATTTTCTTTCATTGTTGCAATTGTCAATCACTTAATCATTTTATGGTAATCTTGTATACATAATTTCAGATTTGAAACCACTATAATAAGTTCATATTGTTGAAAGTTATACATTTATTTCCAACATTTGGTATCAGAGCTAATGATTATGTTAAGAGAGGGACACATTTCTTTTGAGTGTTGAAGGTTTTTTGGTTGCAGTGGGAGGTTGTGCATTGTGGGTTTTGTAGATTTGTGAAGAATATTATAAACCATGGCTTCTACCTATCATCTGGATATTAAGAAGTTCAATGACACTGGCTACGAGATGTGGGAGTTGAAGATGAAGGATCTCCTTGAAGAGAGAGATCAGTGGTTGGTAGTTTCAAATGAAAAGAAACCAAAATCAATGTCTATTTAAGATTAGAAGAAAATGGAAAAGAAGGCATGGGGAACCTTTTGGTTGTGTCTTGCAGATTCTGTCCTCTTGAATTTTTTGGAAGAATCTACCACATAATTTGTGGAAGAGGATAGGTGATATTTACCAAACTAAAAGTTTAACTAATAAGTTGTATCTCAAAAGACATTTGTATTCTTTGAAAATGAAGGATAAAATTAAATTCTTTTAATATGATTATAAGTCAGCTTGCATCAGTAGATGTTAAGATAAAAGAGGAAGATAAATGTATTTTGTTGCTCTTCTTTACCTAAATCTTTGAAAAATATAATTGTTGCCATAAGTGGTGGTGGTACATAATCGAAGATGGATAGTCTCATTGCTATACTTCTTTCAAAAGAGATGAGGAGAAAGTACATGAATGTGGGATCCCAAGTTGCCTTGCATGTGCAAGGAAGGTCCAAAGAAAAAGGAGGGCCTAAAGGGGATAAGAAGAGATACAAGTCTAAAGGACGATCTAAAACCCCCGGGAAGAGCAGAGTAAAGTGTCAAGGAATTGTGGTAAGAGAGGGCATGTGAAGGAGTGTAGAAATAAGAAAAAGAGTTTGGATACTTCCACGAAAAAGTCCTCAAAAGATGGTGATTTTGATGCTTTGTTTATTTTTGCTAACATTATCAGTGATGATTCTTAGCTTATTGATTTTGGTTGCTCCTAGCATATGAATCCTCACAAGGAGTGGTTCACTTCATATTCAACTTATGATGGGGGAGAATTTTTCCTTGGTGATAGTAGCATGAAGAAGATTGTTGGTAAGGGAAAGGTAAAGTTTTGTTTTAGTGATGGGAGGTTTAAAACCCTTGATCATGTTTTACATATTCCAAGACTTGAGAGAAATTTAATTTCAGTATCCAAGTTGAATGATTCTGGAATGCATGTGACATTTGACAAGTTTGGTTGCAGGTTGGTAAGAGGGAGTTTGGTAATAGCTAAAGGATCTTAGATCGAGACTTTGTTTAGGCTTAATGCATATACTTTTTGTAATTCTACCAATGTAACTAGCACTAAAAATGCATGTATGTTGTGTCACCATAGATTGGATCACATAAGTGAAAAAGATCTTAAGACCACTTTGAATAAAAAGTTGGTTGACGGTATTTCTGATTATTCAGTTGGTAAAAATGATTTTTGTGAGCATTGTGTGTTTGGTAAACAAAATATATCATAATTTCCTAATGGGACTAATAAATGTAAGAGATTATTAGAGATCACTCATTTGGATGTGTTTGGATTAGTGGATGTTGAAACTTTTGGAAAATCTTGTTATTATATTACTTTCATTGATGATGTGTCAAGATACACTTGGATTTATTTTATGCATGCAAAATTTGAGGTTTTCACTAAGTTTAAGGAATTTAAAGCCTTAGTTGAGAAGAAAATATATTATAAGATAAGGGTGCTGAGATTTGATGATGGGGGTGAATATTGTTCTAGGGAATTTGATGAGTTTTGTAAGCATGCAGGTATTATTTGGAAAAGACTACACCTTATAAACCTCAACAAAATGGGGTAGCAGAAAGAATGAACTGAACCTTGAGGGAAAGAGATAGGAGTATGTTGAGTGGTGCTAAGCTTGATAGATTCTTTTGGGTAGAAGCTATAAATACTACATGTTATTTGGTTAATAGTTCTCCTTGTTCAAATCTTGTTGATAAAAATCCTTATGAAGTGTGGATAGGTAGAAAGCCTTCTATTTCACATTTAAGGATCTTTGGTTGTGAGGATTTTGTTCACATGCCTCAAGAGAAGTGTTCTAAGTTGGATCCAAAATAATAGAAATGCATCTTTGTTGGTTATGAGGAGAATGTAAAAGGTTATAAGATTTGGAATCTACTAACCCATAAAATGGTTTTCTCTAGAGATGTTATTTTCAAGGAGCTTATAGCTTGCTCGATGAAGAAAACCAAAGTAGAAAGATAAGACAAAAATAGTGCACTTCGAGATAAAGATTAAGAAGCAAGAAGATGCACATGTGGAAGAACAACTAGATGGATTAGAGGATGGAGAAGAAGAAGAGGGTTTAGAGAATTCAGATGATGTGCAAGATGAGCATGTAGAAGAAGAACAAAAATAGCCCCTTTCTCCTACTTTGAGAAGATCCACAAGGCAACAAAATATAGTTGATAGGTATAGCCCATCAAATTTCCATTGTGTATTTGCTTTGTTGAGTACTGACGATGAACCTAGATCCTATAGGGAGGCTCTTTCTTTAGAAGAAAGTGAGTCTTGGATGAAGGCCATGTAGGAGGAGATGATGACTTTGGATAGTTGTGATACTTGGGATCTTGTGAATTTTCCCAAAGGAAGGAAGCGCATTGGATGCAAGTGGGTATTTAAAAATAAATTTGGAGCAGATGGTCGGTTAGAGTGATACAAGGCCAGATTGGTGGCCAAGGGCTACTCCCAGAGAGAGGGAGTTGATTTTGGTGAAATTTTCTCTCCCATTTCCAAGTTAAATTCTATTAGATTCCTATTGTCTATTGCTGATGTGTATGATTTTGAAATAGAGAAAATGGATGTTAAAATTGCTTTCTTGCATGGGGATCTTGAGAATGAGATTTATATGCAACAACTTGATAGTTTTGTTGTGAAAGGAAAATAACACTTAGTTTGTAGGTTAAATAGATCTTTATATGGTTTGAAACAATCACCCAGGATGTGGTACTAGAAGTTTGATGCCTTTGCATTGAATTTAGGTTTTGTTAGAATTGAGGAGGATCATTGTGTTTATATTAAGGTTATTGATGATCATATTCTAATCATTGTCTTGTATGTTGATGACATGTTGTTTATGGGTAACATCAAGGTGATGATTAAAGAGCTTAAGAATCAACTTTCTGGCATATTTGATATGAAGGATTTGGGGGCTGCAAAATATATTCTTGGGATGAAGATCAATAGAGATTAAGTTCACAAAAAGCTTTGGTTAAGTCATAGTAAGTATGCTGATACCATTTTGTAGAGGTTTAATATGCATGGCTATAAACCAATAAATATTCCATTTTCGGTTGCTACTAAGTTGAGTTTAGAAATGTGTACTAATTCTAATGATGATTTTGAAGAGATGCCTAATGTTCCTTATGCTAGTGTCATCAATAGTTTAATGTATACAATGGTTTGCACTAGACCAGATATAGCCCAAGCAATGGGAGTTTTGAGCAAGTTTATGTCTAACCAGGTGATAGAGAGCATTGGAATTTTGTTAAGAGGGTGTTTAGATATTTGTGTGGTACTTCAAATTACTATTTGGTTTATCATGGTAGTGATGATGTGGATAAGTCATTGGAAATACATGGTTTTGTTGATGTAGATTGGGTAGGTGACTTGGACAGTCAAAGGTCCACTAGTGGCTATGTTTTTACTTTGTTTGGAGGTGCAATGAGTTGAGTGAGTAAGAGGCAGCCTATAGTTGCATTATTTGCCACCGAAGCAAAGTATATGGTAGCTACACATGCTTCTAAGGAGGTGGTTTGGTTATAGAGACTTCGTAATGGCATTGGTTTTGATTGTAGGACAATGAGGATTGGATGTGATAGTCAGAGTGCCATATGTTTAGCCAGAAATCCTATGTATCATGCTCGTACTAAGCATGCTGATGTTTAGTATCACATTGTGCGAGAAATGGTAGAGAATGGTAAGGTTTTGATTGAGAAGGTTGACACTTTGGATAATGTTGCAGTTTCTCTCACAAAGCTAGTGACCATAGATAAGTTCTCTTGCTGCAGGAAGGCCATGGGCCTTGATCTCTGTACTTGATTATATTTTTATTTGTATCTCATGGATGCAATTGCAATGTATAATGTCAAGTGGGAGAATGTTAGGATAGGTGACATTATAATTTCTATCCTAAGTTGATTTATGTGTCTCCACATTCTTTGGAAAGTGTTCTAGGGGACATGAGGGACAAAATATTTATTATTTATTTTCCTATGACAAATTATAATTGCGTTCAAAGAGGTGGACCCATTATGGTGGTGGTTACAAATAATCTTGGAGGCATATTCCTCTTGGGTGTCCAACTTTATGGGTGGGGACCGCTTGTGTGTGCATGTCCTTGCATGTTATGTGCATGTTTTGCATGCTCTTGCATGGTTGGGCACCTAGGTTTGCATGTTCGTGCATGTTCATGCATGTAGCCATAAGAGAGTTATGGAGCACTCGGGTTTGAAAAATTCTAATTGGCTATGGGTTAGGCGCCCATGTGAAGGCCATGTGATAATTTAATATTTTATTCCATGTTTATGCCGTTGTCCACTAAGGGGGGTGTGGGTATTTCCTGGTGGTTTTGCTTGTTGTTCTGGGATACCATTTGTGGTATTCTCTCCCACAAAATTCTATATATTGGAGCCTCGAGATGGTGGTTTAGTAAGTGTTCTTTGTAGGTTGTTAGAGCGATGAAGTGCTGCCGGATTACATATAGGATTGTTGTATTGATGTACTTCTTTGAAGATTAATACAAACATTGGATCTCTTTGGGTGTGGAGTTTTTCCTGTAAGAGTTTCTTTGCGTATATCTTGTGTCACCTATGTTGATGACTTGTGGTCCTACATATTTTTCTTTCATTGTTGTAATTTTCAATCACTTAATCATTTTATGGCAATCTTTTAAACATAATTTCAGATTTGCAATCACTTTAATAAGTTCTTATTGTTGCAAGTTATACCTTTATTTCCAACACTAAATACCATACTATGAGCATTACTTTAAAGTAGAAATGATAAATGCCAATTGATAAGAGGGCCATAAGAGATTATTTGGACAAACTTATGCCAATCATATGTTTCCAAATAAAGCTGCATAGTGAAAAAGGAGGGTTGTTCCCCCACATGCAATCTCAAAAGATAAGACATAAGGGATCCATAGATTCGGGGTCAACACATGTCTTTGCTATAGTGATATAAAAGAGCTTGGAACTGTCATCATTCCCTAAATATCTCATGGAACAATGAGCATAAAGGAGGAATGAAACATATAGAGATAGAAGACAAACAATCCTTTTGGTTCAACATGGAGGAGACCTAAATGTCTCAAAGCTTTGCATCATCCCCAAAAGAAAAAAAAAGACACGAGAAAAGATAATATTTATGACATATAGAAGAATGTAGATACAAATAGAGGAATGTCATGACAAATTTGATTTCTTTGTATCATTGCACCAATGGAGTAACAAGGGTCATCCAAAGAAAAATCACAAACATAAAGCCACACCAAGAAGAACAATACGGGGAAGCACAATACATACATGCAATCACAAATGACATAGAAAGGATAGAAAACTAGTATGTCACATGTGAGTCAACCTATAGTAGGTCATTTGCATCCCAATCTTGTTCATCATATTCAAAAGGCAGATAACTAGCCAAAGGAGCAATGACAAGTGCCATACTAGGACAAGGCTATCAAAACCCTTTCCCCCTAAAAGATATAGGGCACAAATGAGCTGAGATAAGTGATAATATGGTGCTCCTTGCAATATAGAAAAATGATTTTACATAAAGTGCAATATATGTAATGGTGAGTATGCTATTATTCTATAATTATCACATGGAAAGGAGAAAAGTGTGTGCATGCTATCCAATTATATGGATAATATCATTTTCATCTATCAGCTTCTTTAAAGCACGACACTCATTAGTAAGATGCCCAAGAGTTCTATGAAATGCACAATAAGACATGTTTGTACTTTTTCCTTTTTTATTTTCTCGAATAGGTGGTAATGTAATCAATCCTAGACGAAGAAGTTTATCCATTTTTCCTTCAGTCTTAGTTATAGTATGTAAAAATGGTAGCTTCTTAAGTTTATAGGGCTTAGGTTTCTTACTTGATTAGGCAATTGGTTGATATTGAGGGAGAGTATCTTGATATCCTAATCCCTTGGTATCTTCTGATGGTTGTTGTTCTAACAATTTAATGATCTCATGCTCATTTTTCATGTCAAATCCTTATTTACTTAAGATTCTAAAGCCTTGACCATAACTCTCTTCTAAGTTTATGGGTGTATCGGTAACTTTAGGAGCATAGGATATAAGAGTATCAATGTTGTCATTGTGAATGAGTTCTTCCATGTTTGATGGTTGAGGTTTGCTTTGTGATTCAATTTAGGGATGCAAAAGGTTGAACATGTCAAGTGGTGGGATAATAGGAAGTGTTGGTTGTTGCATGGAGGGATAGAAGGATTCATTGTTCTCAAGGTTACACAAGGAATATTGTATGAATTCTTTCATGTTATCTTCATATTGGCCTAAGATGTCTATCTCATGAGGACATTCATTAAAGGAGCTAAAGGTTCATGAATATTTTCAATTGCATTATGATCATCACTAAATACACAACTTGAAACATCAATCAAAGATATTAAAGACATCCATATTTTACCAAAACACATGTCCATGATGATACTTTGCTTTTAATATGAAATGAATGGATATTTAATGCAACTTTTAGGTTTAAAATATGATAATTGATTGATTTTAGATGCAAAAACCTGAAAAATGATTAATTTTGAATACCAATTTTAATTTCAAAAAATGCATTATTTTTCACCAATTAACCTAGATGCAAACAACTAAATTATGACATTTTTGAAATTGAAATAGAGATATGCAAACTAAAACAAACTGATAAAACAAAGATAAAACAATGTGTAGAAATATGGAAAAGCACATGTACTAGGATGGGTTCACCTTAGGGCGAATGAGTCCTAGGATAGGGGTATGAAAAATTGAATATTTAACTTGATGTTTAAGCTCATTGTTCCCAACAACACAAATTCTTCAATGATAGTTTTTCTAGAAATATGATGAAAATGCAAATACAATTTTATGACAATGTATGAACAAAATGACAACTTTTTTAATGCAATTTTGAATGAAATGTTGATCTAAATGACTTAAACACACTTTAATGCAAGATACTATGCATAAAGTATGCAATATTTTTGTATTTTTATAAATTTAAATGATGCAAACATGCAATATGTAAACCTAAATGCAATACAAAATAAGTTGATACAAAACCTAGATCTAGGGTTTCAAATATCTCCAAATTAGAAAAGTATGATGTATAATGTCAAGTTTACCAAAACGAAATGGAGAGAAAGGGGGTTCATAAATAGGACTTTAAAGATCCATAATAGGTTTCTTTCCCTTGGGGAATTTTATTAGGAAATAAATCACAAGTAGTAGAGATTGACTTTCAACCTTAAAGGTGAGTCAATTAGAACTAGATCTCAGTTCCTTTAGGGTAGTAGGATAATGGGATAGATATGAAACTAATTTGAAATGATATGCAATGCCTAAACTAAATGAACTATGAGACCTAGAACATGAAATGAAAATTCCAAAAAGTATAGAAATTGAAACCACAGTTTATAGGTAGATTTGAGAAGGGTTAGGACACTTGTACTGGTCACCAAAAGTAGGTTTTGAGATCTACTGAAGGACATATTTTCCCTAGGGCCAATGTGTCCTAGTTAGGGGTATTGAAAATTATTTTTGTAGTCCTCTGAGGTTGGATCTTAGCTTCTATTTTACATAGGTTCCACTATTGAGAATTTGGAAATAAATTCTGAATTTGAGTTTCTGTGATTTGACAACAATGAATGCAACAAATACAAGAATGTAAAATTTCTCTTCAAGATCTTCAATCCTTGTTCAACTTGTAATTTGTACATACAAAGAGGATTTTTTTTTGTTTGAATGGGAGTTTTCCTTAGTCAAACTCCATGTTTGGTAATTAAACCTTGATAGTGTTGGACTCAAGGAACACTGAGAGGGGGGGTGAATCAGTGTTCAACAAATTTAAACTTTAAATCCAGATGTTAAACCATCCACAACACATAAACAAAAATAAAGATGCAAGCACATGAACAAGATAATCACAACACCATAACACCAATATTTTTACATGGAAACCCTGTTAGGGGAAAAACTATGATGGAGATTAATCCACAATTATACTCTGTTAAAAGTATGAATAAAAGAGAATGCACATGCAATCAGGCACACTACCTAGAGCTCAGTGCTCAAAATAAGGAAGGCTCATTGCCTTACAAAATGTTTGTGATTACAAAAAAAAATTGAATGGAGAGGATAGCATCTCCAAATTCCTAGATTCAGTTCCAATGAAGCTCAATAGACAGTCTTTAGTCCTTCTAATTGATTATGTATTTCTGCTCTGCTCTGCAAGTCACAAAAAAAACTTTCTTCTGTACAAGCAAAATTTGCTTGACAGATCTTCTGATATTCACTCTCATACATTTGTTCTACTCTTCACACACCTTCTCCTTCTTCCAAAATGAATTATCGATCTCATATATATATCCGCTAACAAATTTTTCATCGCTTCAAGTCGGCTTTAACAAAACATGAAATATCCTTCAATGGTTGGCTCAAATCACAAATAAATTTAATGCGCACCCACCAAAGTTGGCTAAGACATAGCTAGGACCCAAAAAAAAATAACCAACACAAGAAACAATTAAGCAATTACTCCTTATACATCCACGACATGTGACATTCACTAGGTCGGCCATAATGAGGAAACAAACAGAAAAACATCTTTCCCAAGCACCCAACCAGATCTCCTAACTCATACATTGATCAATGCAACATCACAAAACTTAACAACAAGATAGTATAGATGCTTAACAAACTCTCTCAGAGATCGACAACTCAAAATGATGATCCGGTGAGGCGTACAGATTGATATGCTAACCTGATACCCTGTTCTTCATACTTTCTGCCAGTAAAACTCTAATCTTTACTTATCTTGTTGGAATGGATAAATCTTGATTTGCGGACCGAAAGGATGACTTAGGTTGCCATCAATAACAACACTGGAAGCCACATGCCAACAATCTCTCCCAAGCCATATGCCAACAGATAGAAGAATAATAAAAGTGGATCGAAGAAAATGATGAATGAACACTTGCTTGCTACAACTCACCAAACTTTCAATGGTTTCCCTTGGAATTGATTGAAGACAAACAAATCACTCCAAGGAACTTGATCTTGCTTTGCTTGATTTATTGGATACTTGAATGCTTGGATTCTTTGAGGATTAACAATGTATATTATCCTTCACAAGATGATACATAATCTTGAACATGATGATAGGATCTTGAATGTTACAACAAATGACTAATAAATCTGCTCTTGAATGCTCTTGACAATAATATTTGCTTATATGAAGTCTTGTAATTGATACTTACTGTTGCTTAGATTTGAATTAATAAAAAGACTGTATTTATAGGTGTTTATCTAATTTCTTGAAAATTAGATTCTAAAAGCCGACAATTGCATATGAAATTTGAATCATTAAAAGACCACCAAAAACATTCAAAAATGGTTCCTAGGACTTGAAGGGGACCCATTCACCCTTGGGTGAATGGGTCCTGGCCTAAAAATATAGGACACTCATTCTCCAACGTGATTAAAATATTAATTGCATTAATTAAATTTTGGTTTCCCTTTAAAAAAATGGGATAAATAAGGCTTTGGAATGCATAATTTGACAAATTAGAAGCTTAATTAAGTCCAATTAATTAAAGGACCTAAACAAAGTGTGGAATTGTAAAGGTTATACAATTTCCTACACTACAAGGGGAAGCACCAATATCAATCAATATAAAATGATGGAGTTAGTGGGAAAGGAGCTAAAAATCAATCCAAATCTAAGGAATGTCTATTATGGGAATAACAATAGAGGGAGAAATAATAGGAACTACTTTAGAGGCAATAATAGGCTAGCAATATTTCCTCAAAAAAATGTAGGAAATAAGCAATAGGAGATGTTGGAAACCATGATTTTATATATAATCCTAGGAGTCCTAAAGGGTAGTACAAAGAAAATAAGCAATGGGTGGCATCTTCATGATATATGTATATGCATATATATATAGATATATGTATGTATAAATATACATACATATATACATACATACACATATATATGTATATATGTGTATGTATGTATGTACACACACATGTATATATGCATACATATATACATATATATACATACACATATATGTATACGTATGTGTATGCATATATGTATGTATGTATACATATATACATATATACACACACATATATGTATACATATATACATACACACACACATATATGTGTGTGTGTGTGTACATGTATATATATATATATGTATACATATATAAATGCACATACATATGCGTATATATATATATACATACACACATATATGTATATATGTGTATGTATATATGTACACACATGTATATGCATACATACATATATACATACACATACATATATATGTATATATATTTGTATATATGTATACATATATACATATATACATATATACATACACACATATGTGTATATATATGCATATATATATATATACATATACAAACACACATATATTCATGTACATACATACATACATACATATACACACACATATATACATATACATACATATATATGTATATATGTATACATATATACATATACATACATATATATGTATATATGTATACATATACATATATACACATACACACAATTCGAAATCACCAAGCTTAGTTTCAAAATGTGCTTATTTAGACAAGTGTGATTTTTGGCTTACCAATTTATGTACTAGTGGATATTGATTCATCTGAATGTTTTATTGCTCATGGATTGGTAGAAAATTTGGTGTTATAAGTTAATGATATGGAAACATCATGGACATTCTAGTATGGGAATAAGACTACTAAGAAAGTGAGCAATGCTTTTTGGATGCCATGATTTAATTCCTTAAATTTATAACTAGGGTGGATTTATATGTAGCTTCTTTAGGGTCTTATGTTCTAATTATTTAGATGATTTTAATAGTTAATCATCAAGCAAGAGTGGATTGATGTAGTAAGGTAGTGGAGTGTTTGGATGATGATAAGTTGTAAGGGATTTAAAAATTGATAACTGTGGAGATGATTTTAGCTATGCAATTGAAGAAGGAAAAAATAAAAGGAGATCGATTATATTGAAACATAGAAAAATGTAAGTGGTTGTTCAATGATTAATTTAGGTTTAAACACACTTACACTTTCCCTAATTTCATTAAAAAAAGAGATCTCCCAAGGATAGAATTGACTTTCAACCTTGAGGCGAGTCAACCCTATTAGGACCCGGATCTGCTATTTTCCTATGACAAAAATGATTGAAATGCACTTTTGGGAGACAATTTAAAAATATTTAACAAAGTAAATTGCATGACCTAACACTTGAAATGCAAATTTCTATAATAACAAAAATAGAAACAATAGTTTGTAGGCAGATTTGGAAAGTATAGAATGGTATGTACCTGCCCAAAAAAGTGGGTTCTAAGTGTCCTACAAGGGTTCATTCACCCAAGGGCGAATGGGTCTTTGTATAGGGTTTTTCCTTAGCTTCGAGGGTCCTCTAGTGCAATATCTGAGCTTCTATTTTCCCCAGGTTTCACTGTCGAAAGTCAGAAATAAATTCGGGATTTGAGTTTCTATGGCTTGACAACAATGTTGACAACTTTGACAACAATGTTGACAACTTTGACAACTTTGCAATTTATTGCTCCTTTGATCAATCTTTAGTCCTTCATCTGTAAATTTGCACATACAAAGAGAGAAGAAAAATGTTTGTTTTTTGGTGAATAGGGGTTTGCATTGCTCAAACCGCAGTTTCGTAATTAAATCTTGATAATGAAATAATGATAAAATGGAAAGAATTTGATGAATGAACTATGCTATGTCACAACTCACCAAACCCTTAATGGCTTCCCTTAGAGGACTGAAGTCTAACATATCTCTCTAAGGCTTGGATCTTGCATGAATTGACTTGAATAATTGCTTGATTTGATGCTTGAATGCTTGAAACCTACAACACAATGTTAGCTCCAAAAAATAATATGAACACAAATAACTTTGACATGATGATATGATCTTGATTGCTGTTGTAGATGATTGATAAATTTTCTCTTCAATTCTCTTGACAATAATATTTTCTCTTGTGAAGTTCACCTCTAGCTTGTTAGATTTGAATTGATAAAAAGATTAGGTATTTATAGGTGCTTATCTAATTTCCCGAAAATTAGATTCCATAAGCCAACATTTGAAACTTGAATTTGAATAATTAAAATTCCCCAAAAATGTATTAAAAATTGGGTCTTGGAACTTAAGGAGGACCCATTCGCCCTTGGGCGAATGGGTCTTGGGACCTAAATCTAGAACACACAATTTCCAAGGTGTTTAAATTAATGTTAGCATTTGTTTAATATAAGTTTCCCTTTCAAAAAACAAGAATAATAAGGCTTTGGAATGCATAATTTAGGCAATTAGAATCTTATTAAGTCTAATTAATTAAGGGGATGCAAACATAGTGTGAAAATGTAAAGGAGTACATTTTTCAACACTACATATATTTGGTCAAACTTGATGAAGATGTGGAAAAGGACACACCTAACTTTGAAAACTCTCCATTCCTTAAAAATTTTAGGAATGTATTTCCTAAGGATTTTTTATCCACATTTTTTACCTTGAATTTTTTTGAACTTTGCATAGCACATACCATCAAATTAGTTTCTTAAAAACTTGTATTGATACTCTGAGTTGCATATCAAGAATTTCTACCATATTAATTTTTTCAAACTAAAAACACTAAAGCTTACATCATCAAATCTTATCAATAAATATTCTCAAATTATTTGGTATTGTCAACTTGAGTATCAAATCATTATCATTAGTTGTGGTCATAGTCATAAATGCTTTACATTCAAGTCTATTCTCCTTAAAGTGTCATAAGTATATTTCTAATTTTAATGTCATTAATTTTTTATGAAAAATTGATCATGGATTTTTTTGGAAATGGATATTTGAAGTACTCATGCAAGGTTATCAATACAAATTTAGAGGTTGGTTTACACAATTTTAAGATCTCAAGAAGCAAACATACAATTTTCAACTAACGAAGAAGAAAAGCCATGAACGTAGTGGATGATTTTGGAGATGAAACCTAATCAAATAAATTTTTATGACAAATTTGAACTCAAATATTGAACAAAAAATAATAAAGACATTATGGAAACTTCATTTCACTTAAAGATTGATAGGTTGTTTGGCTCCAGAGTTGACATTTTATTTAATCCATGTGCTCCTTTTTGTTACATTTACAATCTACAATCATTCAACACCAATTTTTTAAGATCAGAGCTCTTATTCACTTGAGCTTGAGAACTAGGAAGGTTGGAATTCAGAAAGTACTACTAGATCTTCATAAAATAAAAACAAGGGTAGTTTTGATGCACATGCAACCTTTTTGGGGTGCCATATTATGCAATTCACAAGAACATAAAAAAATTATGGATCACTATAAAATTACTAGCAATGCGCAAGCATATAAAATTTTGTGAAGGTAGATAACATCCTTGTATTTCACATTAATAATCCCATGCCATTGGTTGTTGAGTCCAATGAGATATGAAATCAAAAGTGACCCAGTTTATAAGGATATTAGAATATACTTTGTGAACATAGTTAATTATCTGTATAGCTATGTCATTAATGGAACATTTTTTAGAGAATTTTGGTCTAATCCAAATTATCTCAAGGTTGCTTGACACATGTATTCCATTGGACCTGTTACCCAATTTTCACCTACGGGCTCAATCAGGCAAGGCAACCTATGTTTCAGGTGTTATGAAGTCCAAATGGAGACATTGTTGTGCATAATTGAATCATACCCCTGATGCATTTCTCAAGGATCTCAGTTGAAAAGTCTGCCTCAGTCAAGTTTGGCATAGACTTCCTCTAAGGAGAAAGTTGGCAAGACCTTCCAGTTGTCTTGCCGACTAGCAGGGGTTCTATTCATTTTGAAATGTCCTGGTCGGCCAGACATTTTAATCGCTGTGAGGTTTTGTATCTCCCTCTACATGGGAAGTATCTCGCTGACAGGAGAGGACGTCTCGGCGAAAGGAGACATCATCGACGTGAGGTCTTGCTGATCAACCAATGTCTCCCCGACCAATGGAGGTCTCCCCGATATGAAATGAGCTCATCCAAAGATCTTGAGCTCGGTGAGAGGTCTTCCCGACCCGCTAAGGTCCTGCCAATCAAACGAAGTCTCATCGAAGGAGTGGAACTCTTGGCGTAATGTTAAGTTCAGGGAGATGTCTCGGCGACAAAGTGAATGTCTCGCCGAAAGGCTGTGAGTTTTGCATGATGTCTTGCCGATGCCTAGTGGTCTCGCCGACAGAGGGTGCTTTCACCATGAGGTCTTGCCAACCGCTGATAGTCTTGCCGAAATAGAAAGGGACATCGGTAAGACTCTTGCCGCCCGCTGTGAAGTCTTCCCGACCGATGGGAGTCACGTTGAAAGTTGTTCACAAGGCTGGCGTCGGGGGGAATGGTTTGCCTTCGGCAAGAGGTCACGACGACCCAACAAAGTCTCACCGAAGGGGATTGATTTCAACATAACGTCTGGCCGACCCAGGGAGGTCTTGCCGACAAGGAGTGGTGGTCCCAACGAGTGGTCTCAGCGAAAGGTTTGAGTTCGCCATGATGTCTCGGCGACTAGAGAAAGTCTCACCGAGAGGGATTAATATCAGTGTAATGTCTCGTCGAAGGCCGGGGGTCTCACCGAAGAAATAGGAGCTCAGGGAGATGTCTTGGTGACTAACGAAGGTCTCAGTGACAAGAGATGTCAATGGGGAGAAAAGGTGGGCCTCGCTGTAACATCTTGGAAACCGAATGATGTCTCACTGAAAGGATGGTGCCTTCGATATGAGATGGTGATCTCGGCAAGAGGTCTCACCAACCAAGGAAAGTATCCCCGACTGAAATGAAGGGAGCTCGCTATGAGGTCCTATCGAGAGAATTGTGTCTCACCAATAGGGAGCTGGCTACGGTGGGACTCATCGCCGAGAGGAGGAGTTCGATAAGAAGTCTTGCTGACCCGATAGGGTCTTGCCGAGATGAAATGGGCTCGCCGAGGGAGTTGCCTTCAACATGAAGTCTGGCTGAATGAGGAAGGTCCTACCGACAACAGGGTGCCTTCGGTATAATATTTTGAGTTTGGCGTGAGGTCTCCCTGACTCGATGGAGTCTCGCCGAAGGATGAGGCGCTTGATGAAATCTCTTGCCGACAATGGAGAGTCTTGCCGATAGTGACCAACTTGCCATGGAAAAAAGATATTGGTAGGACTCTTAGCGTTCGCTATGACCTCCTGCCGACTGAAGATCTCTTGCTGACCCAATGTGTCTCTGACGATAGTCTGGGCGATGACGAGGGCGAGATCGGTATGAATTTTGCATTCGATATAGGGTCTTGCCGACTGTCGTGTAGCTACTACAAGGTGTACTCACATCGGGGAGACATGATTAGTGTCTCACCGACATGCGATCCTGATGAAACAACCTTTGATCATCTGGAATCTACGTGGCATGAGCTCAACCAATCTGAAGGAACTAAAGGTGAACCATGTGCCATTTGACTATTTGACTACCCCCTGTGAACGAGATCAACATAGCATAATGATCTACTCAGAGATCGAAGGTGATCAGTCAACTCGGTGAACATGGTGTTTGAATCTAACAAGGCAGGTCAGATGTTGCTTCTCGAAGGTAGTCGACTTGAAGAAAGATCTGGAGCGAGAATCAGGCCAAAGGAAGAAGAAACCATGAGTCACAGTGATAGCTAGGATCACTACTGGCAAAGGGGCATCGTGATTAATGTTAATGCTTCAGAGCATTCAAAGCGGCCCTTCAAGGAGGCTCGAACATGGACGGAGGGGATATACATTCAATGCAAAGTTAACTTGATTAAAAGATCTAAGGGTAGATCTTTTTCTAGAGGATGATATTTTTTGTAAGCCCTAGGGCAGGGGCTGACACAATTTTAGTATATACGACATTTTTTTCCTCTTTGTAAAGAGAGTTCTCCTTATGATTTTTGAAAGTCTATGAATTTTTGCAGTCCTTTCTCAGATTAGCAAACTTCTGTAACTCATTTTGGAGCATGATATATAGAATTTACGTTGGTTACCATTGATGGTTCAATTTGCCTTCTGATTCTTGCAAAATATTGTGCATTTTTAGGTGATCCATTAAACTACTTCGTGAAATCTTTCTCTTTCCTTATAGCCTTTGTTTCATGTTAGCATGCCTTTCTCTGCAAAAGTAGTATTATGTAGGTTACAAACTGTGTTTACTCAATTGAACATGAGCTTTTAATTTGTGAAAGTCTGCTTTTTCCTTCTTGAAAGTGTGTGCATGTCGAACCTGTTTGTATGCATAATCTACAGAATCTAGTTGTCCAGACCCATATCCATCATCAGTATTCAAGTGTAACCTGAGTATTCCATTGCTCTTCTTAGTTCGGTGTATCACCTTAGCATTTAGTTTTATTTTTATGCACTCCTTCTCCCTTTCCCTTTACAGAATCAGTAGTTTAGGTGATACCAAAAGGAAGCTGGCCTTCTTCGGAGGTTGACCTCTATTCACAAGAAACCCACATCTTTAGAGGTCTTCCCATGTTACACTAAGGTGTTGAACATCAGGTTCAACAAGGATGCAATTTCAGTGGATAACAGTTATGGCACGCCCGGTGGGACCGTGAACTTCTTCTCATTTCATGTTTATGCATTTTATTGCTGCTATTTGGTGTGTGCAGTAGTAGTTTCAGCCTTTTAGAGGCATTTTATTTACATACCTGGCGACTTCGGGAGAATAACAACTGGTTTCAAGCAGATTATGTGCTGGTATGTTTTATTTCCAGAAAATCAGATCTAGTTTTCTTGTTTTGTAAGAAATTCTAATGCATTTCCAGCTTCTATGAACACTCCAAAATGTCTACATTTTATGAAGACATGTTCTATCACCCAGCTTGTCATGAAATTGCTAATCATCCCTCATTTCATGAAATTTTTGCTCATATACCCAATTATCAGCCATATCAAAACGAGTATGCAGTTGTTTTTAGTCCAAGTATCTTTGCTATAGGAGATTATCAATATTCCCCACAAGTTTTCCACCCTCCCACCCCTGCTCAGTTTGTGCATCAGCCTATATATGTCCAACAACAGTTTCAACAAAACCATCATAATGCCAACCAACATGTTTGTTCACATGCCCAATCTCAAGGAGTTAACAACATGTGCATCGATGACATAATCTCTGATTTTCATAGACAAATGTGGGAGATTGAAGGACAATAGGAGATTGATTGGCAACAAGAACAAAAATCTTACCAAGCTCAAACAAGTCAAGAGGATTGGGAGGCCAAAAAGAGGCAATTTGAAGAGAACCTTACCTAGCAGCTGGCTGCAAAAGATGCAGAAATGAGGCTAAAATTTTCCAAACAAGAGGTTCCTAAGTACAAATTTTCCAGCTTTAGGAAAACTCAACCTCTTGAATCCCCTAGTAAGTCTTCTCAGTTTGAAATTCCAAGCTTTAAGGGATTCAATTCAATGCAAGAGAATGCAGTACCTAAACAAGATCAGTCCATCATCCCTCAAGAGTGGCCCATCGATTCAGATGACTTACTCCTCATGGAGAGGATTAGTAAAGTAAATCCAATGCAGTTACCTGTAGCATGTTACCGACTACAGTAAGAAAAGCTCAAACAGGAGGAGGGGTAGAAAGTAGGACAACTGACAGTTGAAGAAGGAAAGGATGCTCAAGTTCAAATTTCTGCTTGTTTATTTGATGAACTTCCACAATTTATAGGTGAAGACGAGCAGTGCTTGAATGAACTTACCTTAATGCCCAGTTTTGAGTTGCAAAGTGATGAGCTCACAATAGATTGGCTTGTTGAACTTCCTAGTCTTGTGGATGATGATAGAGACACCATGCTTGAACTAACACCAGTGTTAAAGCTTGGACAACCAGAAGATGAAATTCGCTTTGATAGGTTGTTCATTCATCAAGAGGAAGATGGGGGTAGCCTGATCTTAAGAGGTGAAAGGGTTGGTACCTGTGAAAACATCCATGAAGAGGGGCATGATCAACAAAAGCATGTTTTGAAAGGTACGGGTACTCCTTTAAGTGTTCAAGGAGAAAGTTATGAGATTGATGTAGGACATGTCATGCATGAGGAAGTTGATCAGGAACTTGAAGAGGATATGTTTTCAAGCATAGTGGAGGAGTTTTTCTCAAACCTTGATGCCAAGCCATCATTAACTAAATCCAAAGAGTGTGAGTAGCATAACCAAGTGGAAGGAGCTGCCATAGTTTCATTTGAATCACACAAGGTAGCTCATTCCAATCATCATGGGGTTATGACTGTGGAAGTAGCTGATCAAAGTAGACCCAACAGGATTGGCTTGGAGGCTATTCTTTCACAAGGATGCCCGATCAGGCATCTAGCCAAAATGGAGACTAGCAAAGATATTGATACCTTGCTTGCACCCAAGCATGAGGGTACTACTGAGGAGGAGCACACTTAGATTACCTTTCCACCTCAGAACGAGAATGTTTACATTCCATATGAAAGGGTTAGTAAGCTTGAATATGTTCTGCAAGAGATCTTGCAGCTATCCGCTGAATTGTCATGCATGCTTCATTTCTTTTTAGTTGTTCTCTAGCGTAGCAAACATTGTAATTTTTTTAGAAAAGGCAATTATTTTACCCAACCTGTCAATGGGTTCGTTTGACCAACTTCTTTGCTGGTTGGAATAGGGTAGGCTAGTTTCATTTTAAATGCATCTTTGTTTTCCCTAAGTGCTTTTGAGCACATATAGATAGTTTTCTTCTTTTGTGTTGGGTTTTCATAAATTTCAAGGGTGTCTCTTACTGCTATGTTGAGTTATAACAATTTGCAATGTTGTTTTCAAGTGGTGTTGGTTCTCTAATGAATCCATGCCCAATGGACAAGTTTAGGCTACTGGTTTTCATGTTTAGCAGGCAAACATCCAACAAAGGTCGCCAGAAATGTTACCCAATTTTCACCTACGGGCTCAATCAGGCAGGGCAACCTATGTTTCAGGTGTTATGAAGTCCAAATGGAGACATTGTTGTGCATAATTAAATCATACCCCTGATGCATTTCTCAAGGAGCTTAGTTGAAAAGTCTACCTCAGTCAAGTTTGGCATAGAGTTCCTCTAAGGAGAAAGTCAGCAAGACCTTCCAGTTGTCTTTCCGACTAGCAGGGGTTCTATTCATTTTGAAATGTCCCAGTCAGCCAGACATTTTAATTGCTGTGAGGTTTTGTATCTCCCTCCGCATGGGAAGTATCTCGCTGACAGGAGAGGACGTCTCGGCGAAAGGAGACATTATCGGCATGAGGTCTTTCCGATCAACCAATGTCTCCCCAACCAATGGAGGTCTCCCCGATATGAAATGAGCTCGGCCAAAGATCTTGAGCTCAGCGAGAGGTCTCCCCGACCCGCTAAGGTCTTGCCGATCAAACGAAGTCTCACCGAAGGAGTGGAACTCTTGGCATAATGTTAAGTTCGGGTAGATGTCTCGATGATGAAGTGAATGTCTTGCCGAAAGGCTGTGAGTTCGGCGTGATGTCTTGCCAATGCCCAGTGGTCTCGCTGACGGAGGGTGCTTTCACTGTGAGGTCTTACTGACCGCTGATAGTCTTGCCGAAATAGAAAGGGACATCGGTAAGACTCTTGCTGCCCGCTATGAAGTCTTCCTGACTGGTGGGAGTCACGCTGAAAGTTGTTCACAAGGCCAGCGTCAGGGGGAATGGTTTGCCTTCGGCAAGAGGTCTTGACAACCCAACGAAGTCTCGCCAAAGGGGATTGATTTTGGCATAACGTCTGGCCAACCCAGGGAGGTCTTGCCGACAAGGAGTGGTGGTCCCAGTGAGTGGTCTTGGTGAAAGGTTTGAGTTTTCCATGATGTCTCGGTGACTAGCGAAAGTCTTGTCGAGAGGGATTAATATCAGCGTAATGTCTCGCTGAAGGCCGGGGGTCTCGCCGAAGAAATAGGAGCTCAGGGGGATGTCTTGGCGACTAACGAAGGTCTCGGCGACAAGAGATGTCAACGGGGAGAAAAGGTGGGCCTCGCTGTAATGTCTTGGTGACTGAATGATGTCTCACCAAAAGGATGGCGCCTTTGGTATGAGATGGTGATCTCGACAAGAGGTCTCACCGACCAAGGAAAGTCTCCCCGACTGAAACGAAGGGAGCTCGCTATGAGGTTCTGTCGAGAGAATTGTGTCTCGCTGATAGGGAGCTGGCTGCGGTGGGACTCATTGCCGAGAGGAGGAATTCAATAAGAAGTCTTTCCGACCTGATAGGGTATTGCTAAGATGAAATGGGCTCGCCGAGAGAGTTTCCTTCGGCATGAAGTCTGGCCGAATGAGGAAGGTCCTGCCGACGACAGGGTGCCTTCGGTATAATATTTTGAGTTCGGCATGAGGTCTTCCTGACCCGATGGAGTCTCACCGAAGGATGAGGGGCTCGATGAAATCTCTTGCCGAAAATGGAGAGTCTTGCCAATAGCGACCAACTTGCCATGGAAAATAGATATCGGTAGGACTCTTAGCGTTCGCTATGACCTCCTGCCGACTGAAGATCTCTTGCTAACCCGATGTGTCTCTGATGATAGTCTGGGCAATGACGAGGGCAAGATCGGTATGAATTTTGCATTCGATATAGGGTCTTGCCAACTGTCACGTAGCTACTATAAGGTGTACTCGCATTGGGGAGACACGATTAGTGTCTCATTGACATGCGATCTTGATGAAACAACCTTTGACCATCTGGAATCTACGTGGCATGAGCTCAACCAATCTGAAGGAACTAAAGGTGAACTATGAGCCGTTTGACTATTTGACTACCCCCTGTGAATGAGATCAACAGAGCATAATGATCTACTTGAAGATCGAAGGTGATCAGTTAGCTCGGTGAACATGGTGTTTGAATCGAACAAGGCAGGTCGGATTTTGCTTCTCGAAGGCGGTCGACTTGAAGAAAGATCTGGAGCGAGAATCAGGCCAAAGGAAGAAGAAACTGTGAGTCACAGTGATAGCTGGGATCACTAAAGGGGCATCAACATTAATGTTAATTCTTTAGAGCATTCAAAGCGGCCCTTCAAGGAGGCTCGAACATGGACGGAGGGGATATACATTCAATGCAAAGTTAACTTGATTAAAAGATCTAAGGGGAGATCTTTTTCTAGAGGATGATATTTTTTGTAAGCCCTAGGGCAGGGGCTGACACAATTTTAGTATATACGACATTTTTTGCCTCTTTGTAAAGAGAGTTCTCCTTATTCTTTTTGAAAGTCTGTGACTTTTTGCAGTCCTTTCTCAGATTAGCAAACTTCTGTAACTCATTTTGGAGCATGATATATAGAATTTACCTTGGTTACCATTGATGGTTCAATTTTCCTTCTGATTCTTACAAAATATTGTGCATTTTTAGGTGATCCATTAAGCTACTTCGTGAAATCTTTCTCTTTCCTTATAGCCTTTGTTTCATGTTAGCATGCCTTTCTCTGCAAAAGTAGTATTATGTAGGTTACAAACTGTGTTTACTCAATTGCACAAGAGCTTTTAATTTGTGAAAGTCTGCTTTTTCCTTCTTGAAAGTGTGTGCATGTCGAACCTGTGTGTATGCATAATCTGCATAATCTAGTTATGTAGACCCATATCCATCATCAATATTCAAGTGTAACCTGAGTATTCCATTGCTCTTCTCAGTTCGGTGTATCACCTTAGCATTTAGTTTTATTTTTATGCACTCCTTCTCCCTTTCCCTTTATAGAATCGGTAGTTTAGGTGATACCAAAAGGAAGCCGCCTTCTCCGGAGGTTGACCTATGTTCACAAGAAACCCACATCTTTAGAGGTCTTCCCATGTTACACTGAGGTGTTGAACATCAGGTTCAACAAGGGTGCAATTTCGGTGGATAACAGGACCAAAGTAATACCATACACTAATCATTGTGAATGCACCTTAATTAATAGACTGCTTGAGATATGACTAGTCATTGAATCATTTTCAAAATAGGTAGACTCAATTTACTTTCAAGATAGTGGCAAATATCTCAAGTTTAAATCAGTATCTTAAATTGGGATATATAGCAAGAGCCGCCATCAAGTAAACAATTAATTTATTGTGCTCATGGGATTATTCATATCTAATTAGAGTTCTTGAAAAATCAAACTTGGAATAAAATAACATGACTCAATTTACTTCCAAGATAGTAGCAAATATCTCAAGTTTAAATTAGTATCTTAAATTGGGATATATAGCAAGAGCCACCATCAAGTAAACAATTAATTTATTGTGCTCGTGGGATTATTGATATCTAATTAGAGTTCTTAAAAAATAAAACTTGGAATAAAATAACATGAAACCTACTATGGCACGAATTCCAACACTCTTGAATGGTGTCAAGACTACCTTAATTATGACAAGTTTCCACTATCACAACTGGGGAACTCCCTGACTATTACAAATGTATAGAAAATTGGAGACACGCTACCTTTAATGTTTCCCATGGGCATTAAGACCGAGATAATTAAATATTATTATTCTCAATTTACATATGTTCATGCAATTCATTTTAGGATTTAACTACTAGTTAGACATGTCCTTAAGTATTTTATTGGCGCCCAATCACCACTTTGATATTGAAGAGGGTGCTTGGAACCTTCTTGGATTTAGATAAATCTAAAATCATTAAGGACAATGGATATCAATTCATTCAAAAGGCTTTGGAAACTAAAAAATATATAATAGTTTCAAAATTTTGACTATTCCAAGGAACCCTTTTGGATCTAGGGCATGTTCTTGACATTCCTTACTTTCTCAAAATAGTTCCCTAGCTTCGCTAAAACTCCACAACCTCTACCAACATTATTTTTGCCTATCCTAAAATAGGAACCTTGGAATAGGAAATGGAAATCTATTATAGCATAAAGAGAAGGGAGGTTTTTTTGTTAGATAATATGTTTGAAAATGCAATGTATATGCAAATTATGAAAATGTAAAATAGAATGTGAAATATTTTAAAAAATACTTTAGATGATGTTATCTTAATGCCATGACTGTAATTGGCAGACCAGAAAGGCATTTTCTCACAATCAAAATGGGTTCGTTCACCAGAAAGACAATTAAAATGGGTTCATTCATAAAGATTGTAGTAACTTCCAAATAAATGTAATTGACAGACCAGAAAGCCATTTTCTCACAATCACCTTTGGTGCTAAAATGGGTTCTCCAAACCATGGTGATCGCTAAAACAATAAATATTACAAAGACAAGGTAGATGAGTTTTCTGATAAGGTGACTCAAAGAAACAATCTCATAGAACACACTGGTTACAAATATGCATAAAATGTTTTTATTAATAAGGAATTTGAAAAATTCAAATAAATGTATTTTACATGTATAAATTTAATTTCCCACTCCTTTGCCAACATCCCCCATTTGCTTGCATCAAAATTGGTAGCCTCAAAACTAGTCATATACGTCCATCAAAACATAAAGCGAAAGTAGACTTCATCTATACTTACACATATAGTAAAACATGGATGCAACATGAGGCATATGAATGACAAATGAACAATTGGACAAAATGGAGTGCAACAACTACAACAAGAATGCCAAATGAATTCATTGAAATAAATTTAGAAACTTACAACCAAATGTATTTCACAAAAATGAATCTAAATTCCATCACCTGCGCTTTTGTGATCTATGCTAAAATGGAACTTTGGAACATTTTATGGGTAGTCATCAATGTACACAATATGGGCATATAAACAAAATTGTTCCGCACTATGGAACTTCAGGAGGAAAGATTCTTGGATCAAGATTTTCTTTGATAATTGGTTGGGAACAATACTGTCAAATCTCAAACATTTTTTTTAGACTACAAGAATTAGGTAGCCTCCTATAAATTGCAATGCATTTGAGGTGAAATTGGTGTGACACACCCTCCGATACCACAACAAACACTTTTTTTAAAGCATAATATGATTGATCATTAAACTATAACTTTGACAATGTCTTTTTCAAAAAAATTGTTGTTAGAGCTATTTTTTGCATTCTAGATAATATATCTGCTACATATATCTAGAGTTACAATGGAAAACAAAATGCTGTGGCTTTCTTTTCTTGCACTTTACTTCTCATAGATAGTTGCAAATGCCAAAGAAAATGACATTGATGATCGAGGATAGTGTTGGCTAAATTGTTTCCCAAAGTGTTACTAAATTTTTCCTATTTAAACAACAAAATTAATTTTGATGCTCTTGGGAGACTTGCAGCAACACGCAAATTTTTGATAGAAGAATCTTTATCACTAGTTTCAAGAGGTAGAAATTATCTATCAAGTCAATCCACAAGATTAGGTTTTGGGAATTTGGATTGAAGTCCTTGGTTTACTTGAACTCCTAAAGTATGTTGCAAGTGCTCGAGCTATAGAATTTGTCTTACAAGATCAAAATTTTGTTCGTCTACCCTAATGTTAATAAGAAATAAAATACTTAAATAGAGGGAGAGGGATATAAAGGGGAAGAGAGGGAGAGGGAGAGATTGAATTTTTAAATATAAAGGTGTTAATAAATCATTATTATGAATGAAAACAATTTTAAATTTGAAGTGAGCATTAAAATTATTTTAAAATATTTATATATGATTATTTTTAATATTAAATAATCTTAATTCTTAGTATTCAAATCATTTAAATAATATAAACTATTTAAGCTATGAATATATGTACAAAATATTTATATATTACAATTTTTTTATATATTGATCTTATTTTGATCATAAAGATATACATAATGTTATGAAAATTTCATATAGTTTCATAAAGTCTATAATGCCATATAGACATATGATGAATATCTAAACAAATTCATATAGAAATACAATGATGTACACCAATAAAATATAAATTTAGGTGTACAAAGCCATAGAGGTGTGTAAAGATAGGTTGGAAAATTATAAATCTATAAGTCTATTTAAAAACTATAGAATCTCATTGAAACATCAATAATTCCTACTCTCTTGAGAAGACTAAGAACCAATCTCATAATTGACAAGTCTTCTTTATCAATTAGACCTCCTAGGGTCTAGATCTTTTAGAATATCCACCTATTAATACAATTGAACAATATACATATTAGTATAGAAAACTTGACATATAAAATGCCATATAAGTAAATAATCACTTATTGTAAATAGTTAGATCCTCTTCAATCATCCTCTACTTCTCGTCATCCACTTGAGGGTAGGTGAACAAAGGGGAGTTGTCACCTCCTTATGTGAAAATAATGAAGAAGCAAATTAGATTGAAGATGAATATAATTTGTTTGCTACTAATTTCCATATCCATTGATTTATGAATAGAAAAATATTTTTGTTTTGATTTCATCAAAGTTAATAATAGAAGTAGGGTTATTTAACTAAAATTGATCTTAAATTATTTACATTCATAATGATTAAAAATAGTAAGACTTTCCTTACTGAAAGTTGAGAATTGATACTATGACCAATATTTCTTAGTGTTAAATGTCCAACATCCAATTGTTCATCACCAAATTGCCATTTTAAGATTAGCATTGATCTATGAAAAAAATCACATTTAGTATATTTCTTACTCTATTATAAATTATATACGCGAGGACTTGATATGCCCACATAAGTATGTGATGAAGTACTATTAGATGTAGGATGTATATGTGGAAAATGGAAATGGAGTGCACAACTTCCTTTATCCACACTAGAAAGGGGAAATGAAGGAAGATGAATCCGATTTCACAACATGTTCACACTCAAGAACAAACCCTTGAGATTCCAATGCAAAAGAGATTGAAATCTGTCAAAGGGGATTGTCCTTAAGGTTGAAAATTGATAAAAGAGATTGACTACTAATGCAAAACCAAGAAAATGCAAGTTGTTTGAAAACACGCTGTGATATGAAGAAAGATCAAGAAAGATGAATATATATGCAAGTAAAATGGAACATGAAAGTAAAACAAAAAGTGTGCTCTTGAAAATGTGTTGAAGACTGGAATAAAGTCTGGAAATGTTGCTGATCCTAAAATTTTGACCTACTGGGACTCATTTGCCATTCTAGGTGAATCAGTCCTAGATTTGGAAAACTGCACCAGAGCCTGTTTCGGGCAAATGGGTATCTGAATCTATAGAAATATCTAAAAAATAGGTACAGTGGGACTCATATGCCACTAATGGCGTATGAATCCACTTTGACTTTTTTGAAAACTCAAAAGTGGAATCAAAAGCTCTCGGTTTGCTCTTTGTGTTCCTCTAGGTGTCCAAATTCGAAACCCTGATTTCCAACATTGTAAGTGACTTTTTGTGGATATTTTGACCTAGCCAATAAGGATATGACTCCAAAAAGTTTGCAACCTATTATTCAATCATCTCCAAGCCTTCAAAGTACTCAGATCTACAATCATACAAAGAAAGAGAGAAAAATGTTGAATGTTAGGGAATAGGGGTTTGCCTTGGTTAAACCCCTTTTAGGTATTTAAACCAAAATGATGAAACAAGACAATGAAGCATGAAATAATGCAATCAAAGAATTTACATGATGATAAATCTTGAATTTCTACAACAATGGATGAAGAATTTTCCCTTGAATTCCTTAGAAAACTATCTTGATGACTTAAAATGTTGAAACCCTAGCTTGCTTGACTTGAGATGGATAATGAATGATGAATGAATAATGAATTAGGGTTTAAAAGCTTGTTTATATAGGAAATACTGCTCAAATTCCCATTAATTTGATCCCCAAGGCTGAAATTGAAGAAAATTAAACTTAAACCCTAATTTTTCCCGCTCAAACCTCGAAAAAGGCCCAAATGGGATTCATTCGCCATTCTGGGTGAATGGGTCCCACTTGGATGGGACTCATTCGACCAAAGTGGTGAATGGGTCCCATAAGGGCTCTTTTTCCAGCTAGGATGTCAGGGAGTGAAGAAATTAGGTTTATATGTTGATTTTATTGGGTCTTTGATCAAAATAAGCCTTGAGATGCACAATATGGGGTCATAGGAGCCTATTAATGATGATGTAAAGGGTAATTAGGGCTAGGGACACAAATTTCAATGTGAAAATGTGATTAAATGCACTTTACAACATTAAAATGAGGTCCACATAGCCTAGAAAGGCACAAGATCCAATGTGAATGTGTAAAACACATTACAACACTAGATTAAAATTAAGTTTAATTTGTACACGCCTTATAGAATGCAATTAAATACGTTTTACAATATTTAATTAAGCAAAAAAAGGTCCATTAGACTTAAATGCTAAATAAAATTCTAGAAAAGTGTGAAAGTCTAAGTTTACAACACTTTACAACACCTTTACAAGACATCGGTAAATGCATTTTATTGAGTTTTCAATGGTCCAATCACCTAATGTGAATGTTTTAGCCACATCACAACATTAAATCAGGAAAATATTAAGCCAAAATCACAAGGAGGGCCCAAACAAGACATAAAAATTAGAAGGGTTACTTTTTCAGTGTCCACATTTAGCCCCCACTTTAGTGAGAGGATGAACCTACTTCAAACTCACACTAAAGTAGACATTCAAGAGGGGTCCAATCGTACCAATGTGGATGGTCTAGGATAACAAATATGAAGGTAGTGGTTAACCTCCCAGGATCCAAGATCCTAAGTCAAATTGACATAAGCACAAAAGGATACACACATGGTGAATGATTTGTAGAAAAACAAGATAGGCAATCGTGCAATGACAATAACAAAATAAAGCAAAAATAAAAAGGTGGATCAAGCTTCAACTATTTGTCCAACATGATGTGGATTAGATCTAGGGTTTTTGTCCAAAAATGCATACTCACTCTGAGGCAACAAAACTCTTGGTTGTCCACTAGGTGAGAAGTCCTAAAGGGTGAGAAACATACACTCATGGTTGGTATGCACTCACACACACACAAATGGCTATGGGGAAAGTCATGCCTCAGATTGGGCTTCCTGCTCAAACCATACCAAAGTTATACCTCTTGATAACTTCAATAAGGTGCCACATGAAAAATGATCTTCAAGCTCTATGAGGCAAGCAACACTTCGTATGCTTGAAACTCATAGACATTGTAAATGCAAGATAGTACAAGGAATGTTCAAAGGGATTTTGCTTAGTTCGTGCAAGGTATCTTCTTAGGGAACATCATGCTTAATGTCTCCAAGAGAGGAAAAGAGCAAATGGTCTCATCTCAAGTTTCCAAGAGGGGACAAGTGCAAGGTCTCATCTTGTTTCCAAGAGAGGACAAGTCAAACGAAATATCATGCTCTTGGAGGAAATCAAACCCAATGACACCATCAAGGAAAGGAAGAATCACAAAAAGAAAGAAAATCGCACAATGAAATATGAGTGTCGATGTATGGCCCCACTTTAAAGCGGTTGCTAACACCATTACTATGAGCAATTTCTTTAAAGTAGAAGAAGACATGAGAGCTTACTTAGAAAGCCCTATGCCAAGTCATATGTTTTTGATAAGCTACATCATGAAAAAGGTAGTATGTCACATGCAAGCCAACTTAAGGCATGTCGTCCACATCCCAAGCTTGCTCTTATATGTTCATGAAAGGTGATCAACTAGCTGAAAGAGGCAACAACAAGTGACATACGAGGACAAGGCTAACTAAACCCTCTCCCCCACTTAGTGCAAGATGAGGATGAGAAAAAATTATTGATGAGAAACATACTAGAGTGAAAATAAATATGGATTAGAGGAATGAGGTGCCCCCACATAAGGAAGAGAATCAAACTCCCTAAGATGTTGGATTTTACTACTCAAAGCCTTACATTCATTTGTAGCATGACCATGAACTCTGATATGCGTAAAATGAATTTTTGTAATAAAATTTCTATCGAGTTCATGGAGGGAGAGATATGAAGTGATCTTGGAGGAGTCTCAACAAGATACCTGCTTGATCAATGGAGAAGGTGTGTCTGTAGTTTGCAACAAAGATATTTCTTGCTTAGTATTAGTTGTCATACCTACACAAGACTCTTTAGATGATGAGATTTTATTCTCTCCTTTACAGGAGGGTGTAAAATCTAACGAATTCAAATCATTAGTGTTTTGTGAGATGAAATTGACATTAAGTGAAGATGTCTTTGTTTGGAAAGTATAATAACCAAGACCACTAGTGTTGATCAGTTCAGGGTGCACTACTGTTAAGGTTGGTTTAGAGGAATCTTGTGTAAGAGTGTTGATATTGAGTGAAGGTTTGTTTAATTCTATCAATGGACAGTAACCAAGACCATGAGTTGTTTCTTGCGTGTTAGGCTCTATAGGGTTGTAGATACCTTATTCTTTAGCACCACATCCTTTTCCATTATAGCCAAGTTGTTTCATAAGTTCATAACCTTTTCCATAAAGCTTTTTCATTGCTTTTGGATCTAGTGGTTGTTCGTAATCAACTTCATCAAAGGTTGTTGTGTAATTTGTTGTGTTTTGTTCTACAGTGGTTGAGGTGGATGCTTTCAAAGGGTCTTCCAAATTTTGTGTTGATATTACTGTTGATCCTCTTCCCTTTTCAGAGTCTTTGTGTATGATCTTGTATTTTCCCATGAATGTTGGTGTGAAATATAAGGAACCCCAATCATTGTCTAATAGCTTCCTGACTTCTTCAATTTGTTTTTCTTTGTCTTGCTATTGCATAGGTTCCACTTGTGTAGTTGGTGTCAGTGTTGCTAAAGGATTCTCCTTGTTTTTCTCAATGTTTAAACAATTGTTTGGGTTAGGGTTGGCTTCAAGTGTGTACACTTTATTATTGTAGATGTATTTAATTTTACGGTGAAGAGTAGAAGACACCCCATTCATTGCATGAATCCATGGTCTTCCTAGAAGGAGATTGTATGAAAGATCATGATGCATAACATGGATCGGTGTTTCCAATGTGGCCTTTCCACCTATAATAGGTAAAGTGATCACACCAAGCGATTGTTTTCCAACATTGTCAAATCCCTTAATAGATACATAATTAGGTTGAATGTTTGATTTATCAATGCCAAGCTTGTTCAGAAGGCTCATAGTACACACATTAAGGGTGGAGCCATTGTCAACAAGGGTTCATTTTATCCCTATTCTTTTGTATTGAGCTATGATTATGAAAGCATCATTTTTTTTTCACTTCCAAAGGGGGAAGTTCACTTTGGTGGAAAACAATGTCAGCATCCATTCCTTAAATGATGGCTGCTATGTCATTTGGTTGCACGTTAGAAGGGATAGGAACTTGTTGCAAGGAAGTTTGAAGCATAGTGTGATAATCAGGTGAATTCTGAATTAGGTCCCATAGAGATATCTTTGTAGGAGTATTCTTAAGTTGTTCAACAAGATCATACTCTTGAACCCACTGTGCGAAGGAAAACAAGGAGCACTAGGCAATATGGGATTAGGCAAAGGTAAAGGTGTCAGGGTTGGTTGTTGTGGTTGCAGATTGTTTCTAGTGTTATATGTATGAGCAATGGTATTATGACTTGGTTGCTGAAAAACAATATTCTTAGGTGGGTAAAGGACAAGTTCAGGTTTATTTTGAGTTAGAGGTTTGTTTGAAGGTGGGTAAAGAATGAGTTGAGGTTGAATAATATTAACATACCTTAGTGAAGGAGAGTCTAATGTTTCCTCATCATCTTTTTCTAAGGACACTATGTTATTATGTTCAATGTTAGTTTTCTCTTGCACCATGATATCCTCCCTAGGAGGAGAGTTTTAGGAGAACTAAAAACCAAATGTTCTTGACATTCAAGGATTGGTTCTTCCAAAATGACTTCATCACAAGTAGGGGAATGATCAATGGTTGGATTTTCTTGATTATCAATAGTGGAGTTATCAGAAGAAGGCTCTATTTTGTTGTCTGTTCTCTCTAAGGTTTCATTCTCTTGTTCCATATTATCTACCCTAGTAGGAGAGCTTGTAATATGTTCATCCATGGTTAGATTTTGTAAGGAAGCTTCATCGCAATTAGGGGAGGCATCAAGAGAAGAACCTCTATGATTTTCATGCTTACCAAATAAATCTTCCCATATGGTAGGAGCATTAGGAAAGGGAGAAATGAGATTTCCATGACTTTCAAGTATATCTTATGACACAAAACTATTGTCTTAATTACTATGAAGGATATTAGGAGAAGAGTTAATGTGATTATCATGGTTGTCTACAATTACACCCTTATGCCCTATAATGTCTTCCCAAGTGGGAGAAGTAGAATTTTCAAAGCTCTCAGATAGGAGATCTCCTAACATCAACATGTCTTCTCACAAATGTCATTTTCATGGTTATTCATGATTATATAATTTCCACAAGTAGGCGAAATGTTGGGAGAGGAATGCAAATTAAGTAAGGTGGTGGAAATGAGTTCATTTTCTATTGTTATACTATCTTCCCAAGGGGAATGAGGAGAGGAGAAAACAAGATCTTCATGATTCTCAATGATTGCATCTTCTTTCACTAAGATACCTTCATCACTAAAAGGAGAGGTATCGGGGGAATAAAAATGATGATCATCATGGTTATCTATGTTTGTATTCCCTTCTATCACATCATTTGCAAAAATGGGAGAGATAGGAGGGGGTATAAGTTTAAGGAAAGAGTGAACATGTCCACTATTTTTCCTTAAAAGACTCTTATAACTAGGAAATGCATTGAATGAATGACTAACATGTTTATTGACGAGCTTGTTCTTTGCAAACTTGGAAAAGACCAAAGCTAACATTTTTGAACAATAATTTATGCAAAATCAAAATGCAATGTAAAAATTGAACATGAAATGTAATTTTTAGTTTTCAAACAAGGTAATTTACTAGTTACATTATGCAATGATTTGAAAATGAAATGTTGCAAATGGAAATGAAGAAATGCATGAAATGGACTAATGTAAGCTAGATTTAGTGAAATACATGTAATAGAAACTCAACCAACTAATACAAATAGGTAATGATAGAAAACAAAAGCTTAAAAAAAGGTTTTCAGTGTTGTAAAAGGCAGTTTTAGGGGTGCAAAGGGACTGATTCAACAAGGTTTTCAGTGTTGTAAAAGGTTGTTTTAGGGGTGCAAAGGGACTGATTCACCCAAGATGGTGAATGAGTCCCAATGGGGTTTTTTTTCAATTTTTTTAGAATGTTTCAATTGTTTATGATGCTTTTTATGTTGTATGACCTGTATATGAAATGAAAATGCAATTTTTATATGATTTTCGATGATTTGAAATGCAAAAAATTAACCTATATGCACTTTCACTAATGCAAAAATTTGAAACCCTAGAATGCAAATTAATCAATGCAAATCCTAATGCAAAGTTAATGTAAGCTAAATCTAGGATGATGATGGAATCTAGATTAGAAAAGAAGCTAGTCTAAAGGCGGGCTCACCAAAATGTGGACAATGGAAATGGAGTATGCAACTTCCTTTATCCACACTAGAAAGGGGAAATGAAGGAAGAGGAATCCGATTTCACAATGTTCACACTCAATAACAAACCCTTGAGATTCCAATGCAAAAGAGATTGAAATCTGTCAAAGGGGATTGTCCTTAAGGTTGGAAATTAATAAAAGAGATTGACTACTAATGAAAAACCAAGAAAATGCAAGATGTTTGAAAACACACTGTGATATGCAGAAAGACCTAGAAAGATGAACAGAAATGCAAGTAAAACGGGACAGGAAAGTAAAACAAAAAATGTGCACTTGGAAATGTGTTGAAGACTAGAATGAAGGCTGGAAATGCTGCTGATCCTAAAATTTTGACCTACTGGGACTCATTCGCCATTCTAGGTGAATCAATCCTAGATCTGGAAAATTGCATTAGAGCCTGTTTAAGGAAAATGGGTATTCGAATCTATAGAAATCTTTGAAAAAAAGTACAGTGGGACTCATACGCCACTAATGGTGTATGAGTCCACTTTGAATTTTCTAAATTTAACTCAAAAGTGGAATCAAAAGCTCTTGGTCTGCTCTTTCGATTCCTCTAGGTGTCCAGATCTAAAACCTTGATTTCTGGCACTGTAAGTGAGTTTTTGTGGATATTTTGACCTAGCCAATAAGGAGATGAATTCAACAAGTTTGCAACCTATTCTTCAATCATCTCCAAGTCTTCAAAGTACTCAGATCTGCAATCACACAAAGAAAGAGAGATAAATGTTGAATGTTAGGGAATAGGGGTTTGCCTTGGTAAAACCCCTTTTAGGTATTTAAACCAAAATAATGAAACAAGCTAGTGAAGAATGAAATAATGCAATTAGAGACTTTCCATGATGATAAATCTTGAATTTCTACAACAATGGATGAAGAATCTGCCCTTGAATGCCTTAGAAAACTATCTTGATGACTTAAAATGCTGAAACCCTAGCTTGCTTGACTTGAGATGGATAATGAATGGTGAATGAATAATGAATTAGGGTTTAAAAGCTTGATTATATAGGCAATCCTGCTCAAATTCCCATTAATTTGATCCCCAAGGCCGACATTGAAGAAAATTAAACTTAAACCCTAATGTTTCCCGCTCAAACCTTGAAAAAGGCACAAATGGGACTCATTTTCCATTTTAGGTGAATGGGTCCCACATGGGCTCTTTTACCAGCTGGGATGTCGGGGAGTGAAGAAATTAGGTTTATATGTTGATTTTATCAGTCTTTGATCAAAATAAGCCTCAAGATGCACAATATGGGGTCATAGGAGATTATTAATGATGATGTAAAGGGTAATTAGGGCTAGGGACACAAAGTTTAATGTGAATGTGTGATTAAATACACTTTACAACATTAAATGAGGTCCACATAGCCTAGAAAGGAACAAGATCCAATGTGAATGTGTAAAGTACATTACAGCACTAGATTAAAATTAAGTTTAATTTACAAGCCTTCTAGAGTGCAATTAAATACATTTTACAATATTGAATTTAGCGAAGAATAGGTCCATTAGACTTAAATGCTTAATAAAAGTCTAGAAAAGTGTGAAATTCTTTTACAACACTTTACAACACCTTTACAAGACATCGGTAAATGAATTTTATTGAGTTTGCAAGGGCCCAAGACCTAATGTGAATGTGTTATCCACATTACAACATTAAATCAAGGCAATACTAAGCCAAAATCACAAGGAGGGCGCAAATGAGACAAAAAAGTAGAAGGGTTACTTTTTCGGTGTCCACAATATAATTTAACCTTGGAATTTTACAATACATGCAATTTTTTGACATTAAATTTCATTCATAGTGTACTATTAATTTTAATAGAATATATACTAAATTGCCCAACCTTATTGAAACTTACTTGTTAATCAATACCAAAATCTATATCGAGTAACTCATGAATCAACACCATGATATTACCCAATATAGAAGGATGATATGGATAACACTTTATGGCATACTCCTCACTATGTGGATCCTCTTTGATATGTGTACAAGTTTCGTGACCATGTACATCCTATTTTTGATACCTCAACATAATATCCTCAAGCCTATAATGACATAAAGGCTCATGAGAACAACAAATGAGTGGTGAAATTTGATACCTCAAAGGCTCAGCCTCATCACCCTAAGAAAGAGGATTTTTATGCTAAAATAATGTCTATGTTAATGAACTAATGGATTGTATGGTTTGCATCTTAAAAATATCGTTCACAATGGAATGAGTTATGACATGTTATTTAGTGGGGAATGTGAGTCATCTCATTGGATAAACTTGTGCATAATGTGTGTTGCAAGAATGAAAAGACTGAAGGTGTTGTGGAAAGTTTGTAGGTATTTTCATTGATGTTAATTGGTCAACTGGTTATCTACTAGTTGCTATTGGTTGTATATGTAGAGGTTATTGAGAAAATTCTAATAATGAGATGTTGCATGTGTTCAGTGGTTGCTCTGGGTTTTGGTCCAGATTTTCTCCTATGCTTGTGTGGTTTAGATATGTTGTTCATGGTTGTTAGTAGATGTTATATCCAAATTTTTGATTGTTGATTCGTTGTACAATGCAAGTTGTGTTCACCAGTTGTGAACTATGGTTTTCTATGTTTTTGGTTGAGGTCTAAGAGAAATGTTGTTGGTCCAGATTTCTCTTTGATGAAGTCTTATGACTTGTAGTTCTAGAGTTGTGTTGCCCTGGTTCTATTGAAGATAGTTTCATCATTTGGAAGATTTGTGCTTAATGGTTCTATGTGTTTTACACTGGTTTGGCCAACCTTATGTGAAATACTACTTTCGAGGATGATGAAGCATGTTGGATATTTTTGGGTCCCTTGAAGCATGTGTTTGGGTTTCCCTCATTCTAATTCTACCCTAAGATGTTTTGGAACCAACCTAATTTGGATGGATGACTTTGGATATGTTTCAAAGTTGATGATATAAATGCAAGATGAGAGAGAGAGAGAGAGAGAGAGAGAGAGAGAGAGAGAGAGAGAGAGAGAGAGAGAGAGAGAGAAGAGAAGAGAAGAAGAGTGAAAAAGAGAAAAGAGAAAAGAGAAAGTGCAGTTTTATGTGACATTGATTCTATTCAGTGAGTGTGTGTGTTGAGAGTGTGGCAGATCAATGCAAAGCTTAATGTTGAGTTTCTGGATGCAATGAGCTGAAGGTGAAATCTATCATTCATGCATGTGTGTGAGTAATTGTGGTGGAATCCTTTGTTGCATTGGGATTGTAGTCTCTTTGTAACAAGTCTTCTTTGTAGATCTCTGTGGTAGTGAGTCCCCCGGGTTGTAGCGTTGTTGGACATTGAGTCCTTGTTGGGGACAATGAGTCCTTATTTCAGGTAGTGAGCCTTGTTTTAGGTAGTGAGCCTTTTTGTAATCATTTTTTATATTCTCTATTTAGTGTGAGTTAATCCTCACCGTGGTTTTTCCCTTATTGGGGTTTCCATGTAAATCTGGTGTTATTGTGTTTATGTGTTGGATTTATGTTTCTGCATTGACATTTGATGAATAATCATTTAAGTAGTAAAAAGGATTAGTTCTAGTAATTGAATTAAAGGCTTAATTCTATGACAATTGATTCACCCCCCCTCTCAGTTGTCCTATTCAAAAATTGGTATCAGAGCTTGGTTCCTTGGTGAAGAGCTTAACCGCTTGAGGAAGGTCCAGGATGGCTGGAAAAATGGTTTATGATTATTCGAGATTTGATGGAACTAATTATGGTATCTGGAAATTATTGATGGAAGAATATTTGGAGTATTGTGGATATGATGTGGAGAAAGCTTACAAAAATACTTACACTCCTCCTGCTAATGGTTTGAGTACACTTGAAGAGATCAAAGTACATGAAGTGAACAATATGGAGAAATACATTTTGAAGAATAGTTTGGTACATTGAGAGTTGATTAAGGTTCAAAATTTGAAGATAGCTAAGAAAGTCTGGGATGCTTTAGAAAGATTGCATGATGGTGACGAAAGAGTTAAAGAGGTGAAACTATAGAATTTGGAGACACAGTTTGATCTTCTACATATGTTCGAAGATGAAAATGTTAACGCTTATGTAAAAAGATTGGATGAGATGGTGGCTAGAATGCGAGGAACTGGTGCCACTATTGATGAAACAAGGATTGTAAAGAAGATTTTCAGAACTCTTCCTAATGCTTATAGTGAGAAGGTGAGTGCTATTGAGCAAACTATAGATTATAAGACCTATACTAAGGATCCACTGTTAGGATTTTTGACATCTTATGATATGAGGAAGCCGAGTATAAGGAATGGAATAAAATTAGAGACTTCCTTTAAAGCTACAAAAGCTGAGGATCCGAATGAAGAGAACTTTGATGAAATAGAAGCTAACTTTGTGAGAAGAATGAGGAAAGGCTCTGGTAAGTATGAAGGTAAGTTTCTGTTTAAATGATTTAGTTGTGGAGAAATAGGTCATTATGCTGCAAAGTGTCCAGAAAGAGCTAAAAGGAATAAACAAAGATATGAGAAAGAAAAGAAAGGAAAAAAGATTAACAAAGCTTACTATGTGAATGAAAATGCTAGTATATCTGATGAGGATTCATAATATGAAGATCCTGATGACGATGAATGCTTGTTCTTGGCAGTTAAAGTTGAACCTACTTCTACTAATTCTAAAAAACAAGTAAAGGAAAGCCCTCCGGAGAAGGAGAAAAATGAAGGTACGGTTATCTTTTGCCTACATGATAAACAAGAGAAAAATTATTGGGTAGTTGATAGTGGTTGCTCACATCACATGACTGGTGATAAAAGTAAGTTTGTTAAGCTTGAGAAATATGATGGAGGTTTGGTTATGTTTGGAGATGATACTAGTGCTAAAATCTGTGGGATAGGTTCAATAAGTTTTGATGGAAAGCATCATACTGGCGATGTTTACTATGTTAAGGGTTTAAGGCATAATTTGTTGAGCATTGGTCAGATGTGCAAAAAAGGATATGATCTTGTGTTTAAAGATGAGAAATGTGAGATCTAGAAAGGATCTAGAACAATGATTGCTACAAGAAAGAAATTTGAAGGGAATATCTATCAACTTAAGGGTGTTGATGGATGATGCTTTATGACTCAAATTAATGACAGTTGGTTATGGAATAGGAGAATGTGTCACATGAATTTTGATAACTTGGCAAGGATCAGTGCTGTTCAGGCCATGAGATATTTACCAAGAATTACACAGCCTGTTAATTCTATTTGTAGGAATTTTAAATTTGGAAAGCAAGAAAGAAATCATTACAAATCAAAGGAATAGTCTACTACTAGACTACTGGATTTAGTTCATACAGATCTCTATGGTCCTACAAGAGTGAGAAGTCTAACTAGTGAAAGTTACTTTATGCTTTTAATTGATGATTATTCTAGATATACATGGGTTACATTTATTAGAGAGAAATTAGATGCATTAGATAGATTCAAGGCATTCAAAGCAATGGTTGAAAATAAAGTGAATTTGAAAATAAAATGCTTAAGATTTGAAAAAGGTGGAGAATTCACCTCCCATGAGTTTAATATGTTTTATGAAGTGCATGGAATAAAGAGACAATTATCTGCTTCGAGAACTCCTTAGCAAAATGAAGTTGTTGAAAGGAAAAACATAATAGTTCAAGAAGCTGCTAGGTCAATGATTACTGAGGATAGTTTACCGAAAGTTTATTGGAAATAAGCTATTCATACTACTGTTTATGTGTTCAATAAATTTCAAGCAAGAGAAAATAGTACAAAGATTCCCTATGAGCTATGGCATGGAAGAATTCCTACAGTTAAATATTTCAACGTATTCAGAAGAAAATGTTACATCAGAAGAGATGAAACTTTGGGAAAGTTTGATGCAAGAAGTGATGAAGGAATTTTTCTTAGATATTCTACTAAAAGAAAGGCATACATATGTTTCAATAAAAAACTGAGAAAGATTGTAGAGAGCTTGAATGTGAAGGTTGATGAGACAATGAAGAATTCTATTGACATTGATGGATATGTATTTAATGAACATGACTGTGCAAGAATAGAAGAAATTGTAGAAGAACAAGAAAAAGATGAGCAAGAGAAGCAGGATGAACATAATGAAAGAGAAGAAGATGCTCTGGTGATGTCCCCTAGGACACCTAGATATGTACAAATGAATCATTCAAAAAGTTAGATTATTGGAGATAAGACAAGAGGTGTGTTAACTAGAAGCAAACCTGCTGCTGAAGTGAATTTGTGTTTACTTTATGAGATAGAACCAAAGATAGTAAGTGAAGCTTGTAAAGATAAACATTGGAAGAAAGCAATGAAAGAATAACTTTTGTAGATTTAGAAGAATTAGACTTGGGAATTGGTCCCAAGACTAACAAATAAAAACATCATTGGATCAAAATGGGTATTCAGAAATATTTTGAATGAGAATGGAGAAGTGGTTAGAAACAAAGCGAGGCTTGTATGTAAAGGTTACTCACAAGTAGAAGGCATAGATTTTTAGGAAACCTTTGCTTCAGTAGAAAGAATGGAAGCTATAAGTATGTTCTTGGAATTTTCCACTCATAAAGACTTTAAGGTCTATTAGATGGATGCCAAGTCATCATTTTTGAATGGTGAGCTAGAAGAAGAAGTCTATATGGAACAACTAGAAGGATTTCAATTGATAGATCAACCCGATATGGTGTGCAGATTGAAGGAAGCTTTATATGGGTTGAAGGAAGCTCCTAGAGCTTGGTATGTAAGGTTAGACAAATACTTGATTGAACAAGGTTTGAGCAAAGGTACAAAAAACAATAATTTGTACTTTAAGATTGAAAATGACAAAATTTTGATTGTAGTTGTGTATGTTGATGATATTATCTTTGGAGGAAATGAAGATATGTGCAAGATGTTTGTGAAAGAAATGCATAAAGAATTTGAAATGTCTATGTTTGGGGAGACAAATTTCTTTCTTGGGCTACAAATTAATCAAATAGAGAATGGAATTTTCATATCACAGTCTAAGTATGTACAAGAGATGTTGAAGAAATTTGGGATGGATGGTTCCAAATCGGTAAGTACTCCTATGGTGATTGGTTACAAATTGGGTAAAGATGAAATTCACCTAAGGCTGATTAGAGCAAGTATAGATCTATGATTGGTGGACTATTATATTTGACTACTACTAGACCATATATCGTGCATGTAGTGTGTATTGTGGCTAGATTTCAAGAAGATCCTAAGGAAACAAATGTTGTTGCTATTAAAAGAATATTCAGATATTTGAATGACACTCCGGATTATGGATTGTGGTATCCTAATGATACTGAATTTACACTTAGTGCCTATATAGATACAGATTGGGCTGGATGTGTAGATGAGAGAAAGAGTACAAGTGGTGGTGTATTCTTTCTTGGATGCAGATTGGTGGCATGGTTGAGTAAGAAGAAAGATTCAGTATCCTTGTCTACTATTGAAGCTAATTATATTGCTACTGCATCTTGCTGTACACAAGTTCTATGGATGAAATAGACATTGAAAGATATCACAGTGTTATGTGATGATCCCATTTCTATTTTCTGTGATAATACACGCACATAATTAACATTTCTAAGAATCCTATGATGCACTCGAGGACAAAGCATATATCTATTAGATATCATTTCTTGAGAGAGAAGGTCATGAAGAACGAAGTCAAGCTTGAGTATGTTCCGACGAAGGATTAGATTGTTGATATTTTCATGAAGCCTCTTCCTAAAGATACTTTTGAGTATCTCTGGGAGAAGTTAGGGGTTATTGCCTCTCCTTTCTTGAACTAGATGCATATGGAGATGCATCAGTCTGGTAGATCTATGGATCTATCTTTCTTCTAGACTGATGTTTTGGTGGCTACCTCTCAGGGGAAGTAGGTAGTATCAGGTGTTGTCATTGCGTGTATTCTTTTATCATGAAAAAGGTGAGATCAATGGAAAATATTATTTTTCCTTTTCCATTGATGTCAAAGGGGGGGAAGAAGCATGTGAAAAAGGAAAGAAAGATTGGGAGAGAAGAAGCATATAAGAGATTATATTCTAAGGGGGAGAAAACATAAAAATGAATTTAGAGCTAGTATGTAGTATTTGATGGTTTTTCACATCATGTGTTTCCATCAATGACAAAGGGGGAGATTGCTACAAGAATGAAAAGAATGAAGGTGTTGTGGAAAGTTTGCAGGTGTTGTCATTGATGTCAACTGATCAACTGGTTATCTACTAGTTGCTGTTGGCTGTATATGTCAAGGATATTGAGAAAATTGTAATAAAGAGATGTTGCATGTGTTTAGTGGTTGCTCCGGGTTTTGGTCCGGATTTGCTTCTGTGATTGTGTGGTTTAGATATGTTGTTCCCGATTGTTAGTAGATGTTATATCCAAATTTTTGGTTGCTGATTCGTTGTATAGTGCAAGTTGTGTTCACCAGTTGTGAACTATGGTTTTCTGTGTTTTTGGTTAAGGTCCGGGAAAAATGTTGTTGGCCCGGATTTCTCTTTGATGAAGTCTTATGACTTGCAGTTCTAGAGTTGTGTTGTGCTGGTTCTATTGAAGATAGTTTCAGCATTTGGAAGATTCATGCTTAATGGTTCTATGTGTTTTATACTGGTTTAGCCGACCTTGTGTGAAATACTACTTTCAAGGATGATGAAGCGTGTTGCATCTTTTTGGGTCCCGTGAAGTGTCTGTTTGGGTCGCCCTCATTCTAATTCCACCCTAGGATGTTTTGGTGCCAACCTAATTTGGATGGCCGACTTTGGATATGTTTCAAAGTTGAAGATGGTATAAATGCAAGATGAGAGAAAGAGAGAGTGAGGCAAGAGCGAAGAAGAAGAGTGAAAAAGAGAAAAGAGAAAGTGCAGTTTTATGCGACATTGATTCTATTTAGCGAGTGTGTGTGTTGAGAGTGTGGTAGATCAATGAAAAGATTAATGCTGAGTTTCTAGATGCAGCGAGCTGAAGGAGAACTCTATCATTCATGCATTTGTGTGAGTAATTATGGTGGAATCCTTTGTTGCATTGGGATTGTATTCTGTTTGTAACAAGTCTTCTTTGTATCTTTGTGGCAGTGAGCCCTTTGAGTTGTAGCCCTGTTGGACAGTGAGTCCTTGTTTTGGATAGCGAGTCCTTATTTCAGGTAGTGAGCCTTGTTTTAGGTAGTGAGCCTTTTTGTAATCGGTTTTGATATTCTCTATAGTGTGAGTTAATCCTCACCGTGTTTTTCCCTTATTAGGTTTTCCAAGTAAATATGGTGTTATTGTGTTTATGTGTTGGATTTATGTTTCTACATTGACATTTGATGATTAATCATTTAAGTAGTAACAAGGATTAGTTCTGGTAATTGAATTAAAGGCTTAATTATGTGACAATTGATTCACCCCACCTCTCAATTGTCCTATTCAACAATGTGACCCTATCTATCCTATGTAGAACCTTTTCTTCTACCTTAAAGATTATGCATGTAATTTTTTTTTATAATTTCATTGAGGATAAAATCAAAATATATCATCCTTAATAAATACTAGAGGACCTCATTGTTATTACATGGGGGGTGGTCGAAACCCATCCACCGTCTATCTCATAAGTTATTCTTTATTCCTCGATGTTAACATTAATGAATTGATGATCTTTTACAAATTTTATACATAGGTTGATTAGTTCTTGGATCTACAAATAACATACATAAATCATTTTTCATTATTTTTTATCTTTCACTTTTTATAAGATACTTTTGTTACATAATATTGGTGAACATTTTCTTTATAATTTTCCCATAAATTTATTTTCCCACTGACTTTAAATCTATGTGAGATGTTATACAATCCAATAATGCTATAATATTCTCAATGCATGATTTTCATATTTCTATTTTTAGGGTTTCTATTAATGCTCAATGCTCTATTTTAATATGTTCAATTTTCCCTATTTTTTTCCCTAAGTTGCAAGAGGATGCCTCGAAATTGAAAAAGGAGTTTGAATGGGTTTATTGTTCTCATGCTATTTTATAAGATTTTTTTACATGTTTCATCAAATGGATGAGGATTTGGAGGTGATGAGGGTTTATATTTGTTGAAAGTAAAAAAATAATGGATCAACACAAATGCAAATAAGAATTATTTCATTTTAATTAAAATTATTAAAAAATTACATGAACTTGCTTTTTGCACATCATGGCATCATGGTTCCTATAATGAAATTACTTCAACTCTTCTAAAATACACTCATAGAATAACTTAGTTGCATTCATGAGAAAATGGACAAAAATGAGTCATGGATTTTTCTTTATGCACATTATAATGCAAGCGTGTTTAGGTTTCCAGTAGTGACCAAGCTTTGGTCTTGGCACTACCAAACCATGAAGCACTCATATTATAACATAAGTACATTATGGATTTTACAACATGAGCATATTATTGGTTATTTCTACTAAAAAATACACTTGGGCCACTTTTGGGCCCCAATGTTTGTGCATGTACCCCATATTCGAATAGAGTACACTTTCCACAAATTTTGAGACCTTTTATCATACTATCTATAGAGTTAAATATCATTTCACATTATTAGAGAAATTTGACATCTTAATTACTTGGTCAAAGCCCTTCTAGATGCTTTTTTGTAGTTAGATATTTTATTTCTTTTCTATAATAGGTAGAACCTCTTACCATTATTTCTACTTTTACCAATTTTTTTAGGGTATTTCCATTTTAAGTGATTTGTAATTCATGATTATCTTAAAAAATGTGAACAATGCTACCCATTGCATGATTTTTCTCTATGTTATGGGTTCCAATGAAATGTTCATTACAATAATAATTGAAGAATAATTTGTTATTACATAAATATCCTTCAATTTTATAAAATAAATTTAATTTATATGTTGAATCCTTGTTTTACTTAAAAAAATTCATTCATCTAGTAGTTCATAGGCACATCAAAGTGGTAGCAAAACATAATGGTGAAAATTGCATGCGCATGTCCTTTTCCATTATGTTTTGGTCCCACTATGATTAGAGTGTCCTAAATGCAATAATTAGATTACAAGTGGTATGTTATTGCATAATTTTATCTCATTACATTACACATCTCAACCCTCATTATGACCAATCCCTATTTATTTAATATTTGATCTATAGAAATGTTATTCATCACCCCATATTAGATCCATGGGTGAACTTGAGAGAGGTTGAAAGGAAATTGAGTGAGTGGAAGAAGCTTCCTACACTAATCTAACGAGGGGAGAGTTACAAAAATTTCCTTTTAACACCTTAAATAGTTATAGTTACAAACATATGAGCATTCAAAAATACTTAAAATTGATAAACTATGCAAACTATAACACAATGTTTACGTGGGAAATCCCTTTTGAGAAAAAACCCACACTCCAATTACACAACTCAATTGTATTATAAAAAATAACACAATTACCATACAAATCTCAGAGCAATGCTCTTTAAGAGTCTTCACACTATGACAAGATTCTGGAGTAGTTCCAACAGTATAACAACATGTCAACAATCTTCAACCTGCCATCATTAAAATCCACTAAGGCATCACCAATTTATAGATGTGCAACATGGGCACCCAAGACTGGACCATGTCACCTCCATAATCACTGCATGTATGCAACAAGAGATGGAGAGCATGCAAGGCGTCCAACTTTACCTACCTATGCAACTATCATAAATGCTTGCCATGTAAGTCATCTGTCATTAACTGCTATGCAACAAAACTGGTCCTCTCAACATGTAGGGAATGAGGGTACATGCAAGAGATTCTCCTCAACATGCGAGGAACCTACAACATGCAAGAGTGACAACTACCAATTATTCACAAGTCCTGATTAGGTAGTTTTCATAGTTGACTCTTGTGACTGTCATAAATTACCATGACAAGATGCCATAGTCTGTCATACTGCATGACAAAAAATTATGACAAATGCCATCAATCTAGCTTAGAATACAATTCCTCCAAAGTGGATTCCTACCTCCACAAAAATATCTTACAACATTTACATGTCACCTTCCATGTAGTATGCCACATCGCTAGTGGGTCCCAAAAAGTGTCTACATAATTGACATGAAAATTAACTTAGAAAATAAATAATTACATCAAATAATAACATTTAAATTCTAGGACTCTAAGGTTGAGACACCTTAAACCCAAAATTCTCTCACTTGTCAAAGACCTATCAAGAGTCATATGAAATTAACTACTCAAGGCCCCAAGGCTCATAAAAAAAAATACCACTTGAAATTCTCTATGCTCACTTGTTTCATTAGTGCATCTACAACATTCACCAAAGTGTCAACCTTCTCCAAATTCACCTTTCCATATTCTACCATATCACAAAAAAATGAAACTGAACATCAATGTACTTTTTTATGGTATGGAAAGTAGGATTCTTTGCTAAGAAAATGACACTCTGGCTGTCACAATAAATAGTAATATGTCCTGCATCTAAACCAATATCAAAACACAATATCTTAAGCCAAATGGTTTCCTTACAAGAATGATTAGCTGCCATATACTTTGCTTCTATCATGGAAAAAGTGACTACAACCTGTTGCTTACTCATCCAACTGATAGAACCACCAAATATCATAAATACATAACCACTGGTGGATCTTCTCCTGTCAACGTCACTTTCCCAATCTGAATCCATGTATCCACAAATATTCATTCAATGCCAAGGTCTAGTAGGATAACCATGAAAATATAGGGAATACTCAAAAGTACCCCTCAAGTACCTGAACACTCTCTTCACTCTATCCCAATGTACCTATTTATGATTAGCCATAACCTAACTAAGGACTCCCACTACTTGGGAAATTTTTGGCCTCGTACAGACCATAACATACATTAAAATACAAACAACACTCAAATATGGTACTCTGGTCATGTCCTCCATCTCAATAGGATATATTGGACAATCTTCTACATAAATATTCATCCCCTACATTACAGGAACAACTAACTATCTATAATCTATCATGTTGAATCTATCCAGCATTGATTTCACATACTTTCTTTGGCTTAACCAAAGCTTGAACTGTTAGCTCTGTATCTCTCGATTTCCATTCCCAGAATATACCTAGCTGCACCTAGGTCTTTCATCTCAGACTATGCTAAAAACTAAGACTTCAAATATGAAATCATGCTTTTACCATTCTCAATAAACACCATATCATCTACATATAAAACTATAATGAGAATATGACCACTATCAAATTTGTAATACAAATAATGGTCAGATTTAGATCTCAAAAATCCAAATGAGAACACATAGGTGTCAAAATTTTGGTACCACATTCTAGGAAGGCTATTTCAAACCATACAAAGACTTTTCAATTTAGAAATAAAATTTCTTTACCTTTAACCATGAAATGATTTGGCTGTGACATATAAATCTCTTCCTCCAAGTCACCATGAAGGAACATTGTTTTCACATCCATCTGTTCCACTTCTAGATCATAAGTTGCTACAAGTGATAACAAGAACTAGATAGATGTCAAATTCACAATAGGTGAGAATATCTCACCATAGTAAATTCTCTCCACTTGAGAATATCCCTTAGCGACCAACTATGCCTCATGCTTCTCAACACTACCACTAGGACCAAACTTATTCTTGAACACTCATTTACAACCAATAGGTTTACGTCCAACATGCAAGGGTACCAAATCCTAAGTCTTATTTTTCTTCAATGCAACGTACCTTCATCCATGGTTTTCATATAAGAATCTACATCACTCATATCCATAGCCTCTCTAACATTCATAGGATTATTAGTGTTGGAAATCAAAGTAAAAATGTAATTGGAATCCAACAAGGAATAATCAAACCTTTTTAGTTGCTACCTTACTCATGTAGACCTCCTCACTTGCTGAGGTTGAGATTCTTCTTCTTCAAAAATTTCATAGTTGCTTGAGATCTCCTCATCATCAGGCCAACAAGAGTGCATAGTTCACCTTTTATCAAAGTAGGTGGAATTTGAACTACCTTCTTCTGTTTCTCCTCTTTCTTTGGGTGTAGCTCAATAGTGGAAGGTTTCATCTCTTTAAAAATTATATTTCTATAGTAGAGAACCTTCTGGGCCACTAGATCCAAAATATTGTACCCCTTCACACCATCACCATAGCTGATGAAGATAAATTTAACTACCTTGCTCTTAAATTTAGACCTCTTCTCAATTAGAACATGAGCATAAGCTTCACAACCAAATTTTTTGAGATGTATCATTGAAGGATTTTACCAAACCATGCCTCCATGGGAATATTTTCAACAAGAGCCAATTTAGGAGACCTATTGATCATATAACATGCAATGGACGTACCTTCAACCAAACTTCTACTCAAGGCCAACACCTCTCATCATACTCCTAGCCTTCTCCATCAACATCTTGTTCATCCTCTCCACAACTCCATTTTTCTATGGGGTGTATGGAGTTGTATTATGTCTCTCAATCCCATGCTCTTTACATAACTTGTCAAATTATTTTGAACATAAATTATTGCCATTATCAATCCTTAAATACTTAATCTTTCTACTAGTTTTATTTTCAACCAAGGCCTTAAACTCCTTAAACCGACTAAAAACATCAGATTTTCTCTTGAGAAAATAAATAAATGTCCTTCTATTGTAATCATCTAAGAAAGAAACAAAATATATAGATTTTGATAATGAAGGAATATTCATGGGACCAAATAGATTTGCATGAACGTAGTCCAAAACCTTAAAAGACTATGGGAATTGCAAAAAAAAGAAACATACTGTTGCTTTCCATACATACAATGTTCATAAAATTCAAACTCAAGATTATAATCATCAAGGCCTTCAACAAAGCTCTTATTTTTCAGGGCTCTAAGACCCTTCTCACCAATATGACCAAGTTGTTGGTACCATAATATTATCTTCTCTACAATAAGCTTCATTTCCAAGGAATGAGAGCTCTTAGGTACCTAAAATGCATGACCATCTGATGTAGCTACTACAAGCTCTTATTCTCTACACAATCTGATAGTGAGGATGAAGAATCCAAAGGTCTCTTCTTTGGTACATCATAAGAACTATTGCACTAAACCATGCATGCATATGAATTGTACAAGGCGTCAATCTGAACACCCTTAGCCAACACCATAACTTCTCTTGTCATCTTGCATCCTCCACTTGAGAAAATAAATTATACCCCCAAATCATTCAGTTTACTCACATAGAGTAGGTTTCATGCCAAGCCCGAGATATACAAGACACCATCAATCCCCTTTACTCTTCCATTAGGGAATATGATTTTGACTCTTCCATGACCAACAATCTTCATGTGAGAGTCATCAACCAAGTACACCTTCCCACCATCATACTCAACATACTTTGAGAACCAACCTCTCTATGAGGTCATGTGGAAAGAATATCCTGAGTCTATCAACCACACATATTTCAATGCATGGGTTGCCAAGGCTGCAACAAATGCATCTCCATCATCTTGAGAGGATTTATCAAAGTAAAAATATGAGAAACACTTTTTTCCTTTCTTCTTCTTCTCTTCCTTGCACTCTTTTTTGAAATGGCCAGATTTTCCACAATTCCAACATTTTTCCTTGGACTTGCCAGGAGACTTAGATCTCCCTAAAGATTTTTATTTTGACTTCTTGTCCTTCTTCTTGGCTTTGTCTTTTAATCTAACATGAACAAAAAGGGCCTCCTTATCCATCTTGGAAGACTTCCTCTACATTTCTTCAGACAAAAGCAAAGCAACCACCTCATCCATCTTGAAACTGGTGGTGGTACTCCCAATGGCCATTACCAAGTGATCCCATGAGTTCGGTAAATAACACAATAGAAGCATGCATCAATCCTAGTTTTCAATCTTATCTCCAACAAAACCTAATTGAGCTATCGACATGTTAAACATATTCAAGTGATTTTCCAAAGATCCTCCATCTTCCATCTTCAGAGATAGCCACATGCTCATAGGCTGGTCTAGCGAGTGCTCGTCTTGCTGGCTATTGTGGGTCAAGACATACCCCTACTCTATCTTGTGTAGAGCCCCAACCTATACCCTAGAAGTCCCACATATCAAAATAGTTTGGGAATTTATTGAGGATAAACTCGTAGTAGAGTTTCCTCAAAAAATATTACAGGACCTCATTATTGTTGCATGGAGGATGGTCAAAAACCATCTACCACCTTTGCCAAAAATGGTTCTTTATCCCTTGGTGATTGCACCAATGGATAGGGAACCTCTTGCTTGAAGGGTGTAGAGGTTGATTTTTCGTGGCTTTGTGAAAAGGGAACACAAGTCAAATTTTGTAATTTTTTCATCTTTGACTTGTTTATAAGATAATTTATCTGCATAGAATTGTCTAAAATCTCTCCTCTTATCTGACCAAGTAGTTATTTGCTTGCTAATTGAATCTACATTTGATAACATCAATTCAAGAGATTGAGCAAGCGTGGCTCTATGTGAGGTTGAATTTGTAGGATCTTTCAACCTTACAATTATGTCCTCAATTTGTTTTTTGTTATTTTCAACTTGCCCCATTAAATTTTCATGTGTTCCAGGGACATATTGAGGAATTACTAGAGGTGTTTGTTGGGTTTGTTGTTCATCAGGTATTTGGTGTTGACGTCATTCAATATTTTGAGGAGAAGGAGGTTCATTATCAATTCCTGTAAATTAAATAAATTTACATCAAAAAACATATTAAATCTACCTATTACTAACAAATTCACACAAAAAAAATCAAAACTTACTCCTTTGACCTTCCCGATGTCGTGGTGGCATTTTGGTGAAGATTCAACAATGATTTGACAAAGAAATTGGTCTCCAATAACATGAGTGCGCTCTTGAGGGTTTTTAGGTTGCAGGTTTGAAGGAACTTGTAGAAAATAAGAATGATGAAATGTTGCTTTTTTTGTTTATATGAGTTAAAATGTGAGTGCATTGTAATGCGAGCACGTTGTAACACGCTTGCATTACTTTTGGTTGATAAAACTCAAACCTTGAGCCTATTGGTTTTATATTTTCAGGTAATCACATTGATTAAATTCCATTTCCACACAACCCTGGGATGTACCCTCAAGCTAGAAAACTTATAGGTACTATTCTTACACTACAAACCCCTTTCGAGTTGTGTTACAAATTATCTTAAGCTTCGGTATGAAGGAAAGATTCAAATTGAAGGACCTTCTAGATGGAAATCCAATGTCCGAGCTTGCAAGTAACAAACCTGACCACAAATAATCCAAGTACCATATTGAAGCACAACTTGGGAATGATCAACTGACTTGAATTTGCAAGACACATAGCCTTTCCCTAACCCTCTTAGGGCCTCTATTTCCCAACCTCTATTTTCCCAATTGATTTTGGCCCATTTATATAAAAAAGATTCAGATGGTATTTCCTCTTAGGAAAAATAAAATGAAAGATCTATGTTGACATTCAACAATGTAGTCTATCACATCATTGGGAAGTATAAATTCTAAGCTTTTACCTGCTTCCCCATGTGTAGGCTCCTTCATTTCATGATCGAAATTTTTTTCTTTGTCTTCTCTGGAAGGTTCAAAAGGTTGGACAACATTTTCACCCATTAACTCCACACCATCTATTGAAGAACCCATATCAATAATATTTTCTTTTGAAGTACCAGACTCCTCAGTCTAGGAATCAACCTTCTCTCTGATCGCTTGTCATGCCTTGACCTTCAGTCTCACCCACCCTCATTTACCTTTTTGTCTAGGAATGCGTGTTAGAGTAAAAGGTTTATTTCACTTAATTAGTTTAAATTAAGTCACCTTTTATTCCTTTCTTACGATTCACTTAGTTATGCATTGTAGGTATTTAATAATCATTTTAATTATTAAATACATTTTCCCTTTAGGGTTTCTTTAGGCTTGCACAATCTCCTTTTATAAGGATTGATCATTGTATTTTATTTGATTCTCTCTCTAAATAATATACTCTTAATTTTTAGAGCCATTCTTTCTTTGCCTCCATTCTTCTCTTGTGATAGGTATTTTTTCATGTAGGTGTTCTTGGGTTCTGTGAAGTTGGATTTATCAACTTCTACATGGTATCAGAGCGCGGACCTGCTGCTGCCTGTTCTTGTTTTTGAAGATCTTTGGAGCTTCAAGGGTTTGGGTTTTGATTTTTTGATCTAGGGAATACCTTTTTTATTTGGTGTAGTTTGAGCCCAAACCAAACTCATGGTTGCGCTCAGGAGGCCGTTTCCAAGTTTTTTGATATAAAACTTGACCAGTTTCGGTGCAGTTGGCTTTAAAGGCAATTTTTTTTTGCCCTAGGGCCATACAAGCCCCAGGGCACATTTCTCGAGGCAAAAAAAAAAACGTTTTTAAAAGCTCTTCCCATATAAACTGGGTCCGTCGTCACCCTGTAGCCAAGCGGCCACCAGCAGAGGCGGCGGCTGCCAGCAATAGCCGCCGGGCCGCCACCTCCACCGGCTGACTGCCCAGTCATCGCCGACCGGCCACCGACCCACCACCAGAGCTCCACTGCCGCCCCACCGTTCGCCCAGCCACTGCCTATGAACCACCAGAGTGCCACCAGGGCCCCCTTTTTAAAGCTTTTTTTGACCTCTTTGGGAAAATCAGGTGTAAAATGGTCATTCGGGCTCCGTTTTTCAAAAACGAGATATCACCGGAAAGCTGATTCAAAGCCGGATCCAGTGGTGCAAATTTTTTTTTTGATTTTTCCCTTTTTTAGTCTTTTTTGCTAGTCAAATTCAACACTTGTGTTTTTCACTCTGGAGGGCGTAACTTTTGCATCTGAACTTCATTTTTCGAAAACAAATAAGCGTTGGAAAGGTGTTCGGGTGCTCTTTTCAGATCTATAGCTTAATTCATCAGAAAATATACCAGGTACATAGAACATTGTTTGAAGCATATTTTTCTTTTTCAAGATTTTTCACTTTAAAAATTATACTGGGGTTTGGGTTCTTGTGTTGTGGGGGATGTATTTTTCTTTCTATAATTTACATCAGAAAACCAGAAACCTAAAACATAAAACACATTTCAAAACTCATTCATAATGGTGGAGTCATCTTCTGTTGAGTGCCTTACCCCACACAATTATCACACTTGGAAGGCACATATGACCAAACTTCTCATGTCAAAAGGGTTGTGGTCGTGTTTGGATGAAGTTCAACCTCAGTTGCAATGGCAGTTTGAGATCTTTCAACACAGGAATAGAATGGATGAGGCCATGGGTTTGTTATCCTTGCATGTTTCAGATAGTCTTCTATTCCATCTAGAGGGGTGTGCAACTCCTTGAGCTATGTGGTTGAAGTTTCAAACTCTATTTAGCACCATTAATCAGTTTCAAGCTCTTCAGATTGAGGCCGAATTGACTTCCTTAGTACCTGATTCATATCCTACCATTGAGGATTTTCTGATGAAGTTTAAATCATTGAGATCATTGTTACAGGGTTGTGGTAAGAAAAAAGTAGATGATGAGTGCATTTACTTGATTCTTTCTAAACTTCAAGGTTCTTTTCAGATATTCTCTTCCACATTTTATTCCACCATGGATGCCTTGGGTGCCCGACATACCATGCCTACTTTTGAGGTGTTTTGTGATCGGTTGATAGGAGAGTGGGCCAAGTTATCACAATTGGATGCTCTCTCAGGATCTAAGAACCAAGCATTGGTAGCTCAGACATCTAAGGGGAAACAAAAACAAAAATTGAAGCCCAAGATAGATTCAGCTAGTAGTGAGAATTCCTCCAAGCCACCTCTTAAGTCTAGTTCAAAACCATAGTCCAATCCTAAACATGGAAAATATTCTAAGTCTGGCGAGTCTTCCTCCAAGACTAAGAAGAAATCAGGAGATCCTTACAGTTTCTGTGGCAAGGATGGACATCCAGTTTCCAAGTGTTGGAAATGATTAGAGGCTTTAGAGGAAGCCATGCAGAAGCATCATATCACCTCACCTCAACCTCCTTCTCCACCCATGGGGAAAGGTCATGCTCTTTCTGCATGAGCATTATCTTTAGGGTCCACTTGGATTCTAGATTTTGGTGCTTCTCACCATATGCCACACACAGAGGATTTGTCACTGCACTTGCCCCTACTGGTACTACACACATTGCAGTTGGTGACTCAGCACAAATTTTAGTTAAGGGTTCAGGTACTATTTCTTTGGATGGTGGTTGTCTTCAGGATGTGCTTCTTGTTCCTGACATTTCGAGAAACCTTCTTTCCATTTATCAGATTTGGCATTCTGGCTCTGGTGAGATAGTTGAGTTCTTACCACATGATGTGGTTATTCAAAACCTTCATGATCTTGATTTGGTTGTGGCTACTGGAAGTGTGGATTATGCATCTCTCTTATACATATTTGATTGCTTTGAGAGTTCAAACACTTTAGATTCCTCTCTTATAGCACATGTAGACTTAGTGAGCAGACTTTGGCATGAGCATTTTCGCCATGTCAATTATAGATATCTATAGCAGATGAATACTTAGGCACTTTTGATTGGGCTTCCTCATATTTCCTATATTGATGGTGTATGTCGAGGTTGTGCTCTTGGTAAACATCACCAGGATCCTTTTCCTAAGGGTTGAGCCACACATGCTAAGGCACCCCTGGAGTTGGTAAACAATGATCTTATGTCCTTTATGACTCCTTTTTTAGGGGCCCAATATGTGCTCACTTTTATTGATGACTTCTCCAGATGCACATGGGTGTAATTTCTTAAGTACAAGTATGATGTCTTTGATTCATTCAGGATCTTTAAGACATTTGTGGAGAAGAAATCTGGACTTTCTATTAGGAGGATACACATAGATAATGGGGAGGAGTATGTTAATCAGGATTTCAAGTATTTTTGCAATAAGCACGGTTTGCAGCATCAGTTTACAGTACCTTACACCCCTTAGCAGAATGGTGTTGCTGAGAGAAAGAACAAAACCTTACGGGAGATGACAAATTGTATGATACAGTCTCGAGCCACGAGTTCTTCATTTTGGGCTAAGGCAGTAAATTGTGCCAATTATATTTAGAATCAAATGCCTCATAAGGCATTGTGACATATGACTCTTGAGGAGGCTTGGACTCATGTCAAGCCTGATGTTTCTACGTTCTGAGTTTTTGGTAGTGAGGCTTAGGCATTTATTCTCAATGCTCAGCGAAAAGCCATGGAGAGGAAGAGCCGACCACTCATATTTGTTGGCTACTGTGAGGATGTTAAGGCGTATAGGTTTTTTGATCCTGATTCTAGAGAGGTCTTTTTTTAGCAAGATATCCAGTTTGATGAGCGCTTTCCTTTGATGGATTCTCCATCACCAGCTTCTCCCTCACTGCCTACTCCCTCTTCATCTCTTGAGGATGATGCAGATGATGATCCACCATATCCACCACCACCAACTGCTCAAAATTTTCCTAGGTGGGCCTGTGTTACTGTTGAGGCAGCTGGTTCTTTGGCAGGTGATCCTTCTGATACTCATCGTACTCGTGCTCAAACATTTGGTTCTAATCTTTTGAGTCATGCCATTTCGGATAATCCTCAAATTTTTTTAGAGGTGACAGGTCACCTTGAGTGGGATAGGGCCATGGATGAGGAGTATAGTATTCTTCTTTGATGAAGAATCATACTTGGGATCTTTGTCCTCTTCCTAAGGGAAGAAAGTTGGTTTGGTGCAAGTGGTTTTACCATACCAAGTATGTTGTAGATGGTTCGATTGATAAGTATAAGGCATGTCTTGTTGTGAAGGGGTTTTATTAGGTAGAGGGTATTGACTACTTTGAGACCTTTTCTCTTGTCACCAAGATGAATTCTATTCACTTTGTACTTTCACTTACAGCTTCACTGGGATGGATAGTGTTTCAGATGGATGTGAAGAGTGCATTCTTACATGGAGACCTACATGAGGAGATCTATATGGAAAAACCTCAGGGTTTTGTGTAGGACTCTTCCTTGGTTTGTAGACTTCAACGTTCATTATATGGTCTCAAACAAGCCCCTCGAGCTTGGTATGCGAAGATGGACTCTTTCTTGCTTTCCTCTCACTTCACACGTTGTCATTCCAATCACACAGTGTACATTCAGCGTCAGGAGGGTGATCTTTTGATTCTTGTGCTATATGTAGATGATCTCATTCTTACATGTAGCTCATCCTCCATGATTCAGAGTGTTCAAAGAGCTTTGATGGAGCAGTTTGAGATGACAAATCTTGACCTTCTGCATTTTTTTCTAGGTCTATAGGTTATTTAGTCTTCAGATGGGATTTCTATATTTCAGTAGAAGTATGCTCTTGATATCCTTCAATGATTTGGCATGCTTGATTGCAAGCCCGCCCCCATGCCATTTCAGTCAAGTGTTGTTTTTTCTTCCACTTGTACAACTCCTTCAGTGGATTCTACTTTATACAGGTAGTTGGTTGGCAGTTTGTTGTACCTAACACATTTCTATCCTGATCTTTCCTTTGTGGTTGGCCTTGTCTCTCGGTTCTCACATGATCCTCATGAGAGCCATTGAAAAGTAGCCAAACGTATCTTGAGGTACATTTGGGGCACCACACATTATGACATTCACTACACTTTAGGATCCCCTCACATTATTGGCTTCACTGACTCAGATTGGGCTGGTGATGTCAATGATTGAAAGTCTACTTCTGGCTTTGTTTTTTTCCTTGGTTTTGGTCCTATCACATGGTCTTGCAAGAAGCAGTCTGCTATTGCATTATCATCTACAAAGGTTGAGTACCGAGTAGTAGTGTTAGCTAGTTAGGAGATTCTATAGCTTCGATAGTTGATGATAGAGTTTGGGTTTCCTCCTGATAGTCCCACTATTCTTTGGTGTGACAATCAAAGTGCCATTCACATTTCCTGCAACCTAGTGGAGCATCAGTGGACTAAGCACATTGAGATCCACATGCACTTCACCAGGTAGTTGATTTAGGATGGTTCTCTCATCTTGGAGTACATTCCTACAGAGGAGAAGGTTGCAGACATCTTCACTAAACCTTTGGCATCACCGCGCTATCTTCAGTTGCGCTCCATGCTCAGGGTGAAGGAAGTTGTCCTTGGGGGGTCTCTGTGAGGCCTTCCTTCCTTCATGTTTTTTTTCAGCATGTTTCTTCATCTCTTTTTGGAGAGGATTTTTTTCCCATCGGGTTTTCTCGTTTACTCCGCTTTAGAGAGATTTGGTTGTATTCAGGTACTTGATCAGGCCTAATTGTCGGGACCCTTGTTTTCTTTCTAGCTTGTAGTTGCATTGCTTTCATGCATTTAGTTTGTAGCTACTCCCTAAGTTCATCTTAAGGGGGGGTGTTAGAGTAAAAGGTTTATTTCACTTAATTAGTTTAAATTAAGTCACCTTTTATTCCTTTCTTAAGACTCACTTAGTTATGCATTGTAGGTATTTAATAATTATTTTAATTATTAAATACATTTTCCCTTTAGGGTTGCACAATCTCCTTTTATAAGGATTGATCATTGTATTTTATTTGATTCCCTCTCTGAATAATATACTCTTAATTTTCAGAGCCATTCTTGCTTTGCCTCCATTCTTCTCTTGTGACAGGTATTTTTGCATGCAGGTGTTTTTGGGTTATGTGAAGTTGGATTTATCAACTTCTACAATGCGTGGTCCAACTTTTGCTTCTTTGTAGATTTTTGGCTGCTTCCTATATAGAAATTTTCCATGGTCTACAAGGGTTTGGACTTTGGTGGAACCCCTAAAATTCTTTGCATTCCATTGGTATAATTTTTCAAAAAACTGGCTGTTCTCATGACCTAGGGCTTAGGTTTCACTTATTATCATGTCTAAAGGTTTTGAGTTGCTAAAACCCTTTCCAAAAAATCCTGTCTGAATCCTTTGCAACTGTTATGTTTTGTCATTGACCTTTCTTCACCGATTCTTGATCACTCAAGTCGTGACTTATTCCTTTTAACTCGTCTTGTTACCGGTCCCAAGGTCCTAATAATCCCAGTTATCACCTGTCACTTTATTAAAAAATGTTTTCTTATGTTATGCAGGTTGAAATTCCTCAAGTATTTGCTATATGGTCCTAAGTCTGAGTTAAAATTTTCATCATTTGCCTAATGCCCCAAGTTAATACCTTATGTCCCCATCCATTGTTTACCAAGCAGTGGCCCCCTTTTTAAGAACTAACAATTTGCATTTGTAGAATCCCTGCTTTATAAGGAGCATAAAATCTATGCAATCAAATCTGGACCACTCCCCGTGCCCCCACTCAGTTTTATTTCCCATTAAAATAGTCTTACAGACTAGCGAGTGAGTGCCAAGTGTCCTCTTGTAGTGGCGAGCCTGACATCTTTTAGAATCAGCAAGCGACAGTTTGAAGTAATCAACGGTGGATATTAAATGACGTGGCTGCATCTAGGCCATTCCCCGCTTCCCTGTTTAATTTTATTTTTCATTAAAATAATATCATGTGGCAGTAGGCAGGTGACATGTGTCCTCTTATTAGAGGTACCCACTAAGATTTGAAGGAAGTGATCACTCTGGCTTAATGAGATCGATGGTAGAGGATGGGTGACGTGGGTCAATCTTGACCACTCCTCGCCATCCCGTGGGGGACCCACCTCTGCTTCCCATCTCTCAATGGGGGAGTGGGAGAGCACCACGTGGAGTCATTTGAATGATAGAAGAAAAAGTATAAAGGTAGAAATATTAATGAATATTTTAGTGTGCAAGGGTGCGGATGGTAAAGTCCTTGTTACTAAAGGGGATTTATAAGCACGTGTTTTAAAAACAAATGAGATCTTTTAATCTTGACCATCAGTTGTGTCTGAGAGTTATGAGTATAGGAAGGTGGTCTTATAGTAAATAACACACATGTTAAGGGCTTGAGATTTAATTAAAACCCTTCCCCGCCTCCCTGTTGCTAAAAGTTGCAAGTGGGTTAAGACTAATGGGGACGTGGGGAAGATGACATGTGGGTTTTCCTAACAACGGTAGATGGTGGAGCCCATGGATGACTTGGATCTTGGGTCCACATGGATTATTTCTGATTGGTCAATGCAAGTGGAGGTCTACAATAAAATTTTTCAAATATTTTTGACTTCATCTGGATCGTCCATCCGTCCATCTCACTGTGCGATCAACGACTAACATTCAAAGTTGAGTTTGAGTTGAGTCTCAAGCCATTTTGGTTTGCGTGAGCGAACCATAATGGTAGACAAGATGTAGATCTACTAAATTGGAGGGTTTTAAGCCATTAAAACCTATTTTAAAGCATAATTGAAGATTGTCAAAAGCATTCTGCACATTCAAGGAGCTCCTGTTGCAATTTTTAGGCTTGTTTGGTGATGAAATTAGGATTTTTGAGTGTCTTGCAAACCAGTAAGTAAAAATAATTCCTTTCTTCTAAAAATGCTTAGGACTTGATAAATTGCATTCGCTCAATCAATCTACCATTAGGCTTTCATTTTTCATGCATTTCTTTTAAGGTTTGACGAAGTTCTAAGAAATTAGCTTGTCTGGTTTACTATTTTCTAAGTCAAAATCGTGCTTAAGCTATAATTTTCTAATTTGCTGAAAGAAACCCTAGAGTCATGGCCCCAAAAGTGAAAGCATCCTCATCTAAAGGAGATGCCTCTGGTTCAAAACTTCCCCTCAAACCTATAGTCAAAGACTTAACTGACTAGTTACAACCGTTGACCTTTGAAAAACATAAGGGTCAACCACTATTCCAAGGGAAACAAATTGTTGAGGGACTGGTAGATAAGTAGACTGCTATCAAAGATGCTACATTTCCTTTCACTGGATGGGAAATGTTCAGTGGCTAGTTTGGGAAGAGAAATTGTGGTATTCCAGTAGGAAACCCATGGAATCTAGATTTGGGAAAATTAGTTGTGCCAAATGTCTATATGGACGTTGACTTATTGAAAGTAGTGGCCACCAACTATGATCCAGTCATAAGGACTATGAGAGATTTTGATGGAGTTGATATGGTCAAAGTCACAAGGGAAGAGATTGTAGAAGTTTTCAAACTCACTGAGTGGAGTGAGGACATCGTGCCCATTAATGAGAAGGTTCTTAGGGTAGAATATGAAAAGGTTAGATACTTATTCAAGATCTCAATATTGCCAAAATTTCTGGCATTTGTTGATGGCCGAAGGATTACATTGGGCCCATCAGACAAGGAGCCCTACCTAGTTAGCTATTTTGTGTCCTATTTTCAAAAGAATTTCTATTCCATCTGCCAAATCATTAGTTATGACCCAGTCACAGGTATGCCCATGGCCTGGATGTACATGGAAACACATATCCAACATCCCCAATACTGCACAGTATATGATTATGGAGGATACCTAGCCGAAAAAATTCATGAAGGTTTGGTGAGGTTGAAGAAATGAGAAGTTGGAGTCAAATTCTGTTGGTACTCATTGTTTATGCATATGCTTTTTTTTGAAGGTGCAAATTATTTTGGAAAAGATATGACACTGGAAAGGATGGAGGGTGACTTGGAGTTGCCTATCCAATGTTGGACTACTATCCTAGACAAGGATGACAAAAAAATTGATTATGTGGTCTTTGAGAATCTATTTGCCTCCAAGTTGAGGAGGGTTTTGATTATGAACATGCCAAGGATTCCCAAATCCTTGCATGATTTCTTGAGGCCCAAGGATAGGAGACTTGAATTAGGTGTTGATCACAACTGTGGAGACATTATTCCCTATCCCACTTATATAATTTTGAGAGTATATGGTACAATATCTCACCCCATTTTCTGCCCAAGGATGTGCCAGAGAGAATTGGATTTCTTGAAGTGATGTGGTAGCTTGGAGATGTGGAAAATAAACATTTGAAAGATTAGGGAAAAGGAAGCTTCTTTCCTTCATATACTTTCTTTTCCGATTTTGTGATGATCAAGGGAGGATGGGATCATATAAATGATATTCTTAAACCATTGAATATGAGGAGAATAGGGGAAAGGACTCATGATCTTGAAGGATTTATGGCTCGGTTAAAGATACAAAATAGGAGTTTGAAGTTTATCCATAACTTCCATTTCCCTGAGGATATGATCAAGAAATTTTTTGATCCTTTAAAGTAGAAAGATAGAAAAGAAAAGTGGATAGCTTTTGATAAAATGTAGAGAAAAATAAGGGAGAACCTGATCCAAAATTAACTGCTCTCACTGAAATTCCCAATGAGATGCAAAGAATGGAATATATGTTTCAGAATTTTGAGATAGTGGTTGGTCACCTAAAAGGTGAGAAGATAATTCAGGACAAAGGGAAATCTCCTATTGAAGAGGAACAAGGTGGAGGAGAGATCCCTAATATGGAGGAAAGGCTAGCATATCAACCTCCTAAGGAACATAAAATGATTGTTTTCACAAGGAGGAAGAATAAAGCAAAGAAAAAGGATACAACTGCTGCTTCCTTTCAACAAGAGAAGCAAAGAGCCCCTTCACCAGTGCCATAGATTCCTCCACCATCTCCCCCTAGGTCAATGGGACCTAAGATTGTTGAAATTGACCCCCCACCTATGCATTCATCACTACCAAGGCCACCACCTCAGAAGAAGCAAAGAGTGGAATATGCTAGCTTGGTTGATTATGAAGATGACTCTGATGATGAAATCCGAGTATCAGAGGAAGAAATGCAACAAGGAATTCCTTCTGCACCAAGGGAAATAGTACCACAACAGCTGGGTTTAAGGTTGAGCAAAGCTGACCTTACTATAATAAATAATACTGATGATGCCAGGATTGAGGCATGTAAAAAATTCCTTGATGATGAATCTTTTGTGAAATCTAAGGCTTCCATGGAGTTTTCCTATAGAGCTAAGAAGGATGAATATGTCAATAATGTTGCATTGAAAATAAGTCTCCACCCAGAGTTACCTGATGCAACCATTCAAGCATAGGTTATAAAAGAAATGAAAGAAAAATTTCAAGGAATGACTACATCTGAAGGCAAAGAGCTAGTGAGGAAGAGTGGTGTCTTGCTATTGCCAGAATGGGACTTAGCCTTTGCGATTGATTTTGATATAGTAAAAGGATGTGATAGACCCCTTTACAATTCTAAGGAGGAAGCCACCATAGCACTGCAAGGATCTACATTTAGTGAGCAGTGGGATACACTGGCCATATGGGACCTAGCCCGAAACACAAAGAAGCCTGACATTATGGAGCTTGCTTCAGATTATAGGGGATGCCTGATAATAAAGAGGGTATCTGACACATCGGATATTGAAGTTGCAACAATGTTAGTAAATGTCTACACAATTCACAAAAGCAATAGTGGAATCAATGACTATAGAGAAAGAGCAATTCAGAAAGGAATACAATGATTTGTTGCTTGATTATGGAAAGAATCAACAATAAACAATGCAACTACAAACAAAATTGTCATTGTTAAAAGAGAAATTGCAAAATTTGCAATCAGGGGAACCAATGCAAATTGATGCTACTTCTCTTGCTTCTTCACATGAGCCTACACCTGTTGTTTCAACACCTCCAACAAGTTCTTCATGGGAAATTGTGCCCTACAGTATGGGAAGTGTGCCCATCTCAATTGAAGAGCCTACTACAACAAGTGTACAACTGGCAGAGGATGTCAACAAGGAAAAGCTACTTGAACAACCGAAGGAGTATAAAGATAAATGTGACAAAAATGATAGAGACATATTTTTTAGCACTATGAAGATTGTCACTATAGTTTTGGAACATCTAAATAGAGGGGTGATCAATAATTAGCATCCATGCTAATTATTTTGCCATGAAGGACTCCATTAACAATTTTGATATTGATAAGGAGGTGGCAATTCCTCTCATGGAAACATGGATTGCAAGACTTCAGGAGTTGAGAATGATGGCTGTGGGAGCACACATCATGTTAATGTACCTGATAAGCTCAAACCAACCATCAAGACTATGAATGGAATTCAGGAATTCAAGGGAAAGATTGAGCCCTTGGAGGAAAAGATTAGGGAGTTACTTAAGAATTTTCATGAGATGAATCATTTTCTTCTCCCTTCCATATTAAAATATGATGGTAATATCAAACCCTACAAGATTGGAGAAAGGAAGTAGATGAGGTGATTGCGAAGCAAGCAACTTTGATTTACCATGGAAATGATATGAGCATGCTGAAGAAAAACATGGATATGCTTTCTCATGCAAGAGTTGTTATGGAATAATTTGACAAAGAAGCAAACCAGGTGGTGACCAAGTATGCTCCTTATAGAACAAAGGCTGATGAAATCATAAAATTCAATTGGCCTATAGAAGAGGAATTCCAAGCTTGGAAAGATGAATATTTGGATGTTTTGGAAGATTGAGCTGCAACTATTAGATGGCATTACAATTTTGGCTTGGTGAGTCTGCAGCCATGGTGAATAACAGGTGGGAGAAGCATAATGGATAGCATGGAACCAGTACAAATTAGGATTTTTCTAAAGTATGGATGAAATATTGTCTTCTCCCCAATTTGAAATTGATGACAAGGTTGCAGACATGGACAATTTTCTTGTCTTTTCTATTTATACTTTCTATGCTTTCTTTCATCTTTGCTTGGTGTTCGTGGACACATATTTGGAGCATGTGGATATTGTCAAATCGGCCCAAAGTCGCCTTTTGGAAGGTGGGACTTGACCTTCATCAACAAATGAAAATAACTTTTGTCTCATATAACATTTCCCTCCATTTGAGAATGCAAATATAATTGCAAAGGGAATGTATTTTGTAATGGTCCAATAAGAAAGGGACATGTTTACTTTCTGGCCCGAAGCTTGTTTGCTCCTTTGTTTCTATACGAAGGAATTCAAGGCCAGAAGTACGGGTTCATTGTTTTGTAATTGATCATAGAGAACATTGCAAAGAGAATAATGAGCGTTTCAGAGTTTTGTCTTAGGTTTTGATTCTATCAATGCATATGCAATTTTGATAGCAATACTGTGGTATAATACAAAATGGTGCAAATTCGAAGCCATTTTCTCTCCTATGTACTTATTTCATGAATTATGAATAATATAATCAAGGATTATCTTACTTGTCTTCATTGATTTCCAATGGGTGTGCGGTTTTGTTTTTGCTTGATAATTTAAAGAAATAATGCAAATGCTTGAGTGAAGCTATAGGTTTATATAAATTGAGTACTAGGGTATTAGTAAGAAGTCATGGTTGAGAATATAATGTTGAAATACTGCAATGTAGTAATGCCAAAGCTTAAATGATGTTGTGTTAAATTGTTATCAGATTGTATAGGTTTTGAGATTGACTCCGTTTCTAGGATGAGGCACTGATCTAAGTAGGTGCTCATGTTACATTGTGTTGGTCAATTTGGCATCAAATCAAATTCTTATAAATAAACTTTTCAAATGAGTTACAATTGTTATTATTTTGTGTTAAGTTTCACCATTCTCATGCTTTGAATGTTGAGTGTTGTTAAGGAGCAACCAATTTCTTTGATTCATTCCATTTGTTGAGCTATTACATGATAATTATTTGTTGTTTGCAATGTATTCAGTCATTAGGTGCAAAGATCTTTAAATACATTGTGGGATTACCCTCCCGTGTCTTGCAGAGCCCAAAGTGTAGGAGGAAAGCATTGCTGCTTTCACTCGTTCGTTGGCTAATCCCTTCTGGTTGCTGAGAATTGGAAATGACAAAGTCCATAGGCTTCCTAGAAGATCAACTTGGTTCTTGAAAAACAACCAACAAACTCTCTCTGTATTGCTTTCCAAAACTTTCGCCTTCCGCTCTCTCTACATTTAATGAATTTTTCATGCTCTTTATAGTTTTTGACATATGCACAATCACATTTCCAAAAAAGTATACACTACATTGAAACTTTTTTAAGGACTAGGTTTTGCCACATTCATAATTTAAAAAATGCATCTTTTGGTTTTCACTTAATTAAACATAATCCTTAAAGCTTAACTTAAACTCAAAATTATCAATTTACTTAAATTCTTCAATATTTTATTATTTTTAACTATCCAATTTCAAAATAATTATTGATGATACTGCCCTTGGAGATGTGTGGGTGGACCCTAATGGTCAGGTTCCACTCTTTATTCCATTGCATTAGCTACCTAATGTTCTATGAACTTTGTCTTTTATTTTTATTCATCTTTCTTTAAGATTTGATCTTGTGAGATTTTGTGGGTGTGCCATTCTATCACCCTACCTTTTCTAATAAAATATCATACTATTTTAATATTAGATAAGATTATTCTTAAAATAAAAAATAAAAGAATAATCATTGCTTTACACAAAATTCATTTAATAATTTTTTGTCTCTAAGCTTTCCTTATCTTGTTCAAGTGCAGCCAAAGGGGAAGAAACAAAGTCTAAATAGGACCAAATTAAGGATTGAAAATTATTATAGGTAGTACAAGTAAGAAACCGTTTGACAAAGATTTTTAGCAGCCAGCTCCTTTACCGAAAAGACCTCCTACGGAATATTCGTTTGGATATGCCCTTGGGTGGAACAATGTCTGTGAGGAGCATCATATTTTGCTTGGCTGTAAATTTCTGGCCTTAAATCTATTTCACTCACAGAATAAGAATATCACTGATCGCCCATTGCCCATTCAAGCTCTTCACTATCAGTAAACAATCAAGACAAAAAGAATCGCATCTTCAAAATGCAGAGGAATGTAGTGCTTTTTTGATCATCATCTATCTGGACGAGGTATATACTGCTTTTTCTTAGGATATCCTTTTTTGTTAAGCTATTTATGTCTCTCTGCAATGCTGTGAATATGGTGTGGATAACTGTTTTTAGTTTCTGTGCTTAGCATTTGCTGAGCAGCTCTCTTTTGGCTGAAAAGAATACAGATTTATCAGGGGATTAGGAAATTGATAGTGTGGTCTCTGTTATCTAGTGTGAATCTGATTCTGCCAAAGGAGAATTGCTCTCCAACTGCTACGCACAAATTTGTTCATTAATTTTTACTGGTTAGATTTTCTATGCTACAGTTTTATAGCTTTGGGTTTTAGGGAGACCAGATGAAAACAAACATATATCATTATTATAGTTCAGAGGATAGAGGCTTTCTTTTTAATTATAGTTTTGTAGATCCTGGAAAATTCTTAAAATAAGAGATAGAAATTTTAATATATCTTGAAAAGTAAACCTAGGTGGTGGGAAATTTGATAAACAAGAAATGCTCTTTAGAAACCTATAAATTATATACATTTGTTCAAAATTTCAAGAAATTAATAATGTTTGAAAATTTTGTGTTCTTAAAGAGGGGTTGTAAGTTTGGTAGGGTATGTACATTTTGTATTAGGTGCATAGGTGCCTTCCACATATTTGGAGTACTGGGTAGTCATATATTATAAATCACGTGTAGGCTCAAACCCAGATCGTCCAATATCATATACTATAAAATCAATACTGGGTAGTCTTATATATTATAAATCATCGTATACTCAAAATCAATTCGCCCAATATCATATATTATAAAACCAATACTAAATAGTCTTATATATTATAAATCACATTTAGACTCAAAATCAAATTGCCCAATATCATATACTATAAAAATATTTCATTCTATTGAACTATTATTATTAGAAACATAAACCTCTAAATACATATTTTCCACTCTGGTTTATCACACTGTTATTTAATTTCAATTATTAATTTTATTGGTAAAAAGTACACCCAGTTTGAGGCATCTCATCTGGGCAACGTCCTATTTTAGGTAAAAAGTGCACCCGGCATGCTGTATAAATGTTGCCTCTGTGATGAGCATTCTGTAAATAAAAATGTGTAATATATCTTCGAATTGAGAGCACGGCATATAGTTGTAGAGGATGATCAAATTTAGGTTGTACACTAAATAAACCAACTATTTTGGCAATGTTGTTCATGTCTGTTAGGGGCGAATGGCACTAAAAGAAAAACATGAAGCAGCCTCGTAGGCTTCTCTGGTAATTGTAATTTTGGTACCCTAAACTTCCAATTTCAATTTTAAATTTTCTCAAATTTTAAAGTTTGGATAATCCTTGAACATTAATATAATTTTTTTTCTGTTTCAACCACCTTTATCCAGGATGGCTTGATAAGAAACCATTACACTGTAACGATACTGACCCATAAGCTGGACAACAGGAAAACAAGATAACGGTATGTGCTAAATCTTTTTCCTCTTAGATGGTGATTACTTCTTCTTATCAGAGATTGGTTAGTTGAATTTTAGTGCTGAATATATACTTCATCTTATGTCATGGAAATGGTAACCACCAAAGTTGTCATCTAGCTACTGCATATTGTAGCACAAAAGAAAGAGAATGCCAAATTAGTAATTGTTTTTCTACTTTTATATCTGTTTTCTACAGTAATTCGTTGCAGAGGACCCCTCTCTTCGAAGTTATCTGTACTTTCCAATTGCATGTTTCTATTTCTCGTTCTCAGCATATGTAAGTCCATGGTCAATTTGAAATATTAAATACAGTTCTCTATGCATGAAAGAGAATCACTTAGTCTATATAAAGAGCATTTTGCAACAGTGGTTTTTAAGGTTTTTGGATTCGTCACAGACCCATTTTCCCCAGAATGTTTAATACATTGCTCCAGAATAAGACGTGTAGTGAAGCCCATTCTTCAGTCCTCTATAATCATAGTTGTAAGACAGTAGAATTTAAATGCCTCCAAACTTGCCTTCTAAGACTAAAGTTGTCAGAACTTGTTTGACAAGTGAAATGTATATAGAGTTTTATATATGTTCTGAGATTGCAACCAGCAGGTCTGTTGTGTAACCGACCACTAGTTATTGTGTACTATAGAGGTACCTCTGAGAACATGTTTAGTGGACATGGTAGTAATCTGGAAGAACGGGAAAGCCTAATAAATACATTTATTTAACACTAACAAAGTTCAATCGACTGAAATGATCTGAACTGTATTGGATGAGGCTGATTCTTATTTACAGAAGAACATATACTAAATGCGAGTAAAAAAAAGCCTTGAGGAAATCGTGTGGTTGGTGGTGGTCAGAGGGGACTGCCAATAGATAAATTTATTTTTCTACCACCTTCTATAAATTTGTTCGTCAGACCCAGTGACTTAAGTACTTATGATCCCATAATCACAAATATTAGTTCCTCCTCCCACCATGGGGCTGGTTTATTGGTCATTATTTTGAATATTTTTTTTATATCGCTTGATGAACTTCTAAATTTTATAATTTTGATGTACATATATTTAACTTAATTTTGAGTGTTACTAATTTTCATTAGTTTTAGATATTTTTTAAATATAATTTTCATTAGTTTTAGATATTTTTTAAATATAGTGGTGATTTGTTTATTTATTTTTATTTTGCATAATGTAAACGGTTTCTTATTAGTTATATTATATGTTTGTTATTACAATATAAGGGTGAAGAGTCATTTTGTAGAGAATATAAAGTTAAAAAGAATATTTTCAATCATACTATTCACTTAATATTTTATATTTCACTTTTGTTGATGTCAATATGATTGTTGGTTCCTTTTGTTACAACATGCAACAACAAGCATCCAATAACAAACGTCTAACTTTAGTAAATGTATGGTCATAGAAAAAACTAGCCCATCACAATCAATAAACCCTACAAAAGACATGATGCCACGTTGTAGATATTCAACCTCAAAATTAAAATTCTTTTAATATATATACTTCATAAACTTGTTAATTGCTTTTTAATGAGAAGTTTTGGGAGATGACATTAACTTTGAAACTAAACCTTTAGGATACATAGTGTTTGGTCTAATTGTAGTTAAATAGATAAGATTATTCTTTTTATAATAAACCTAGACGGCCCATGATGCATCAAACAACAAAATGGGAACTATAACCCTTAAGTTGTCATCATTATAACCATCAAGTCCATAGCCAAAACTAGTTTAGAGACACATAACTAGCTTACCAACTAATGAGATATCAACCACAACAAATGAGAGAGAGAAATTAGACAAACTTGTCTCATAAAATATAGTCACTATATCAAACCAAAAGTAAGAAATAGAAAAACACCCAATCATCCTATCCAATAACTAAAATTCAATGGATTGACCATAACTAACATAAAAATTGCCAACCTACTAAACCCTAATAGAGAAAGCATAACTATTTGAGAACTAAAATGGTGTAATAGTAAAAATTTAATAGGCCCCAAGCATCCCCTATAGAAGCTTTACACTTATCACAAGAGAATGCCTTATTAGGTGAAGCCACAATTGCCACACCATCTAAGTCATCACTATTATAGTATCCAAAAAAGCTAGGATCCCATCCATAGGAAAAACCACCTTCAAACCCTTTGCAATTTCCTCAACTAAACACTACAAACATTGTTTCCTTTTCTTAGTGGCATGTCAGTGATCAAGGATATAGTTAGAATATGCATGAAATTGATGAACCACATCTTTAATATTATCATTAATTGGAAAAGACCTAGTTGTATCTGACAACATCAAAGAACATGAATTTTTTTGAGCCATGACAAAATATTCTCCTTCCCCATGTATGGCTAGGGTCATAGAATATTTTCTATAGCTAAGAAAATCCCCATGCTCAATGCCCCAACCATGTATTTGGTGAACTCCCAAATTCTTATCACCTAGTGACAAATATTTAGGTTTTTTATCTTGTTCTCCACATAGACCATAAAATCCACTATCATTTCTTCTCCCAATACTCTCCTTTTCCTCTTATTCACATTCTTATTTGAAACTTGTTCCTTTCCCTGAGTCCTCTCACATTTTCTCCCAACCCCAAGTTGAGAACCATTTGGGAATGTAATATGTCATAGCCCCACAAACCATAAACAACACAAATTTCCACTAGCAATACCTATAACCATACTACTTAACATCCACCAACAACTTTACAAATAAATTTGAACATCATCATCATCCCATAAATGCTCTTTCCTCTACATACAAATAATATCATTGCCTTATGTATCACATGTTGCCTATCCTACCCATTTTTGGGTGATTAAACATTGACATCCTCATGAATAAGTCTCAAGGCCTCTATTGGATGCTCACTTCACCAATACTTAATGGGTCTTCTATCCTTCCCTCTCAATCACACACTCATATTAGCAACCTAGTTAAAAACACCATTTCCTTTTTGGCCAATATGATTTAAGGTAACCTCATCAAAATAGGTCACTACCACCCTATGATGAAATAGTTTCTAACAACCAATTATTATATCTCCCCATCATTCATAGCCCTAAGACCAAATTTGAGTTGTCTTCTACCCATAACTTGTTCCAATATTTTTATTTAGCCAAGGAAAACCCCCATAGAAAGGCCTTAACTTCTAACATGTTGTTGGTGTACACATCAAAATAAAAGGCTAAGATGTTGAGGGGTTAAACCTTGCTACCCCTAAAAAATACATCCTTTCCTTGCCTCACTCCAGAACATTACCTTTGCATGAGGAAAAGTTGTAAAGAGAAATAAAATGTGACTAGGTGTCAGCCCAACCTTTCTCCTCTGCCTTAATACTCTATGCATCTCCCTTACCACAATCACCTAACTCCTTAACATTGATTCCACATAGTCCCAAATCCTTTTAACCATTAAATCTCTATTCCAAATTATTTTTCTGTTCCTTTTTAGAATAATATTCCAAGTGACCACATTTTCTTTGCCGATATTGTCATGGTGTGATGGTTCAAAGGTGGCATTGTTGTTCTTGCCACCAAGGTTCAAACCCCGTTGGGTGGTATTATTGAGTGGTTGTATTGGGGATGAGGTCCCTCGTTTGTGACCTCATTGGTTCATAGCTCCGGGTCAAAAGTGTTTACCCCTTGAATAAAAAAGAAAATATTTCAAGTGACCAATGCTGGAAAGTAATCCAGATCATCTTCAACTCCTACTTTTGATCTTAAAATTCCACCTCAATAAAAGACAAGAAATGTCAGTTGGACCTTCCCATTTTAACCCCATCTCCCCAAAAACCAATGTCATAAGGTCGAAGAATAATCACAAAGAAAAAAGAGATGATTATTAGTTTATTCCCCCATTAGAATGCAATAAAAGGGCCCTAGTGTTAGTGTAAATAGTGTCATTAAATAACTAGTTAGTTGTAATCACTTTCTAGTTTGACCTATTCATATTTTTCTTAAGTTTACTTAGGCTATTTTAGAGTTTTGTCTCACCACATGTGGTTGAGACACGTGTCATCACTTTGCGAGACACATCTTGCATTCACACTTTCCACTCACTAGAACACTTGTCATGTGAGTTAACAAGTGTTCCATCATTGGAAGGGTAGTCAATCATTGTGTTCGACATGCCTACCTTCACCACTTTGCCTATATAAGAAAGGTTACTTTATACATTCAAATAATCTTTTGTACCAATTCTTTGATAATACAACTAGGCTTATTTGCGAGCATGTATTTTCTGGAAGTTTCTGGTTTTTTCTTTATGATCTTGGAAATCATAACATGATATCAGAACCATGCTTGCAAAACCCTTCCCAAAATCTTGCACCTAACCTAGAATCAAGAATTCCTCATAGAACCATTGTTGCATTTGAATGCTGATTCAATTATTTTGTAAGTGTTTTATTTATTTGAATGCTGATTCCATTGGTTTGCTGTGTGTATTTGGGTCTCTCTTTGAGTTGGAGAAAGGCATTTTTTTTGGGCAGCGAATGGAGTCTCCAACAGTTTGGGTCCTCTATTTGGTTGTCCCATGACTAGGTCAAAAGACTCCTCACGCTTAGTCCAAACACACCCTCCTAGCAGCATTTTTACTTTGGGTTCACTAGCAGGTTTTTGAGGTGGTTGTTGTGGCTTTGTTTTTTTGTAAAGTCATTGTTCTCTATTGAGGCACACAGGTCCCATACCAAATGCATTAGTAGCAGGCCATGGGATCAAACCTGGTCCCACCCAAAAATACAGAGGTCACACAGAGGTCACCGCTAGCAATGGCTTCTCCATCCCGGCCTACACCATGAACACCATCATCCTTTTTGGCATGTGGGCTTTGGTGGCTGCCATCCCATGCCACGATCGCAACCTTCAGACCCACTTCTCTTTTCCCCGAACTTTCATCTGGGTCATGCTCTTGCTCTCCATCTATGATAAGGTCATAGAGGAGTCTCAAAATCGGGACCGTCGGGGCAGCTCCATTGGCCTTTAGAGGGAAATTGCACAGATTTTTTCCTGCGCACCCACCACTCGGGCCGCGCGGTGAAGGCCATTGTAGTTCCTGAAGAGTAGGATAATCATGAGCCTATACAGTCCGGCAAGGCGTGGGTCGATCTGGAAGCTTATGATGTAGGATCCATTTCCCATGTCCACCACCGGCAGTCGACACTTCCACAATGGGCTGGAAAGATCCGATTCTTAGTAGTCACCACCCGAACACTGCGGCTGTACATGCTGATCGTAGGTGGTGAATACCAAGCATGTTTCCTTACTCGCATAACCCTCTGTGAACACTTGCGGATGCATTGGTAGAGAAGGAGGACTCCACACAGCCTTAAGCACTTGCCACATCTCTTTAAATCGACCCTCCTCCAATGACTTCTCTGCCAGCAAGACTTCTCCCGCAGTCCCGCGACTTAGTAAACAGTTATACAATGGCTCATCCTTGACACACGAGGCAATATATCACTGCACTAGCCATGGAATCATGGAGGTGAAGTAGTTATGGTAGAGGTGTTCCTTAGCCTAAAGTTTGAATCGGCCCCACACCGCCTCACACAGTGTCCTCAAAAGTTTGTATTAAGCTTTACAATTAGTCTTTAAATTAGACTTTTATTGCATGATTAGCTTTTTATGCTAATAGAATTTATTGTAACAATGCAAAATTAGTCTAACCACTAGCAATAGATGTAACAGTTAGCAGTTAGTTAACCATCAAAACTTGACATTTATTGCTACATAAACTATCAAGCTTCACATAGTTCTCATAAGGGAGGGAGTCATTTTCTTTTTGTCATAACTTGTAAATGGTAAGTCATTTTTTCAAGTGTGCATAGTCGATGAAAAGCTCTTTCCGTTATGGGGATTTTACAGTCAAGACGATTTGAAAATTATGTTTTTTAACACATATTTTGTTTCCTATTTTAATAGGAAAAATGTAAGTTTCTAAGTGCAAATTAGACAAATAGGATTATTATAACTTTTGATTAGATACTCAAATCGAGTATTGCTTTTGTGAAAGTGAATACCACTTTTCCATTTCATTGGAAATGATATCACACTCAATTATAAAGTGCCTTTATTCATTCCATTGGAATTTTTTTATATGCATTAAAACATATAAGTGCCAATTCAGCGGGGATCAAAATAATCAAGGGGGGTTGTCATTATCATTGTGCCTTTGAGCACTTCCGTGAATCATGTTGTGAGTACTTACACATTTCCCATAAGTCATTTGATTCAACACTAATCATTTAGGAAGGTTTTTTTTGAGTTGTGTCTAGAGCACTTCCACACTTCTTTCCACATTTTCAACTGGGAGGATCTAATCAAATTAAGAGGTGTATCTTGAATTGTGCCTTGTGTACTTCCATATTTCTCTTAATCATTTTCTTCCTATACAAAAACATCATTTGGAGATGAAAAAACTAGTTTGCTAATATGCATTGCAATCTGATCACCCGTCGCTACACCCAAATCTAGAGTTGGTTTCTTGAGAACTTCCAGTAATTCTGTGCACCAGGATATCATCTTCCACATTGCAGATTTGGAAGACACCATTGAGGACATCAATCTTCTTTTGATATTTATTACTACATCAGAGTTCAAAGATGCCTCACCAAGAGCATCTGGAGGTTCTTTCCACTAGAAGATCACAAGGAGCAATTGAGCATCATCTTTGGCGGGCTTCAAAATCTCTCTTCATTGTACTTTCTTGTTATTTCTCTTTTGGAGGGGGGTTTTTATTTCCCACAAGGTTTACTCCACTTTACAAGAAATTTGTACATGAGTACCTAACATGGTCTAACAACCGAGAACCTTCATCATGCATGCATTACTCTCTAAGTTGCACTTGTGGAAGGGCGTTAGTGTAAATATTGTCATTATATAACTAGTTAGTTGTAATCACTTTCTAGTTTGACCTATTCACATTTTTCTTAAGCTTACTTAGGCTATTTTAGAAGTTTTGTCTCACCTCATGTGGTTGAGACATGTGTCCTCACTTTGTGAGACACCTCTTGCATGCACACTTTCCACTCACTAGAATGCTTGCTATGTGAGTTAATAAATGTTCCATCATTTGAGGGGTATTTAGTCATTGTGTTCGACTTGCCTACCTTCACCACCTTGCCTGCATAAGAAATGTTACTTTGTACATTCAAATCATCTCTTGTATTAATTCTTTGATAATACAACTAGGCTTATTTGTGTGCATGTATTTTGTGAAAGTTTTTTGTTTTTTGTGTATGATCTTGGAAATTATAACATTATTTACCCGTCTTTTTCAACCAATCTTGAGTGAGGGCTCACTTTTTGGTAGTAATGCATAAAAGGAACAAGATTTTACATAAATATAAGTGAAGCCATATCTTATCCCTTTGAAAATACCTCACTCCTCCTTCAAACATATTAAAAATAGTAAGGTAATTACTTAGAGGTGTAACCACTTCCATTCCCATCCCAAACCATAGAGTCCTCCCTTTCAACAAGCCTATTCCTAAACTTGTAGATTTGTGCATATTTCACATCAAAATATTTTATCTCTCATTTTTAATATTAATAGGTAGATCATTGTGATCTTTGATACTAAATACAAAATCATCACCAAGCAATATCTTTTCATTTTCATGTTTTTCATATGTTTTAATTTAGACATGAAAATTTCTTTCCTATAGACTATATACTGACTTGCTTTCAAATGTATTTACCAAGCACAATTTAAATTATTATACAAAAATAAAGATTTAATGAGGAGATAATTTTGTTGATGAGGTTCCATGGAATTTTATTTCTTTCTCAGTTTATTTTGCATCTCAAACCTATTTTTATTGTACACTTGAAACTATCCTAATTTTCCATAATTAAATAGAGCTCAACTTTCTCTTTTGTTGCTTCCTCTTGTACTTTTTTTGTTTCATGCTTTACATAGATTGCATAACTACCTTCTCTTGCTTTTACATTTTATTTACATATTTGAATCTACCTCTTGATATGGAGGCTTGCTCTATGGACTTGTAGGTTCTTCAATCTTTGTTGGAACTCTTTATTTTCCCTACAATTTAGATAAAAACTTAATTTGTCAAATAGGTGTTAATTTTAGTATCCACTTATAAGTATGTTAAACTAAACACTCATATTTTTACCTAGGACTATTAAGACTTATCTTAACAAAGTCGTTCTCTTGGAATTTTATTCCCACATCCTTTAAGTTATTCTTAATGCACTTCAATTTTGTGAGTTGTTCTATAATATCTTGATTATCAAATTTGTATTTTTCTCCTTAGATGTAAGACCCTAATATTTTATATTTTTTCAAGTATTTTCTTATTGTTTCTTGAGATACAAGACCCTAGTTTACTTTTCCTATAATTTTATGTGCATTAGGAATGTCCTCAATATGTGATACAATGTTATCTAGTATAGACATATTAACAATAGTCAAGTGTTTACTATTTATTTATCTTGCTAACTAGATACATCTATCTATCTATCCATTTATCTATCTTTCTACCCATTTATCCGTATATCTATCTATCTATTTTTTAATTGTGTTTATCTATCTATCTATCTATCTATCTATCTATCTGTGTATTTATCTATCTATCTATATATCTATCTATCTACCTACCTCTCTATATATCTATCTAAGGTTCAAATACACCTCTTGCAACATAGGATTGCTCTATTTTGTGGGTTCTTTAATTTATTTCCAAGTCTTTATTTTTCCTACAAATAACCACTCAAGTTGTCAAATAAGTTAATTTTAATAAAAATATCTAAGGATATTAAACTAGACGCTTGCATTTTGTGGGACTATGAAGAATTATCTCACCAAAGTCATTCTCTTTAATTTGAACTACCCCATATCCTTTAAGTTATTCTTGATCTCCTTCAATCTTGTGAGGTGTTCTATAATATATTGATCATTTATCATTTTAAAATTATGTGTTTGTTTCCTAAGATGCAAGACCCTAATATTGATATTTTTATCAAGTATTTCTTATTGTTTCTTGAGATACAAGACCCTAGTTTATTTTTCTTGAAATTTCATGTGCATTAGTGACATCCTTGATATGTGGTATGATGTTATCTACTATAGACATATTAATAATAGTTAAGATTTACTATATATCTATCTATCTATCCACTCACACACCCACACACCTAACCATCCACCCACACACCCACCCACACATCCATCCATCCATTCATCCATCTATCTATCTATTTGTTTTCCCATCCATCTACCTCTCTATTTATCTATCTATAATTTACCTATCTATATATTTGTCTCTTTTTGTGTCTCTCTATCTCTATCTATTTTTCTATATATATGTTTGTTTATCTATCTATCTATCTAACATTTGAATTTAACTCTTGAATTTTAGGCTTGCTAGATATGGACTTGTAGGTTTTTTTACCTACAAAATATAACCACTTAAGCTGTCAAATAATGATTAATTTTAGTACCTAGTTCTAAGGATGTTAATCTAAAGACTCATATTTTGAATGAATATTAAGACTTATCTCAATAAAGTCATTATCTTGGAAATTATATCCTACTTCTTCAATTTTGTAAGATGTTCTATTCTATCTTGCATTTATGATTCTCAAATCATGTATTTATTTTGTATGATACAAGACCCTAATATTTATAGTTTTATCATATATTTCCTTATTAATTTCTGAAATGCAAGACATAGTCCTAAAATGTTGATTAAGTCTTCAGTATGTGGTACAGTGTTGTCTATTATAGATATATTAGTAATCTAGTCAAGACTTTGTTGCCTACCTAAGTATAAATTAAATAGTTATGTCTTCTATATCAAGTATTTTAATGTTTAATTATATAATCTAAATATATATATATATATATTTTTTCTTTCTGTTATGTTGTTATCTATATTTTCTATTTGTTGCTATGCTTCTTTGATCTTGAGTCTTCCTTTTGATCCCTTGTACATCATGTCAATCCTTTCTATTTTCTACTAAAAAATATATTATATAAACTAATTAAATTATATATAAAAAAAGAAAAAAATAAAATTAAATACAAAACAGTAAAAACAAAACAAAACAAAACTATACACTACTATTAACCAAATTTTTTACAATCTTATACATTTATAATGAACTATAAAACTATTACTTTTAAAAGTTACTACACAGTCTACTTACAAACTTCATGTCCAAGAACTCCATCGGACCATACTAATGCTTTTAGATGGGTAGACAACAACTCTTTTTTAGATGACACTTTATTTAATCTTTTACTCTTTACCAAACATAAATTCATTTAGTTCACCTTTGAACTTTGTGTAAAAGCGGGCAATTTTATTCTATATTAGAAGTCAATTCTAACTTCAGTGTTTACTAGAATTTACTTGGATAGTGTTGTTGTCTCTATGCATTGTCTATCTGGTACACTTCCCTTGTCTCATTTTGCGGTCACATTTGCAAGATTGAAATTCATTTTATTTCTTTCTCAGATCATTTAAGAATTTCCATGAATAGGATAAAGTACAGACTAGCATAAAAAACTACAGTGTTTACATGAACTAATCTGCATGATAATTTGCAGTTTTAGAGTCTTCGCTTGCATGATAATTTCCATAATTTTTGGTTTTTTTTGCTGATCTACGACCTTTAGGCATACTGTATTTTTTTTAATTGGTAAGCATTCTTTTTTAGACTGGAGCTATGAATCAGAGATGTCATAAATTGGGGACTGCGGGTCAAATCTAAGAACACATTGGATCAGCGAAGACATAGTGCCTCCGATCACAATAATCCAACGGAGACTTAAACCCTGGTGACCACAACAACAATGCCACCACTTAACCATCACACTATGAGATGAACCCACAGAGACATAATGTAATTGTTTTCCAAAATAAATTGAATAAAATTTTCTAGCTGTTTCTCTGTCTCTGTTTTTACCAGCAATATGCTACCACCTTCACAACGGTGGTGCATCCTAGCATCTCATAGGCTACTGTAAACTTTAACAGTTGATACCCTTCTCACTGCTCCTGCCACTTTTATTGTAAGATCACCAACAACCCATTCAGGATCACCTACAACAAGCTGTTCTTATACCATTTCAATTTCTCAGATTTTATAGATTAAACTGCATTTGGAAGAGGGCTGATCTGTATTTATAAAGAACAATTACGTTGACTGTGGAACCGGTTGATCCTTAAGAAGAGTTCAAATAGTACATTAGATCAAAAGAAATCAAGACAGTTTTTTTTCTTTTCTACTAATTCAAAATCAATATATTTGTGTTTTAAGAACTTTGTTTAAAATAAAACTATTTTGTATATTATAATAAATTGTTGAATTACAGTTTAAAAAGAAAGAACTGGGTAAACTACGCTGTAATCTAGTGACAATAAGCTTTCTTTTGAATACTTTTCAGTAGAGTTGTTATTTACAGCAATGTTGATTTTCATGTTAAAGAAAAATAAAGTGTTAGGTGTTAATGGTGTCACCACCAGCCATATATTCTCGAATGTCAAATTGTTGGCTTTTTAAGCTATCTTAACAGATGTTCAAGCTGTGAAGAATTTGCCATAGATCTTTCTTCTTTAGTGTCTTAAAGATTTTCATATAACACATCAAAGTTCTGTTGAGGTGATTATTGGCACATCATTGGGTTCATCAGAACCTTTTAGTTTGTTCACGAAGTTCTTTTTATTTTATTCAACTAGTCTTTTCTATGGATAATACTTTATAATTAGTATTTTGTTTATCTAATTTTTTAGATTGTTCCTTTGAAATTTTATTGGATTTAGATGTTTTTGTACATAGATATAATTATAAGTTAATTTTAGGAATGTTCAGATTTTAGATTGAATTTTTAATTGATATTTCATTATTGACTGTTTGATTATTAAACAGTGTGATGTTTAAGTAGAGCGATTAACTGTTATCTCTACATCTTATTTTAAAATTAAAGAAAAATATAGAAAAAATATTATATTGAAATGTTAGATGTTGAATAAGAAGAAACTTTAACTATAAACATTAAGATGACATGACAGAATTATTACCAATTATATGATCCACCTACAATAAAGAGCTCTACAATGTAATTTTAGATTGATTTTGAAATCTCTATTCCTTTTATGTTTATACAAGTGAGCAAGATTTTGTCAAAAATAAATCTAATTTAATAGAAAGTACAATGCTTAACAAGGTAAAAATACTTTATAGAAAGTGTGCATAAGTAATATTTACATCATGCACACTTTCTATAAAGATTTATCATTTTGTCTAATAAATAAAATAGTAAGTTGAGTGGATTTGATTTTGGAAGAAATATTATGTTCATGAGAGATAAATTTGTGTGAACTATTACATATAAAATATAAATTAATAAATTTAACTATTAAACTATACAATTGAATTTTGATAATTTTTTTTTAATTTAAAACACTATGAAAACAATACCTCTTACTTAGAGAGTATCTTTAAAAATGCATGGATACAAAACTTAGTTATAAAAAATAAAAATTATTTTCGAAATTAATTTAGAGGTATACAATTTAACATTTATGGAATTGATCTCAAAATGTAGGTCATAGAGCACTAATATAAACAGTCTCATATGTATTTACTATACACAAGTGGTATGTTTCTTTGTTAAATTTAGCAATTTCAATTGAACCTTAATTGAATCTAACTCCATGCATCCTAAGGGTCAAAGTCATAGCTGTTGGTTTGAATCTAGTTTAGATATGTAGTTATGGATTTGACATCCAAACTTTTAAAATCAATTTTAATTCAAGACCTAAGCTAACCATTTTCCAACTAATTTTTATTTGTTTAGTTAAGTTAAAATGTTCAAACTTGTATTTTGAAGTGTTGTATAAAATAACAAACACTAAATTTATTTTAGACATTATGGGATAAAAAGAATTGTCCTATAACATCATAATTAAGCATTGCAATCATTATATCAACATTTGCATCATTAAGGACATATTGAACATTTTGCATGGTTAATTAGAATGTCTTCAAACTTGTTCACAACCATTTAGTTAGCTGAAGAATCTAACCAAGGAAAAAGGAGAGGAGTCTCTTTCCATGTCTAGCATAACAAAACCTATTGGCGTCTCTTGACACCATTAAGTCCAAATAATATAAGAAAACATGTTTATGAGAAAATATGATAATATGTTTGGATCCACATAAAATGTTTAGTTCTACAAAAAATTTGAGAACTCCATTCCATTTCATCATTCTACTTCCAACACATGTAATTTTAAGCAATTTTTATCTCTGACTTAAAAGTTATGATCAAAGTAGTGGAAAACTATCTATTGATCATTAAAATTAACTAAATCTTTTCCCTCCTCTTAATTTCTAGAATCCTATATTCAATTATATAATTTATCACAACTTTAAATTAAATTAATTAGATTATACTATGTGTTATATTCAATAAACTTATTTTTTTAAAAGAAGAATCTCTTTATATATTTTCAAATTAAAATTTTCTAGCACAAAAGATAATATGTCAAACTAACCATCCATAAAGATCATGCAATTTTATTTTGAATGTATTTATGATTTTATATTAAAATTAATTAATTGAAAATAAAATGTTTGTGAATTTCTTTGTAATTTTTGATGTTTAAAATTGTTTTTGTTCTTTTATTAAATTAAACTAATTTTTCTATTTTTAAAAAAATTAAAAACTAAGAAAAAAGTAATTCTAAAAAACTTATTATTCTTAAAAATATGGTATTAACATACATTTCTATAACTTAGATAATAATTAATTTGAACTATCATTCTATATCTTAATCACTTTTTTTCTATAAAACTTCAAATAAAAATTAGATTAATTAATTAAGAAATCTTCCTCCCTTTTCTTGAAGACTAGATGGCATTCACAGATTCATAACTTCTCTATTAATAGTTTTTTAAATTACTTTTCCTCTCTAAAAAATACGTTGAATTGCATTGTAAACTTCACACGTTTATCCTTAATAAACAAAATTGCAGTTGCAGGGTTTCGTTAGGGTTTGTTGCTTCTATCACACCACTACAGAATATGCTTCTTCCATAGAACTTTTTACACTACATTTATTGCAAAAATATTAGTTGTCCATTGCTTTAGCAACATTTCGTTTTATAATGAAGTCATGGTATTCACATGTACTATTTGATGTTATAATTATTGTTCCAGAGAAAAGCAACAATGCCCAATAAGACAAAAATAAAATAACATTGCTATTGTTTAACTTTGCTTGATTTTGACATTACTTGTATGGCTTGGGATATATTCACTCAATGGGTACTTATAAACAAGATCTTGTGTGGGAACATGTATAAAGCTATGTCAGATTTCTGTTTTTTATTTAAAAGTAAATAGATTTTTGATTTTTTTTATAGAAAGAATGTAAATATAATGAAGAAATTCAATAAGAACAATTCAAATGGAAATAAAAGACAAATAGCAATAATGCTGTAATCTAACAGTTAATTAATAATATTTCACAAATAGAACAAAAATCAACTAATATATGGTTAGTCATTTGACAACAAATATCATGGATCGACCAACTCAAGATGGTATGAAATTAAAGCATTTCAAAGTGCTCTCGGTCTCACTACATCCCAACTCACTAACTTCTTCATACAATTTTTTTCTTGATAGAACTCTAATTCTTTGAAGCCAAACTTGAATTAAGAGGACATAAGGGGCATTGGGAGAGCCTTTCCTTTGACCCCAACCTCCTACTTGAGTTAAGACTAAGCATAACCAACTACTTGCAAGCCTTCTCCAAATAGCCACCCTCAAGAGGAAACCTGACCATAAAAGGAAAAAAAATATTTTCTTCTAAAAGAATTCTATTTGTAGGCGAGGGAGCCTCACACCACATCAAACCATGCGTATCTCAACATCTGGCTAAGGAAGAGAAGGTTCTCATTGAACCTTTTTCTTCCATGAATTTTGCTACCTTTGATTAAATCCTACAACTTGCAACCACATGAGTGACTTTGTTGTATTTGAGGTATAGCACCAAAAAGTCTTCTTAGACAAAATGCTAAACCTAAGCCTAATCTCCTAGCTTGAAAGATAAAGTGATTGAAGATAGAAACACCTTATCAACATCCACATTAACACATAATCTAGCAAACAACAATCGTCTCTTTTATTTGATCAATGAGTCAAGAATAACAAGCTCGTTGAACAAATTAGCTATGCCCTCCAACAGCTCCTCTGGTGACCTAAAAGTAACTCATAAAACCTGACCGAAATAGAAACTTTCTTGAAGATCTCCTCCTCAAGATTAAAACCGGGATGCCACCTCTTGAGATGTAACCAATTCTACCGAAAAAAAATCCATGATCTAAGTATAATAATAAGCTGAACACAATCTTCCTACTTAGAAAATAATATCAAAGCGAAACATTTAGAACATAATTGAAACGACAATCTATCCACTAAGCCTCCATTTTCTGTAAACCCAATTCTTTAAACACAAATATAATAGATCTAAGTCAAAGAAAACTTCCCAGTGAGAGCGTTCCTCAGCCTGGTTGAAAATCTTTCCACAATATAATCAGTGATATTGAGCACTCCTAGCTCACGAATCCCATCCGAAACCAAGGGAAGAGAAGAAGTAACCTTTCCCCTGACAACATCCCGCAAAGACTTCCCACCGACATCATCGGCACCATGTCTCAAAGTCCAAAACTAGCATAGATGCTAGCTCCTAACCCTATATACAAAATTATGTTACTAAGGATAGATGAAACCTATAAAAAGCAACCCCGCACTAGGCCATGATGCCTCGGAACTTCCAAAAAATGCCACCACCGCAGCCAGGAAATGTCAGACCGGCCCCTTCAAACGATTTCTAAACTAATTGGAGCACCCTCTCACACGTTAAAGACCAGGTGAAAGCAGGAAACCCCTGCTCGAGCTAGAGGACGCCAAAGACCACCTTTCCATAGCCAACGCAAACCTCAACGGTATACCAGCAATAGTAGCAGGTCTAGAAGGCATTCACCTTCGTCTTCTTCTTTTTATCTCCATTTTCATTCTTCTACGTTTTTTAATTGGTTTGGTTTAAATAGTATATTATAAGCTTTGATTTGTTTAGGTGGTTTATCTTAAATTACACTAATAGATGGATCCTGCTGGAAAGGCTAGTGTAATTTCAGATGAGCCATCTAAGCAAATCAAAGCTTAAAGTGCGTTGTTTAAGTCTGACCCTTTCATATTTGACTCCTATTCTAACACTTTTCCATTCGACAACATAACTAGGGGAGAGGGCCCAATAGTGGTGCGGGTACCAATAGTTGTCATAGTACATGTACATTCAAAGCCCAATATTTTAAAAGTATGGAACTAGTAATTGTAAGAGAGGACCAGATCGTTGAACAAAATATGCCCATTACTTTCAAAAAGCAACAAATCATATGATGCCACATTGACACACTAAAAAACATGACTTAATGCACCACTATTGGTCTAACTTTTTTTGGGGGTCTATTATGACCCCTCAACAAAAAGCATGTTGATGACACCTTTTTTCTCGGTCTATGCGGGTGAAATGGAATATTTGAATTGTCCATGTCTGTGGCCATTCGGGGATATAATTTTTTAATGTCAATGTTGCATGTTCATTGCTATGCCGACCCATAAAGTTAGGGAGCACGACTATTGGGCCCTCTCCCCTATACTAATATTCAAATTGTTTTGATTAAGGTAAATTGGGGAAGAGTCCGTATTGTTACACTAGAGAACAGCCATAAAGGCAAAAAGTAAACAAATCTCACTAGATGTGAGACAAAGAAAAAGCAACAAGGAGAACAACAAAGCTTTTGACCGGAGCAAAGAACCGGGAAAAGGTTTTGGAAGGACCCAAAACAAGCAACAACCAATCAAGGAGGTTTGAATCCAAACTTCAACCAATGTGTAGAGCTAGGTGAGATTGAGGACACCAATCAACAGGCAAGCTTCCAATCACATCAAGAAAATCTCTATTAAACTTGCAAGAAACACCATCCAGCCTATGCCAAATGTCATGTATTTATGATATGAAAAAGTGTTCCAAAAAATGTCTTCCCAAACCCTACACATTACACAACTATTGAAAGAATGTCAACAATAAAAATATAAAAAAAATCCAAAATTTCTGAATATTATTTGAGAGAGGAAAATGATATTTATAAAAGAATAAGCCATCTAAATGAAAAACCCACTCTACCTAACTTCTAACTAAACACAAATTATCTATTAATTATAACTAAATGATAATTCAAAAAAAAAATCATTACTTTTTCAATTATTATGAAAGATTATGATTTTTTTTTCAAATTGTATTGATAACTTTATAATTATAATATGATTAATTTATTTTGATGTGAATTGAATTTCTATATTTTTCTTTTATATTAAGAAATTGGTTTTCATTTGATAAATGAAAGAAATAAAGAATAATAAAATGATTATTTTTTAAATGTATGTTTTTATTAATATAATAATAATACTAATAATAATAATTATTTTGATTGGTAATGGGCACTTTTTAAGGTGCCTAACACTACTGTTGTTCAAATCCGCGAGCCCATCAGCCAACAAAAGCACAATGCTTGCAAGCAGATTTGAACCTTGGTGGCAAGGTCACCAAGTGTTTCAACCGCTGCATTATATGGGTCACCCCCAATATAATAATAATTATTTATTTTAATATAATTATTTATTTTTTCTTAAATTTAATTTAATCCTAATATAATTTTATTTTTTGTAATTATATATTATTCTTATCTTTTTTTAATAATTTATCTACTTCTTTGTTTTGTTGTAAAACATATAAATTAGTATTATAATTCTATTTGATTTGATAATTTTTTAGTTCTATAATTTTTTTATTTCAAAATATAATTAGAGGGAGGTTTAGGAGATGTAATATATATCATCTTATAAGTGTTTCTCTTTATTTTTAAAAGATACTTTTCACAATTTTTTGTGGTAGAATTTCATATATTGAACTTCTTAATTTAAATATTTTAAATGTTACATTTATAAAAGATTGATTTGACAGATTTTTTTGAAGTAAAGATAAAAGTGAATCATATTAAAACCATCAATCACACCTTCGTGTGCAATGGGTACGCTGAAGATTTGTGGAAGGTAGAAGAGGGATGAATTTGGTATAGCAATGAGAATTTTAAAACATAGAATATTATGGATTTTGTATTTTACAAATGAATTGAATGCATAATATTTATATACAAAAGTAAATAGAGAAAGTTCTATCATTGCCTATTTTTTGTGGTCCAATAGCAAAATTTAGCAACAAATCTTATTTATAAAGACATAAAGTCCTTGAGTGGATAGTATTTTGTACATAAATTTTTGTTTCCACCTGAATTTTTCCTAGCATAATGCCATGGGACATAAAATCTACCTGCATATAAAGAGCTTTGTAAGGTGGTAGAATTTGGACAAGTACGAAACTCAGTCCACAATTAAGAAACTCTCCAATTTGATCAAAATTTTGAGACAAGTTATTTTGAAGCTGAATGTAATGATGATTTTGATAGAATATTACAAAAATTAAAAAAATTATCATGGAACATATAGTCACCTTCTTTCTTCCTGTTAAAGCCCCTCACAATAGTAGATGGACATTGTGATATTGAGAAAAATCCAGTTGTGCGTGTCTGTTGAGTTCTGCAATGGACATAGCACCAATTGTTGGGAACAAATATTATAAAATATAACTGGACAAAAATATTAAAATTTATGCAATAGAGTGAAACACCTATAATAGTCATCCTGAATCAAAAATGTTGTGGAAAAATTTGAACAGGTCAGCTGCAACAAAAGGGTACTTCAACCAATTATTTCAATTGCCTACAACAAAAGGATACCTTATGTAATGTGTATAGGCAAGCTATTATTTTCCGTAAATTTGGAAAAGTAATGTTGAAAAGTAAATAATAGTGGACATCAATTTGCATGTTTAGTCTAAGACTCTAAATCCAATTATTCTGTCTCCTAAATTTAATAGCTTAATAATGGAACCCGATGTACTGTATGCTTTAACAATGGAAATACTTAATAGAGAGAAGAATCTCCGCTTGATTACTTAGTACACTTATCATTGCAAAGGAAGGTTGATGAAGATTAAGCAAAGTCTTTGTTGATTTTAATTGCAAAGCTTTGCATATGGACAACAATGCATAATCGCAAGGGTTTTGAATCCCTTCAAAATCTGTTTTTTCCTTTATCAAAAAACAATGCATAATCTCAAAGGCATGTCATGTATCCAACCATCTAAGTAGAAATGGAAACCTGTTACAAATATTTTGAATGGTCCAAACAACTTAACTAAATGTTACACATATAACTAAACAATGCCGGGCACACATCAAAAAGATAAAAACCGTGGAATAGAAGATCAATTCAGTTAGAAATAAACACACATAAGTTATTTCCTGAAGCTTTCCTTCTACCCATGGAACTAGAAATCTCCTCAAATAATTCGTTAATATAGATGTCGAAATCTTCTGGAGTGTACTTTATATACTTCCCTGAATGTTTGCCATTTTCCAAGAACTGTCAGAATCTACCTAAAAAAAGAGGGATAAGTTGGAATTACCATCTCAGCAATGGAAATACGTAACTCAGTTTGTAGTTGATCATCTGTAATAGTCCAAGAAGATTTTACTTTATGAATTTGTTCAAACAAGTCATTGAAATTTTTGAACCTTTCATTCAGCACTGCCTTAGAAAGATTGCTAGAAATATTTCCACTGACATATATCCCCACATCTTTTAAAAAGAGAGGACTTTACTCCATGCATCCCTTTGGTAGTTTTTGTGGTATTGTCGAACTTTGGTTGCATGCTTCTGCACCCAATCATCACCAACTAAGATCCTTGACCTTTTGCACAATGTATCGGCCATTGTTCATCAAAAACAAGTAACACAGAGAAGGATCCTTGTACAATTTAGACTTTGCATCTAGATTGTCTTCTAAAAATTCAATAATCCAAATGATTTGGATGGACCACGGTGACAACTCATCCCCACTAATATCACAATCATAAGGGGAGAGATTGGCAGAACGATTAGGCATTCTAGGAACTTCAACCCTACCATCTCCCAGAATCTGCTTAAGAGTCTCTTTATAATCACATGTAAACCTCATGTAATTCATTACATAACATGTAAGAGGACGCAAGGCACCTCTAGGTACAGGATTTTTTGCAAAATATCGTTGTATAGCATTCTCAAATTCCACAAACATTTCCCATGTTGCTTTTGATAATTGCAACCAAAATGCAGATGCTTCTGATCTTATCTCAGAACAAGCTTCACCAAAGCATCTTATCTCAGAACAAGCTTCACCAAAAAACACAACAATTATTTCAAGAAGGAGGTCACGCAAAGTTTCATACATGTCCAACATTTTAAAAAGTTTTTTGGGAGACCTATGACTGACTTCAATGACTTCTGCAAAGTTCAAAAGCTTAAGTAGCACTCTTCTGGAAAGCTATACAAAGCAAGCATATGAAACAGAAGGTATACCTGCAAATACTCTCTCACAAAGTTTATAGTCACTCCTAAAAAACACATGTACAACTTTTCAAAACCCAGTCTAACAATACCTTCCTCAAGAAAAACCCTTCTCATGTTATAAACTTGGCAACACTCTGCCACATACCCTACTTCCACCATATGCTTAACAAAATCATTAAAATCAAGAACAACCTCCAAAGGCAGTATATCGATAGTGAAATTCAAATCAACTACTGGCTGAGCAATGGGAACATCATCTTCATCTCCTTCATCTCAACACTCAACAGATGTGTGAGAAGCATTATCATCATTGATTGAGGTACTCAAACAAGGTTGAGAAATCGGATAAAAAAGCCACTTAGGATCAACTGACTCGCTATACTTTTCTAAAAGCACCCTAAACTCTTCCTCCAAACAAGCCATCGCCTGTTGAAGGATGTTCTATGCCCGATCCAATGAAACAAAATCCTTCTCATCATCCGACACCATATTTAATGATTTTATCATCCTCTGCAAATGATCTATTGCCTCAATATACAAAAAGGATTCTCCTCCTTCACCTCCCCAAATCATCATTTCCCTCTGTCAGAATTGGAGGTGGGTGTGTCCCATCTCATTATCCTCTCCTCCAACAAATTCAATACCTCTTGCAGGCCTTCGGAGGTGCAAGAATCTGCATTTCTCCTTGAGAAATTCTCACCCATGCTTCAGAAACAATGATCAAACTTGGAGAAAAAATGAACCATGTCTTCAGTCATGCTATCTATAGCGCAAAGTGTCTTGACAATGTGATGAGTGGTGTCAATCACTTTCTCTTCAACATCACCAGAAGCTATTTTTTTCTACACACTATACCCAATACTTGAATTATCTCTTCACGAACGTTTATAGTTATACACTACATCCACCATGCTGGTTTCCTTCTGCTCAAATTAACACACTGCATACCCCATTCTGTTTTCCCCTCTGCTAATGCTTACATACAAAATACCCTATTCTGGTTTCCCTTCTGCTAATGTTTATAAACTGCTTACAGAACTTTGGTTACCCTTCTGCTAAAGCTTACACACAAAATACCCTATGCTGGTTTCACTTCTGCTAATGTTTATAGACTGCATACATAATTCTGATTACGCTTCTGCTAATGCTAACACACTACATACCTCATTTTGGTCACCCTTCTGCTAATGCTGACACAGTACGTACCTTATTTCGACGGTTACCCTTTTGCTAATGCTGAGTCATTGACACACTACAAGCCTTATTTCGGTTACCCTTCTACTAATGCTTACACACTATATACCCCCTATAGGGTGTGGCAGTTTCAATGACACTATAGACTTAATAATCACTACATTAAGGAATACACACCCAATTATTAACGATGCCATTTTTAGTAATATTTTTCACCAAGAGTATTAACACACATCGGTTTTCATCACAAGGGCTTTCTTATATTTATATATCT
>VDFB02270651.1:72395562-72423501 GCA_007258455.2 Sequoia sempervirens
CAAAGAAAATGACATTGATGATCGAGGATAGTGTTGGCTAAATTGTTTCCCAAAGTGTTACTAAATTTTTCCTATTTAAACAACAAAATTAATTTTGATGCTCTTGGGAGACTTGCAGCAACACGCAAATTTTTGATAGAAGAATCTTTATCACTAGTTTCAAGAGGTAGAAATTATCTATCAAGTCAATCCACAAGATTAGGTTTTGGGAATTTGGATTGAAGTCCTTGGTTTACTTGAACTCCTAAAGTATGTTGCAAGTGCTCGAGCTATAGAATTTGTCTTACAAGATCAAAATTTTGTTCGTCTACCCTAATGTTAATAAGAAAGAAAATACTTAAATAGAGGGAGAGGGATATAAAGGGGAAGAGAGGGAGAGGGAGAGATTGAATTTTTAAATATAAAGGTGTTAATAAATCATTATTATGAATGAAAACAATTTTAAATTTGAAGTGAGCATTAAAATTATTTTAAAATATTTACATATGATTATTTTTAATATTAAATAATCTTAATTCTTAGTATTCAAATCATTTAAATAATATAAACTATTTAAGCTATGAATATATGTACAAAATATTTATATATTACAATTTTTTTATATATTGATCTTATTTTGATCATAAAGATATACATAATGTTATGAAAATTTCATATAGTTTCATAAAGTCTATAATGCCATATAGACATATGATGAATATCTAAACAAATTCATATAGAAATACAATGATGTACACCAATAAAATATAAATTTAGGTGTACAAAGCCATAGAGGTGTGTAAAGATAGTTTGGAAAAATATAAATCTATAAGACTATTTAAAAACTATAGAATCTCATTGAAACATCAATAATTCCTACTCTCTTGAGAAGACTAAGAACCAATCTCATAATTGACAAGTCTTCTTTATCAATTAGACCTCCTAGGGTCTAGATCTTTTAGTATATCCACCTATTAATACAATTGAACAATATACATATTAGTATAGAAAACTTGACATATAAAATGCCATATAAGTAAATAATCACTTATTGTAAATAGTTAGATCCTCTTCAATCATCCTCTACTTCTCGTCATCCACTTGAGGGTAGGTGAACAAAGGGGAGTTGTCACCTCCTTATGTGAAAATAATGAAGAAGCAAATTAGATTGAAGATGAATATAATTTGTTTGCTACTAATTTCCATATCCATTGATTTATGAATAGAAAAATATTTTTGTTTTGATTTCATCAAAGTTAATAATAGAAGTAGGGTTATTTAACTAAAATTGATCTTAAATTATTTACATTCATAATGATTAAAAATAGTAAGACTTTCCTTACTGAAAGTTGAGAATTGATACTATGACCAATATTTCTTAGTGTTAAATGTCCAACATCCAATTGTTCATCACCAAATTGCCATTTTAAGATTAGCATTGATCTATGAAAAAAATCACATTTAGTATATTTCTTACTCTATTATAAATTATATACCCGAGGACTTGATATGCCCACATAAGTATGTGATGAAGTACCATTAGATGTAGGATGTATATGTGGAAAATGGAAATGGAGTGCACAACTTCCTTTATCCACACTAGAAAGGGGAAATGAAGGAAGATGAATCCGATTTCACAACATGTTCACACTCAAGAACAAACCCTTAAGATTCCAATGCAAAAGAGATTGAAATCTGTCAAAGGGGATTGTCCTTAAGGTTGAAAATTGATAAAAGAGATTGACTACTAATGCAAAACCAAGAAAATGCAAGTTGTTTGAAAACATGCTGTGATATGCAGAAAGACCAAGAAAGATGAATATATATGCAAGTAAAATGGAACATGAAAGTAAAACAAAAAGTGTGCACCTGAAAATGTGTTGAAGACTGGAATAAAGTCTGGAAATGTTGCTGATCCTAAAATTTTGACCTACTGGGACTCATTCGCCATTCTAGGTGAATCAGTCCTAGATTTGGAAAACTGCACCAGAGCTTGTTTCAGGCAAATGGGTATCTGAATCTATAGAAATCTCTAAAAAATAGGTACAGTGGGACTCATATGCCACTAATGGCGTATGAATCCACTTTGACTTTTTTGAAAACTCAAAAGTGGAATCAAAAGCTCTCGGTTTGCTCTTTGTGTTCCTCTAGGTGTCCAGATTCGAAACCCTGATTTCCAACATTGTAAGTGACTTTTTGTGGATATTTTGACCTAGCCAATAAGGATATGACTCCAAAAAGTTTGCAACCTATTATTCAATCATCTCCAAGCCTTCAAAGTACTCAGATCTACAATCATACAAAGAAAGAGAGAAAAATGTTGAATGTTAGGGAATAGGGGTTTGCCTTGGTTAAACCCCTTTTAGGTATTTAAACCAAAATGATGAAACAAGACAATGAAGCATGAAATAATGCAATCAAAGAATTTACATGATGATAAATCTTGAATTTCTACAACAATGGATGAAGAATTTTCCCTTGAATTCCTTAGAAAACTATCTTGATGACTTAAAATGTTGAAACCCTAGCTTGCTTGACTTGAGATGGATAATGAATGATGAATGAATAATGAATTAGGGTTTAAAAGCTTGTTTATATAGGAAATACTGCTCAAATTCCCATTAATTTGATCCCCAAGGCTGAAATTGAAGAAAATTAAACTTAAACCCTAATTTTTCCCGCTCAAACCTCGAAAAAGGCCCAAATGGGATTCATTCGCCATTCTGGGTGAATGGGTCCCACTTGGATGGGACTCATTCGACCAAAGTGGTGAATGGGTCCCATAAGGGCTCTTTTTCCAGCTAGGATGTCAGGGAGTGAAGAAATTAGGTTTATATGTTGATTTTATTGGGTCTTTGATCAAAATAAGCCTTGAGATGCACAATATGGGGTCATAGGAGCCTATTAATGATGATGTAAAGGGTAATTAGGGCTAGGGACACAAATTTCAATGTGAAAATGTGATTAAATGCACTTTACAACATTAAAATGAGGTCCACATAGCCTAGAAAGGCACAAGATCCAATGTGAATGTGTAAAACACATTACAACACTAGATTAAAATTAAGTTTAATTTGTACAAGCCTTATAGAATGCAATTAAATACGTTTTACAATATTTAATTAAGCAAAAAAAGGTCCATTAGACTTAAATGCTAAATAAAATTCTAGAAAAGTGTGAAAGTCTAAGTTTACAACACTTTACAACACCTTTACAAGACATCGGTAAATGCATTTTATTGAGTTTTCAATGGTCCAATCACCTAATGTGAATGTGTTAGCCACATCACAACATTAAATTAGGGAAATATTAAGCCAAAATCACAAGGAGGGCCCAAACAAGACATAAAAAGTAGAAGGGTTACTTTTTCAGTGTCCACATTTAGCCCCCACTTTAGTGAGAGGATGAACCTACTTCAAACTCACACTAAAGTAGACATTCAAGAGGGGTCCAATCATACAAATGTGGATGGTCTAGGATAACAAATATGAAGGTAGTGGTTAACCTCCCAGGATCCAAGATCCTAAGTCAAACTGACATAAGCACAAAAGGATACACACATGGTGAATGATTTGTAGCAAAATAAGATAGGCAATCGTGCAATGACAATAACAAAATAAAGCAAAAATAAAAAGGTGGATCAAGCTTCGACTATTTTTCCAACATGATGTGGATTAGATCTAGGATTTTTGTCCAAAAATGCATACTCAATCTGAGGCAACAAAACTCTTGGTTGTCCACTAGGTGAGAAGTCCTAAAGGGTGAGAAACATACACTCATGGTTGGTATGCACTCACACACACACAAATGGCTATGGGGAAAGTCATGCCTCAGATTGGGCTTCCTGCTCAAACCATACCAAAGTTATACCTCCTGATAACTTCAATAAGGTGCCACATGAAAAATGATCTTCAAGCTCTATGAGGCAAGCAACACTTCGTATGCTTGAAACTCATAGACATTGTAAATGCAAGATAGTACAAGGAATGTTCAAAGGGATTTTGCTTAGTTCGTGCAAGGTATCTTCTTAGGGAACATCATGCTTAATGTTTCCAAGAGAGGAAAAGTGCAAATGGTCTCATCTCAAGTTTCCAAGAGGGGACAAGTGCAAGGTCTCATCTTGTTTCCAAGAGAGGACAAGTCAAACGAAATATCATGCTCTTGGAGGAAATCAAACCCAATGACACCATCAAGGAAAGGAAGAATCACAAAAAGAAAGAAAATCGCACAATGAAATATGAGTGTCGATGTATGGCCCCACTTTAAAGCGGTTGCTAACGCCATTACTATGAGCAATTTCTTTAAAGTAGAAGAAGACATGAGAGCTTACTTAGAAAGCCCTATGCCAAGTCATATGTTTTTGATAAGCTACATCATGAAAAAGGTAGTATGTCACATGCAAGCCAACTTAAGGCATGTCGTCCACATCCCAAGCTTTCTCTTATATGTTCATGAAAGGTGATCAACTAGCTGAAAGAAGCAACAACAAGTGACATACGAGGACAAGGCTAACTAAACCCTCTCCCCCACTTAGTGCAGGATGAGGATGAGAAAAAATTATTGATGAGAAACATACTAGAGTGAAAATAAATATGGATTAGAGGAATGAGGTGCCCCCACATAAGGAAGAGAATCAAACTCCCTAAGATGTTGGATTTTACTACTCAAAGCCTTACATTCATTTGTAGCATGACCATGAACTTTGATATGCGTAAAATGAATTTTTGTAATAAAATTTCTATCGAGTTCAAGGAGGGAGAGATATGAAGTGATCTTGGAGGAGTCTCAACAAGATACCTGCTTGATCAATGGAGAAGGTGTGTCTGTAGTTTGCAAGAAAGATATTTCTTGCTTAGTATTAGTTGTCATACCTACACAAGACTCTTTAGATGGCGATATTTTGTTCTCTCCTTTACAGGAGGGTGTAAAATCTAATGAATTCAAATCATTAGTGTTTTGTGAGATGACATTGACATTAAGCGAAGATGTCTTTGTTTGGAAAGGATAATAACCAAGACCACTAGTGTTGATCAGTTCAGGGTGCACTACTGTTAAGGTTGGTTTAGAGGAATCTTGTGTAAGAGTGTTGATATTGAGTGAAGGTTTGTTTAATTCTATCAATGGACAGTAACCAAGAACATGAGTCGTTTCTTGTGTGTTAGGCTCTATAGGGTTGTAGATACCTTATTCTTTAGCACCACATCCTTTTCCATTATAGCCAAGTTGTTTCATAAGTTCATAACCTTTTCCATAAAGCTTTTTCATTGCTTTTGGATCTAGTGGTTGTTCGTAATCAACTTCATCAAAGGTTGTTGTGTAATTTGTTGTGTTTTGTTCTAAAGTGGTTGAGGTGGATGCTTTCAAAGGGTCTTCCAAATTTTGTGTTGATATTACTGTTGATCCTCTTCCCTTTTCAAAGTCTTTGTGTATGATCTTGTATTTTCCCATGAATGTTGGTGTGAAATCTAAGGAACCCCAATCATTGTCTAATAGCTTCCTAACTTCTTCAATTTGTTTTTCTTTGTCTTGCTATTGCACAGGTTCCACTTGTGTAGTTGGTGTTAGTGTTGCTAAAGGATTCTCCTTGTTTTTCTCAATGTTTAAACAATTGTTTGGGTTAGGGTTGGCTTCAAGTGTGTACACTTTATTATTGTAGATGTATTTAATTTTACGGTGAAGAGTAGAAGACACCCCATTCATTGCATGAATCCATGGTCTTCCTAGAAGGAGATTGTATGAAAGATCATGAGGCATAACATGGATCGGTGTTTCCAATGTGGCCTTTCCACCTATAATAGGTAAAGTGATCACACCAAGCGATTGTTTTCCAACATTGTCAAATCCCTTAATAGATACATAATTAGGTTGAATGTTTGATTTATCAATTCCAAGCTTGTTTAGAAGGCTCATAGTACACACATTAAGGGTGGAGCCATTGTCAACAAGGGTTCATTTTATCCCTATTCTTTTGTATTGAGCTATGATTATGAAAGCATCATTTTTTTTTCACTTCCAAAGGGGGAAGTTCACTTTGGTGGAAAACAATGTCAGCATCCATTCCTTAAATGATGGCTGCTATGTCATTTGGTTGCACGTTAGAAGGGATAGGAACTTGTTGCAAGGAAGTTTGAAGCATAGTGTGATAATCAGGTGAATTCTGAATTAGGTCCCATAGAGATATCTTTGTAGGAGTATTCTTAAGTTGTTCAACAAGATCATACTCTTGAACCCACTGTGCGAAGGAAAACAAGGAGCACTAGGCAATATGGGATTAGGCAAAGGTAAAGGTGTCAGGGTTGGTTGTTGTGGTTGCAGATTGTTTCTAGTGTTATATGTATGAGCAATGGTATTATGACTTGGTTGCTGAAAAACAATATTCTTAGGTGGGTAAAGGACAAGTTCAAGTTTATTTTGAGTTAGAGGTTTGTTTGAAGGTGGGTAAAGAATGAGTTGAGGTTGAATAATATTAACATCCCTTAGTGAAGGAGAGTCTAATGTTTCCTCATCATCTTTTTCTAAGGACACTATGTTATTATGTTCAATGTTAGTTTTCTCTTGCACCATGATATCCTCCCTAGGAGGAGAGTTTTAGGAGAACTACAAACCAAATGTTCTTGACATTCAAGGATTGGTTCTTCCAAAATGACTTCATCACAAGTAGGGGAATGATCAATGGTTGGATTTTCTTGATTATCAATAGTGGAGTTATCAGAAGAAGGCTCTATTTTGTTGTCTGTTCTCTCTAAGGTCTCATTCTCTTGTTCCATATTATCTACCCTAGTAGGAGAGCTTGTAATATGTTCATCCATGGTTAGATTTTGTAAGGAAGCTTCATCGCAATTAGGGGAGGCATCAAGAGAAGAACCTCTATGATTTTCATGCTTACCAAATAAATCTTCCCATATGGTAGGAGCATTAGGAAAGGGAGAAACGAGATTTCCATGACTTTCAAGTATATCTTATGACACAAAACTATTGTCTTAATTACTATGAAGGATATTAGGAGAAGAGTTAATGTGATTATCATGGTTGTCTACAATTACACCCTTATGCCCTATAATGTCTTCCCAAGTGGGAGAAGTAGAATTTTCAAAGCTCTCAGATAGGAGATCTCCTAACATCAACATGTCTTCTCACAAATGTCATTTTCATGGTTATTCATGATTATATAATTTCCACAAGTAGGCAAAATGTTGGGAGAGGAATGCAAATTAAGTAAGGTGGTGGAAATGAGTTCATTTTCTATTGTTATACTATCTTCCCAAGGGGAATGAGGAGAGGAGGAAACAAGATCTTCATGATTCTCAATGATTGCATCTTCTTTCACTAAGATACCTTCATCACTTAAAGGAGAGGTATCGGGGGAATAAAAATGATGATCATCATGGTTATCTATGTTTGTATTCCCTTCTATCACATCATTTACAAAAATGGGAGAGATAGGAGGGGGTATAAGTTTAAGGAAAGAGTGAACATGTCCACTATTTTTCCTTAAAAGACTCTTATAACTAGGAAATGCATTGAATGAATGACTAACATGTTTATTGACGAGTTTGTTCTTTGCAAACTTGGAAAAGACCAAAGCTAACATTTTTGAACAATAATTTATGCAAAATCAAAATGCAATGTAAAAATTGAACATGAAATGTAATTTTTAGTTTTCAAACAAGGCAATTTACTAGTTACATTATGCAATGATTTGAAAATGAAATGTTGCAAATGGAAATGAAGAAATGCATGAAATGGACTAATGTAAGCTAGATTTAGTGAAATGCATGTAATAGAAACTCAACCAACTAATACAAATAGGTAATGATAGAAAACAAAAGCTTAAAAAAAGGTTTTCAGTGTTGTAAAAGGCAGTTTTAGGGGTGCAAAGGGACTGATTCAATAAGGTTTTCAGTGTTGTAAAAGGTAGTTTTAGGGGTGCAAAGGGACTGATTCACCCAAGGTGGTGAATGAGTCCCAATGGGGTTTTTTTTCAATTTTTTTAGAATGTTTCAATTGTTTATGATGCTTTTTATGTTGTATGACCTGTATATGAAATGAAAATGCAATTTTTATATGATTTTCGATGATTTGAAATGCAAAAAATTAACCTATATGCACTTTCACTAATGCAAAAATTTGAAACCCTAGAATGCAAATTAATCAATGCAAATCCTAATGCAAAGTTAATGTAAGCTAAATCTAGGATGATGATGGAATCTAGATCAGAAAAGAAGCTAGTCTAAAGGTGGGCTCACCAAAATGTGGACAATGGAAATGGAGTATGCAACTTCCTTTATCCACACTAGAAAGGGGAAATGAAGGAAGAGGAATCCGATTTCACAATGTTCACACTCAATAACAAACCCTTGAGATTCCAATGCAAAAGAGATTGAAATCTGTCAAAGGGGATTGTCCTTAAGGTTGGAAATTGATAAAAGAGATTGACTACTAATGAAAAACCAAGAAAATGCAAGATGTTTGAAAACACACTGTGATATGCAGAAAGACCTAGAAAGATGAATAGAAATGCAAGTAAAACGGGACAGGAAAGTAAAACAAAAAATGTGCACTTGGAAATGTGTTGAAGACTGGAATGAAGGCTGGAAATGCTACTGATCCTAAAATTTTGACCTACTGGGACTCATTCGCCATTCTAGGTGAATCAATCCTAGATCTGGAAAATTGCATTAGAGCCTGTTTAAGGAAAATGGGTATTCGAATCTATAGAAATATCTGAAAAAAAGTACAGTGGGACTCATACGCCACTAATGGTGTATAAGTCCACTTTGAATTTTCTAAATTTAACTCAAAAGTGGAATCAGAAGCTCTTGGTCTGCTCTTTCGATTCCTCTAGGTGTCCGGATCTAAAACCTTGATTTCTGGCACTGTAAGTGAGTTTTTGTGGATATTTTGACCTAGCCAATAAGGAGATGAATTCAAAAAGTTTGCAACCTATTCTTCAATCATCTCCAAGCCTTCAAAGTACTCAGATCTGCAATCACACAAAGAAAGAGAGATAAATGTTGAATGTTAGGGAATAGGGGTTTGCCTTGGTAAAACCCCTTTTAGGTATTTAAACCAAAATAATGAAACAAGATAGTGAAGAATGAAATAATGCAATTAGAGACTTTCCATGATGATAAATCTTGAATTTCTACAACAATGGATGAAGAATCTGCCCTTGAATGCCTTAGAAAACTATCTTGATGACTTAAAATGCTGAAACCCTAGCTTGCTTGACTTGAGATGGATAATGAATGGTGAATGAATAATGAATTAGGGTTTAAAAGCTTGATTATATAGGCAATCCTGCTCAAATTCCCATTAATTTGATCCCCAAGGCCGACATTGAAGAAAATTAAACTTAAACCCTAATGTTTCCCGCTCAAACCTTGAAAAAGGCACAAATGGGACTCATTTTCCATTTTAGGTGAATGAGTCCCACATGGGCTCTTTTACCAGCTGGGATGTCGGGGAGTGAAGAAATTAGGTTTATATGTTGATTTTATCGGTCTTTGATCAAAATAAGCCTCAAGATGCACAATATGGGGTCATAGGAGATTATTAATGATGTAAAGGGTAATTAGGGCTAGGGACATAAAGTTTAATGTGAATGTGTGATTAAATACACTTTACAACATTAAATGAGGTCCACATAGCCTAGAAAGGCACAAGATCCAATGTGAATGTGTAAAGTACATTACAACACTAGATTAAAATTAAGTTTAATTTACAAGCCTTCTAGAGTGCAATTAAATACGTTTTACAATATTGAATTTAGCGAAGAATAGGTCCATTAGACTTAAATGCTTAATAAAAGTCTAGAAAAGTGTGAAATTCTTTTACAACACTTTACAACACCTTTACAAGACATCGATAAATGAATTTTATTGAGTTTGCAAGGGCCCAAGACCTAATGTGAATGTGTTATCCACATTACAACATTAAATCAAGGCAATACTAAGCCAAAATCACAAGGAGGGCGCAAATGAGACAAAAAAGTAGAAGGGTTACTTTTTCGATGTCCACAATATAATTTAACCTTGGAATTTTACAATACATGCAATTTTTTGACATTAAATTTCATTCATAGTGTACTATTAATTTTAATAGAATATATAATAAATTGCCCAACCTTATTGAAACTTACTTGTTAATCAATACCAAAATCTATATCGAGTAACTCATGAATCAACACCATGATATTACCCAATATAGAAGGATGATATGGATAACACTTTATGGCATACTCCTCACTATGTGGATCCTCTTTGATATGTGTACAAGTTTCGTGACCATGTACATCCTATTTTTGATACCTCAACATAATATCCTCAAGCCTATAATGACATAAAGGCTCATGAGAACAACAAATGAGTGGTGAAATTTGATACCTCAAAGGCTCAGCCTCATCACCCTAAGAAAGAGGATTTTTATGCTAAAATAATGTCTATGTTAATGAACTAATGGATTGTATGGTTTGCATCTTAAAAATATCGTTCACAATGGAATGAGTTATGACATGTTATTTAGTGGGGAATGTGAGTCATCTCATTGGATAAACTTGTGCATAATGTGTGTTGCAAGAATGAAAAGACTGAAGGTGTTGTGGAAAGTTTGTAGGTATTGTCATTGATGTTAATTGGTCAACTGGTTATCTACTAGTTGCTATTGGTTGTATATGTAGAGGATATTGAGAAAATTCTAATAATGAGATGTTGCATGTGTTCAGTGGTTGCTCTGGGTTTTGGTCCGGATTTGCTCCTATGCTTGTGTGGTTTAGATATGTTGTTCATGGTTGTTAGTAGATGTTATATCCAAATTTTTGATTGTTGATTCGTTGTACAATGCAAATTGTGTTCACCAGTTGTGAACTATGGTTTTCTATGTTTTTGGTTGAGGTCTGAGAGAAATGTTGTTGGTCCAGATTTCTCTTTGATGAAGTCTTATGACTTGTAGTTCTAGAGTTGTGTTGCCCTGGTTCTATTGAAGATAGTTTCAACATTTGGAAGATTTGTGCTTAATGGTTCTATGTGTTTTACACTAGTTTGGCCAACCTTATGTGAAATACTACTTTCGAGGATGATGAAGCATGTTGGATATTTTTGGGTCCCTTGAAGCATGTGTTTGGGTTTCCCTCATTCTAATTCTACCCTAAGATGTTTTGGAACCAACCTAATTTGGATGGATGACTTTGGATATGTTTCAAAGTTGATGATATAAATGCAAGATGAGAGAGAGAGAGAGAGAGAGAGAGAGAGAGAGAGAGAGAGAGAGAGAGAGAGAGAAGAGAAGAAGAGTGAAAAAGAGAAAAGAGAAAAGAGAAAGTGCAGTTTTATGCGACATTGATTCTATTCAGTGAGTGTGTGTGTTGAGAGTGTGGCAGATCAATGCAAAGCTTAATGTTGAGTTTCTGGATGCAATGAGCTGAAGGTGAAATCTATCATTCATGCATGTGTGTGAGTAATTGTGGTGGAATCCTTTGTTGCATTGGGATTGTAGTCTCTTTGTAACAAGTCTTCTTTGTAGATCTCTGTGGTAGTGAGTCCCCCGGGTTGTAGCGTTGTTGGACAGTGAGTCCTTGTTGGGGACAATGAGTCCTTATTTTAGGTAGTGAGCCTTGTTTTAGGTAGTGAGCCTTTTTGTAATCAATTTTTATATTCTCTATCTAGTGTGAGTTAATCCTCACCGTGGTTTTTCCCTTATTGGGGTTTCCATGTAAATCTGGTGTTATTGTGTTTATGTGTTGGATTTATGTTTCTGCATTGACATTTGATGAATAATCATTTAAGTAGTAACAAGGATTAGTTCTAGTAATTGAATTAAAGGCTTAATTCTATGACAACTGATTCACCCCCCCTCTCAGTTGTCCTATTCAAAAATTGGTATAAGAGCTTGGTTCCTTGGTGAAGAGCTTAACCGCTTGAGGAAGGTCCAGGATGGCTGGAAAAATGGTTTATGATTATTCGAGATTTGATGGAACTAATTATGGTATCTGGAAATTATTGATGGAAGAATATTTGGAGTATTGTGGATATGATGTGGAGAAAGCTTACAAAAATACTTACACTCCTCCTGCTAATGGTTTGAGTACACTTGAAGAGATCAAAGTACATGAAGTGAACAATATGGAGAAATACATTTTGAAGAATAGTTTGGTACATTGAGAGTTGATTAAGGTTCAAAATTTGAAGATAGCTAAGAAAGTCTGGGATGCTTTAGAAAGATTGCATGATGGTGACGAAAGAGTTAAAGAGGTGAAACTATAGAATTTGGAGACACAGTTTGATCTTCTACATATGTTCGAAGATGAAAATGTTAACGCTTATGTAAAAAGATTGGATGAGATGGTGGCTAGAATGCGAGGAACTGGTGCCACTATTGATGAAACAAGGATTGTAAAGAAGATTTTCAGAACTCTTCCTAATGCTTATAGTGAGAAGGTGAGTGCTATTGAGCAAACTATAGATTATAAGACCTATACTAAGGATCCACTGTTAGGATTTTTGACATCTTATGATATGAGGAAGCCGAGTATAAGGAATGGAATAAAATTAGAGACTTCCTTTAAAGCTACAAAAGCTGAGGATCCGAATGAAGAGAACTTTGATGAAATAGAAGCTAACTTTGTGAGAAGAATGAGGAAAGGCTCTGGTAAGTATGAAGGTAAGTTTCTGTTTAAATGATTTAGTTGTGGAGAAATAGGTCATTATGCTGCAAAGTGTCCAGAAAGAGCTAAAAGGAATAAACAAAGATATGAGAAAGAAAAGAAAGGAAAAAAGATTAACAAAGCTTACTATGTGAATGAAAATGCTAGTATATCTGATGAGGATTCATAATATGAAGATCCTGATGACGATGAATGCTTGTTCTTGGCAGTTAAAGTTGAACCTACTTCTACTAATTCTAAAAAACAAGTAAAGGAAAGCCCTCCGGAGAAGGAGAAAAATGAAGGTACGGTTATCTTTTGCCTACATGATAAACAAGAGAAAAATTATTGGGTAGTTGATAGTGGTTGCTCACATCACATGACTGGTGATAAAAGTAAGTTTGTTAAGCTTGAGAAATATGATGGAGGTTTGGTTATGCTTGGAGATGATACTAGTGCTAAAATTTGTGGGATAGGTTCAATAAGTTTTGATGGAAAGCATCATACTGGCGATGTTTACTATGTTAAGGGTTTAAGGCATAATTTGTTGAGCATTGGTCAGATGTGCAAAAAAGGATATGATCTTGTGTTTAAAGATGAGAAATGTGAGATCTAGAAAGGATCTAGAACAATGATTGCTACAAGAAAGAAATTTGAAGGGAATATCTATCAACTTAAGGGTGTTGATGGATGATGCTTTATGACTCAAATTAATGACAGTTGGTTATGGAATAGGAGAATGTGTCACATGAATTTTGATAACTTGGCAAGGATCAGTGCTGTTCAGGCCATGAGATATTTACCAAGAATTACACAGCCTGTTAACTCTATTTGTAGGAATTTTAAATTTGGAAAGCAAGAAAGAAATCATTACAAATCAAAGGAATAGTCTACTACTAGACTACTGGATTTAGTTCATATAGATCTCTATGGTCCTACAAGAGTGAGAAGTCTAACTAGTGAAAGTTACTTTATGCTTTTAATTGATGATTATTCTAGATATACATGGGTTACATTTATTAGAGAGAAATTAGATGCATTAGATAGATTCAAGGCATTCAAAGCAATGGTTGAAAATAAAGTGAATTTGAAAATAAAATGCTTAAGATTTGACAAAGGTGGAGAATTCACCTCCCATGAGTTTAATATGTTTTATGAAGTGCATAGAATAAAGAGACAATTATCTGCTTCGAGAACTCCTTAGCAAAATGAAGTTGTTGAAAGGAAAAACATAATAGTTCAAGAAGCTGCTAGGTCAATGATTACTGAGGATAGTTTATCGAAAGTTTATTGGAAAGAGGCTATTCATACTACTGTTTATGTGTTCAATCAATTTCAAGCAAGAGAAAATAGTACAAAGACTCCCTATGAGCTATGGCATGGAAGAATTGCTACAGTTAAATATTTCAAGGTATTCAGAAGAAAATGTTACATCAGAAGAGATGAAGAAACTTTGGGAAAGTTTGATGCAAGAAGTGATGAAGGCATTTTTCTTAGATATTCTACTAAAAGAAAGGCATACAGATGTTTCAATAAAAGACTGAGAAAGATTGTAGAGAGCTCGAATGTGAAGGTTGATGAGACAATGAAGAATTCTATTGACATTGATGGATATGTATTTAATGAACATGACTGTGCAAGAATAGAAGAAATTGTAGAAGAACAAGAAAAAGATGAGCAAGAGAAGCAGGATGAACATAATGAAAGAGAAGAAGATGCTCTGGTGATGTCCCCTAGGACACCTAGATATGTACAAATGAATCATTCAAAAAGTTAGATTATTGGAGATAAGACAAGAGGTGTGTTAACTAGAAGCAAACCTACTGCTGAAGTGAATTTGTGTTTACTTTATGAGATAGAACCAAAGATAGTAAGTGAAGCTTGTAAAGATAAACATTGGAAGAAAGCAATGAAAGAATAAATTTTGCAGATTTAGAAGAATTATACTTGGGAATTGGTCCCAAGACTAACAAATAAAAACATCATTGGATCAAAATGGGTATTTAGAAATATTTTGAATGAGAATGGAGAAGTGGTTAGAAACAAAGCGAGGCTTGTATGTAAAGGTTACTCACAAGTAGAAGGCATAGATTTTTAGGAAACCTTTGCTTCGATAGAAAGAATGGAAGCTATAAGGATTTTCTTGGAATTTTCCACTCATAAAGACTTTAAGGTCTATTAGATCGATGCCAAGTCATCATTTTTGAATGGTGAGCTAGAAGAAGTCTATATGGAACAACTAGAAGGATTTCAATTGATAGATCAACCCGATATGGTGTGCAGATTGAAGGAAGCTTTATATGGGTTGAAGGAAGCTCCTAGAGCTTGGTATGTAAGGTTAGACAAATACTTGATTGAACAAGGTTTGAGCAAAGGTACAAAAAACAATAATTTGTACTTTAAGATTGAAAATGACAAAATTTTGATTGTAGTTGTGTATGTTGATGATATTATCTTTGGAGGAAATGAAGATATGTGCAAGATGTTTGTGAAAGAAATGCATAAAGAATTTGAAATGTCTATGTTTGGGGAGACAAATTTCTTTCTTGGGCTACAAATTAATCAAATAGAGAATGGAATTTTCATATCACAGTCTAAGTATGTACAAGAGATGTTGAAGAAATTTGGGATGGATGGTTCCAAATCGGTAAGTACTCCTATGGTGATTGGTTACAAATTGGGTAAAGATGAAATTCACCTAAGGCTGATTAGAGCAAGTATAGATCTATGATTGGTGGACTATTATATTTGACTACTACTAGACCATATATCGTGCATGTAGTGTGTATTGTGGCTATATTTCAAGAAGATCCTAAGGAAACAAATGTTGTTGCTATTAAAAGAATATTCAGATATTTGAATGACACTCCGGATTATGGATTGTGGTATCCTAATGATACTGAATTTACACTTAGTGCCTATATAGATACAGATTGGGCTGGATGTGTAGATGAGAGAAAGAGTACAAGTGGTGGTGTATTATTTCTTGGATGCAGATTGGTGGCATGGTTGAGTAAGAAGAAAGATTCAGTATCCTTGTCTACTATTGAAGCTAATTATATTGCTACTGCATCTTGCTGTACACAAGTTCTATGGATGAAATAGACATTGAAAGATATCACAGTGTTATGTGATGATCCCATTTCTATTTTCTGTGATAATACACACACATAATTAACATTTCTAAGAATCCTATGATGCACTCGAGGACAAAGCATATATCTATTAGATATCATTTCTTGAGAGAGAAGGTCATGAAGAACGAAGTCAAGCTTGAGTATGTTCCGACGAAGGATTAGATTGTTGATATTTTCATGAAGCCTCTTCCTAAAGATACTTTTGAGTATCTCTGGGAGAAGTTAGGGGTTATTGCCTCTCCTTTCTTGAACTAGATGCATATGGAGATGCATCAGTCTGGTAGATCTATGGATCTATCTTTCTTCTAGACTGATGTTTTGGTGGCTACCTCTCAAGGGAAGTAGGTAGTATCAGGTGTTGTCATTGCGTGTATTCTTTTATCATGAAAAAGGTGAGATCAATGGAAAATATTATTTTTCCTTTTCCATTGATGTCAAAGGGGGGGAAGAAGCATGTGAAAAAGGAAAGAAAGATTGGGAGAGAAGAAGCATATACGAGATTATATTCTAAGGGGGAGAAAACATAAAAATGAATTTAGAGCTAGTATGTTGTATTTGATGGTTTTTCACATCATGTGTTGCCATCAATGACAAAGGGGGAGATTGCTACAAGAATGAAAAGAATGAAGGTGTTGTGGAAAGTTTGCAGGTGTTGTCATTGATGTCAACTGATCAACTGGTTATCTACTAGTTGCTGTTGGCTATATATGTCGAGGATATTGAGAAAATTGTAATAAAGAGATGTTGCATGTGTTTAGTGGTTGCTCCGGGTTTTGGTCTGGATTTGCTTATGTGATTGTGTAATTGAATTAAAGGCTTAATTATGTGACAATTGATTCACCCCACCTCTCAGTTGTCCTATTCAACAATATGACCCTATCTATCCTATGTAGAACCTTTTCTTCTACCTTAAAGATTATGCATGTAATTTTTTTTTATAATTTCATTGAGGATAAAATCAAAATATATCATCCTTAATAAATACTAGAGGACCTCATTGTTATTACATGGGGGTGGTCGAAACCCATCCACCGTCTATCTCATAAGTTATTCTTTATTCCTCGATGTTAACATCAATGAATTGATGATCTTTTACAAATTTTATACATAGGTTGATTAGCTCTTGGATCTACAAATAACATACATAAATCATTTTTCATTATTTTTTATCTTTCACTTTTTATAAGATACTTTCGTTACATAATATTGGTGAACATTTTCTTTATAATTTTCCCATAAATTTATTTTCCCACTGACTTTAAATCTATGTGAGATGTTATACAATCCAATAATGCTATAATATTCTCAATGCATGATTTTCATATTTCTATTTTTAGGGTTTCTATTAATGCTCAATGCTCTATTTTAATATGTTCAATTTTCCCTATTTTTTTCCCTAAGTTGCAAGAGGATGCCTCGAAATTGAAAAAGGAGTTTGAATGGGTTTATTGTTCTCATGCTATTTTATAAGATTTTTTTACATGTTTCATCAAATGGATGAGGATTTGGAGGTGATGAGGGTTTATATTTGTTGAAAGTAAAAAAATAATGGATCAACACAAATGCAAATAAGAATTATTTCATTTTAATTAAAATTATTAAAAAATTACATGAACTTGCTTTTTGCACATCATGGCATCATGGTTCCTATAATGAAATTACTTCAACTCTTCTAAAATACACTCATAGAATAACTTAGTTGCATTCATGAGAAAATGGACAAAAATGAGTCATGGATTTTTCTTTATGCACATTATAATGCAAGTGTGTTTAGGTTTCCAGTAGTGACCAAGCTTTGGTCTTGGCACTACCAAACCATGAAGCACTCATATTATAACATAAGTACATTATGGATTTTACAACATGAGCATATTATTGGTTATTTCTACTAAAAAATACACTTGGGCCACTTTTGGGCCCCAATGTTTGTGCATGTACCCCATATTCGAATAGAGTACACTTTCCACAAATTTTGAGACCTTTTATCATACTATCTATAGAGTTAAATATCATTTCACATTATTAGAGAAATTTGACATCTTAATTACTTGGTCAAAGCCCTTCTAGATGCTTTTTTGTAGTTAGATATTTTATTTCTTTTCTATAATAGGTAGAACCTCTTACCATTATTTCTACTTTTACCAATTTTTTTAGGGTATTTCCATTTTAAGTGATTTGTAATTCATGATTATCTTAAAAAATGTGAACAATGCTACCCATTGCATGATTTTTCTCTATGTTATGGGTTCCAATGAAATGTTCATTACAATAATAATTGAAGAATAATTTGTTATTACATAAATATCCTTCAATTTTATAAAATAAATTTAATTTATATGTTGAATCCTTGTTTTACTTAAAAGCATTCATTCATCTAGTAGTTCATAGGCACATCAAAGTGGTAGCAAAACATAATGGTGAAAATTGCATGCGCATGTCCTTTTCCATTATGTTTTGGTCCCACTATGATTAGAGTGTCCTAAATGCAATAATTAGATTACAAGTGGTAGGTTATTGCATAATTTTATCTCATTACATTACACATCTTAACCCTCATTATGACCAATCCCTATTTATTTAATATTTGATCTATAGAAATGTTATTCATCACCCCATATTAGATCCATGGGTGAACTTGAGAGAGGTTGAAAGGAAATTGAGTGATTGGAAGAAGCTTCCTACACTAATCTAACGAGGGGAGAGTTACAAAAATTTCCTTTTAACACCTTAAATAGTTATAGTTACAAACATATGAGCATTCAAAAATACTTAAAATTGATAAACTATGCAAACTATAACACAATGTTTACGTGGGAAATCCCTTTTGAGAAAAAACCCACACTCCAATTACACAACTCAATTGTATTATAAAAAATAACACAATTACCATACAAATCTCAGAGCAATGCTCTTTAAGAGTCTTCACACTATGACAAGATTCTGGAGTAGTTCCAACAGTATAACAACATGTCAACAATCTTCAACCTGCCATCATTAAAATCCACTAAGGCATCACCAATTTATAGATGTGCAACATGGGCACCCAAGACTGGACCATGTCACCTCCATAATCAATGCATGTATGCAACAAGAGATGGAGAGCATGCAAGGCGTCCAACTTTACCTACCTATGCAACTATCATAAATGCTTGCCATGTAAGTCATCTGTCATTAACTGCTATGCAACAAAACTGGTCCTCTCAACATGTAGGGAATGAGGGTACATGCAAGAGATTCTCCTCAACATGCGAGGAACCTACAACATGCAAGAGTGACAACTACCAATTATTCACAAGTCCTGATTAGGTAGTTTTCATAGTTGACTCTTGTGACTGTCATAAATTACCATGACAAGATGCCATAGTCTGTCATACTGCATGACAAAAAATTATGACAAATTCCATCAATCTAGCTTAGAATACAATTCCTCCAAAGTGGATTCCTACCTCCACAAAAATATCTTACAACATTTACATGTCACCTTCCATGTAGTATGCCACATCGCTAGTGGGTCCCAAAAAGTGTCTACATAATTGACATGAAAATTAACTTAGAAAATAAATAATTACATCAAATAATAACATTTAAATTCTAGGACTCTAAGGTTGAGACACCTTAAACCCAAAATTCTCTCACTTGTCAAAGACCTGTCAAGAGTCATATGAAATTAACTACTCAAGGCCCCAAGGCTCATAAAAAAAAAATACCACTTGAAATTCTCTATGCTCACTTGTTTCATTAGTGCATCTACAACATTCACCAAAGTGTCAACCTTCTCCAAATTCACCTTTCCATATTCTACCATATCACAAAAAAATGAAACTGAACATCAATGTACTTTTTTATGGTATGGAAAGTAGGATTCTTTGCTAAGAAAATGACACTCTGGCTGTCACAATAAATAGTAATATGTCCTGCATCTAAACCAATATCAAAACACAATATCTTAAGCCAAATGGTTTCCTTACAAGAATGATTAGCTGCCATATACTTTGCTTCTATCATGGAAAAAATGACTACAACCTGTTGCTTACTCATCCAACTGATAGAACCACCAAATATCATAAATACATAACCATTGGTGGATCTTCTCCTGTCAACGTCACTTTCCCAATCTAAATCCATGTATCCACAAATATTCATTCAATGCCAAGGTCTAGTAGGATAACCATGAAAATATAGGGAATACTCAAAAGTACCCCTCAAGTACCTGAACACTCTCTTCACTCTATCCCAATGTACCTATTTATGATTAGCCATAACCTAACTAAGGACTCCCACTACTTGGGAAATTTTTGGCCTCGTACAGACCATAACATACATTAAAATACAAACAACACTCAAATATGGTACTCTGGTCATGTCCTCCATCTCAATAGGATATATTGGACAATCTTCTACATAAATATTCATCCCCTACATTACAGGAACAACTAACTATCTATAATCTATCATGTTGAATCTATCCAGCATTGATTTCACATACTTTCTTTGGCTTAACCAAAGCTTGAACTGTTAGCTCTGTATCTCTCGATTTCCATTCCCAGAATATACCTAGCTGCACCTAGGTCTTTCATCTCAGACTATGCTAAAAACTAAGACTTCAAATATGAAATCATGCTTTTACCATTCTCAATAAACACCATATCATCTACATATAAAACTATAATGAGAATATGACCACTATCAAATTTGTAATACAAATAATGGTCAGATTTAGATCTCAAAAATCCAAATGAGAACACATAGGTGTCAAAATTTTGGTACCACATTCTAGGAAGGCTATTTCAAACCATACAAAGACTTTTCAATTTAGAAATAAAATTTCTTTACCTTTAACCATGAAATGATTTGGCTGTGACATATAAATCTCTTCCTCCAAGTCACCATGAAGGAACATTGTTTTCACATCCATCTGTTCCACTTCTAGATCATAAGTTGCTACAAGTGATAACAAGAACTAGATAGATGTCAAATTCACAATAGGTGAGAATATCTCACCATAGTAAATTCTCTCCACTTGAGAATATCCCTTAGCGACCAACTATGCCTCATGCTTCTCAACACTACCACTAGGACCAAACTTATTCTTGAACACTCATTTACAACCAATAGGTTTACGTCCAACATGCAAGGGTACCAAATCCTAAGTCTTATTTTTCTTCAATGCAACGTACCTTCATCCATGGTTTTCATATAAGAATCTACATCACTCATATCCATAGCCTCTCTAACATTCATAGGATTATTAGTGTTGGAAATCAAAGTAAAAATGTAATTGGAATCCAACAAGGAATAATCAAACCTTTTTAGTTGCTACCTTACTCATGTAGACCTCCTCACTTGCTGAGGTTGAGATTCTTCTTCTTCAAAAATTTCATAGTTGCTTGAGATCTCCTCATCATCAGGCCAACAAGAGTGCATAGTTCACCTTTTATCAAAGTACGTGGAATTTGAACTACCTTCTTCGGTTTCTCCTCTTTCTTTGGGTGTAGCTCAATAGTGGAAGGTTTCATCTCTTTAAAAATTATATTTCTATAGTAGAGAACCTTCTGGGCCACTAGATCCAAAATATTGTACCCCTTCACACCATCACCATAGCTGATGAAGATAAATTTAACTACCTTGCTCTTAAATTTAGACCTCTTCTCAATTAGAACATGAGCATAAGCTTCACAACCAAATTTTTTGAGATGTATCATTGAAGGATTTTACCAAACCATGCCTCCATGGGAATCTTTTCAACAAGAGCCAATTTAGGAGACCTATTGATCATATAACATGCAATGGACGTACCTTCAACCAAAATTCTACTCAAGGCCAACACCTCTCATCATACTCCTAGCCTTCTCCATCAACATCTTGTTCATCCTCTCCACAACTCCATTTTTCTATGGGGTGTATGGAGTTGTATTATGTCTCTCAATCCCATGCTCTTTACATAACTTGTCAAATTATTTTGAACATAAATTATTGCCATTATCAATCCTTAAATACTTAATCTTTCTACTAGTTTTATTTTCAACCAAGGCCTTAAACTCCTTAAACCGACTAAAAACATCAGATTTTCTCTTGAGAAAATAAATAAATGTCCTTCTATTGTAATCATCTAAGAAAGAAACAAAATATATAGATTTTGATAATGAAGGAATATTCATGGGACCAAATAGATTTGCATGAACGTAGTCCAAAACCTTAAAAGACTATGGGAATTGCAAAAAAAAGAAACATACTGTTGCTTTCCATACATACAATGTTCATAAAATTCAAACTCAAGATTATAATCATCAAGGCCTTCAACAAAGCTCTTATTTTTCAGGGCTCTAAGACCCTTCTCACCAATATGACCAAGTTGTTGGTACCATAATATTATCTTCTCTACAATAAGCTTCATTTCCAAGGAATGAGAGCTCTTAGGTACCTAAAATGCATGACCATCTGATGTAGCTACTACAAGCTCTTATTCTCTACACAATCTGATAGTGAGGATGAAGAATCCAAAGGTCTCTTCTTTGGTACATCATAAGAACTATTGCACTAAACCATGCATGCATATGAATTGTACAAGGCGTCAATCTGAACACCCTTAGCCAACACCATAACTTCTCTTGTCATCTTGCATCCTCCACTTGAGAAAATAAATTATACCCCCAAATCATTCAGTTTACGCACATAGAGTAGGTTTCATGCCAAGCCCGAGATATACAAGACACCATCAATCCCCTTTACTCTTCCATTAGGGAATATGATTTTGACTCTTCCATGACCAACAATCTTCATGTGAGAGTCATCAACCAAGTACACCTTCCCACCATCATACTCAACATACTTTGAGAACCAACCTCTCTATGAGGTCATGTGGAAAGAATATCCTGAGTCTATCAACCACACATATTTCAATGCATGGGTTGCCAAGGCTGCAACAAATGCATCTCCATCATCTTGAGAGGATTTATCAAAGTAAAAATATGAGAAACACTTTTTTCCTTTCTTCTTCTTCTCTTCCTTGCACTCTTTTTTGAAATGGCCAGATTTTCCACAATTCCAACATTTTTCCTTGGACTTGCCAGGAGACTTAGATCTCCCTAAAGATTTTTATTTTGACTTCTTGTCCTTCTTCTTGGCTTTGTCTTTTAATCTAACATGAACAAAAAGGGCCTCCTTATCCATCTTGGAAGACTTCCTCTACATTTCTTCAGACAAAAGCAAAGCAACCACCTCATCCATCTTGAAATTGGTGGTGGTACTCCCAATGGCCATTACCAAGTGATCCCATGAGTTCGGTAAATAACACAATAGAAGCATGCATCAATCCTAGTTTTCAATCTTATCTCCAACAAAACCTAATTGAGCTATCGACATGTTAAACATATTCAAGTGATTTTCCAAAGATCCTCCATCTTCCATCTTCAGAGATAGCCACATGCTCATAGGCTGGTCTAGCGAGTGCTCGTCTTGCTGGCTATTGTGGGTCAAGACATACCCCTACTCTATCTTGTGTAGAGCCCCAACCTATACCCTAGAAGTCCCACATATCAAAATAGTTTGGGAATTTATTGAGGATAAACTCGTAGTAGAGTTTCCTCAAAAAATATTACAGGACCTCATTATTGTTGCATGGAGGATGGTCAAAAACCATCTACCACCTCTGCCAAAAATGGTTCTTTATCCCTTGGTGATTGCACCAATGGATAGGGAACCTCTTGCTTGAAGGGTGTAGAGGTTGATTTTTCGTGGCTTTGTGAAAAGGGAACACAAGTCAAATTTTGTAATTTTTTCATCTTTGACTTGTTTATAAGATAATTTATCTACATAGAATTGTCTAAACTCTCTCCTCTTATCTGACCAAGTAGTTATTTGCTTGCTAATTGAATCTACATTTGATAACATCGATTCAAGAGATTGAGCAAGCGTGGCTCTATGTGAGGTTGAATTTGTAGGATCTTTCAACCTTACAATTATGTCCTCAATTTGTTTTTTGTTATTTTCAACTTGCCCCATTAAATTTTCATGTGTTCCAGGGGCATATTGAGGAATTACTGGAGGTGTTTGTTGGGTTTGTTGTTCATCAGGTATTTGGTGTTGACGTCATTCAATATTTTGAGGAGAAGGAGGTTCATTATCAATTCCTGTAAATTAAATAAATTTACATCAAAAAACATATTAAATCTACCTATTACTAACAAATTCACACAAAAAAAATCAAAACTTACTCCTTTGACCTTCCCGATGTCGTGGTGGCATTTTGGTGAAGATTCAACAATGATTTGACAAAGAAATTGGTCTCCAATAACATGAGTGCGCTCTTGAGGGTTTTTAGGTTGCAGGTTTGAAGGAACTTGTAGAAAATAAGAATGATGAAATGTTGCTTTTTTTGTTTATATGAGTTAAAATGTGAGTGCATTGTAATGCGAGCACGTTGTAACACGCTTGCATTACTTTTGGTTGATAAAACTCAAACCTTGAGCCTATTGGTTTTATATTTTCAGGTAATCACATTGATTAAATTCCATTTCCACACAACCCTGGGATGTACCCTCAAGCTAGAAAACTTATAGGTACTATTCTTACACTACAAACCTCTTTCGAGTTGTGTTACAAATTATCTTAAGCTTCGGTATGAAGGAAAGATTCAAATTGAAGGACCTTCTAGATGGAAATCCAATGTCCGAGCTTGCAAGTAACAAACCTGACCACAAATAATCCAAGTACCATATTGAAGCACAACTTGGGAATGATCAGCTGACTTGAATTTGCAAGACACATAGCCTTTCCCTAACCCTCTCAGGGCCTCTATTTCCCAACCTCTATTTTCCCAATTGATTTTGGCCCATTTATATAAAAAAGATTCAGATGGTATTTCCCCTTAGGAAAAATAAAATGAAAGATCTATGTTGACATTCAACAATGTAGTCTATCACATCATTGGGAAGTATAAATTATAAGCTTTTACCTGCTTCCCCATGTGTAGGCTCCTTCATTTCATGATCGAAATTTTTTTCTTTGTCTTCTCTAGAAGGTTCAAAAGGTTGGACAACGTTTTCACCCATTAACTCCACACCATCTATTGAAGAACCCATATCAATAATATTTTCTTTTGAAGTACCAGACTCCTCAGTCTAGGAATCAACCTTCTCTCTGATCGCTTGTCATGCCTTGACCTTCAGTCTCACCCACCCTCATTTACCTTTTTGTCTAGGAATGCGTGTTAGAGTAAAAGGTTTATTTCACTTAATTAGTTTAAATTAAGTCACCTTTTATTCCTTTCTTATGATTCACTTAGTTATGCATTGTAGGTATTTAATAATCATTTTAATTATTGAATACATTTTCCCTTTAGGGTTTCTTTAGGCTTGCACAATCTCCTTTTATAAGGATTGATCATTGTATTTTATTTGATTCTCTCTCTAAATAATATACTCTTAATTTTTAGAGCCATTCTTTCTTTGCCTCCATTCTTCTCTTGTGATAGGTATTTTTTCATGTAGGTGTTCTTGGGTTCTGTGAAGTTGGATTTATCAACTTCTACATGGTATCGGAGCGCGGACCTGCTGCTGCCTGTTCTTGTTTTTGAAGATCTTTGGAGCTTCAAGGGTTTAGGTTTTGATTTTTTGATCTAGGGAATACCTTTTTTATTTGGTGTAGTTTGAGCCCAAATCAAACTCATGGTTGCGCTCAGGAGGCCGTTTCCAAGTTTTTTGATATAAAACTTGACCAGTTTCGGTGCAGTTGGCTTTAAAGGCAATTTTTTTTTGCCCTAGGGCCATACAAGCCCCAGGGCACATTTCTCGAGGCAAAAAAAAAAACGTTTTTAAAAGCTCTTCCCATATAAACTGGGTCCGTCGTCACCCTGTAGCCAAGCGGCCACCAGCAGAGGCGGCGGCTGCCAGCAATAGCCGCCGGGCCGCCACCTCCACCGGCTGACTGCCCAGTCATCGCCGACCGGCCACCGACCCACCACCAGAGCTCCACTGCCGCCCCACCGTTCGCCCAGCCACTGCCTATGAACCACCAGAGTGCCACCAGGGCCCCCTTTTTAAAGCTTTTTTTGACCTCTTTGGGAAAATCAGGTGTAAAATGGTCATTCGGGCTCCGTTTTTCAAAAACGAGATATCACCGGAAAGCTGATTCAAAGCCGGATCCAGTGGTGCAAATTTTTTTTTTGATTTTTCCCTTTTTTAGTCTTTTTTGCTAGTCAAATTCAACACTTGTGTTTTTCACTCTGGAGGGCGTAACTTTTGCATCTGAACTTCATTTTTCGAAAACAAATAAGCGTTGGAAAGGTGTTCGGGTGCTCTTTTCAGATCTATAGCTTAATTCATCAGAAAATATACCAGGTACATAGAACATTGTTTGAAGCATATTTTTCTTTTTCAAGATTTTTCACTTTAAAAATTATACTGGGGTTTGGGTTCTTGTGTTGTGGGGGATGTATTTTTCTTTCTATAATTTACATCAGAAAACCAGAAACCTAAAACATAAAACACATTTCAAAACTCATTCATAATGGTGGAGTCATCTTCTGTTGAGTGCCTTACCCCACACAATTATCACACTTGGAAGGCACATATGACCAAACTTCTCATGTCAAAAGGGTTGTGGTCGTGTTTGGATGAAGTTCAACCTCAGTTGCAATGGCAGTTTGAGATCTTTCAACACAGGAATAGAATGGATGAGGCCATGGGTTTGTTATCCTTGCATGTTTCAGATAGTCTTCTATTCCATCTAGAGGGGTGTGCAACTCCTTGAGCTATGTGGTTGAAGTTTCAAACTCTATTTAGCACCATTAATCAGTTTCAAGCTCTTCAGATTGAGGCCGAATTGACTTCCTTAGTACCTGATTCATATCCTACCATTGAGGATTTTCTGATGAAGTTTAAATCATTGAGATCATTGTTACAGGGTTGTGGTAAGAAAAAAGTAGATGATGAGTGCATTTACTTGATTCTTTCTAAACTTCAAGGTTCTTTTCAGATATTCTCTTCCACATTTTATTCCACCATGGATGCCTTGGGTGCCCGACATACCATGCCTACTTTTGAGGTGTTTTGTGATTGGTTGATAGGAGAGTGGGCCAAGTTATCACAATTGGATGCTCTCTCAGGATCTAAGAACCAAGCATTGGTAGTTCAGACATCTAAGGGGAAACAAAAACAAAAATTGAAGCCCAAGATAGATTCAGCTAGTAGTGAGAATTCCTCCAAGCCACCTCCTAAGTCTAGTTCAAAACCATAGTCCAATCCTAAACATGGAAAATCTTCTAAGTCTGGCGAGTCTTCCTCCAAGACTAAGAAGAAATCAGGAGATCCTTACAGTTTCTGTGGCAAGGATGGACATCCAGTTTCCAAGTGTTGGAAATGATTAGAGGCTTTAGAGGAATCCATGCAGAAGCATCATATCACCTCACCTCAACCTCCTTCTCCACCCATGGGGAAAGGTCATGCTCTTTCTGCATGAGCATTATCTTTAGGGTCCACTTGGATTCTAGATTTTGGTGCTTCTCACCATATGCCACACACAGAGGATTTGTCACCGCACTTGCCCCTACTGGTACTACACACATTGCAGTTGGTGACTTAGCACAAATTTTAGTTAAGGGTTCAGGTACTATTTCTTTGGATGGTGGTTGTCTTCAGGATGTGCTTCTTGTTCCTGACATTTCGAGAAACCTTCTTTCCGTTTATTAGATTTGGCATTCTGGCTCTGGTGAGATAGTTGAGTTCTTACCACATGATGTGGTTATTCAAAACCTTCATGATCTTGATTTGGTTGTGGCTACTGGAAGTGTGGATTATGCATCTCTCTTATACATATTTGATTACTTTGAGAGTTCAAACACTTTAGGTTCCTCTCTTATAGCACATGTAGACTCAGTGAGCAGACTTTGGCATGAGCATTTTGGCCATGTCAATTATAGATATCTATAGTAGATGAGTACTTAGGCACTTTTGATTGGGCTTCCTCAGATTTCCTATATTGATGGTGTATGTCGAGGTTGTGCTCTTGGTAAACATCACCAGGATCCTTTTCCTAAGGGTTGAGCCACACATGCTAAGGCACCCCTAGAGTTGGTACACAATGATCTTATGTCCTTTATGACTCCTTTTTTAGGGGCCCAATATGTGCTCACTTTTATTGATGACTTCTCCAGATGCACATGGGTGTAATTTCTTAAGTACAAGT
>VDFB02270651.1:72425366-72555179 GCA_007258455.2 Sequoia sempervirens
TCTATAGGTTATTTAGTCTTCAGATGGGATTTCTATATTTCAGTAGAAGTATGCTCTTGATATCCTTCAATGATTTGGCATGCTTGATTGCAAGCCCGCCCCCATGCCATTTTAGTCAAGTGTTGTTTTTTCTTCCACTTGTACAACTCCTTCAGTGGATTCTACTTTATACAGGTAGTTGGTTGGCAGTTTGTTGTACCTAACACATTTCTATCCCGATCTTTCCTTTGTGGTTGGCCTTGTCTCTCGGTTCTCACATGATCCTCATGAGAGCCATTGAAAAGTAGCCAAACGTATCTTGAGGTACATTTGGGGCACCACACATTATGACATTCACTACACTTTAGGATCCCGTCACATTATTGGCTTCACTGACTCAGATTGGGCTGGTGATGTCAATGATTGAAAGTCTACTTCTGGCTTTGTTTTTTTCCTTGGTTTTGGTCCTATCACATGGTCTTGCAAGAAGCAGTCTGCTATTGCATTATCATCTACAAAGGTTGAGTACCGAGTAGTAGTGTTAGCTAGTTAGGAGATTCTATAGCTTCGATAGTTGATGATAGAGTTTGGGTTTCCTCCTGATAGTCCCACTATTCTTTGGTGTGACAATCAAAGTGCCATTCACATTTCCTGCAACCTAGTGGAGCATCAGTGGACTAAGCACATTGAGATCCACATGCACTTCACCAGGTAGTTGATTTAGGATGGTTCTCTCATCTTGGAGTACATTCCTACAGAGGAGAAGGTTGCAGACATCTTCACTAAACCTTTGGCATCACTGCGCTATCTTCAGTTGCGCTCCATGCTCAGGGTGAAGGAAGTTGTCCTTGGGGGGTCTCTGTGAGGCCTTCCTTCCTTCATGTTTTTTTTCAGCATGTTTCTTCATCTCTTTTTGGAGAGGATTTTTTTCCCATCGGGTTTTCTCGTTTACTCCGCTTTAGAGAGATTTGGTTGTATTCGGGTACTTGATCAGGCCTAATTGTCGGGACCCTTGTTTGCTTTCTAGCTTGTAGTTGCATTGCTTTCATGCATTTAGTTTGTAGCTACTCCCTAAGTTCATCTTAAGGGGGGGTGTTAGAGTAAAAGGTTTATTTCACTTAATTAGTTTAAATTAAGTCACCTTTTATTCCTTTCTTAAGACTCACTTAGTTATGCATTGTAGGTATTTAATAATTATTTTAATTATTAAATACATTTTCCCTTTAGGGTTGCACAATCTCCTTTTATAAGGATTGATCATTGTATTTTATTTGATTCCCTCTCTGAATAATATACTCTTAATTTTCAGAGCCATTCTTGCTTTGCCTCCATTCTTCTCTTGTGACAGGTATTTTTGCATGCAGGTGTTCTTGGGTTCTGTGAAGTTGGATTTATCAACTTCTACAATGCGTGGTCCAACTTTTGCTTCTTTGTAGATTTTTGGCTGCTTCCTATATGGAAATTTTCCATGGTCTACAAGGGTTTGGACTTTGGTGGAACCCCTAAAATTCTTTGCATTCCATTGGTATAATTTTTCAAAAAACTGGCTGTTCTCATGACCTAGGGCTTAGGTTTCACTTATTATCATGTCTAAAGGTTTTGAGTTGCTAAAACCCTTTCCAAAAAATCCTGTCTGAATCCTTTGCAACTGTTATGTTTCGTCATTGACCTTTCTTCACCGATTCTTGATCACTCAAGTCGTGACTTATTCCTTTTAACTCGTCTTGTTACCGGTCCCAAGGTCCTAATAATCCCAGTTATCACCTGTCACTTTATTAAAAAATGTTTTCTTATGTTATGCAGGTTGAAATTCCTCAAGTATTTGCTATATGGTCCTAAGTCTGAGTTAAAATTTTCATCATTTGCCTAATGCCCCAACTTAATACCTTATGTCCCCATCCATTGTTTACCAAGCAGTGGCCCCCTTTTTAAGAACTAACAATTTGCATTTGTAGAATCCCTGCTTTATAAGGAGCATAAAATCTATGCAATCAAATCTGGACCACTCCCCGTGCCCCCACTCAGTTTTATTTCCCATTAAAATAGTCTTACAGACTAGCGAGTGAGTGCCAAGTGTCCTCTTGTAGTGGCGAGCCTGACATCTTTTAGAATCAGCAAGCGACAGTTTGAAGTAATCAACGGTGGATATTAAATGACGTGGCTGCATCTAGGCCATTCCCCGCTTCCCTGTTTAATTTTATTTTTCATTAAAATAATATCATGTGGCAGTAGGCAGGTGACATGTGTCCTCTTATTAGAGGTACCCACTAAGATTTGAAGGAAGTGATCACTCTGGCTTAATGAGATCGATGGTAGAGGATGGGTGACGTGGGTCAATCTTGACCACTCCTCACCATCCCATGGGGGACCCACCTCTGCTTCCCATCTCTCAATGGGGGAGTGGGAGAGCACCACGTGGAGTCATTTGAATGATAGAAGAAAAAGTATAAAGGTAGAAATATTAATGAATATTTTAGTGTGCAAGGGTGCGGATGGTAAAGTCCTTGTTACTAAAGGGGATTTATAAGCACGTGTTTTAAAAACAAATGAGATCTTTTAATCTTGACCATCAGTTGTGTCTGAGAGTTATGAGTATAGGAAGGTGGTCTTATAGTAAATAACACACATGTTAAGGGCTTGAGATTTAATTAAAACCCTTCCCCGCCTCCCTGTTGCTAAAAGTTGCAAGCGGGTTAAGACTAATGGGGACGTGGGGAAGATGACATGTGGGTTTTCCTAACAACGGTAGATGGTGGAGCCCATGGATGACTTGGATCTTGGGTCCACATGGATTATTTCTGATTGGTCAATGCAAGTGGAGGTCTACAATCAACTTTTTCAAATATTTTTGACTTCATCTAGATCGTCCATCGGTCCATCTCACTGTGCGATCAACGACTAACATTCAAAGTTGAGTTTGAGTTGAGTCTCAAGCCATTTTGGTTTGTGTGAGGGAACCATAATGGTAGACAAGATGTAGATCTACTAAATTGGAAGGTTTTAAGCCATTAAAACCTATTTTAAAGCATAATTGAAGATTGTCAAAATCATTATGCACATTCAAGGAGCTCCTGTTGCAATTTTCAGGCTTGTTTGGTGATGAAATTAGGATTTTCGAGTGTCTTGCAAACCAGTAAGTAAAAATAATTCCTTTCTTCTAAAAGTGCTTAGGACTTGATAAATTGCATTCGCTCAATCACTCTACCATTAGGCTTTCATTTTTCATGCATTTCTTTTAAGGTTTGACGAAGTTCTAAGAAATTAGCTTGTCTGGTTTACTATTTTCTAAGTCAAAATCGTGCTTAAGCTATAATTTTCTAATTTGCTGAAAGAAACCCTAGAGTCATGGCCCCAAAAGTGAAATCATCCTCATCTAAAGGAGATGCCTCTGGTTCAAAACTTCCCCTCAAACCTATAGTCAAAGACTTAACTGACTAGTTACAACCGTTGACCTTTGAAAAACATAAGGGTCAACCACTATTCCAAGGGAAACAAATTGTTGAGGGACTGGTAGATAAGTAGACTGCTATCAAAGATGCTACATTTCCTTTCACTGGATGGGAAATGTTCAGTGGCTAGTTTGGGAAGAGAAATTGTGGTATTCCAGTAGGCAACCCATGGAATCTAGATTTGGGAAAATTAGTTGTGCCAAATGTCTATATGGACGTTGACTTATTGAAAGTAGTGGCCACCAACTATGATCCAGTCATAAGGACTATGAGAGATTTTGATGGAGTTGATATGGTCAAAGTCACAAGGGAAGAGATTGTAGAAGTCTTCAAACTCACTGAGTGGAGTGAGGACATCATGCCCATTAATGAGAAGGTTCTTAGGGTAGAATATGAAAAGGTTAGATACTTATTCAAGATCTCAATATTGCCAAAATTTCTGGCATTTGTTGATGGCCGAAGGATTACATTGGGCCCATCAGACAAGGAGCCCTACCTAGTTAGCTATTTTGTGTCCTATTTTCAAAAGAATTTCTATTCCATCTGCCAAATCATTAGTTATGACCCAGTCACAGGTATGCCCATGGCCTGGATGTACATGGAAACACATATCCAACATCCCCAATACTACACAGTATATGATTATGGAGGATACCTAGCCGAAAAAATTCATGAAGGTTTGGTGAGGTTGAAGAAATGAGAAGTTGGAGTCAAATTCTGTTGGTACTCATTGTTTATGCATATGCTTTTTTTTGAAGGTGCAAATTATTTTGGAAAAGATATGACACTGGAAAGGATGGAGGGTGACTTGGAGTTGCCTATCCAATGTTGGACTACTATCCTAGACAAGGATGACAAAAAAATTGATTATGTGGTCTTTGAGAATCTATTTGCCTCCAAGTTGAGGAGGGTTTTGATTATGAACATGCCAAGGATTCCCAAATCCTTGCATGATTTCTTGAGGCCCAAGGATAGGAGACTTGAATTAGGTGTTGATCACAACTGTGGAGACATTATTCCCTATCCCACTTATATAATTTTGAGAGTATATGGTACAACTATCTCACCCCATTTTCTGCCCAAGGATGTGCCAGAGAGAATTGGATTTCTTGAAGTGATGTGGTAGCTTGGAGATGTGGAAAATAAACATTTGAAAGATTAGGGAAAAGGAAGCTTCTTTCCTTCATATACTTTCTTTTCCGATTTTGTGATGATCAAGGGAGGATGGGATCATATAAATGATATTCTTAAACCATTGAATATGAGGAGAATAGGGGAAAGGACTCATGATCTTGAAGGATTTATGGCTCGGTTAAAGATACAAAATAGGAGTTTGAAGTTTATCCATAACTTCCATTTCCCTGAGGATATGATCAAGAAATTTTTTGATCCTTTAAAGTAGAAAGATAGAAAAGAAAAGTGGATAGCTTTTGATAAAATGTAGAGAAAAATAAGGGAGAACCTGATCCAAAATTAACTGCTCTCACTGAAATTCCCAATGAGATGCAAAGAATGGAATATATGTTTCAGAATTTTGAGATAGTGGTTGGTCACCTAAAAGGTGAGAAGATAATTCAGGACAAAGGGAAATCTCCTATTGAAGAGGAACAAGGTGGAGGAGAGATCCCTAATATGGAGGAAAGGCTAGCATATCAACCTCCTAAGGAACATAAAATGATTGTTTTCACAAGGAGGAAGAATAAAGCAAAGAAAAAGGATACAACTGCTGCTTCCTTTCAACAAGAGAAGCAAAGAGCCCCTTCACCAGTGCCATAGATTCCTCCACCATCTCCCCCTAGGTCAATGGGACCTAAGATTGTTGAAATTGACCCCCCACCTATGCATTCATCACTACCAAGGCCACCACCTCAGAAGAAGCAAAGAGTGGAATATGCTAGCTTGGTTGATTATGAAGATGACTCTGATGATGAAATTCGAGTATCAGAGGAAGAAATGCAACAAGGAATTCCTTCTGCACCAAGGGAAATAGTACCACAACAGCTGGGTTTAAGGTTGAGCAAAGCTGACCTTACTATAATAAATAATACTGATGATGCCAGGATTGAGGCATGTAAAAAATTCCTTGATGATGAATCTTTTGTGAAATCTAAGGCTTCCATGGAGTTTTCCTATAGAGCTAAGAAGGATGAATATGTCAATAATGTTGCATTGAAAATAAGTCTCCACCCAGAGTTACCTGATGCAACCATTTAAGCATAGGTTATAAAAGAAATGAAAGAAAAATTTCAAGGAATGACTACATCTGAAGGCAAAGAGCTAGTGAGGAAGAGTGGTGTCTTGCTATTGCCAGAATGGGACTTAGCCTCTGCGATTGATTTTGATATAGTAAAAGGATGTGATAGACCCCTTTACAATTCTAAGGAGGAAGCCACCATAACACTGCAAGGATCTACATTTAGTGAGCAGTGGGATACACTGGCCATATGGGACCTAGCCCGCAACACAAAGAAGCCTGACATTATGGAGCTTGCTTCAGATTATAGGGGATGCCTAATAATAAAGAGGGTATCTGACACATCAGATATTGAAGTTGCAACAATGTCAGTAAATGTCTACACAATTCACAAAAGCAATAGTGGAATCAATGACTATAGAGAAAGAGCAATTCGGAAAGGAATACAATGATTTGTTGCTTGATTATGGAAAGAATCAACAACAAACAATGCAACTACAAACAAAATTGTCATTGTTAAAAGAGAAATTGCAAAATTTGCAATCAGGGGAACCAATGCAAATTGATGCTACTTCTCTTGCTTCTTCACATGAGCCTACACCTGTTGTTTCAACACCTCCAACAAGTTCTTCATGGGAAATTGTGCCCTACAATATGGGAAGTGTGCCCATCTCAATTGAAGAGCCTACTACAACAAGTGTACAACAGGCAGAGGATGTCAACAAGGAAAAGCTACTTGAACAACCGAAGGAGTATAAAGATAAATGTGACAAAAATGATAGAGACATATTTTTTAGCAATATGAAGATTGTCACTATAGTTTTGGAACATCTAAATAGAGGGGTGAACAATAATTAGCATCCATGCTAATTATTTTGCCATGAAGGACTCCATTAACAATTTTGATATTGATAAGGAGGTGGAAATTCCTCTCATGGAAACATGGATTGCAAGACTTCAGGAGTTGAGAATGATGGCTGTGGGAGCACACATCATGTTAATGTACCTGATAAGCTCAAACCAACCATCGAGACTATGAATGGAATTCAGGAATTCAAGGGAAAGATTGAGCCCTTGGAGGAAAAGATTAGGGAGTTACTTAAGAATTTTCATGAGATGAATCATTGTCTTCTCCCTTCCATATTAAAATATGATGGTAATATCAAACCCTACAAGATTGGAGAAAGGAAGTAGATGAGGTGATTGCGAAGCAAGCAACTTTGATTTACCATGGAAATGATATGAGCATGCTGAAGAAAAACATGGATATGCTTTCTCATGCAAGAGTTGTTATGGAATAATTTGACAAAGAAGCAAACCAGGTGGTGACCAAGTATGCTCCTTATAGAACAAAGGCTGATGAAATCATAAAATTCAATTGGCCTATAGAAGAGGAATTCCAAGCTTGGAAAGATGAATATTTGGATGTTTTGGAAGATTGAGCTGCAACTATTAGATGGCATTACAATTTTGGCTTGGTGAGTCTGCAGCCATGGTGAATAACAGGTGGGAGAAGCATAATGGATAGCATGGAACCAGTACAAATTAGGATTTTTCTAAAGTATGGATGAAATATTGTCTTCTCCCCAATTTGAAATTGATGACAAGGTTGCAGACATGGACAATTTTCTTGTCTTTTCTATTTATACTTTCTATGCTTTCTTTCATCTTTGCTTGGTGTTCGTGGACACATATTTGGAGCATGTGGATATTGTCAAATCGGCCCAAAGTCGCCTTTTGGAAGGTGGGACTTGACCTTCAACAACAAATGAAAATAACTTTTGTCTCATATAACATTTCCCTCCATTTGAGAATGCAAATATAATTGCAAAGGGAATGTATTTTGTAATGGTCCAATAAGAAAGGGACATGTGTACTTTCTGGCCTGAAGCTTGTTTGCTCCTTTGTTTCTATAAGAAGGAATTCAAGGCCAGAAGTACGGGTTCATTGTTTTGTAATTGATCATAGAGAACATTGCAAAGAGAATAGTGAGCATTTCAGAGTTTTGTCTTAGGTTTTGATTCTATCAATGCATATGCAATTTTGATAGCAATACTGTGGTATAATACAAAATGGTGCAAATTCGAAGCCATTTTCTCTCCTATGTACTTATTTCATGAATTATGAATAATATAATCAAGGATTATCTTACTTGTCTTCATTGATTTCCAATGGGTGTGCGGTTTTGTTCTTGCTTGATAATTTAAAGAAATAATGCAAATGCTTGAGTGAAGCTATAGGTTTATATAAATTAAGTACTAGGGTATTAGTAAGAAGTCATGGTTGAGAATATAATGTTGAAATACTGCAATGTAGTAATGCCAAAGCTTAAATGATGTTGTGTTAAATTGTTATCAGATTGTATAGGTTTTGAGATTGACTCCGTTTCTAGGATGAGGCACTGATCTAAGTAGGTGCTCATGTTACATTGTGTTGGTCAATTTGGCATCAAATCAAATTCTTATAAATAAACTTTTCAAATGAGTTACAATTGTTATTATTTTGTGTTAAGTTTCACCATTCTCATGCTTTGAATGTTGAGTGTTGTTAAGGAGCAACCAATTTCTTTGATTCATTCCATTTGTTGAGCTATTACATGATAATTATTTGTTGTTTGCAATGTATTCAGTCATTAGGTGCAAAGATCTTTAAATACATTGTGGGATTACCCTCCCGTGTCTTGCAGAGCCCAAAGTGTAGGAGGAAAGCATTGCTGCTTTCACTCGTTCGTTGGCTAATCCCTTCTGGTTGCTGAGAATTGGAAATGACAAAGTCCATAGGCTTCCTAGAAGATCAACTTGGTTCTTGAAAAACAACCAACAAACTCTCTCTGTATTGCTTTCCAAAACTTTCGCCTTCCGCTCTCTCTACATTTAATGAATTTTTCATGCTCTTTATAGTTTTTGACATATGCACAATCACATTTCCAAAAAAGTATACACTACATTGAAACTTTTTTAAGGACTAGGTTTTGCCACATTCATAATTTAAAAAATGCATCTTTTGGTTTTCACTTAATTAAACATAATCCTTAAAGCTTAACTTAAACTCAAAATTATCAATTTACTTAAATTCTTCAATATTTTATTATTTTTAACTATCCAATTTCAAAATAATTATCGATGATACTGCCCTTGGAGATGTGTGGGTGGACCCTAATGGTCAGGCTCCACTCTTTATTCCATTGCATTAGCTACCTAATGTTCTATGAACTTTGTCTTTTATTTTTATTCATCTTTCTTTAAGATTTGATCTTGTGAGATTTTGTGGGTGTGCCATTCTATCACCCTACCTTTTCTAATAAAATATCATACTATTTTAATATTAGATAAGATTATTCTTAAAATAAAAAATAAAAGAATAATCATTGCTTTACACAAAATTCATTTAATAATTTTTTGTCTCTAAGCTTTCCTTATCTTGTTCAAGTGCAGCCAAAGGGGAAGAAACAAAGTCTAAATAGGACCAAATTAAGGATTGAAAATTATTATAGGTAGTACAAGTAAGAAACCGTTTGACAAAGATTTTTAGCAGCCAGCTCCTTTACCGAAAAGACCTCCTACGGAATATTCGTTTGTATATGCCCTTGGGTGGAACAATGTCTGTGAGGAGCATCATATTTTGCTTGGCTGTAAATTTCTGGCCTGAAATCTATTTCACTCACAGAATAAGAATATTACTCATCGCCCATTGCCCATTCAAGCTCTTCACTATCAGTAAACACTCAAGACAAAAAGAATCGCATCTTCAAAATGCAGAGGAATGTAGTGCTTTTTTGATCATCATCTATCTGGACGAGGTATATACTGCTTTTTCTTAGGATATCCTTTTTCGTTAAGCTATTTATATCTCTCTGCAATGCTGTGAATATGGTGTGGATAACTGTTATTAGTTTCTGTGCTTAGCATTTGCTGAGCAGCTCTCCTTTTGGCTGAAAAGAATACAGATTTATCAGGGGATTAGGAAATTGATAGTGTGGTCTCTGTTATCTAGTGTGAATCTGGTTCTGCCAAAGGAGAATTGCTCTCCAACTGCTACGCACAAATTTGTTCATTAATTTTTACTGGTTAGATTTTCTATGCTACAGTTTTATAGCTTTGGGTTTTAGGGAGACCAGATGAAAACAAAAATATATCATTATTATAGTTCAGAGGATAGAGGCTTTCTTTTTAATTATAGTTTTGTAGATCCTGGAAAATTCTTAAAATAAGAGATATAAATTTTAATATATCTTGAAAAGTAAACCTAGGTGGTGGGAAATTTGATAAACAAGAAATGCTCTTTAGAAACCTATAAATTATATACATTTGTTCAAAATTTCAAGAAATTAATAATGTTTGAAAATTTTGTGTTCTTAAAGAGGGGTTGTAAGTTTGGTAGGGTATGTACATTTTGTATTAGGTGCATAGGTGCCTTCCACATATTTGGAGTACTGGGTAGTCATATATTATAAATCACGTGTAGGCTCAAACCCAGATCGTCCAATATCATATACTATAAAATCAATACTGGGTAGTCTTATATATTATAAATCATCGTATACTCAAAATCAATTCGCCCAATATCATATATTATAAAACCAATACTAAATAGTCTTATATATTATAAATCACATTTAGACTCAAAATCAAATTGCCCAATATCATATACTATAAAAATATTTCATTCTATTGAACTATTATTATTAGAAACATAAACCTCTAAATACATATTTTCCACTCTGGTTTATCACACTGTTATTTAATTTCAATTATTAATTTTATTGGTAAAAAGTACACCCAGTTTGAGGCATCTCATCTGGGCAACGTCCTATTTTAGGTAAAAAGTGCACCCGGCATGCTGTATAAATGTTGCCTCTGTGATGAGCATTCTGTAAATAAAAATGTGTAATATATCTTCGAATTGAGAGCACGGCATATAGTTGTAGAGGATGATCAAATTTAGGTTGTACACTAAATAAACCAACTATTTTGGCAATGTTGTTCATGTCTGTTAGGGGCGAATGGCACTAAAAGAAAAACATGAAGCAGCCTCGTAGGCTTCTCTGGTAATTGTAATTTTGGTACCCTAAACTTCCAATTTCAATTTTAAATTTTCTCAAATTTTAAAGTTTGGATAATCCTTGAACATTAATATAATTTTTTTTCTGTTTCAACCACCTTTATCCAGGATGGCTTGATAAGAAACCATTACACTGTAACGATACTGACCCATAAGCTGGACAACAGGAAAACAAGATAACGGTATGTGCTAAATCTTTTTCCTCTTAGATGGTGATTACTTCTTCTTATCAGAGATTGGTTAGTTGAATTTTAGTGCTGAATATATACTTCATCTTATGTCATGGAAATGGTAACCACCAAAGTTGTCATCTAGCTACTGCATATTGTAGCACAAAAGAAAGAGAATGCCAAATTAGTAATTGTTTTTCTACTTTTATATCTGTTTTCTACAGTAATTCGTTGCAGAGGACCCCTCTCTTCGAAGTTATCTGTACTTTCCAATTGCATGTTTCTATTTCTCGTTCTCAGCATATGTAAGTCCATGGTCAATTTGAAATATTAAATACAGTTCTCTATGCATGAAAGAGAATCACTTAGTCTATATAAAGAGCATTTTGCAACAGTGGTTTTTAAGGTTTTTGGATTCGTCACAGACCCATTTTCCCCAGAATGTTTAATACATTGCTCCAGAATAAGACGTGTAGTGAAGCCCATTCTTCAGTCCTCTATAATCATAGTTGTAAGACAGTAGAATTTAAATGCCTCCAAACTTGCCTTCTAAGACTAAAGTTGTCAGAACTTGTTTGACAAGTGAAATGTATATAGAGTTTTATATATGTTCTGAGATTGCAACCAGCAGGTCTGTTGTGTAACCGACCACTAGTTATTGTGTACTATAGAGGTAGCTCTGAGAACATGTTTAGTGGAAATGGTAGTAATCTGGAAGAACGGGAAAGCCTAATAAATACATTTATTTAACACTAACAAAGTTCAATCGACTGAAATGATCTGAACTGTATTGGATGAGGCTGATTCTTATTTACAGAAGAACATATACTAAATGCGAGTTAAAAAAAACCTTGAGGAAATCGTGTGGTTGGTGGTGGTCAGAGGGGACTGCCAATAGATAAATTTATTTTTCTACCACCCTTTATAAATTTGTTCGTCAGATCACAAATATTAGTTCCTCCTCCCACCATGGGGCTGGTTTATTAGTTATTATTTTGAATATTTTTTTTATATCGCTTGATGAACTAAATTTTATAATTTTGATGTACATATATTTAACTTAATTTTGAGTGTCAGTAATTTTCATTAGTTTTAGATATTTTTTAAATATAGTGGTGATTTGTTTATTTATTTTTATTTTGCATAATGTAAAGGGTTTCTTATTAGTTATATTATATGTTTGTTATTACAATATAAGGGTGAAGAGTCATTTTGTAGAGAATATAAAGTGAAAAAGAATATTTTCAATCATACTATTCACTTAATATTTTATATTTCACTTTTGTTGATGCCAATATGATTGTTGGTTCCTTTGGTTACAACATGCAACAACAAGCATCCAATAACAAACGTCTAACTTTAGTAAATGTATGGTCATAGAAAAAACTAGCCCATCACAATCAATAAACCCTACAAAAGACATGATGCCACGTTGTAGATATTCAACCTCAAAATTAAAATTCTTTTAATATATGTACTTCATAAACTTGTTAATTGCTTTTTAATGAGAAGTTTTGGGAGATGACATTAACTTTGAAACTAAACCTTTAGGATACATAGTGTTTGTTCTAATTATAGTTAAATAGATAAGATTATTCTTTTTATAATAAACCTAGACGGCCCATGATGCATCAAACAACAAAATGGGAACTATAACCCTTAAGTTGTCATCATTATAACCATCAAGTCCATAGCCAAAACTAGTTTAGAGACACATAACTAGCTTACCAACTAATGAGATATCAACCCCAACAAATGAGAGAGAGAAATTAGACAAACATGTCTCATTAAATATAGTCACTATATCAAACCAAAAGTAAGAAATAGAAAAACACCCAATCATCCTATCCAATAACTAAAATTCAATGGATTGACCATAACTAACATAAAAATTGCCAACCTACTAAACCCTAATAGAGAAAGCATAACTATTTGAGAACTAAAATGGTGTAATAGTAAAAATTTAATAGGCCCCAAGCATCCCCTATAGAAGCTTTACACCTATCACAAGAGAATGCCTTATTAGGTGAAGCCACAATTGCCACATCATCTAAGTCATCACTATTATAGTATCCAAAAAATCTAGGATCCCATCCATAGGAAAAACCACCTTCAAACCCTTTGCAATTTCCTCAACTAAGCACTACAAACATTGTTTCCTTTTCTTAGTGGCATGTCAGTGATCAAGGATATAGTTAGAATATGCATGAAATTGATGAACCACATCTTTAATATTATCATTAATTAGAAAAGACCTAGTTGTAGCTGACAACATCAAAGAACATGAATTTTTTTGAGCCATGTCAAAACATTCTCCTTCCCCATGTATGGCTAGGGTCATAGAATATTTTCTATAGCTAAGAAAATCCCCATGCTCAATGCCCCATCCATGTATTTGGTGAACTCCCAAATTCTTATCACCTAGTGACAAATATTTAGGTTTTTTATTTTGTTCTCCACATAGACCATAAAATCCACTATCATTTCTTCTCCCAATACTCTCCTTTTCCTCTTATTCACATTCTTATTTGAAACTTGTTCCTTTCCCTGAGTCTGTACATTTTCTCCCAACCCCAAGTTGAGAACCATTTGGGAATGTAATATGTCATAGCCCCACAAACCATAAACAACACAAATTTCCACTAGCAATACCTATAACCATACTACTTAACATCCACCAACAACTTTACAAATGAATTTGAACATCATCATCATCCCATAAATCCTCTTTCCTCTACATACAAATAATATCATTACCTTATGTATCACATGCTGCCCATCCTACCCATTTTTGGGTGATTAAACATTGATATCCTCATGAATAAGTCTCAAGGCCTCTATTGGATGCTCACTTCACCAATACTTAATGGGTCTTCTATCCTTCCCTCTCAATCACACACTCATATTAGCAACCTAGTTAAAAACCCCATTTCCTTTTTGGCCAATATGATTTAAGGTAACCTCATCAAAATAGGTCACTACCACCCTATGATGAAATAGTTTCTAACAACCAATTACTATATCTCCCCATCATTCATAGCCCTAAGACCAAATTTGAGTTGTCTTCTACCCATAACTTGTTCCAATATTTTTATTTAGCCAAGGAAAACCCCCATAGAAAGGCCTTAGCTTCTAACATGTTGTTGGTGTACACATCAAAATAAAAGGCTAAGATGTTGAGGGGTTAAACCTTGCCATCCCTAGAAAATGCATCCTTTCCTTGCCTCACTGGAACATTACCTTTGCACGAGGAAAAGTTGTAAAGACAAATAAAATGTGACTAGGTGTTAGCCCAACCTTTCTCCTCTGCCTTAATACTCTATGCATCTCCCTTACCACAATCACCTAACTCCTTAACATTAGATTCCACATAGTACCAAATCCTTTTAACCATTAAATCTCTATTCCAAATTATTTTTCTGTTCCTTTTTAGAATAATATTCCAAGTGACCACATTTTCTTTGCCGATATTGTCATGTTGTGATGGTTTAAAGGTGGCATTGTTGTTCTTGCCACCAAGGTTTAAACCTCGTTGGGTGGTATTATTGAGTGGTTGTATTGGGGATGAGGTCCCCCGTTTGTGACCTCATTGGTTCATCGCTCCGGGTCAAAAGTGTTTACCCCTTGAATAAAAAAGAAAATATTTCAAGTGACCAATGTTGGAAAGTAATCCAGATCATCTTCAACTCCTACTTTTGATCTTAAAATTCCACCTCAATAAAAGACAAGAAATGTCAGTTGGACCTTCCCATTTTAACCCCATCTCCCCAAAAACCAATGTCATAAGGTCGAAGAATAATCACAACGAAAAAAGAGATGATTATTAGTTTATTCCCCCATTAGAATGCAATAAAAGGGCCCTAGTGTTAGTGTAAATAGTGTCATTATATAACTAGTTAGTTGTAATCACTTTCTAGTTTGACCTATTCACATTTTTCGTAAGTTTACTTAGGCTATTTTAGAGTTTTGTCTCATCACATGTGGTTGAGACACGTGTCATCACTTTGCGAGACACATGTTGCATTCACACTTTCCACTCGCTAGAACACTTGTCATGTGAGTTAACAAGTGTTCCATCATTGGAGGGGTAGTCAATCATTGTGTTCGACTTGCCTACCTTCACCACCTTGCCTATATAAGAAATGTTACTTTATACATTCAAATAATCTTTTGTACCAATTCTTTGATAATACAACTAGGCTTATTTGCGAGCATGTTTTTTCTGGAAGTTTCTGGTTTTTTCTTTATGATCTTGGAAATCATAACATGATATCAGAACCATGCTTGCAAAACCCTTCCCAAAATCTTGCACCTAACCTAATCAAGAATTCCTCATAGAACCATTGTTGCATTTGAATGCTGATTCAATTATTTTATTAGTGTTTTATTTATTTGAATGCTGATTCCATTGGTTTGCTGTGTGTATTTGGGTCTCTCTTTGAGTTGGAGAAAGGCATTTTTTTTGGGCAGTGAATGGAGTCTCCAACAGTTTGGGTCCTCTATTTGGTTGTCCTATGACTAGGTCAAAAGACTCCTCACGCTTAGTCCAAACACACCCTCCTAGCAGCATTTTTACTTTGGGTTCACTAGCAGGTTTTTGAGGTGGTTGTTGTGGCTTTGTTTTTTTGTAAAGTCATTGTTCTCTATTGAGGCACACAGGTCCCATACCAAGTGCATTAGTAGCAGGCCATGGGATCGAACCTGGTCCCGCCCAAAAATACAGAGGTCACCGCTAGCAATGGCTTCTCCATCCCGGCCTACACCATGGACGCCATCATCCTTTTTGGCACGTGGGCTGTGGTGGCTGCCATCCCATGCCAGGATCGCAACCTTCAGACCCACTTCTCTTTTCCCCGAACTTTCATCTGGGTCATGCTCTTGCTCTCCATCTATGATAAGGTCATAGAGGAGTCTCAAAATCGGGACCGTCGGGGCAGCTCCATTGGCCTTTAGAGGAAAATTGCACAGATTTTTTCCTGCGCACCCACCACTCGGGCCACGAGGTGAAGGCCATTGTAGTTCCTGAAGAGTAGGATAATCATGAGCCTATACAGTCCGGCAAGGCGTGGGTCGATCTGGAAGCTTATGATGTAGGATCCATTTCCCATGTCCACCACCGACAGTCGAGACTTCCACAATGGGCTGGAAAGATCCGATTCTTAGTAGTCACCACCCGAACACTGCGGCTGTGCATGCTGATCGTAGGTGGTGAATACCAAGCATGTTTCCTTACTCGCATAACCCTCTGTGAACGCTTGCGGATGCATTGGTAGAGAAGGAGGACTCCACACAGCCTTAAGCACTTGCCACATCTCTTTAAATCGACCCTCCACCAATGACTTCTCTGCCACCAAGACTTCTCCCGCAGTCCCGCGACTCAGTAAACAGTTATACAATGGCTCATCCTTGACACACGAGGCAATCTATCACTGCACTAGCCATGGAATCATGGAGGTGAAGTAGTTATGGTAGAGGTGTTCCTTAGCCTAAAGTTTGAATCGGCCCCACTCCACCCCACACAGTGTCCTCAAAAGTTTGTATTAACCTTTACAATTAGTCTTTAAATTAGACTTTTATTGCATGATTAGCTTTTTATGCTAATAGAATTTATTGTGACAATGCAAAATTAGTCTAACCACTAGCAATAGATGTAACAGTTAGCAGTTAGTTAACCATCAAAACTTGACATTTATTGCTACATAAACTATCAAGCTTCACATAGTTCTCATAAGGGAAGGAGTCATTTTCTTTGTCATAACTTGTAAATGGTAAGTCATTTTTTCAAGTGTGCATAGTCGATGAAAAGCTCTTTCCGTTATGGGGATTTTACAGTCAAGACGATTTGAAAATTATGTTTTTTAACACATATTTTGTTTCCTATTTTAATAGGAAAAATGTAAGTTTCTAAGTGCAAATTAGACAAATAGGATTATTATAACTTTTGATTAGATACTCAAATCGAGTATTGCTTTTGTGAAAGTGAATACCACTTTTCCATTTCATTGGAAATGATATCACACTCAATTATAAAGTGCCTTTATTCATTCCATTGGAATTTTTTTATATGCATTAAAACATATAAGTGCCAATTCAGCGGGGATCAAAATAATCAAGGGGGGTTGTCATTATCATTGTGCCTTTGAGCACTTCCGTGAATCATGTTGTGAGTACTTACACATTTCCCATAAGTCATTTGATTCAACACTAATCATTTAGGAAGGTTTTTTTTGAGTTGTGTCTAGAGCACTTCCACACTTCTTTCCACATTTTCAACTGGGAGGATCTAATCAAATTAAGAGGTGTATCTTGAATTGTGCCTTGTGTACTTCCATATTTCTCTTAATCATTTTCTTCCTATACAAAAACATCATTTGGAGATGAAAAAACTAGTTTGCTAATATGCATTGCAATCTGATCACCCGTCGCTACACCCAAATCTAGAGTTGGTTTCTTGAGAACTTCCAGTAATTCTGTGCACCAGGATATCATCTTCCACATTGCAGATTTGGAAGACACCATTGAGGACATCAATCTTCTTTTGATATTTATTACTACATCAGAGTTCAAAGATGCCTCACCAAGAGCATCTGGAGGTTCTTTCCACTAGAAGATCACAAGGAGCAATTGAGCATCATCTTTGGCGGGCTTCAAAATCTCTCTTCATTGTACTTTCTTGTTATTTCTCTTTTGGAGGGGGGTTTTTATTTCCCACAAGGTTTACTCCACTTTACAAGAAATTTGTACATGAGTACCTAACATGGTCTAACAACCGAGAACCTTCATCATGCATGCATTACTCTCTAAGTTGCACTTGTGGAAGGGCGTTAGTGTAAATATTGTCATTATATAACTAGTTAGTTGTAATCACTTTCTAGTTTGACCTATTCACATTTTTCTTAAGCTTACTTAGGCTATTTTAGAAGTTTTGTCTCACCTCATGTGGTTGAGACATGTGTCCTCACTTTGTGAGACACCTCTTGCATGCACACTTTCCACTCACTAGAATGCTTGCTATGTGAGTTAATAAATGTTCCATCATTTGAGGGGTATTTAGTCATTGTGTTCGACTTGCCTACCTTCACCACCTTGCCTGCATAAGAAATGTTACTTTGTACATTCAAATCATCTCTTGTATTAATTCTTTGATAATACAACTAGGCTTATTTGTGTGCATGTATTTTGTGAAAGTTTTTTGTTTTTTGTGTATGATCTTGGAAATTATAACATTATTTACCCGTCTTTTTCAACCAATCTTGAGTGAGGGCTCACTTTTTGGTAGTAATGCATAAAAGGAACAAGATTTTACATAAATATAAGTGAAGCCATATCTTATCCCTTTGAAAATACCTCACTCCTCCTTCAAACATATTAAAAATAGTAAGGTAATTACTTAGAGGTGTAACCACTTCCATTCCCATCCCAAACCATAGAGTCCTCCCTTTCAACAAGCCTATTCCTAAACTTGTAGATTTGTGCATATTTCACATCAAAATATTTTATCTCTCATTTTTAATATTAATAGGTAGATCATTGTGATCTTTGATACTAAATACAAAATCATCACCAAGCAATATCTTTTCATTTTCATGTTTTTCATATGTTTTAATTTAGACATGAAAATTTCTTTCCTATAGACTATATACTGACTTGCTTTCAAATGTATTTACCAAGCACAATTTAAATTATTATACAAAAATAAAGATTTAATGAGGAGATAATTTTGTTGATGAGGTTCCATGGAATTTTATTTCTTTCTCAGTTTATTTTGCATCTCAAACCTATTTTTATTGTACACTTGAAACTATCCTAATTTTCCATAATTAAATAGAGCTCAACTTTCTCTTTTGTTGCTTCCTCTTGTACTTTTTTTGTTTCATGCTTTACATAGATTGCATAACTACCTTCTCTTGCTTTTACATTTTATTTACATATTTGAATCTACCTCTTGATATGGAGGCTTGCTCTATGGACTTGTAGGTTCTTCAATCTTTGTTGGAACTCTTTATTTTCCCTACAATTTAGATAAAAACTTAATTTGTCAAATAGGTGTTAATTTTAGTATCCACTTATAAGTATGTTAAACTAAACACTCATATTTTTACCTAGGACTATTAAGACTTATCTTAACAAAGTCGTTCTCTTGGAATTTTATTCCCACATCCTTTAAGTTATTCTTAATGCACTTCAATTTTGTGAGTTGTTCTATAATATCTTGATTATCAAATTTGTATTTTTCTCCTTAGATGTAAGACCCTAATATTTTATATTTTTTCAAGTATTTTCTTATTGTTTCTTGAGATACAAGACCCTAGTTTACTTTTCCTATAATTTTATGTGCATTAGGAATGTCCTCAATATGTGATACAATGTTATCTAGTATAGACATATTAACAATAGTCAAGTGTTTACTATTTATTTATCTTGCTAACTAGATACATCTATCTATCTATCCATTTATCTATCTTTCTACCCATTTATCCGTATATCTATCTATCTATTTTTTAATTGTGTTTATCTATCTATCATCTATCTATTATATTATATAATCTATATATATATATATTTTTTCTTTCTGTTATGTTGTTATCTATATTTTCTATTTGTGCTATTTCTTTGATCTTGAGTCTTCCTTTTGATCCCTTGTACATCATGTCAATCCTTTCTATTTTCTACTAAAAAATATATTATATAAACTAATTAAATTATATATAAAAAAATTAACCAAAAAAAAGAAAAATAAAAATTTAAATACAAAACAAAACAAAACAAAACTAAACTATACACTACTATTAACCAAAATTTTTACAATCTTATACATTTATTATGAACTATAAAACTATTACTTTTAAAAGTTACTACACAGTCTACTTACAAACTTCATGTCCAAGAACTCCATCGGACCATATTAATGCTTTTAGATGGGTAGACAACAACTCTTTTTTAGATGACACTTTATTTAATCTTTTACTCTTTACCAAACATAAATTCATTTAGTTCACCTTTGAACTTTGTGTAAAAGCGGGCAATTTTATTCTATATTAGAAGTCAATTCTAACTTCAGTGTTTACTAGAATTTACTTGGATAGTGTTGTTGTCTCTATGCATTGTCTATCTGGTACACTTCCATGGTCTCATTTTGCTGTCACATTTGCAAGATTGAAATTCATTTTATTTCTTTCTCAGATCATTTAAGAATTTCCATGAATAGGACAAAGTACAGACTAGCATAAAAAACTACAGTGTTTACATGAACTAATCTGCATGATAATTTGCAGTTTTAGAGTCTTCGCTTGCATGATAATTTCCATAATTTTTGGTTTTTTTTGCTGATCTACGACCTTTAGGCATACTGTATTTTTTTTAATTGGTAAGCATTCTTTTTTAGACTGGAGCTATGAATCAGAGATGTCATAAATTGGGGACTGCGGGTCAAATCTAAGAACACATTGGATCAGCGAAGACATAGTGCCTCCGATCACAATAATCCAACGGAGACTTAAACCCTGGTGACCACAACAACAATGCCACCACTTAACCATCACACTATGAGATGAACCCACAGAGACATAATGTAATTGTTTTCCAAAATAAATTGAATAAAATTTTCTAGCTGTTTCTCTGTCTCTGTTTTTACCAGCAATATGCTACCACCTTCACAACGGTGGTGCATCCTAGCATCTCATAGGCTACTGTAAACTTTAACAGTTGATACCCTTCTCACTGCTCCTGCCACTTTTATTGTAAGATCACCAACAACCCATTCAGGATCACCTACAACAAGCTGTTCTTATACCATTTCAATTTCTCAGATTTTATAGATTAAACTGCATTTGGAAGAGGGCTGATCTGTATTTATAAAGAACAATTACGTTGACTGTGGAACCGGTTGATCCTTAAGAAGAGTTCAAATAGTACATTAGATCAAAAGAAATCAAGACAGTTTTTTTTCTTTTCTACTAATTCAAAATCAATATATTTGTGTTTTAAGAACTTTGTTTAAAATAAAACTATTTTGTATATTATAATAAATTGTTGAATTACAGTTTAAAAAGAAAGAACTGGGTAAACTACGCTATAATCTAGTGACAATAAGCTTTCTTTTGAATACTTTTCAGTAGAGTTGTTATTTACAGCAATGTGGATTTTCATGTTAAAGAAAAAATAAAGTGTTAGGTGTTAATGCTGTGACCACCAGCCATATATTCTCGAATGTCAAATTGTTGGCTTTTTAAGCTATCTTAACAGATGTTCAAGCTGTGAAGAATTTTCCATAGATCTTTCTTCTTTAGTGTCTTAAAGATTTTCATATAACACATCAAAGTTCTGTTGAGGTGATTATTGGCACATCATTGGGTTCATCAGAACCTTTTAGTTTGTTCACGAAGTTCTTTTTATTTTATTCAACTAGTCTTTTCTATGGATAATACTTTATAATTAGTATTTTGTTTATCTAATTTTTTAGATTGTTCCTTTGAAATTTTATTGGATTTAGATGTTTTTGTACATAGATATAATTATAAGTTAATTTTAGGAATGTTCAGATTTTAGATTGAATTTTTAATTGATATTTCATTATTGACTGTTTGATTATTAAACAGTGTGATGTTTAAGTAGAGCGATTAACTGTTATCTCTACATCTTATTTTAAAATTAAAGAAAAATATAGAAAAAATATTATATTGAAATGTTAGATGTTGAATAAGAAGAAACTTTAACTATAAACATTAAGATGACATGACAGAATTATTACCAATTATATGATCCACCTACAATAAAGAGCTCTACAATGTAATTTTAGATTGATTTTGAAATCTCTATTCCTTTTATGTTTATACAAGTGAGCAAGATTTTGTCAAAAATAAATCTAATTTAATAGAAAGTACAATGCTTAACAAGGTAAAAATACTTTATAGAAAGTGTGCATAAGTAATATTTACATCATGCACACTTTCTATAAAGATTTATCATTTTGTCTAATAAATAAAATAGTAAGTTGAGTGGATTTGATTTTGGAAGAAATATTATGTTCATGAGAGATAAATTTGTGTGAACTATTACATATAAAATATAAATTAATAAATTTAACTATTAAACTATACAATTGAATTTTGATAATTTTTTTTTAATTTAAAACACTATGAAAACAATACCTCTTACTTAGAGAGTATCTTTAAAAATGCATGGATACAAAACTTAGTTATAAAAAATAAAAATTATTTTCGAAATTAATTTAGAGGTATACAATTTAACATTTATGGAATTGATCTCAAAATGTAGGTCATAGAGCACTAATATAAACAGTCTCATATGTATTTACTATACACAAGTGGTATGTTTCTTTGTTAAATTTAGCAATTTCAATTGAACCTTAATTGAATCTAACTCCATGCATCCTAAGGGTCAAAGTCATAGCTGTTGGTTTGAATCTAGTTTAGATATGTAGTTATGGATTTGACATCCAAACTTTTAAAATCAATTTTAATTCAAGACCTAAGCTAACCATTTTCCAACTAATTTTTATTTGTTTAGTTAAGTTAAAATGTTCAAACTTGTATTTTGAAGTGTTGTATAAAATAACAAACACTAAATTTATTTTAGACATTATGGGATAAAAAGAATTGTCCTATAACATCATAATTAAGCATTGCAATCATTATATCAACATTTGCATCATTAAGGACATATTGAACATTTTGCATGGTTAATTAGAATGTCTTCAAACTTGTTCACAACCATTTAGTTAGCTGAAGAATCTAACCAAGGAAAAAGGAGAGGAGTCTCTTTCCATGTCTAGCATAACAAAACCTATTGGCGTCTCTTGACACCATTAAGTCCAAATAATATAAGAAAACATGTTTATGAGAAAATATGATAATATGTTTGGATCCACATAAAATGTTTAGTTCTACAAAAAATTTGAGAACTCCATTCCATTTCATCATTCTACTTCCAACACATGTAATTTTAAGCAATTTTTATCTCTGACTTAAAAGTTATGATCAAAGTAGTGGAAAACTATCTATTGATCATTAAAATTAACTAAATCTTTTCCCTCCTCTTAATTTCTAGAATCCTATATTCAATTATATAATTTATCACAACTTTAAATTAAATTAATTAGATTATACTATGTGTTATATTCAATAAACTTATTTTTTTAAAAGAAGAATCTCTTTATATATTTTCAAATTAAAATTTTCTAGCACAAAAGATAATATGTCAAACTAACCATCCATAAAGATCATGCAATTTTATTTTGAATGTATTTATGATTTTATATTAAAATTAATTAATTGAAAATAAAATGTTTGTGAATTTCTTTGTAATTTTTGATGTTTAAAATTGTTTTTGTTCTTTTATTAAATTAAACTAATTTTTCTATTTTTAAAAAAATTAAAAACTAAGAAAAAAGTAATTCTAAAAAACTTATTATTCTTAAAAATATGGTATTAACATACATTTCTATAACTTAGATAATAATTAATTTGAACTATCATTCTATATCTTAATCACTTTTTTTCTATAAAACTTCAAATAAAAATTAGATTAATTAATTAAGAAATCTTCCTCCCTTTTCTTGAAGACTAGATGGCATTCACAGATTCATAACTTCTCTATTAATAGTTTTTTAAATTACTTTTCCTCTCTAAAAAATACGTTGAATTGCATTGTAAACTTCACACGTTTATCCTTAATAAACAAAATTGCAGTTGCAGGGTTTCGTTAGGGTTTGTTGCTTCTATCACACCACTACAGAATATGCTTCTTCCATAGAACTTTTTACACTACATTTATTGCAAAAATATTAGTTGTCCATTGCTTTAGCAACATTTCGTTTTATAATGAAGTCATGGTATTCACATGTACTATTTGATGTTATAATTATTGTTCCAGAGAAAAGCAACAATGCCCAATAAGACAAAAATAAAATAACATTGCTATTGTTTAACTTTGCTTGATTTTGACATTACTTGTATGGCTTGGGATATATTCACTCAATGGGTACTTATAAACAAGATCTTGTGTGGGAACATGTATAAAGCTATGTCAGATTTCTGTTTTTTATTTAAAAGTAAATAGATTTTTGATTTTTTTTATAGAAAGAATGTAAATATAATGAAGAAATTCAATAAGAACAATTCAAATGGAAATAAAAGACAAATAGCAATAATGCTGTAATCTAACAGTTAATTAATAATATTTCACAAATAGAACAAAAATCAACTAATATATGGTTAGTCATTTGACAACAAATATCATGGATCGACCAACTCAAGATGGTATGAAATTAAAGCATTTCAAAGTGCTCTCGGTCTCACTACATCCCAACTCACTAACTTCTTCATACAATTTTTTTCTTGATAGAACTCTAATTCTTTGAAGCCAAACTTGAATTAAGAGGACATAAGGGGCATTGGGAGAGCCTTTCCTTTGACCCCAACCTCCTACTTGAGTTAAGACTAAGCATAACCAACTACTTGCAAGCCTTCTCCAAATAGCCACCCTCAAGAGGAAACCTGACCATAAAAGGAAAAAAAATATTTTCTTCTAAAAGAATTCTATTTGTAGGCGAGGGAGCCTCACACCACATCAAACCATGCGTATCTCAACATCTGGCTAAGGAAGAGAAGGTTCTCATTGAACCTTTTTCTTCCATGAATTTTGCTACCTTTGATTAAATCCTACAACTTGCAACCACATGAGTGACTTTGTTGTATTTGAGGTATAGCACCAAAAAGTCTTCTTAGACAAAATGCTAAACCTAAGCCTAATCTCCTAGCTTGAAAGATAAAGTGATTGAAGATAGAAACACCTTATCAACATCCACATTAACACATAATCTAGCAAACAACAATCGTCTCTTTTATTTGATCAATGAGTCAAGAATAACAAGCTCGTTGAACAAATTAGCTATGCCCTCCAACAGCTCCTCTGGTGACCTAAAAGTAACTCATAAAACCTGACCGAAATAGAAACTTTCTTGAAGATCTCCTCCTCAAGATTAAAACCGGGATGCCACCTCTTGAGATGTAACCAATTCTACCGAAAAAAAATCCATGATCTAAGTATAATAATAAGCTGAACACAATCTTCCTACTTAGAAAATAATATCAAAGCGAAACATTTAGAACATAATTGAAACGACAATCTATCCACTAAGCCTCCATTTTCTGTAAACCCAATTCTTTAAACACAAATATAATAGATCTAAGTCAAAGAAAACTTCCCAGTGAGAGCGTTCCTCAGCCTGGTTGAAAATCTTTCCACAATATAATCAGTGATATTGAGCACTCCTAGCTCACGAATCCCATCCGAAACCAAGGGAAGAGAAGAAGTAACCTTTCCCCTGACAACATCCCGCAAAGACTTCCCACCGACATCATCGGCACCATGTCTCAAAGTCCAAAACTAGCATAGATGCTAGCTCCTAACCCTATATACAAAATTATGTTACTAAGGATAGATGAAACCTATAAAAAGCAACCCCGCACTAGGCCATGATGCCTCGGAACTTCCAAAAAATGCCACCACCGCAGCCAGGAAATGTCAGACCGGCCCCTTCAAACGATTTCTAAACTAATTGGAGCACCCTCTCACACGTTAAAGACCAGGTGAAAGCAGGAAACCCCTGCTCGAGCTAGAGGACGCCAAAGACCACCTTTCCATAGCCAACGCAAACCTCAACGGTATACCAGCAATAGTAGCAGGTCTAGAAGGCATTCACCTTCGTCTTCTTCTTTTTATCTCCATTTTCATTCTTCTACGTTTTTTAATTGGTTTGGTTTAAATAGTATATTATAAGCTTTGATTTGTTTAGGTGGTTTATCTTAAATTACACTAATAGATGGATCCTGCTGGAAAGGCTAGTGTAATTTCAGATGAGCCATCTAAGCAAATCAAAGCTTAAAGTGCGTTGTTTAAGTCTGACCCTTTCATATTTGACTCCTATTCTAACACTTTTCCATTCGACAACATAACTAGGGGAGAGGGCCCAATAGTGGTGCGGGTACCAATAGTTGTCATAGTACATGTACATTCAAAGCCCAATATTTTAAAAGTATGGAACTAGTAATTGTAAGAGAGGACCAGATCGTTGAACAAAATATGCCCATTACTTTCAAAAAGCAACAAATCATATGATGCCACATTGACACACTAAAAAACATGACTTAATGCACCACTATTGGTCTAACTTTTTTTGGGGGTCTATTATGACCCCTCAACAAAAAGCATGTTGATGACACCTTTTTTCTCGGTCTATGCGGGTGAAATGGAATATTTGAATTGTCCATGTCTGTGGCCATTCGGGGATATAATTTTTTAATGTCAATGTTGCATGTTCATTGCTATGCCGACCCATAAAGTTAGGGAGCACGACTATTGGGCCCTCTCCCCTATACTAATATTCAAATTGTTTTGATTAAGGTAAATTGGGGAAGAGTCCGTATTGTTACACTAGAGAACAGCCATAAAGGCAAAAAGTAAACAAATCTCACTAGATGTGAGACAAAGAAAAAGCAACAAGGAGAACAACAAAGCTTTTGACCGGAGCAAAGAACCGGGAAAAGGTTTTGGAAGGACCCAAAACAAGCAACAACCAATCAAGGAGGTTTGAATCCAAACTTCAACCAATGTGTAGAGCTAGGTGAGATTGAGGACACCAATCAACAGGCAAGCTTCCAATCACATCAAGAAAATCTCTATTAAACTTGCAAGAAACACCATCCAGCCTATGCCAAATGTCATGTATTTATGATATGAAAAAGTGTTCCAAAAAATGTCTTCCCAAACCCTACACATTACACAACTATTGAAAGAATGTCAACAATAAAAATATAAAAAAAATCCAAAATTTCTGAATATTATTTGAGAGAGGAAAATGATATTTATAAAAGAATAAGCCATCTAAATGAAAAACCCACTCTACCTAACTTCTAACTAAACACAAATTATCTATTAATTATAACTAAATGATAATTCAAAAAAAAAATCATTACTTTTTCAATTATTATGAAAGATTATGATTTTTTTTTCAAATTGTATTGATAACTTTATAATTATAATATGATTAATTTATTTTGATGTGAATTGAATTTCTATATTTTTCTTTTATATTAAGAAATTGGTTTTCATTTGATAAATGAAAGAAATAAAGAATAATAAAATGATTATTTTTTAAATGTATGTTTTTATTAATATAATAATAATACTAATAATAATAATTATTTTGATTGGTAATGGGCACTTTTTAAGGTGCCTAACACTACTGTTGTTCAAATCCGCGAGCCCATCAGCCAACAAAAGCACAATGCTTGCAAGCAGATTTGAACCTTGGTGGCAAGGTCACCAAGTGTTTCAACCGCTGCATTATATGGGTCACCCCCAATATAATAATAATTATTTATTTTAATATAATTATTTATTTTTTCTTAAATTTAATTTAATCCTAATATAATTTTATTTTTTGTAATTATATATTATTCTTATCTTTTTTTAATAATTTATCTACTTCTTTGTTTTGTTGTAAAACATATAAATTAGTATTATAATTCTATTTGATTTGATAATTTTTTAGTTCTATAATTTTTTTATTTCAAAATATAATTAGAGGGAGGTTTAGGAGATGTAATATATATCATCTTATAAGTGTTTCTCTTTATTTTTAAAAGATACTTTTCACAATTTTTTGTGGTAGAATTTCATATATTGAACTTCTTAATTTAAATATTTTAAATGTTACATTTATAAAAGATTGATTTGACAGATTTTTTTGAAGTAAAGATAAAAGTGAATCATATTAAAACCATCAATCACACCTTCGTGTGCAATGGGTACGCTGAAGATTTGTGGAAGGTAGAAGAGGGATGAATTTGGTATAGCAATGAGAATTTTAAAACATAGAATATTATGGATTTTGTATTTTACAAATGAATTGAATGCATAATATTTATATACAAAAGTAAATAGAGAAAGTTCTATCATTGCCTATTTTTTGTGGTCCAATAGCAAAATTTAGCAACAAATCTTATTTATAAAGACATAAAGTCCTTGAGTGGATAGTATTTTGTACATAAATTTTTGTTTCCACCTGAATTTTTCCTAGCATAATGCCATGGGACATAAAATCTACCTGCATATAAAGAGCTTTGTAAGGTGGTAGAATTTGGACAAGTACGAAACTCAGTCCACAATTAAGAAACTCTCCAATTTGATCAAAATTTTGAGACAAGTTATTTTGAAGCTGAATGTAATGATGATTTTGATAGAATATTACAAAAATTAAAAAAATTATCATGGAACATATAGTCACCTTCTTTCTTCCTGTTAAAGCCCCTCACAATAGTAGATGGACATTGTGATATTGAGAAAAATCCAGTTGTGCGTGTCTGTTGAGTTCTGCAATGGACATAGCACCAATTGTTGGGAACAAATATTATAAAATATAACTGGACAAAAATATTAAAATTTATGCAATAGAGTGAAACACCTATAATAGTCATCCTGAATCAAAAATGTTGTGGAAAAATTTGAACAGGTCAGCTGCAACAAAAGGGTACTTCAACCAATTATTTCAATTGCCTACAACAAAAGGATACCTTATGTAATGTGTATAGGCAAGCTATTATTTTCCGTAAATTTGGAAAAGTAATGTTGAAAAGTAAATAATAGTGGACATCAATTTGCATGTTTAGTCTAAGACTCTAAATCCAATTATTCTGTCTCCTAAATTTAATAGCTTAATAATGGAACCCGATGTACTGTATGCTTTAACAATGGAAATACTTAATAGAGAGAAGAATCTCCGCTTGATTACTTAGTACACTTATCATTGCAAAGGAAGGTTGATGAAGATTAAGCAAAGTCTTTGTTGATTTTAATTGCAAAGCTTTGCATATGGACAACAATGCATAATCGCAAGGGTTTTGAATCCCTTCAAAATCTGTTTTTTCCTTTATCAAAAAACAATGCATAATCTCAAAGGCATGTCATGTATCCAACCATCTAAGTAGAAATGGAAACCTGTTACAAATATTTTGAATGGTCCAAACAACTTAACTAAATGTTACACATATAACTAAACAATGCCGGGCACACATCAAAAAGATAAAAACCGTGGAATAGAAGATCAATTCAGTTAGAAATAAACACACATAAGTTATTTCCTGAAGCTTTCCTTCTACCCATGGAACTAGAAATCTCCTCAAATAATTCGTTAATATAGATGTCGAAATCTTCTGGAGTGTACTTTATATACTTCCCTGAATGTTTGCCATTTTCCAAGAACTGTCAGAATCTACCTAAAAAAAGAGGGATAAGTTGGAATTACCATCTCAGCAATGGAAATACGTAACTCAGTTTGTAGTTGATCATCTGTAATAGTCCAAGAAGATTTTACTTTATGAATTTGTTCAAACAAGTCATTGAAATTTTTGAACCTTTCATTCAGCACTGCCTTAGAAAGATTGCTAGAAATATTTCCACTGACATATATCCCCACATCTTTTAAAAAGAGAGGACTTTACTCCATGCATCCCTTTGGTAGTTTTTGTGGTATTGTCGAACTTTGGTTGCATGCTTCTGCACCCAATCATCACCAACTAAGATCCTTGACCTTTTGCACAATGTATCGGCCATTGTTCATCAAAAACAAGTAACACAGAGAAGGATCCTTGTACAATTTAGACTTTGCATCTAGATTGTCTTCTAAAAATTCAATAATCCAAATGATTTGGATGGACCACGGTGACAACTCATCCCCACTAATATCACAATCATAAGGGGAGAGATTGGCAGAACGATTAGGCATTCTAGGAACTTCAACCCTACCATCTCCCAGAATCTGCTTAAGAGTCTCTTTATAATCACATGTAAACCTCATGTAATTCATTACATAACATGTAAGAGGACGCAAGGCACCTCTAGGTACAGGATTTTTTGCAAAATATCGTTGTATAGCATTCTCAAATTCCACAAACATTTCCCATGTTGCTTTTGATAATTGCAACCAAAATGCAGATGCTTCTGATCTTATCTCAGAACAAGCTTCACCAAAGCATCTTATCTCAGAACAAGCTTCACCAAAAAACACAACAATTATTTCAAGAAGGAGGTCACGCAAAGTTTCATACATGTCCAACATTTTAAAAAGTTTTTTGGGAGACCTATGACTGACTTCAATGACTTCTGCAAAGTTCAAAAGCTTAAGTAGCACTCTTCTGGAAAGCTATACAAAGCAAGCATATGAAACAGAAGGTATACCTGCAAATACTCTCTCACAAAGTTTATAGTCACTCCTAAAAAACACATGTACAACTTTTCAAAACCCAGTCTAACAATACCTTCCTCAAGAAAAACCCTTCTTATGTTATAAACTTGGCAACACTCTGCCACATACCCTACTTCCACCATATGCTTAACAAAATCATTAAAATCAAGAACAACCTCCAAAGGCAGTATATCGATAGTGAAATTCAAATCAACTACTGGCTGAGCAATGGGAACATCATCTTCATCTCCTTCATCTCAACACTCAACAGATGTGTGAGAAGCATTATCATCATTGATTGAGGTACTCAAACAAGGTTGAGAAATCGGATAAAAAAGCCAGTTAGGATCAACTGACTCGCTATACTTTTCTAAAAGCACCCTAAACTCTTCCTCCAAACAAGCCATCGCCTGTTGAAGGATGTTCTATGCCCGATCCAATGAAACAAAATCCTTCTCATCATCCGACACCATATTTAATGATTTTATCATCCTCTGCAAATGATCTATTGCCTCAATATACAAAAAGGATTCTCCTCCTTCACCTCCCCAAATCATCATTTCCCTCTGTCAGAATTGGAGGTGGGTGTGTCCCATCTCATTATCCTCTCCTCCAACAAATTCAATACCTCTTGCAGGCCTTCGGAGGTGCAAGAATCTGCATTTCTCCTTGAGAAATTCTCACCCATGCTTCAGAAACAATGATCAAACTTGGAGAAAAAATGAACCATGTCTTCAGTCATGCTATCTATAGTGCAAAGTGTCTTGACAATGTGATGAGTGGTGTCAATCACTTTCTCTTCAACATCACCAGAAGCCATTTTTTTCTACACACTATACCCAATACTTGAATTATCTCTTCACTAACGTTTATAGTTATACACTACATCCACCATGCTGGTTTCCTTCTGCTCAAATTAACACACTGCATACCCCATTCTGTTTTCCCCTCTGCTAATGCTTACACACAAAATACCCTATTCTGGTTTCCCTTCTGCTAATGTTTATAGACTGCTTACAGAACTTTGGTTACCCTTCTGCTAAAGCTTACACACAAAATACCCTATGCTGGTTTCACTTCTGCTAATGTTTATAGACTGCATACATAATTCTGATTACGCTTCTGCTAATGCTAACACACTACATACCTCATTTTGGTCACCCTTCTGCTAATGCTGACACAGTACGTACCTTATTTCGACGGTTACCCTTTTGCTAATGCTGAGTCATTGACACACTACAAGCCTTATTTCGGTTACCCTTCTACTAATGCTTACACACTATATACCCCCTATAGGGTGTGGCAGTTTCAATGACACTATAGACTTAATAATCACTACATTAAGGAATACACACCCAATTATTAACGATGCCATTTTTAGTAATATTTTTCACCAAGAGTATTAACACACATCGGTTTTCATCACAAGGGCTATCTTATATTTATATATCTCTAGGATAGAGCTAGATTTCAAAAACCATGGGTATTCGTCACAAAGGATCTAATCTAAGTAGAATCAAGAGGAGACACCATGGAATGAATACAAATCGTACTTAGCTTCATCCCAAACCAGATAATTTACAAATAGAGAAAATATTGAACAATTTTTACCTTTGAACATTTACATTATCTGAACGCGTATCTCTCTACATTATCTGTATGCTCAGTTGTAAATCGTTTCCCCCTTTCAAAGCTATCAGCCCAAGTCTAAGGCTAAAGTTTCCTTGCAACCGCATCAACAACTGAACAATGAGAACAAAATAATTAAAAAAATTGAGGTTGCAGGGCAATGAATGTGAAGTAACGAAAACCAAACATAGGAAGAGAAAATGAGGAAGACGACGACAACTTATATGATAAGTACTTCAATCTCGATTCCAAATAGGATTAAAGTATATAATTTAAGTAAACATCAGACTCGTGTACCATATTATAAGTCAAAGCTTATTCCTACATATAAAGTAAACAATGAAATGCGGGCGTAGCAGAAACACATTCCCCCTCGAGGCGACCAAATAAATAACCGAAGTTGATAAAACAACGGATCAAAACTAGAACCCACACGATAAAGGATAGGGGTATTTTATCAGAGGTTGTCATTGGAAATGCTCTGGTAGAAGGAACATGAACTGTTTGACATAATGCTTTGAAGAAATGTGTTATCATGGAACACCCTGACTGCAGGATATTCACAAAGTGGGCTTGTTGAAAAGGCTTTAGAAACTTTCAAGCAAATGCAATTGGTAGCTGTCAAGCCAGACTCGAAAATCTTTGCCGACATTTTCCCAGCCTGTGCCAAATGGGATTTTTGGAACAAGGTATAAACAACCATCAAAGCATAAAGGTGATACTAAAATTTGCTTTTGTGCTAAAATATGTGGAACAACTACATGAAAGATGGTCGACTGGAGTTGGAACCAACTGGCAAAAATGGAATAAGCACTTCTTACTGCATATGCTATCGGTGGAGCAACATGGTTATGGAATGAATACCTTGTTAACTGAAGAGATATAGATGATTCCCATGCCAAACAACAACCATCAAGAACTTGGTCTTCAGCAACTTCTGATTTCAACGGCGGTCACTTGTGCAATGAAAATCCCATGATAAAAGATAAGTATGGAGGAAATATCGTAATTTATGACGGTGAAAGTATGTAAGTAGTTTGGGTGAGAATGAAGGCAACAGTTAATACCATGTCCAGTTTTTCAAGCTAACTCTCATGTCTTCTCTGGTGGCATACTTTGCAACATATCTCTGTGCATGTCTGACAGGTGAAAAGGGCGAAATGACAGCTCGGTGACTCCAACAGTGACGATCACTCATATCGTCTTGCATGCCTACCCTTTAGACCGTCGATAGATGGTAAAGGTCAATACCAGGTACGAAGAATTTGGAGGAGCGGAAAGCAACAACAGCAGGGAAAGCATTGAAAAGGTATAAATGGTCGGGAAAATGGCCAAACAATGATGAACCGCTGAGATGCGTTACATCGTAGTCCATTGCAATCTGCACCGTTCAACCTCAAATGAGGTTGGAAAAGTTCAACGTGGGGATGCCTTGTACATAATAAACTAAATATTCCAACCAACCTCATCTTGATAAGAGGAGTGAAAAATTAACAAACTACATCATAGAAAATAAAAGTAGAATAATGGGTTAAACATTAACTTCATTTTATATTAAGTAAACTATGACTTAACTTTGCACCCGAAAATTAATTAGTTTATTATAATTTGTTTTGATACATCTAATTATGATAAAAAGGAAGAACCTACACAATTTTTTATTTCCTACAAAATTGTTTAATAAGAAACTCTCCACCTTTCATAAATCTAACATAGACTTTATGGCTAGCAAAGAATCACCACAGACTCACAAATTTATACCTAAATTCATAATTAAATTTTTTAATCTTCTAGGGAGGGTAAAAAAATTAGCTAAGTCGTTTGAATTTTTTCTCATCCTTCAACAAATTTAATTATGTTTTTTTTCTTTGTCATTCATAATCGTTAAACTTGTATCACTAAAAAGTGACATATATTTTGAATTTTGAAATGATGTAAAGTAATGAAATATTTCTTTTTTAGTACATTTTATCCTTGTATTTAAAAATAAATAAATTATTTCAATATAATTTTTTATAAATTGACACTATAATTTAGTTGCTAAAAAAATGTTGAAAAACAAAGTCACATGAGACATCAACCTTTAAATAGTAATTTTTATTTTTTCTCCTTCATTTTTTTTGTGTATTTATGACTTGAAACTTTAGTGCATGGATATATTTTTTTCCAATTTTGATAAATATATATTTATAAATAAATATTAAAATGTGCGCATATTAAAAAATAGCTATTTCCATTCAATGTCAACTTTCATATTATCTATTTATCTAAAATGGAAAAAAAATTAGTTGGAAAAGTTGTGGATATATCTAACTTAGCTATAATGAATCTTATAGGATCATATGTTTGACCAAGGTGCCTAACACTATTGCTGTTCAAATTCACAAGCCCACTAGCCCAATGAAAGCACAAGGCCTCCGAGCGTAGCGGCCCAACGGGGATTTGAACCTTGGTGGCAGCGTCACCAAGCTAGTGTTTCAACTGTTGTGTTATACAGGTCACCTTAATTTTTTTTTTATACAACATTCCCCGTGGCTTAGCCCAACGGCCCAGTATCGTATCTTGGGTAGTTAGAAATACTTAAATTCACTTGTGCTGATAAGTTGGTTAAAAGTGTGACATAGATTTTTACTTTTACCCTCTACTAACTCCAACAAGACTTGGATTACTTTTGGAAGTGCTATAAAAAATTAAACATATATACTTAAAAAATTTAGGTGGTTCTTCCTTTGTATTAATGTTGTGCACTTAAATTTTGATTTCAATTTTTGAATTAACAGTCCCTTCTCCCTATTATGATAACTACTAGAAAAAAATGATCTACTATCAAATTTCAATAGAAAATTTGTTAAGTGTTGAGGTATGGGAAAAACTATTAAAAGGATTGGCATTAACATAATTGAAGAAACCAAAAAGGTTTCATTAAGGGTAGACAAATTCTTGATGCTTCCATTGTCTCTCATGAGTATATTCACTCTATGGAACTTTGTAAGAAATCGGGAATGGTTTTAAAACTATAAATTTTGAAGGCCTATGATAGGTTACTTGGAGGTTCCTCATTAATGTTTTAGAGATGTTTGGTTTTTGTGTAAGGATTTTAAAGCTGATCAAAGCTTGTGTCACTACTCCAAGATTCTTTGTTTTATTAAATGGAGTCCCCAAACGGCTTATTTCTTGTGGTAAGGGTTTAAGACGAGGTGACTCTCTTCCCCCTACTTGTTCATAATAGTTGTTGAAGTCCTTGGGAAAAACCTTCAGAGAATCCTCAATCAATTTGTCCTTAAAGGGATTAAAGATGCCTCATCTCTTCCACTTGCTTCCCATCAACATTTTGTTGATGATACAATTCCTTTTGGTGTTGCTTTGGTTGTTGAAGCTGCTAATTGTAAATCCATTCTTTAGGATTATGCTAAGGATTCAGGATAATGTTGATGAGTGTTTTTGCACTGCACAATATAGATAAAACACAAGTGTTCTATCTCTCTTGAAAGGAAACTTTTTGTAGAAAATCTTTAGAAAATAATCCCAAGGCTTCGAATGTTAGGTCTTGACTTGCAAAGATAACTCAGTGGTATATGTGATTTACTGGTATCACAAGGGGAATTTATGGTTCAACAAAGACTAGAAAATATAAGATTGATGGTTTATAAAGTCTGAGGATTGGTTAAAACCCTAACTATATTTTCAGATCTACAATCTGAAAATGATTGTAACTCATCAAATGTGGCAGTTTTGTGATATTTTTTTGATTCTAAACTAACCCATATTCAAAGAAATAGCAAAAGATAAAGGGTTTAGAGGGATCCTAATTCTGAAAACCTAAGGACAACTATAATAATGATAGCTACTATAGATAAATAAACTCCCTATAAACTAATTCTTGCTTAATCAGGGTCAAGCCCACAATGCTACATAAATAGTGTAATCTTGAAAGGTAATCTTCAGATTTTTAGATTGTAAACATTCATACACATACCCTAAATTTTGGCATAATAATATGCATAAATATCCACAATTGATCTTAATACTGTAAAATTAGCTTAGACTAACCATACACTACAATTTACAATCACCAAACTACAAATGGTATGAGAAGGAAATTTACTTGATACCTTTAACACTTTGCCATCATAACAACTAAACTGAAACTAACAATGTTGAAAGTAAATTGGAAGAGGGAACCATGCATGCACTCATAAATAACAAGAAAATATCACCAACATTTCAATGCCTTTCCTTGTATTGCTTCAAAATGTTGTTACAACAATTCCTTTCAACCCCTTAAAAATGAGAGGAGGCTACCTTTTATAGAGGAGTTTTACAAAATCAATGGTGGAGATTAACTCAACACCAAGGGACATGATTAAACATGATTTAATATTTGGGTTGCATTAAATAAATTTCCAACTACCCCCAATTTAAAAATAGTGTCATATGTGAACCTAGGAGAATGCAAAATATCCTAATATATTTTATATTAAAAATATTCTACAAAATCTCATGAAGGTTGGATGCATGCACATTTATGTAAATAAATTTACAGTTGGCTGAAAATTACAGAAATTGTTCATCAATTATAGTATTTCTAGCATCTTTCTCTTTTATAGCAAGCTTAACAAAACTAGTGAGGATTGTAGTTAATTGCTCATTAGGTGGCAACAAAGTACTGTGAATTTTATAGTCTAGAACTCCATACTCCTCCTTCACTTCTCTATGTAGGTCCACACAAGCTCTCCTCTATCTAATTACTTCCTTTGATCTTTTGAAAAACCTGACAACAATGTCCAAAAATCCTTTGTCCAAGTCGTCCATGGGCTTATTTTGTATTTTATTTTTCCAATTTTTCTTAAGGACCACTTCATTCAACTTGTTTGAAGGGATGACAATTCCAGTCATGTCACCGAGGAATTGGCCACAATTAGACAACAACTCTTTAATTCTGTCAGCAATTTTCCTAAGCTTTGGAAAAATGTACGTAATGATTTCCTTATGAAAATCAAGTGTGCAATGTAGCCAAAATGCTGACTCCTTAGTCTTGTCCTTGGCCAAAATTTCTTCTCTCTCCAAAATTTCTATAGACAATGTTCTAATGACATGCAGTTTAGGACATGTTAGGCCATGATATTTTAAAAAGGCATCACCATCCTTGATCTCCTTCTTCAAATTCAGAAAATTATTATGCATTTCTACCGCTACACTTATTGCTTTATCTCTAGTGGAAACAATGCCATCAAGGCATTCTGAAGTTACTTGGGCCCATGATTTCATTTGTTCCATTCTATTAACATCTTCTTTTGATAAGAGCATAGGGGCAATGACATCACCAGGAATGCTTTGCTTTGGAGCTAGCCAATTGTTGATTAAATGCAATTAACTCCATCACTTGTGCTTTGAGCTCCTTCTTGGTGGCTTGATCCTTGTCCAATCTCTTTAGAATATTTGCTACCAAACCCTGAAACTCATCGATCACTTGTTCCCTATTTGTTGGTTTGATGTCAATTGAAGTAACATTGTAGTCAAAGGGAAAAATGGTGGCAACATCTTTGTACACCATTGGTACAACCACGTGCACCATTCTCAACCTTTGGGCATCCTTGGTTATGTGTGAATGGACCTTGGCCTTCTTCTTTTCCTTTTTCTGCCCCGCACGAGCTAAAATTGCCTCGAAACTAGCTCTAGGGTCCCTAACTAGAGGAGCCTTTTCAATTAGTTGGTCTTCCAACCTCTCACAGTTTGTTGGCCGCACTATATTATCTTTCTTATTCTCTTCTTCTTCGACTACCTCATCTTTTCTTTTATTGAATCTTTTTCTTCTTCTTCGGTTGTCTTATCAGCCTTCTCCTCAGTCTTTTCTATTTTAGGAATTTCTTCCTCAAACTTCTCTCCCACTATTCTTTCTCCTACCTTGTCATCTTCGTGCAACTCCTCCTTATGAACCTTCTCTATTTTCTCTTCACGCATGATTTCTTCATCTTTCTCTTCATCTACATTATCCTCTTTGGGCTCGATGATCTTGATTCCCTCACCCAAGTCCACAACATACTCATCATGGTCATGAGTGGTTGATCTAATTCTTCTGATACAACCATTTCTTAAAGGTTTTTCCTCTCATGCTGCTGCATCTCCTCCCAGATATTTTTTGTACCCTCCAACTTTGGAGGCCCAAGCATTAGCTGAGTAATAGGAAAGGTGGAGGAAAATTGATCCATAAAAGGCTTATTTTCTGGAGACAGTAGAACCTAAAAAACTTGTTTTGGTAAGTTCCTCAAATAAGCCATGAAGCATTCAAGTAGGGTAAAGGAAGAAACGATAGGTGGAAGAGTGGAGATGGTGAATTGAGGTGTGGAAAGAGTGGAAGAGGAAGGTGAGGAAGTGGTAGAGGAAGAATGAGAGGATTCTACCAAAATGGATGGAGAAGAGGATGTGACATGGATCAAAATGTGAGGAAGGTGAGGAAGTGGCAGTGGCATAAGTGATGGGAGAAGAGGATGTGAAATGGATCAAAATATCGATGGCGGGTGGAAAGAAAAGGATGATGGGCGGAGGTGAAGCAAAAATGGAAGAAAGTAGAGAAGAAGAAGAAGGTGGAGAAGGAGGAGCCTCAAAATCCTCTAGTGATGATGGTACTTCTCAGATTGTCTCCATCACTATTGTCCTAGACTTCTTAGCCCTTTTAGATGTGGGCTTGCTACCCTCTATACTCTTCCTGTTGTATACTCTTGGTTTCTTAGTGGGATGCCTCTCTTGTACTTCCTTCCTCTTTCTAGCCCTTATGTTGGGAGGAAACAAGCCACCCTTATCAGTGAAGCTTGTGCTTGATGTTCCCTTGTCATCCATCTTCTCTTCATCCTCACTATATTGTTCTTCCTCCCTCTCTTTCTCACCACATGTGAGTTTGACCTTTTGTTCTTTGAGAAGGGTAATTTGTGCCTCTATCCACTTCTTCATTCTCCTTAGCACTGGGAAAGTAATAACATCAATATTGACCTCTTCCTCCTCCATCCAATCTAACAATGGAAGAGGTAAATTGGCCACTAAGTTATTATATGCCTCCTCATCAAGAATATTTTCATCTTCTTTCAACTAATCAGGCACCACATATAAATTGAGAGTCCCAATGAGTTCAAGGGATACTCTCATGAACATCCTCTTCTTCACCTCTTGATCATTCTCATAGTTTTCCAAAAATTCTTCAATGTGCAATTGGTGAGTGTGCTACTTTCTAATTTGCTTTTGCATTTTTACCAAGAGGGTCAATAAAAACTCGTACACTATGAACGAGGAACTCAAACTCCTTGATTTCCTTATTTGAATTCTCTATGGATGGGGCCAAATGACAAGCATACAACCCTCTTACCAAAGTCATGGGGTATGGAACCTCAACTCTATGCTTTGCATGAAACAATTGATGTTAGGTACACAACTACCTAGTTAGTTCTAGTAGCACAATCTTATCCGTTGGATATCTCGACAGCCTGTAAGGAGCACCGAAGAATCCATCAATCCTAAAATAGGTAAATTTTGAGAACTATATGAACCAATACCTGAATCTATTTATCATTTCCTTCGCAAAATAAGACATCCTTGTACCAAGATCCCCATGTAGTGTTCTAATGATATGCATAGTGAATGCATTGTTCACTCTTTTGTAGTGATGTTTGAAATTTCTATATTATAGCTACGAGTAGCATTCATAAACCACATAATCATCAGGGTTCGTCCCAAGATTACCTTTGCAAGTGAGACCTATGTATGGAAATTTAGCCACCAAGAGGTTGAAGACATATGAGGTCATATAAAATTTAGAGTTTTGGGTATGTGCACGATCATGATGGGCCAAAAAGTGGTGATATGATGGGTATGTGTAGGGTATGTGGTTGATGACTTTTTTTTTACCCAAAATTGATGAAACGAAAAGAGTTTTTAAAGGAGATTCTTAAATTTCCACCAATATAAATTATGCTTTACTTTGAATTTAATAAATAATTATTATTAATTTTCTATTTGAATTATGACTAAAGTCTGATTGATATGCTAATTGAAAAATATCTATAGCTTTCAAATGGTATCACATTTTTTGAATCCAAAACATTCGTCACATTCTATGCTTCACATACTATAGGATTAAAAGAGAGAGAGAGTTGAATTTCATGATTTTTTGACCAAGTTAAGGTGGTCAGACATATGAGTTTTTATGTTTTTTAAAATTTGTAATAAAAAATTCATAATCAATTATTTAATTAGAAAAAAATTAAAAAAAAAAATGCATCACATCTGGATATGAGTCCTCTACTTATATCTAAAATATTATAAAAAAATATTATCATTTTATTGTGGTTAGGGTGGTTAGACAAACACCTACTTCTTATTTTTTCCCTGAAATTTAAGTACTACTGCATTGAAATTTCAAATTTTCACCAAATAGATTCTTTAAAAAAAAAGTAAACCTAGTACTTTAGAAACTACATTCAATTTTCTACAGATTATATTATTACATATTTTTGAAATAATATAGATAACATATTCAAATTTTTACGTCAAGTTGCCTAACTCTGTTTTTTTTGAATTTTTTGCCACTTAAGGGCCTATTTTTTTCCATGATGATCTTGCACATACCCTTTTTCTTTACCACAAATAACTGCTGATTCAGGTTATCACTAATCATTTTAGCCTAGTCAAATCTGATTTCTCCTCTCAAAATCTCCTCAATAAAGAAATACATCAACTCCTCAAATGTAGAGGCAATGGGCAAACCTATAATCCTGCTCAATAGGGTAACCATATCATTAAATTCCTCAATGAAGTTGCTCCCATATAGCTTCTTCGATAATTTTCCCACACTTGCCCGAGGAGTCTTCATCTATTTCTTATTGATCACTTGTAGGGAAATATTATTACCTTCCTCAAAAAACTTATCCACATAGGCTTTTCTTATTACCTTCCTTGAAAAATTTATCCACATAGGCTTTTCTAATTACCACAATTTATGAAAATGAAGGAATTTCGAACACTCTAGCTATGGAGGGAGCTGAAAAATATACCACCACTCTCTCATCAGCTGTGATGATTCTTCGAGAATCCCTATGGTAGAACTCTCTACACACATGAATTAATTTAGGTCTGAGTAATGAAGGTGGAAATACTGTTGCTTGTGCAATCCCACTTCGCTTGATCTTCCTAGACAATTTAGTCTTTGGAGCATTGAGGTTCCACTCTCTAAACTTGTCGATGTCAATATGGCCAAGGTCGGTATCAAAAATTGTCCCTTGAGTGGATGAGATCTTTGAGGTTACCTCGACACCGTGAAATTTAAACATCATCTTGGATCCCTTTTCCACTTTTTCCACCTTTTCCTCTTTTTCCACTTTTTCCATAAGATTTGTAAAACAACACGTAATAAGCATATTGGCCATGTGGAGAAAAAGGTGGTTAGTCCCACACAAATCATGCATAACCATAAACATTTCTTAAATGTGCAACGATAGAGCCCAAAAGCACAAAAAAAAAAACCAAAAGTGTAGAATAAATGACAAAAGGTGTCGCATAACATACCAAAAGTGTAGCAATGTTAGTCGGAAGCACCACAAAAATGACCAAAAGTGCAACAATGTTAGCTAGAATTGTCATAGAAATGATTGAAAGCATAACAATGTTAGCCAAAAGCACTATAAAAATTATTGAAATCCCAACAATATCTTATCAAATGGCTAGTAGAATATTCTAGATAGCATAAAGTTTTAGTAAGTTGAGCTTAAAGCACCTCAAACCTGACTAGATGCACTACAGGATTGACCCAAAGCGCCATGAATTGAGTGAAAGCATAGATCTACCCTGTTGAAAAAATAAAACTTTTTGCAAATACAAATAGATTTGTTGTATATACCTCACATGACCTGTGTCAACCTAGGAATGATTTATGTTAGCCTAAAAGTATCATAAACCAATCTAAATGCATAAATCTAACCTACAACTTCAAAGAAAAATACTTGCAAAAATTCTTGTTAATATCTATGATCTGGTTCCCACTGGGCATGCCAAAATATGGATGATGAAAATGTGAATCACAAATAGTAACAATGTAATGAAAGTACAAAATTCACACTTCAACAATCACTTAATGAAGCTCAAGATCTTGGCTCAAAATTTAGAATTTAAATAACAAGCAAAGTCATCATAGCAAGGATCTTGATTTTCTCCATTGTTGGTTTCTCTTCAAATTAACAAACTATGAAAGAAAAATAATGATACGATGTAATGATAATGTTAAATGATCAAAGATAAATGATACTTATGCTTGATAATATTAATGATAACTTGATTTCTCAAGATAATGATAACACTTGATAGTGCTTGATAATGCTCTTGATAATAAAAGTTATAATATTTGATCATGAGAGTATTAGGTGATATGAATGAATGAAATCTTTATATTTATATGTTTCACTTGATATTTGATCAATGGTGGAGATTAATTAGAAATATCAATGGATAGGAAAATTCAAGATGGGGTAGGACCTATAATTTGAATTTGATGGAGGGAAAATTAGAAGAATTAATTAAATAAATTTATTTAATTCGACACCACAAGGATGGGGGGATTTGACCTTGTGATCTCTTTCCTTCAACATGATGCTTTAGCCAATCGAGCCAAGGTTCCTGGCTCATTCAAAATGATAGTTGGAGAAATAAATAAATTTTAATTTATTTATTTTAGAAGAAAATATTTAATTTATTTAAATTTATTTAAAAGAGGAGTGTTAGCTAATTAAATAAAATGTGAAAATTAATTAAATAATTAAAAAATATTTAATTAATATACCTATGATAAAAAGATTGAGATAATTAAATAAGTAAAAATTATTTATTTATTATGGATTAAAAGAGAGAAATATTAGCTTAATTAAATATTTAAAAACTATAGATAGAAGAAATGATAAGGATAATGATGAAATGATAAGATGAAAATATATTAGTCATTTTAAGGCGTCTATAGTACGCACAAGTTTGATGAAAAGTAATATATGATAAATTGTTCTTGATGATTCATCACTCTATTCATTACTCGTAACTCTATTGAAATGAAGCGTGGTATGTGGTAATGCTTGCTACACTAATATTCTAAGGAGAGTATTGTGCAAATTTTAATCTTTTAATGATTATAAAAATTAGAGACACATTTAAATAGAACATAACTAATAAATACCATAACATAGGTTTGCAGGGGGAGGACCAATTCAAGAGAAAACCACACACTCCAAGGTAATTCAATGTATTATTCAATAAACCACAGTTACAATACACTTGCAAAGAAAGCCTTCACATGAGTATTACCAACCAAAGATCTGGAGGAATTCTTATAGCTTAACAATATCTACAAAAGTCTACACACAACCTCCATCTCATGTATCTAATATATAAGAGATATAAACACCTAAAGAATCAAATTGTAATTGGAAACTCATGAGCTATAATAGTCCAAAAATTGTGACACCCAAATTATCCCCTAATCAAAGATGTCTCATGATGTTTCATACTATGAATCATAAGTTGGTCAATAGTTGTAACTCTCCTTTACAACTCTTTTATGCATCTCACAACTTTTTTATATTTTCTATACAAACTTTTGGAGGCCATAACTTTTGATTTGGTGGGCTGATTGGGCCCTTTTATAAAAAATTGAAGTACTCAAAGAGATCTACACAATGGGCTTCCTCATACATGATGTGAAACAATCAATTTTTTTTATTATGGATAAAGACTAACCCTATAGCCCAAAAATTGAGTTTTTCTATTTTATATATATCACACATTTTGTAATCTTTAACATTCAAAGCAAGGTTGAGACACCTTTCCTAACATATATTAGACAATTACTGTTAGACTTTTAAATTAATCGTAGCTTATTTTGGGTCATTTTTCCTATTGTAAAATTATATTCATGTCTATGGAATTGACATCTCATCTAGAGATTCAATCCTTTTGCACATATTTGATCTAGAGCTTTTGACTTTTAGAAATCTATTTATATTATTTATCTAAACATGTAAAGTGAAACTAGATGGTATCTATAGACACAATGAGAGTTCACAATGCAATGATTATTTTTATTTGTCAAAACCATAGAACTAATTTAATGGTTTAGATGATATTTAAGACACTTCAAGTATCCATTTAAATGCCTAACCTATTCTTACTGATGATGAAGTAAAGCTGATATTGATGCCATGTAAGATTATCTTTTGAATACATTTTTGTACATCCTTTCTAGATCCTCCTAAATGATTCAAATGATTTAGGGTTTTTCCTTTATCAAACAACCTATCATTCCAATTCAAATGTTTTGCACACAAGTTAGCAAATAACAATTAAATTTGACTTTACGAGTTCAAGGGTCAAATCTATAGTTGCATGTTTGAACCAATTTCAAATATATGCTTGCAAAAATGATCCAAGATAAATAAAATGAAAGTACAAATACAATTTGGATGCTAATGATGAGTGGAATCAAGATTAGACAAGGTTCACATCATTAACCAATTTTATACAAGAATATGCCATTTGTAAACTAATTATTACACTTAAGACACTTAAATTAAAATAAATCCGAAATATAAGAAAAATATGTTAAATATACATTTTGCACCATTACAACTCTTAAAATTTAGTCACAATTGAACTTCAATGATTTTTAGCTGATAGGTGACATATAGGTGAGATTTGAGCTTGAAACAAGTCTCACGCTTGCAAAAAACTTTTGAGTCATCGAAAAAAAAGTTTTAGCTGCCACTTAATGGCAAATCAACTACCATTTAATGATAAAAATCTCTAAAATATCAATAAAAGCCTCAAAAATAAAAAAATATTGATGTGCCAACTGGATGAAATATTCTATTTCTTTTTTTGATACGTAAGATGCAATAGAGCTGTGTATATTAATTTGAAAAACAAAATTTACATCATTTGGCCCACCATGATTCTGGGTTGAACCAGTCTTGCATTTTACATGCCTTCTATATTGCAAGAAAACAATCCCAAATTCCTTTCTACATGCTAAGATAGGTTTCCACCCTTCTGGTGCTGGTGACGATCTCATGGCTCAAATAAAATTCTAACCATCCACCCATACTGGCCTTCAATCTTCTTCATCGTAGAAACTGGTGGTATCCACCAAGTCCACAAACTCCTGACACCATTGAATCCCCACTACTTCATCCAGGCCTAACCTTTTGCATAGAAATTTGTATCCGTTTGTTTCCCAGTGCCTATGGCATTCTAGGCTTTCCCCCTCCACGCCCATGATGAAGGGAAGCCATACTACCTCCACACCCTGCAAAAACATCCCGTCGATATCATCTGGTAGTGGAATCTCCATTCGCAGCTGCACCACTGCTACCACATCAACATCATCCACTAGAATCGTCGCTTTGAATACCATACATAGTAGCACCAAGAACCTAAGCTTTGGGACATTTAAGTCCAATAGTGATGCCAAAAAGCGCGATGAAATGTATAAATTCACTCTCGTTCTGTTGCTCGAGAAGCAAAAATTCTTCCCAATTACCATCCTTATCGCCTCTACACATAGAATATCTTTGTTGAGGCAGATATTCTTAAGTTTTTTGTCAGTGATGAAGCCTGAGAAGGCTGCTTGCTTATTCACACACCTAAGTTTGATTAGAGTCTCCATTGCTATGCAGGTGAGGGTGAAATCCTCTATTGAAAAAATCACATTTCATTGCGAGCTATGAGGCGCCAACTAGCCTCTTTAATACTTCCTGCAACACCCTCCACTATCAACTACTCCTATATGATTCCTTGAGGGTGGAATTAAAGTTCCCATGGGGATTGTACTCTCCTCCAAATGTATGCTTATAGAGGTGAATATCCGTAGGATGTCAGCTGCTCAATCCTTTTTGTTTCCTTTTCATGTCAAATCCACACATTTTGATATTAAATGATCCTTCAAATGTTCTCTTCACCACCCAAAAATAGCATTCCATAAATGAGCATATCTAGTTTGGTAGATATGTCTCGTGCGAACAAGCATGTCTTCTTATTTTGGTGCCCAAACCAAAGTCCTCTACCAGGCTTGTCCACCTTGGGGATGGTTGCGCACGTATAGGTTAGATAGGCTGACGACCATGATGGTACCTTGGCCTTCATCATGCGTCTCCTGTGGGATTTCCCATGTGTCCGATCCGACCATCTAGCACAAACTATTCTACTTCATTGACACATGGGCAGATACCTCATTCACCTCTTACACCTTCATTGGCCAGTGCATCAGCCTCCCCATTGCCTTCCCTATATATATGGTTTATAGTGTAGCTCTCAAAGGTTTGCATCAATTCGACTACCCATCGAGAAGGGATCAAAGTTTCCAATTAGGGTGGATCCCTGTTTGAGGGTATTGATGACCAAAGTTGAATTTGGGCCTTCTATTGCTATCTTGGCTAATCCTAGATTCTTACATAGATTGATCCCATGGATGGCTGCCATAATTTCAGCTTCATTATTTGTTCCTTCTGGAAACCGCTTAGCTGAGGTTAGGATTGTATTTCCCTTCCAATCCCTAACTATATACAACCTGCCCTAGAGGGGCCTGGGTTCCCTTTGGAAGCCCCATCAAAGTTCAACTTGTACCACTCTTTAGGTGGTGGGGTCCATACCACTGAGGCCCGAGCCTGCAAAACCTCATTTCCACGATTCCCAACCCAAGACAAGATCTGGAGAGAGGGCCATGTTGCATGTAGTCTCGCATCCCAGTTCGAGAAGGTTTTGTCCTTTGCCACTTTTTGGTCCAATTTGGCATTCAAACTCTTTATCACCATCGCCCTAATTTTGTTGAGGAGGGAAGCTAAGCACATATTATTCTAGAATAACCACCTATTTCTCTCTTTCCACAACTCCCATACTATAATTGATAGATTAAGGATCCAAACATCCCCAAACACCGATTTCTTCTTTAGGGAAGGCCATGATCTAAACCAACTGAGAAGGTCCTGCGGTATTGCACATGCCCAACCAAGCCTTGCACATAACCCATGCCAAGACTCTTGTGCATAATTTCAGTTCATAAGGAGGTGGTTGGACGATTCTTCATCTTGCTCACACATAACACACTTGGAGGGACCTTGATACCCTAATCGACAAAACTTGTCAGCTATCAAAATTTTGTTTTGCAAGGCTGCCCATGTAAATGTTCCTACCTTGGGGAGGCAGACATTTCTCTAGCATAGGTGTAGGGGAAGGCTGTCTAGATCCTCACTCTCTCATTATAAAGCAGCCTATAGCCATCTTTGGCATTGTAGTTGCCTATCTTGGATCCTGTCCAGATCAAGGTATCGTTTCCGTTTCAAAGGGACAAGGATTTTTTTACCAAAGATTCTATGAGCAACTGAACTTCTCTAGGTGGTAGGTTTAGTCCAACGAAATCTCTCCATTTCCATTCTCTTATTGTGTTACTCTTGTCTAGGATTATATAATCTTTGACTTTCTCACCCCAAAGGTTTTTTAGTGTTTTCTTAACTTCTTCCACCTCAATTAGGTTGTCCAAACTTGGGTAGCCAGCCCATGAGTCTTCCCAAAATAGGGCCTTAATTCCATCCTTAATATCCCAAGATAGATAGTCACATATGAATGATTTACATTTTTGTATGAAATTCCAAATCCAGGACCCAACCGGGGGATTGGAGATTGTGAGAATGTTTCCCTCACCGTCATTCTTTAGATACTTGTGGTATAGAATCTTTGCCCATTTATTTTCTGGTTCACAATGCATGCGCCATATTAATTTTTCTTCGAGAGCTTTTTTCTGTAAGTACAAATGCTTGAAGCCGAGCCCCCCATCCTCTTTGGATCTGTAGACTTTCTCCCATGCAATCAAGCAAATTTTCCTCTTCTTGTCATTACCTTGCCAGAATAATTTCTTGCACATCCTAGTCAATTTGGAGGCACACTCATTAGGGTTACACATAATAGACATGAGATAAATTGAGAGCGTAGAAAGAACTCATTTTATTAGTGTTATTCTACCCGCCCAAGTCAGCCATTTCATCTTCCAAGAGTTCACTTTTGTTCCTTTTTTGAGGTTCAACAAATCCCAAAGACCAACATATCTTATTCCTTTTGCCAGCAAGATACCTAAATAGGTGCATGGTAATTCTCCTCTTTTGAATCCCAATACCCTCAATATCTCTCGCTCCTTCCATATTGGGGTGTTGAAGATGAAGATTTCTAACTTTCTTATATTGACTATTTGTCCTGAAGCTTTGGAATACTTCTTGAGAATTGTGTTAAAGTAGATTGCCTCTTTTCTCTTAGCTACCCCCAGTAGAGTTGTGTCGTCAGCAAATTGCTAATGTGATACAACTTGCATTTCACTTGTCACCTTTACTCCTTCAATTTGGGATGAATTGATGCCAAGGGAAATTGACCTACCTAGGGATTCCACCATTAGGATGTATAGAAAGGGGGAGATTGGGTCTCCCTACCATAGCCCTCTTGAAACCTCAAAGAAGCCTTCAGGCGAACCATTAACCAGGATTGAGAATCTAGGCGTGGATATAAAATTGAAGATCCAATTCAGCCATATCCTATTGGAGCCAAACACCTCTAGTACTTTGAGCAAAAACCTCCAATCCACCATGTCATAAGCCTTCCTTACATGTCCAATTTAATTATCATGTTGGCTTGTTTGTTCTGCTATATCGAATGTATTGCCTCTTTTACTATGATGATCCTGTCCAATATTGCTCACCCTAGGATGAAGCCTGTTTTCTCTTTAGAAATCACACGAGGAAGGACGAGTTTCAATCTTTTTGCCATTGCCTTTGTCAAGACTTTGTAGATTGTTTTGTAGAGGGGGATTGGCCTGTAGTAATTTAGTGAATTCATGACCTCTTTCTTTGGCACTAGGGCTATGAATGTATTATTGACTTATTTGAGGAGGTTGCCTAAATTCCACGAGTCTTCAATTGCCTCTACTAACTCATCCCCAATCAGTCCCCAAAATCTCTAAAAGAAGCTGGCTGGTAGACCATCCGGGCCCTAGGCCTTGTCTGGGTGCAGCTGAAATAGAGTTGTCTTAATTTCTTCCCTGGTGAACTTTTCATTTAGCATCTTGATTTGAGCCTCTATTAATAGCTTGGGGATGCACTTTAGAAGGTCTTCTCGGTGGGGAAAATTTGAACCTTCTGTGTTGTTTTGCAGGTCTTTGAAGAAACTCACCACCTCTTCGATAATTTCTTGAGGGTCCTCAGTAGTGGAACCATCAACTTTCCTTAGGCTCGTGATCCTATTTACACTCTTGCATTGCCTTGTGCTGCTGTGGAAAAATTTCATGTTCTTATCCCCCTCCTTAAGCCATACCTCCCTGGATTTCTGTTTCCAAAAGGTTTCCTCTTTGGCAAGAATGTCCTTATACTTTCCTAGTAGTTCTTTTTTTTGATGTAGCTTTGCACGTTCATTCCATTTTGCATAATGTCCTCTTCTACTTCCTAAAGTTCCTCTTCAATGCTTTCCTTTGTTTCAAAGATGTTTTTGAAGGAGTGTCGGTTCCATTCTTTGATTTTCTGCTTTAGCCATTTCAGTTTTGTTATCAAGCAATACATCTTTGACCCTTCAACTTGAAATCCTTTCCACCATTCTTCCACCAGTCTCGGGAAGCTTGGGTTTTTGAACCACATGTTTTCAAATTTGAAGGGTGAGTAGAAAGGGCTTTGATCCTCTTGAATATAAAGCTAAATCAAGAGATGGTCTGAATCCGCACTAGGAGAGATAAAGGCTTCAAAAGTGCATTGAAAGCTATCCATACCACCCTAGAATAAAAACCTATTGATTTTCTTTGCGATCATCCAAGGACCTGCTCTCTTGTTCATCCAAGTGTAAATGCCATTTCTAAAACCTATGTTCAACAATTGGTTTCTTACGATCCATTCTCTAAAATCCTTTTGGGACTGGTTTTCTTTGTGGACTCCTCCTAGTTTATCCTTTTCCTCTAGTATCATGTTAAAATCTCCTACCAGTATATAATTTTCCCCTTGCTTTTCCTTTAGGAACACCTTAATCTCTTGCCATAAACTACGCTTCCTCATGCACAAATTGGGCTTGTACACATTGATGAGGCCAAATTTTAGTTTGGAATGGACACTTCAAACCATACAACACTGCCAACATGGTTTTTCTATTAACATCTCCACTTGCACCATGCCGGGTTTCCAAAAAATTGCTATCCCTTATGAAGCTCCACTTTCTTGAACTCCTTCTGCGTACCACCCTCTAATCTTCTTTTGTAGCAGGTCCAAATCCTCCTTGCATAATTTTGTTTCCTGTAGCAATATTATATCGACCTTGGTCAAAAGGAGCCTTCTTTTGACCAAGCACTGTTTGTTAGGGGTATTTAAGCCCCTAACATTCCACGAAAGGAGTCTCATGGCTCCTTGGGAAGGGGGGTTCCCTTCCCTAATTTCAGCAATAAGGTGAGCTTCTACTGCCCTTTTGCATCCCCATCCATCATTCTTAACTCTTGCAGCGATTTCCTTCCTTTGGTCTTCACTTTCCCACAATCCAGTTTAGATTTTGAAGAGACATGTTGATGGATCCCTAGTCTGCCTGAAGGAGTGACATCCTCCAATTCATCCTCGGACGCAGCTTCTATCTCCAACATTAGCTAATACTCCATTGGGAGCAATGACCCCTTAAGTGAATCTTCTGGTTCCACCGCCAAGTTTTAGTCTCCCTCTCCTACTCCCATAGCTAGTTGCATGAAGCTTTCATTTATATCTTCCTTGTTTGTTGTTTCCATTCCCCACAATGAGCCTTTCTCTATATCCATCAACTTCTCAATAGCATCTAAAGCGTTTTCTTGGGCATAGCCCACTACCTCCTCATCTTTTCCCTCATTTGGATCTTTTCTTGAGATCGCCATAATGCTATCATTGATGTCCTTCTCTAGTATTTTTTCTTCAATCATTAGGGTCCTTACCTCTTCAAGGCAAGCCACACTTCCCTTGGGGTTTGTTTGCGATCCTTCCCTTACATTTTGGGAGCTAGGGGTGCATTCCCTTCCCATTGGCTCTCCATCTGACTGCTCCTTGGCCTCCATTGATCAAGGGTTTTGCTTCCCAAACCAGCCTTTATCCAACGCCACATCTATTGCTTTTCCTGTCCCTTTCGAGCAACTGGAAATGTATCCTTTGCTCAAAATGCATTTGCCTCCTTTTGTATTGACCGACACCTTCTGGAGCCATCCGCCCTTCTTAGTGAGGATTTCCAAGACTTTATCCAAGAATATGAGTTCAGTGTTTATTTCTACCAATATTCTAGCAGTGCCTGATTTCCCCAAATAACAGTCCTCTTCAATGCCTATAAATGTTCCTAGGGCATCACCAATTTTCCCTATAATTTCTTCACTCCAGTATTTCAGGGGAAGGTTCTCTAGAGTTATCCAATGCGAGAAACGTTTTGACTTGTAGTGTTCGAGATCAAAATTGGGCTCCCAATCTAACTTGTAAAAGAAAAAACCCTTGAAGAATAGGGGTTCCCCAAATAATTTTTTTCTTTAACCCCTTGATTTTCACATTCTAACAAAAGAAAATTTCTAGTTAGGGTTCTTGCTCTTACCCGGCCTTCGTACTGCTCCATGAACCTGTAAACAATTTCCTGGGTTGGGGCTTCACTTCTAGTCCATTTAACAAACATACCACAATCCTTCAAATAATCCCATCGGGGTTGCAAGTAGCTGGTTGAAATCGACAGGATTTTACTTCTTCGATTCGACAGAGAGAAGGGTATTCCGCTCTAAGCCTTCGCCTTCGACACCCAAACCTTGGCAACCTATTTAGGACCACATTTTCCATTATTCTTCCAGGTTTTAGCCCGGATCTGGTTCTTCCTTGGGTCCCATGCATATTCTCTCCCACCCTTTGGGTGATATGGTGGTTTTCCTTGTCTTTGATTCCCTAACCACCCATTCCATCATTCTGGATGTCGTTCTTGCTTTCACAGATGATTCCACTTGCCAAAGTTTTGAGTTCTCCTATTTGGGGGTCTTCTATTCATTTGCGTGCCATTTGTTTGCCTATTCGTAGTTTTTCTCCTCCAACCATCGCTATTCTGTTGAATTTTCCCTTGGATTTTCTCTTGCCGCCGCTCCTACTGTCGCTCCATCACTTGTTAAGATTTTTTAGATGAAATATTCTATTTCTATTTACAATATTTTTTGCCAATTTGTTGGTAACTTTTTTTTTTTTTTCATTTGAATTGATTTATGTTTTAATTTTTTTAGATTTTTACATCGAAGGTGTTCCTTATATAAAGTGAACAACCTACTTTTTAAAATCAATGATTGAAAATTGTAGAGAAGGATGCAAGACTGTTGAAATGATCTGAACCATCAATTTTTTTAAAATATTATAAAATATAGTTTATAATTAAAATAACTACATTCTTATCTAGTCTTTAGCTTAAAATCAAGAAAACACATGATAAGAATTATGTTTTTCTTTAAAAAATTTTAAACTTAGATTTTTAGATAAATAATAATAAGTTTATATATATATTTTAAATAATAATATTAATAATAATAAATCAATAATTATGGATTGACTTTTTATCTTTTGAATAGGTTTCATTTTATTTTTTCACTTTTAAAGATTGGTGTTACTTGTAATTTTAATATAAAAATTAGAATTTTACTTTTAACAATTTTAATTTAGTTTATTTTTATTTTTCATATTTTATTTGAAATATAATTTTAATTTTTAAAATTTAATTTATTTAATAATATTTAATATATATTTTTATTTGTTAATATTGAGTTTATGTTAACATTGTTTGTTATATATTAATTATATTTTTTTAGATACATATTTTATTAATATTTCAATTCTAATAAATTAAAAAAATAGTTTTACTTTTATATTTAACCATTTTTTAAATTTATAAGTTTATTATTTGTTATTAATTTAAAAGTATTATGTTTATTAATATTTGAATTTTGATATATTTTGAATTTCCACTGAGCTTATTTTATTTTAGTTTTAAATTTAGATTTAAGTTTGAAATTTATTTTTATTATTCATCTTTTCATGAAATTACAATAATAATTAGAAATTTATTAGAATTAATTTCATTTATAATTATTTATCTTATTAAAAAATTAATTATTGTGGAATAATTCTATTTGGGATTTTTGTTATATAATTTATATAATAAAATGAATTTCAAACTTATAATAGAAATTAAAATTTAAAGAGTGAGTGAGAAGGCAACTTTTTAATTAGTCGTTTTAGGCCAACAATCCAAGGATATCACGTTCCTAGGGAGTTATGCTCAAGGTAGCATGTCATTTGATTAAGGATATAACTCGGCCTTAAAACCTCTTCAATATACCCATTGCACACTTAGGAGGAAAATAGATAGAGAGAAAGAAAATAAAGAGCTTAGAGAAATAGAGAAATAAAGAGGGAGACAAAGAGATAAAAAGAGATAAAAAAGAGCTAGAGATACAAAAATAGAGATATAGATATAAAGGAATAAATATGGAGAGATAAAGAGATAGAGATAGGAAGATAGATAAAGAAAGAGAGAGGAAAAGAGAGGAGTCTAGAGACAAAGATATAATCACATACATAGAGAGATAGAGAGATAGAGAGATAAAGAGAAATAGGAGACATAGATATATATAGAGGTCGAGAGATCAATAGATAAAGAGGGAAAGGGGGAGAGAGAGGGGGATATAAACAGGGATAGAAAAAAATAGTAAGGAGAAAAAGATAGGGAAATGGAAATAGATAGAGAGAATAAATGAGAGAAATATAGATAGAGGAAGAGAGAAGGGAAAATAGATATAGAGAGAAATAGGGGAGAGAGAGGAAGAGAGATAATAAAAAATATAAAGATAGGGAGGGAGACAGAGATATAAAGAGACCCCTCTCTCTTTCTCTTCCCATATCTCTCTATATATATCTCCTCATATGTACCTCTCCTTACCTCTCTCTATATATCTCCCTCTCTCTACCTCTCTCTATATATAACTTCCTATATCTTTATATCCCTCAATCTCTCCCTCTCATTCTCTTCCTCTCTCTTTGTAACCCCCTCTTTTTTATCTCTATTTCTCTCTCTCTCCCTCTCTATCTCTCTCCCTATCTTTATCTCCCCACCTCTCCTTCTATCTCTAGATCTCTCTTTCCCCTCTATCTTTCCCACTTTATATATATCTCTATATCTCTCCCTCTTTCTATCCATATCTCTCCCTCTCTCCCTATCACTCTCTCTTTCTATATCTCTCAACTTCTCCATCCTCTCTCTATTTCTCTCCCTCTCTCCCTACCTCTCTCTCTATATATATATATATATAGCTCTCCCCCCTCTCTCTCTATATATATATATATCTCTCTCTCTCTTTATCTATCTCAATATCTCTCTCACTCAGACACACACACTCCTAGTTTCTCCTTCCCTATCTCTATCTCTATATCTCTTTCACTCTCTCTCTCTCTCTCTCACACACACACACCTCATTGTTTCTCCTTCCATATCTATATCTTCATCTCTATCTCCATCCCTATCTCTCCCACCCTCTCTCTATCTCTCTCCCTCTCTCTATTAATTGTATTTTTCACCTCCTTTATCTCTCACTCTTGCCCCTCTATTTATATCTCCCCATCTCTCCCTCTCCCTCTCTATTTATCTCTCTCTCTCTATCTCTCTCTCTCTCTCTCTCTCTCTCTTATTTACTCCATCTCTCCCTCCATCTCTCCTACTCTCTCTTTATATATATATATCCCTCTCTCTACCTCTCTCTCTATATCACTTCCTATATCTTTTTATTTCTCTCTTAATCTCCCCCTCTTTCATTGTCCCCCTCTTTCTATCTCTATCTCTCCCTCTCCCTCTCCCTCTCTCCTTCCATCTCTCCCTTTATATATTTATCTTGTTGTCTTTGTCCTTGTCTCTCTCTCACCATCTCTATCTTTCCCAAGTTGTATTTATCTCTCTACCTCCTTATTACTTCCTCTTTCTATATCTCTCTACTTCTCTCTCCTAATCTATTTCTCTCCCTCCATCTGCCTCCCTCTCTATCTACTCTAGCTTTATCCACATCTGTCTTATTCATAATCAAACACACACACACTCTCCTTGTTTCTCCCTACTTATCTCTTGCTCTATCTCTATCTCTATCTCTCCATATTTAAATTCTTACATATCTCCTTCTATCTCTATCTCATTATCTATCCATCTCTCTACCCATATATCTTTCCCTCTCTCTACCCCTCTCTTATATCACTTCCTATCTCTATCTTTATATTTCTATCTCTCTCTCATTCTCTCCCTCTCTCTCCCTCTCTATATATTTATATCTTCCATCTCTATCTATCCCTTTGTCCTCTCTATTTATCTCTCCCTCTCTTTCTCTCTATATCCTCCCCACCCCCACCCCCCCCTCTCTCTCTTCCCCCTAGATCTCTCCCTGTCTCCCTATTGCAAACATAACATGAGCCTATTGGTAATGAATCCTTATTATCTTCTTGATTTAGAGGTTTTGTTTTAGTTGTGTTGGGATCCCTATAAGCGGATGCATAGTTGATTTGAAGCTACCACTTCTCCATTGAGACCATTGTTGCACAAACATCATTTTCTATGTATGTAAAATATAAACCCAAAAATTCTCCAATTGACCTTCCACACTTCTTCGGTGTACCCACTGAACACAAAGGTGTGGTTACTAGTTTATGTTTATTTCATTCCATTATTTAACATATATATAGTTTTCTATCGGCATAATCCTTGCATCTCCTTTAGATGCAAGTGCTAGTAATTAACTCTCTAATATTTGATTATTAATTTATAAACATTACTTCCCACAAATTCATTTAGTAAAAATAACTTCTTATATAAAATCAAAGCATTCGAAGGCGTTCTTTTTCTCCTCCTCTATGACCAGGACTAAAAAGAAAAAAAGGTCCAAGAAAACCCAAATTAGGGAATGAAATTGGTTATGGTGGAAGTAAGAAACTGTTTGTAAAAGATTTTTATAGTCAGCTCCTTGACTGAAAGGGGTTCTTGTCCCGGATATGCGCTTTGGATATGCCCTTAGGTGGAACAAAGTCTATGACGAGCATCACACTTGTTTGGTGGAAATTCTCTGGCCTTAAAGCTATATGACTCACAGAATATATTCTGCAACCTGTTATAAGCATATTTCCCACTGCCCATTCAAGCTATTCAAAGACAATGAAAACTAAAGACAAAGAGAATAGCATTTGGAAGATACAAAGCAATGTGCTACTTTTTGATAGGGCAGGGCAACACGACCTATCTGGAGGAAGTATATACTTTCTTTTTTATAGGATATCCTTTTATGTTAAACTACTTATACCTCTCTGCAATGCTGTGGATATGGTGTGGATAATTGTTGGACATAGTTATCACTTTCTGTGCGGAGCATTTGGTGGGTGGCTCTCCTCTTGGCAGAAAGAAACGCAGACTTATCAAGAGACAAAGAGATTGATACTGTGCTCTCTATTGTCTTGTTTAACTTTGGTTCCTCCAAAGGAGAGTTGCCCACCAAGTACTGGGCACAATTTTTTTCACAAACTTTTTCTAGTTTTGTTAGCTACTCTACTTGTTTGATAGCACTGGGTCTTAGGGAGACTGAATAGTAGCATGCACATGGAATTTATTTTTTTAATTATTGGTAAATGTTTTTCATTGGAGTTTTGAATTCGATAGAGTTGGTTTTTGAAAAGGTCGAAACTCTTGTATATGAATCAAACATGAATCTAATCAGATTACTTCTGTCGCAAGTTTCATGCAGTACACTATTGGTAAATGTTTTTCATTTGGAGTTATGAATTCGATACAGGTGGTTTTTGAAAAAGTCGAAACTCTTGTATATGAATCAAACATGAATCTAATCAGATTAATGCTTCTGCAAATTTCATGCAGTACATTATTGGTAAATGTTTTTCTTTGGAGCTATGAATTCGATACAGGTGGTTTTTGAAAAGGTCGAAACTCTTGTACATGAATTGAACATGAATCTAATCAGATTAGTGCTGCCGCGAATTTCATGCACTACATCCAACATCATCTGATTGTCTTCTTATCCTACTCCCTAACTGCAACCCACCTGTGAAACAGACCCATAACATTATTAGTGTCAAGAGGTATTATTGTTTTATTTGGCTGATAGGTTATTATATAGTGAGCCTCTTTTAGCCATTAGATATCATACCAATATACCTGTTGAATTAGAAACTCAAAAATCTTATAGTCAACCTCTTTTAAAGCCATTTGGTATTGTAATTAAACTTTCAAACCAGAAGTTATTAGATGTTCCAAGTTTATCGCAGGAATTTGGTATTAGTTTTTACTGGTATTGTTTCTATGTCAAGTACAAGTGAAGGATGAGTTTGAAGTTTCTGGTTGCATATGATTTCTTTCTTTCTGTTTGTATTTATATTTACGACCTTGCAGTGCAATATGCATGCTTATCAATCTTAAACGATTCAAAACACTAACTAAAATAAAAATACAGGTGAGCTGCATTGTCCCTATCAGCATTCATATTTTAAACAAATTTTACTAAAATGTCAAAAAAATAAATAGAATGATTTCTTATGAATAGATCGCTTGGCAGGAGGAACTAAAACTAGCTAGAAATTGAATTCCTTTCATCAATGAAGACTTAAATCAAATCAGTCGTTTTAAAGACTAAAATTTGTCCTACGAATTTACGAACAACATCTACAATGTCTTATCAATGAGTTTTGAACCCTTGTGTATGATATACAATTTATCAATTTTATATTTAATTAAAAATTATAGCAATGATTATATTAGATGTTCAGGTTTTAAGAGTGATAATGAATCAAATAGTGAATAGTTGTTCTTTTATGTAACTGTAATTTTAGAATATTGAATAATCCACTCTTTTCCATTTGCTTTGGGTTCATTTTGACCTGGTTTATCTTTTGTATAATAAGTATATAATTGACATTTTTTTAATAAAAGTTGGTAAATTATCTAAGTTTTCATCAAATACAATTTCTCACATCTTAAGAAATTATGTTTGATTTATATAAATTATTATTCTCATATTAATTCAATTTTACAATTCAAAATTATAATTGGTTTACTTTCAAAGTGTAAAAATTTTATAACCATTTTTATATTTAAATTTTAAATTTAGGCTAGTGTTCTCCCCTTCCAACTAGTCGTTAACTATTGTCTTTAGCACGTAATATTTTAAATTGTATTAAATGGGACAAGCTCTAATTCATTATGATCATCTAGGATTTAGAAATTATTGAACCTCTCTTGGTGACATCATGCTAGATCATTCAAAAATATTCTACCAACATTCAACATCAACCTAGCATCTATAGTAAAACATGACTAGGCATACTGAATTGTTGCAAAGTTGTTAAGTCAATCTTCCTAAGGATTTAACCAACAAAAACACACTCTAATTGGCAAGAACCTTAAAGTTCCCGTCAACACTACTAATAACTTATTGTAGGTCTAGATATCCACATGTGCCAATTCTATATTATAGAACCCAAAATATCAATTTCATGTATAGAAGTATGATTTCATAGATTCTAGATTTATTTCATAGTAGAACTTCATACTACATCAATTTTTTGGTGCAAAATCTACCTAGATATGTTAGAAGCTTATCTTTTGGTTAGATAGAAAATGGTTTAACAAATCACATGGTCTTAATATAGTGGTGATCTAATTTGAAACACTTATCAATTTCAAACCTAGTTATATATTAGATTTTGTTTATTTGAATTCCTTACTTTTACTACCACATTTATATCTTAGTATCTATATTAGCTATAAATCCTAGGTAGATTTGAACTATAATTTAATTCCTAAATATATATTTTATTTACATTTTTGTAAACCTAGATTTCAAATACCTCTAGGGTTTTAACCTTCTTTATATATTTATTTTTTGTATTTAATATTTTAGATTGTTCATTTTTTTATGTTTTATTCCACTAGGGTTTGGATCCACCTTTTATTTGTATTGCTATGTCTTGATTAGGGGTTGTGCCTTCATTATTTGACAACCATTTGATAGCCATTTGATCCAAACCCTCTCATTCATTCTTGGTTACATTTCAATGATATATTTTTTTCACCATTTAATCTAATGAGTCTATTTTGTGATTGTCTTCATGAATATATCAATGATTATAAAAAAAATACTTTATTGAAATATATTATTTGATCCTTGATGATATTGCATCTTTCTTTCATAATGATATATTTCATGTTCTATGAGTTATTTGTTTTATTCTTCTCTGTGTGCTCTTGATGAATGTTCCTAGTAACATGGTGGTTGATGATGTAGCACTACCTTTTGATGATACATTTATAGATTTAACTTTAAATATGATGTTATTTGACCTAGTGACCATATTCTTTCTATACATTTGATCCTTGATGATATTGCACCTTTCTTTCATATTAACGACACTTCAATTCCATTAGTAATTTTTTTTATGCTTATCTACCTTCTCTTCCTTTAGGGACTTTATTCATACTTTTCCTTCCATCTTAGGAGAAGTTTCCTCATTCATTTACATGAATTTAGATGTATATTCCTTTATAATATGATAGTTGATTATGTATCCATAAATTTTCATGATACATCTAGAGATTTCACTTTAAATGTAATATTTTTGTACTTAGTGACCATATTCCTTTACATATAATGATAATTATTATTTTACATTAGTGGGTTTTCCTATATTTTTCTCTCTTTATACATCTTTCCTTGAGAAGCATACTGTTGTGGTTTATGATGTTTACTTTTTACATTATCCTCTTCAAGATATCTTCTCACTAGGAACACCTATGTATGATTTATCCTAATGATGTACTTTATTGCATTTTTAATCATTTCATAAATAGAAAATTAAATCAAAAGTGTCATTTAAAAGGCTAAAATTTATCCCATGAACTTACAAACAACATCTATTTTTATCAATGAGTTTTGTAACATTCTCTATGACATACAATTTATCTATTTTATGATTATTAAAATATTATAACAATAATTATATTAATTGTTTAGGTTTTAAGAGTGATATGAATTAAATAATGAATATTTATTATTTAATGTAATTTTAACATTTGGTGAAGATTGCATACCCCACTTGTTTCCATTTATTTTGGGCTCATTTTGACCTAGTTTGTCTTTTCTATAATAATCAATACATAAGTGACATTTTTGCATAAAATTTAGTAAATTATCTAATCCTTTATAAAGTATAACTTCTCACATCTCAATAATCTATATTCAATTTATATAAATTATTCACTCTCATATTAGGTCAATTGCTACAATGCAAAATTATACATGTTTTAGTTTCATAGTGCAACAATTTCACCATCGTATTTATATTTATATTTTAAAAATGGGCTAGTATTCTCCATTTCCAACTACTTGTTAACTATCAACTTGAGTGCACATAGTATTTTAAATTGTATTATATGGTTTTATATAAAAGGACAAGCCATAATTCATTATGATCATCTAGAATTTATGAATTATTGAACATCTCTTTCCCACATCATTATGAACCATTTAAAAATTGTACCAACACTCAACATCAACACAACATCTATAGTAACACATGAGTAAGCATATATAAAATAATTGTTTTTCATATGTTCAATTGTTTTTGTAAAGTTGTTAAGCTTATCTACCCTAGGATTTAATAAATCACATGATTCTATCATTGTGGTGAACTATTTTGCAACATCTATCACTTTTAAACCAACATTATATCTAAAAATAAGTATATATATCTTGTGTATTTAAATTCCATGTTTTTACTACCATATTTATTTCTTAACTTTTCAATCTTAGCTCTACATACTATGTAGTTATGAAGTACAATTTAAATTTTTTATTTTGAGATATTTATGTAAAGATAAATAGATAGTTCTTTACATTTTTGTGAACCTAAAATTTGAGTGCCTTTATGATTCTACCATCGATTTCTAGTCTTCTTTATATCCTTAATTTATAGAGTTGATATTTTTGACTATTTATTTTAATTTAATATTACATTAGGGTTTATATCCACCCTTTATTGTATTGATATATCTTGATTAGGGTTTGTGGGCCTTAATTTTTTTATAATTGTTTGATCCAAACCCTCTCATTTGTTCTTCTAGTCAAACATTTCAATTATATATACTTCCACCATGGGACCTTCTAATTCTCTATTTTTTAAATTTTCTTCATGTTTATATAAAAAATTATAAGTTTTTAAATATTTATTGATTTATAACCTTTGATCCTTGATGATATTGAATCTTTCCTTCATATCGATGATGTTTCATATTCTCTGAGATTTTTTTATACTTGTCTTCCTCTTGTTCGTTTAGGGACTTTATTAATATTTTCCTTTCCATCTCAAGAAAATTTTCTCAACTCATTTACACTATTCTTGATGTTTATTCCTAGTCGCATGGTGGTTGATGGTATATCCCTACATTTTCATGATACATCTAATGATTCCACTTTGAATGTGATATTTTTGTACTTAGTAATCATATTCTTTCTACATATTTGATCCTGGATGATATTGTATTTTTATTTCATATTGATGATGCTTCATGTTTCATAAATAAGTTATTTTTATATGCTTATCTATCTTCTCTTCTTTTACAAAATTTATTCATAGTTTTCCTTGTTACATGATTCTTGATATTTATTCCTGCTAATGTGATGACTGATGATATATCCCAACCTTTTCATTATACTTCTAGATATTTCACTTTAAATGTGATTCTTTTGTATGTAGTCCCCATATTCCTTCCACATATAATTCTTATTCTTTTACATTTATGGATTTTATTACTTTTTTATCTCTTTCTACATCTTTCCTTGAGGAGCGTAGTGATGTGTTTGATGATGTTTGAATTTTTTATAATTCTCTTCAAGATATATTCTCACCAGGACCACCTATCTATGATTTACTCTAGTGTTGTGTTTTTTTGTACTTTTTTTCTTGAATAATACTATTGATACTCATCCTTTATATCTTTAGACTAATGGTCTACATATTATATTAAGTAATACTTTTAGTGATATTTTTTAAATATTTTGATGATGTGGTTGATTCAAGGTTTTTGATGATGAAATCATTGATAATAATAGAATACATCCTATTTCTAATAAACACATTATTTGTGGTTTCATACTATATAAATCTAGAGCTTTAACCCTTGCTACAATAAGCATATCTATGGTTTAATGTTAATGTAATACCAACAATAATAAGGGTGCTTATTCTTTGCATGTTGATGGTCTATTTAATGTGGATATTATTAAAACTTATATATTTGATAATAATACTTTTTATTTTCATAGAATGAGAGTAATTATGACAATGCTTCTCAAATAACAAGTTTTAATGATTTTATAAATAATTAGAAATCTCATAATGTCTTGGATCCTAAGGTTTATAGTTCTCATATCATTAATGGATTGATTGATTTAGTGGTTATTGAAATGAATATAATAATGGTGGTTACGTATATGTTACATTATTTTTTTGGTATCTAATAAACATTTTGATGATAAGGTGTTTCTAATGCATACATTTAGAGAAGGGTGAGAGCACAAGCCGTGTAAAAATTGTAGGAAAATAGAAATATATGAAATAAATTTGAGAAAAAAACATTCCCTCTTTGATCTAATAGAGGATTACATATTGGAGGTTTGATTTGATAAGGATTTTATTTGTTCTCTCTGTCAGATCTAACTCCCCTTAGATTGAAACACCCTACATAGTGTATATGTTTAAGGCCTCACCTTTCATGTGACTAATGCTATTCTAATATCTTAATTACATTTATTTAATTGATGGTTATATAGATCAAAAGTGATTAATAAAGTATTGAGTGATTGTTATGAATAAGGATATCCTTGGATGCAATAGTAAGCTGAATAAATATTATCTTCTATCTCTCTAAATATCATAATGTGAGTATAATTATATAGAAAAAAATTAGATGTTCTTTTATGAATGATCCTGATAAATTTTGAATTTTATTTCAAGATTTATATTTCAAGGTTGTTATCTAATTGAAATGATTAAATATACACATGTGTAATTAAATATTTCCTAGAAATTAGAAGGTAAATTATTGTGCAATATTAGAGTTAGCAAAGTAACTATTAAACTGAATTAATATTTAATATGCAATGATGAAGTTAATTTTGATCAAAGAATTATCTTGCAATGAATGTATTACACTAACCTCGAAGAAAGAAATTGCGTTATTAACTTTATGAGTTAATAATTTGTTTTGTGTTCCCTAAGGTGAATGCTACCCATACAATGGACTAGGATAGTCGATACCTTCTAAGCAACTACATGGAATGGACGACCAATCATGAGCAAGTGTACAAAAATGCAGCCGTACCTAATCCAAAGGTAAAATTGGTCAAAAAGGTAATCTAACTTTGATGTTTTCAGCCACTTTAAGATAAAGATAAAGTTTATTATATTGAATAAAATTTTAGGTAGGTGAATTGTCGAAAATTAAAATTAAGAGAACATAGACTAAACAACAAGGTGATCAATTATTATGACCTAACTATTCTTTTATGTTGGATACATTATTTTGGTGGCTAATGTGCATGATATTATGTCAATGGGAAAAGGGAGAACTGTTTAGACCCTAATAAAATAATTCACTGTGAATTTTTATTTTCAAACCATATAATCTAGAAAGTAATTGGGTTTTTATTTTAATATCTAATTATATTTATGGGTCTTTAAATTCTTGTGAGTTATGTGTAAGCGTATTTTGTGAGGTGTTTAAGTGTGAAGTCATATTATTAAGTGTGTAAGTGAGATTTGGGTTTGGCCTTAATTGAGTCTTGGATTTTATATATTTTTTTGATAGGGTCTTTAAAGGATGTTGCATGGCCAGTTTTATTGATCTTGTTAAAAAAACAAAACCCTAGGATCTATACCTATAATAAGGGGACTTCTTAGACATATAATATTTTCATTAGGGTATGATATGTCCCTTCAAAAGTCTACATGAAATAATGTGGGGAGTTTGAATCACTGTAATTTGAGAAAAGTGAAATTTAACTCTCTCACCCCTCTCCCCAAAGCTCATAAATGAACTGGGGAAGAGAAACAAGGATTTGACATGTGTGAAGTCACCTTGCAAGAGTTTTTGAGTGGAGTGTACTTGTACACTCCACACATTCTAAAGTCTCACACATGTGTTAGCACTTGTGGGAGAATGTGTTGTGAGGATAGAATGAGAAAGTGCCAAGTGTCACCTTCCCATTCAAGGGACTCAAGTGTTGAAATCCTATATATCCTTCATTGGATGAGGGTTTTGAGGATTATCCATTCATGATTTTCATGTTTTTATTTGAGTTTTTGAGAATGGAGTGTTGAAAGAGAAAATAGCTCTTACATTTTGGGAGTTGGTGATCAAGCTTGTCTTGGTTTTGTAAAGTGAAGAAGACTCATCCCTACAACCCATGCAAAGAGATAAGACTTCCACTACCCTTTTTTGTTATTGAGTTAGTTTAATTTTTAGATTATTTTCATTTTATATTCATTTGATTATGGTTTGAAAAAACAAGAGGGTGCTAGTTTGTATTTAAAGGTAGAATGCATTTGAGGAAAATGTGAAAGCGGGTAAACCACTTAGTGAGTCATGCTATTTCATGAAGTATTGTTTGTTGGTGTATATTTTTATTTTCCTTGCAAGTTAATTTATTTTCCCCTTAGTCCTAGGTTTTTCCTACACTTAATTAAGCTTACTTAGGATAATAAAGTAAGTTTATTACTAGGAGATAAGTGATGAGGTGTCCCCTTTCTTAAAAGGAGGAACACTTTCCACTTTTGGTGGCCACCTCCACTTTTGGTGGCCATATCCACTTTTGGTGGTTAATTCTATTGGTTGGATTTGCCACCTCTATCATCTCCTTAGTTATATATAAGTTCACTACCTAGCTTGTATATACATACTCTTGCATTTTTGCGTTGTTGCGTAGTTTGACATACATGTACCTTGATGCATGCATTCATTATTCTACAATTTTTCTTTGAGCTCCCAATGCAGTATTGTCATCTTAACATTTGCACATCTCTTGGAATTTTGGGTCTATAATTGTGTTATTTCATTTATAGTTTTATAGATTATCTCTCACATAGAAGATCTTGGTTATTCAATCTATTTCAAATTTCTAACATGGTATCAAAGCTTAGATTTTGAGAGTTTTGAGTACTTGGATTCCTGATTAAGATATTAGAGTTTTTGTATGATCTTGTAAATTCTTGTATGCTCTTCTCTTGCATTTTAATACAATCCAGATGGAGAATTAGAAATAAATTATACAGATCTATTAACCCTATATTTGCATGTGTGTTTTTGGTGAGATCTACTGATTGCAACTATTCTAGCTATAGTGGCAGCTCACTACTTTTGACTGTCCCTTTGCATCTGGGAGGCTCGAGAAAGTTATATTTGGCTTTTGTTTCACTCAATTTGGATACCATATGACACAATAGCAAACAATGGTTTGAAGATCATATCTGGTGATCAAATTTTTGCAAGAGCATTTTTGGCCCAAATGGACCTTGGCATAATGCTCAAATGGTCTAATAACCCTTATTTGAACATATAAATTTTGTCCATTTTAGATGAATTTTATTTTTGGAAAATTTTTATTTTGTAAGGGGGGCCATAACTATAGGCCAAATTCATCAATTTTAAAAAAAATCATAACTTTTCACCACACTGTCCATTTTTGGAAAACGAGATATTGTTAGAAAGTTAGAGATGAGAACTTTCCATCCACAGAGGTATTGGAAAGAAAAATTTCCATTTTCTTCCAAATATTGTAGATTGACGTTGTTGTTGCATTTTTTCTTCAAGAAGCCATAATTTTTGCCCTAGTGCTCCATTTTTTGAAAAAATGTAGGTGTTGGAAAGGTATTGAAGAGAACTACACAAATACAAAGGTAATTTTCCTAGATTTTGTATCAAGTCCATTTTGTATCAAAATTTGTAATTTTGGTCATTGTGGACCTATTGAGCATTATATTTTGGAAAAAGATTTTTAAATGCACTAATCGTATGTAAAGTGCCAACATTGTAATATCTTGGCAGGGGGTGATTTTTGAGACTAGTGGAAAGGGGGTTTGTCTCTTGATGTCTCTTTTGCATTCACTTAAAGTGGTTTTTTCAAGTATAAATCTTGGGGGGATTATACAAACAATTTGTAATCATGAACTAAGATAAAATTCCATTTATGGGGGGTTAAGCACGTCTATTAAAAGTTATTTTCATTCTTCTATTGTCAAGCTAACTTCAAAGAACTATTTTTCCTAGAAACAAGGGATCTAAAGAATCATTTCCTTAAACAAGATCTACTACCCTATCTCCTTGGACTCGTTCCTAGGCCAAGTGGCTATAATTAGAATAGTGCATGGTTTAACAATAATGAAATTTATTCTATGGACTAATATGTATTACTATTTCAGAGGATATTCTATATCATGTAGAGCACACTGAGTTCCCTTTCACTACTTGGACCATTATCCAACAATTGTATGGAGACATTATATCTTCATCTAAAAGTGACGTTTCCTTGGAGAACCAGACTATTATGGATAATATTGAGACTTATGTTTCACCATCTTGTGTGGACACATATTATGTAGATGATTGATCCATTGATACCTCATCACACATACCTACTGTAGCTTCAAATTCTAGAGATGCTTCTTCAAGAGCCTCTAGTGATTCATTACAACGAAATCATTTATGTCTTTTGGATTCAATCCATTGGGACCAATTTCTACTAGAAATCTCTCATTTGTTTGTAGAGTCCCCTATTTCAGATCTAGATGACACTATTGAGGACATACACCTTCTCTTTCAGGACAACTCTTTTGGTCCTTGCATCTACTATTGCTACTTCATAGTTCATGTTGCTTCTTCAAAACATTCCAATGAATTCTTGCAGTAGGATATCCATAGTCTTCTTGATTTATCTTGGGATGATATCTTCATTATTAGATCACCTCCCCCATCTTTCCTAAAACTAGGTAAGTGCCTTAGTGCATGACAATGTCTATATCTTTAAATGAAATATCTAATTGAAGCTATTGGGGTGAGATCATAGTAAAAAAAATGTCAAGAATTTCCTAATCTAATCCTTGATGAAGATCCATTCCATATTATTGGTTGCATGAGGTTAGATCATGGGGTGACATCTAAATAAATAAAAATAAAAAATATGAAAATAAAAGTAAAATAATGCAAATCCTAAGAGACACATTTCAAATCTATGTCAAAGAAATTTGATGCAAGAGAATCTAGGTTCATGGGAAATCATAAATCATCAAAAATAGTAAAAATAGTAGTGATTTATGTTTTTAATTATATATATATATATATATATATATATCTTTTGTTCTTATTTTCTCTTTGCCTTCTCAAGGAGTGCACTACAAAGGATGTAGTTTTCTTTTTCTTTTTCTTTTTTTAGTTTATCTATAGCTCATAGTTATGTTGCTATTATAGTTAACAACTTGTTGTTAAAGGATAGTCTTTGGTACTTGTACTAGATTATATTTTTTTAACAAGAGCTAAGCATGTAGATTGTGATAAGGATTATGTAGTGTGCTATAGGAAGACAACATATGTGTTTTGAGAATTTCCTTGGTATAATTTTATTATGCAATATAGCAACCATTTTAGGAAGGTGTTGAGCTCATGCACACCCCTTCAGACTTGTATTTATTTCCTTGTGATCTCACAAGAGACACAAAATTTTATTTTCTTAAATAATTTTGTCTTCATACTTGCTATCCTTAGATTATGTAAACCTTCTATGTTGGGAATTATTATTGTCTCCAATAATGAACATGTGTGATGTAGGAGCATCCTGGGTTGTGAGAGCAATCTTGCATCACCCAAAAATATTTGTTATAATTTTTTCTATAGTCTAGTTGCTAATGCTTGGAATAGTTTTTTGATGAATAATTTGATGTAATTTATTTTCCAAGGCCTTTGGCATTTGTACTCCTATTGACTACACTCATGACGGTGACTATTTCAAAGCATAACCAGGGGATATTCCATTATGGCATCCAACTTGAGAGTGGGAGCATCTTTCTTGGCATTATTTTATTATTTAATTTTTCATTGTATTAATTAAATATTCTCCACTATGTTGGGCATCCAGGTTTGCATTTTTCTTTTTGGGATCCTATTGGTAGAGTAGAAATTGAAAATTGACCTCCAACTTTGGAAAATGAGTTTAAATTTTCATCATAGACCATTAATGACATTTTATATTTGTTGGAGTAGCCATGATAGGAGAGGGGTGCAACATTTTCAAGGAGACAAAAATTCTAATTTTGAAAGATAGTGCAAGTTGTTTTTCATTTGCAGTTTTGGAGCCTGTCATTTTGGGGATATAGATTTTGGGGGTGAAGAAGGTATGACATAGAATATTATTGGAGGGAATATTGAGAATGTTTTGTGCAATTTTGAAAGTGTTTTCCATCAGTAATTGAATACAAGAATCCATTTTTGAAGATTGGAACAATTTACCAGTTGAAGCTTGCAAGTTGCAGGTTGCAAGTGGAAGTTTGCATATGAAGGAGGAGTTGTTTTTGCTGTTACATACCATTTTTCTTTCTTAAATCAGATTTTAACTCATTTTTATTTCTGCTCATTAGTCCTTGAGACTATATAATATGATATAATCTAATTTTTCATGAGTTGTAATCAATTGTTGCAAATTGCATATCAAATATTGAAAATGTAGTTGTAGATTTTTGTGTGTTTTTGTAAATGGTTTTGTGTATACCCCTCTTGCACTAGTGGTATTTGAGCATGTTGAAGTCCCCTACATCATTGTGACTTACTATGGTAGAGGAAAACATGTTATTTTTTGATTTTTATCCAAGTGTGGGACCTTCTAGCTTTGTTTTGTTCTACTATAGTGATTATTCTATATATTTTTTTGAATTTGGACATCTTCTTGGTACTTTTCATCTTATGTGTGCTATATATTCTTTTCTTATTCATTTAATTGATGACAGGTTATCTTTGTTTCTAGGGGAATTTGTGGATGTTCGATATGTTTCCATTAAAAATTAAGATGAATACCAAGATTTATCTTAGTCATGTGCTAATTTGTGAGGAATACCTACCAGAATAAAATTAATTTCATTCTTGGCTACAATGATGATTACACTCTAAATATTTTATTTTAAAATTTTGAGTTCAGGAAAGAGAAGGGTTATGGGTCAATACCTATCAACATGAGAGAGAGAGAGAGATAATAGGGAAGGTCTAAGGGACCCCTTGGGTGAATAATTATATTTGGTAAGAATAAGAAGAAACGAGAAATAAATATAACAAGAGGTAGGTTGCAAAATTGATTATAGCTTTTGTAGCACTATGTAAGTTTATAATAATTTTGTATTGAGCTATAAAATTAATAAAATTATTATTGTAGATATTATTACTTTTGTACTATATATTTTGTGATGGTGGGATAGTATACTGTGTTAGTTTTCATTAAATCCCCTAATCCAGGTTGCATCGAATCTATAAGGCTCTATCAAATCAAAGTGAAAAAACCCAATTAGATTTCAAATGTCCTCATTGTTTTATTTCCATTTCTTCAAGCCAAAATTTGAACCTTTCTAATATTATCCCTTAGCTAGGATGCATTCTAATCCTCTTCCCCATGTCCATGTATTGGGAATTAAAACTCACTATAACATATTAATAATAATTTTCCATGTTTATCAATTCACCTACATTTGATTATCATTCTCCTCTTATCTCTTAAATTCCTACCATGTTACACCTTGGGTTTACTAACAGGAACAAGTCGTATCCCTAGGCATAGGCCTACCTTGTGGCCTTTTCTTTATCTTAATATCATTTCAATTAGAATGGAAAGTGCCTAATGTCATGTACAGTCCATATCAAGGTGCATGATTGTTAGTTTCAAGTTAATTCTTTATTATTATTATTATTATATCTTCTTATTTACACTTTCATGTAGCATATTTAACTATTTTTCTTGACTTTTTGCTTATTTCCCCAAATAGGTCCATACAAATAATTTATCATGAGACTATTTCCCACCTTCTTAGAAATTTTCAAGGCTATGTGATGCATGGGACTAATTTATACATTGGGCATAAACCTTAGTTATAGATTAGTCCCTACATCAAAGTTTGTTATATTATGGTTTAGAAGCTCCTTGGATTATTCTAATTCTATTCTCAATTGTAACAACTCCCTATAATTTTATTTGAACCATTAATTATTTTTGTTAGCATACCTTGCTTAGGGTGCCTATGTGTGTTTCCAATCTATTACTTTATTTATGGCTTGTCTCTTATAGTGTTTTTAATATCATATCTTGTTGTTCAATTTTTATTGTTGAGTTTTATTAGATCTACACATTATCCCACTTCAAAACTTTATTTTTTGAGGTTCTTTCACCCATTGAAAATATTATTTTTAGTGCACTTGACTTTAAACTTTTATTAAAAATATTTTACTAAATTTCTTTTTATGCACTAAAATTCAAGTTAACTAAGTGAAATAAAAATAAATGAAAAAGATAAAATTTAATTCATTAAAGTGGAGGTCCATTGGCTTTATTTTTTGAGCTTATTTATAAAAAGTAAATTGTAGTTTTTCAATTTTATTACAAAAGAAATTATATCCATTTTTTAATTGCAAATATAAACTAAAATAATAATTCTATGTTTCATTGATTTCTCATTCAAAATTCAAAACATAGATGCCAATTTTTTTGTGCTTTAAGTTGAAAATTTAACTCATGTTGGTCATTTCCTTTATAAAAAGGTGACACTATTGTGTGAGTGTGTTTGGATAAATTTTGATAATATTTTATCATTTTAATAGTTTGTATGTGTCCATATATTTATCATTCCAATCCCTATAATTATAAAATTATTTTGATATTAGGAGATTCTACTGGGTATTGACTACATTTAAAGTGATCTAATCACCATTCAAGTCAAGAAAAAATTATTACTTTTCATGGATCTTGCATTGAGAGTAATATAAATACTCCACAATTTGAACATATAGTTGACTAATTTATTTTGTGGCACATGATTTTTTTATTAATGCACCATAATTATAAGGAAAATGGCATAGATATTATTGGTCCTTTATACTCATCTGACTATGAATATATGCATTTTTGTTTTAATATTTCAAATTTAGTAATTAATTCAATATTCAAATGAGCACATACACTTGACAAAAGTAAATTGAACTTGATTTATACATATACTTGTATGAGATACATTTGAAATAGTTGATGATCTTGACAATTCAGAAGGTGTTAAGTATTATTTATAAAGATGCACCCAATCAAAACTTAAATTGATTCAACTTATTACAAATGTTGATGAAAAGAAGTATCTAATTGGAGTAATTGAAGGTACATATTACCAATGAATCAACATAGATAAAATTGACATTATCTTTTTTAATATCTACTTAGATTAAACTTTCAATATTATAGCTACTTGATTTTGCAAACTATAAAATAGAATTGATCATGATAAAAAAGTGGAAGCTAAATATTGAAGATTATGAAAAGATATTGAAGATGATCAAATATAGAGAGGATTATATATATATATCAAGAGCTTTAGGTGTATTGAAAATTTCTTACAATATATTTGAATACTCAATTTTATATTTTTAAATTTGTTTGTATCTAGTTTGTTCACTTAGTTACTATTTTGAGAATACATATTTTTTTAAGTTCTTACTATTTAATCTAGATGTATACAATACTAAAGTGTAGTTACTATAAATCATTCATGTTGTCAATATTTGACATGTACATTTTTTTTATTATCTATTTTATGTGTGCTTATGTTTATCCTTTTCTTCATCTATATTCTCTTAACATGAGCTTACCATGTTATAACTACTTAGAATTCCTTGCTCATTCTTTAATATAGCTTTATTGTTAATGCATATTTGTGCTACATACCCATTATAGATTAGGTATTTAGGATAGTGTTTCTATCAAATAAATAAAAAATAATGATGTCAAATATTGTATATTGTTTATATCTTTCCCTTCTAGAAATGGCATTGAGAATGGATAATTATGTAATAAGTTTATGAATGAACTTGTTATGGATAGTTCCAAGAGTAACAAATCTTATATAATTGAAACTTATATTTTTAATATTACGTGTGATTAATTTGAATCCCATAACCTTGTGGGTCTGAATATCATATGATAAAATTCTAGATTATGGATCATAATATTTCAAATTCAAGGTCCATTCATAGGCCAAATTCATAAGGAAACTAGACAAGACATTGTAATCATAATATGAATTATAAATTATAAATTGAACTTTCTACAATAATTAAGTACTCAAATATTTCTAATCAATCAAAATAAGACTACCAACCATCAAAACTACACAAAGACATACCAAAAAAACAACATAAATGCCACCCACAATATTCTACTTCCTCAAAAAATAAATATTTTGCTAGTTCTACCTCCATTCGATTGACTCTTGCATGAGAGAAAGAGTGACTAATTTAGTTGTCTCTCAATAAGGATGTAGTTAAAATGCGGTATTTATAGTCTTCTTCTTTTGTATTGGGCTTGGGTTGATTGTGAGCAACATGTAGGCCTAATATGTTGGAAGCCCAATATGGTAGACTATAAATGTGTTATGACTAAAAAAATAATAATATTATTTTACTATTCCATTAAGTTTGATGAGTGTTTATTCAATCGGTTCCACATGTGTGTAATACTTTATTAGAACCTTTGGTTGTGAATGCATCATAAGATCTTAGCATAGAAGGATAAATAATAAGGAAAAACCCTTGAGGTGTAAGAAATGTTAGGTTCATGAATTTAGGTAGGGAAACAATCTAGTATTTTACATAAAATATCTAGGGTAGATTAAAAATAATGTGAAATAATAACTAAGTTCATGTAGATATTATAGCTTAGACAGTTATATGCTAGAGATACATGTTCATAAATAATTATTAAATTTAATAGATAAAATTAATATTTTAAGCTTGAGTTTGATAAAAATAATATATGATAGATGGTGCTTGATGATTCCTCTCTATATTCCTTACTCATCACTCTATTAGAAAAAAATATTGTTAGAATTTTAAATAATTCATATTTTTTTGGTTTATTTTTGCTACTATAAAAATGATCTTCATCTCTATGGAATTGATATCTCATCTAGAGATTCAATCCTTTTTCACATACTTGATCTTAGATCCTTTGAATTTAATAAATCTATTTTCCTTATTTATCTAAACATGTAAAGTGGATGGTATCTATAAATACAATGAGAGTTTGCTATGTATGGATTATTTTTATTAGTTTAACCCATATAATTATACTAATGGTTTCAATAATATTGAAGACACTTCAAGAAGCCATATAAATACCCAACCTATTCTCATTGATGATGATGTTGATGTCACATAAGATTATCCTTTGAATATCTACAAGATTTTGCAAGATCCTTACTAGATCCTCCTAAATAGTTCAAATGATTTAGGGTTTACCATTTTATGAAACATCCTAACATACCAATTCAAATGTTTTGCCCTCAAGTTAGCAACTAACAATTAAATTTGATTTCACAAGTTTGAGGGTCAAATCTATGGTTGTGGTCTGAACCAAGTTCAAATATATGCTTGTAGAAATGATCCAAGATAAATAAAAATGATACTACAAATCAAATTTGAATCCTTATAATAAGTGAAAAGAAGATCAGACAAGGTTCACATCATTTACTGACTTTTTTATAAAAATGTACCATTTATACACAAATTATTACACTTAAGACAAATAAATTATAAAAAAAATAAAATAAAAAAAATATTAAATATAAATTTTACCATTACAACTCTTGAACTTTTGTTGCAATCGAGCTTCAGCAATTTTCATTAACTATCCAATATTTATTTACTAGCATATAAACATTACTTCCCACAAATTCATTTAGTAAAAATAGCTTATATAAAACCAAAGCATTCGAAGGTGTTCTTTTTCTCCTCCTCTATGCCCAAGGCTAAAAAGAAGAAAGGTCTAAACCGACCCAAATTAGGGAATGAAATTGGTTATAGTGGAAGTAATAAACTGTTTGTAAAAGATTTTTATATTCAGCTCCTTGACTGAAAGAGGTTCTTTTCTGGGATATGCGCTTTGGATATGCCCTTAGGTGGAACAAAGTCTATGAGGAGCATCACATTTGTTTGGTTGAAATTCTCTGGCCTTAAAGCTATATTCTGCAAGTTGTTATTGCAGTACCGTTAGGCACTAATAAGCATATTTCCCATTGCCCCATTCAAGCTATTCAATGACAATGAAAACTGAAGACAAAGAGAATAGCATTTGGAAGATACAAAGGAATGTGCTACTTTTCGATAGGGCAGGCCAACAAGACCTATCTGGAGGAAGTATATACTTTCTTTTTTATAGGATATCCTTTTATGTTAAACTACTTATACCTCTCTGCAATGCTGTGGATATGGGGTGGATAATTGTTGGACAGAGTTATCAGTTTCTGTGCTAAGCATTTGATGGGTGGCTCTCCTCTTGGCAGAAAGAAACACAGACTTATCAGGAGACAAAGAGATTGATAGTGTGCTCTCCATTGTCTAGTTTAACTTTGGTTCTGCCAAAGGAGAGTTGCCCACCAAGTACTGGGCACAATTTTTTTCACTAACTTTTTCTAGTTTTGTTAGCTACTCTACTTTGATTGAACTGTGTCCTAGGGAGGCTGGATAGTAGGAAGCACATGGCATTTTTTTTTAATTATTGGTAAATGTTTTTTATTGGAGTTATGAATTCAATAGAGGTGATTTTTGAAAAGGTTGAAACTCTTGTGGCTATATGAATCGAGCATGAATCTAATTGAACTACCGCGGCTGCAAATTTCATGGATGACATCCAACACCATCTGATTGTCTTCTTACCCATCCTTCCAGCACTCCCTAACTGCAATCCACCTGTGAAACGAACACCTAACATTATTAGTGTCCAGAGGTATTATTGTTTTGTTTAGCTGATAGGTTATTATATAGTGAACCTCTTTTAGCCATTAGATAACATACCAATATACCTGTTGAATTAGAAACTAAAAAATCTTATAGTCAACCTGTTTTAGCCATTTGGTATTGTAATTAAACTATCAAACCAGTAAGTTATTAGATGATCTAAGTTTATCACAGGAATTTGGTATTACTTTTTCCTGGTATTGTTTCTATGTTAAGCACATGTGAAGGATGACTTTTGGAGTTTGTGGTTGCATATGATGATATCTTTTTGTTTGTATATAGATTTACGACCTTGCAGTGCAATTTGCATTGCTTACCAATCTTAAACGATTCAAAACACTTGCTAAAATGAAAATACAGGTGAGCTGCATTGTCACTGTCAGCACTAAAACTAGCTAGAAATTGAATTCCTTTTAATGAAGATTTAAATCAAATTAGTCCTTGTAAAGACTAAAATTTGTCCTACGAATTTAGGAACAGCACCTACACTGTATTATCGATGAGTTTCGAAACATTGTGTATGATATACATTTTTTTTTTTATATTTAATTAAAAACTTATAACAATGATTATATTAGATGCTTGGGTTTTAAGAGTGGTATACATCAAATAATGAAGAGTTCTTTTATGTAATTATAATGGTGAATATTGAATAATTCAGTCTTTTCCATTTGTTTTGGGTTCATTTTGGTCTGGTTTGTCTTTTGTATAATATGTATATAATTGATATTTTTGCATAAAAGTTGATAAGTTATTTAAGTCTTTATCAAATACAATTTCTCACATCTTAAGAAATTATATTTGATTTATATAAATTATTATTATCATATTAATTTAATTCTAAAATTCAAAATTGAAACTGGTTTAGTTTCATAGTGTAAAATTTTTATAACCATTTTTATATTTAAATTTGAAATTTAGGCTAGTGTTCTCCCCTTCCAACCAATTGTTATATCATCTTGAGCACATAATATTTTAAATTGCATTATGTAAAATTATATAAAAGGACAAACTTTGATTCATTGTGATCATCTAGGATTTAGGAATTATTGAACCTCTCTCGCCCACATCATTGTTGGATCACTCAAAAATATTTTACTAACATTCAACATCAAAATAACATCTACATTAACACATGACTAGGTATATTGAATGTTTGTTGTCATATCTTCAGTTGTTGTTGCAAATTTATTAAGTCAATCTACCTAAGGACTTAAACAACAAAAAAATACCCTAATTGGCAAGAACCTCAAAGTGTTCTTCAACACTACTAGTAACTTATTGTAGGTCTAGATATCCACATGTGCCAAATCTATATTATAGAACCTAGAATATCAATTTCATGTATAGAAGAATGATTTCATAGATTCTAGGTTTATTCCGCAATAGAATTTCATGCTACATCAATTTTGTGGTGCAAAATCTACCTAGATATTTTAGAAGTTTATCTTTTGGTTAGGCAGCAAATGGTTTAACAAATCACATGGTTTTAATATAGTGGTGATCTAATTTGCAACACTTATCAATTTTAAACCTACATTAGATCTATAGCTAAGTATATAGATTTTGTTTATTTAAATTCCTTACTCTTATTATCACAATTATTTCTTAGTATCTATATTAGCTCTATATCCTAGGTATATTTGAACTACAATTTAATTAATTTATCCTAAGATATTTGTGTAAAGCTAAATAGATTATTTCTTTACATTTTTATGTTGAAAGTATAAAGTGTTGTCATTGATGTCAACTAGTTGGTGTTGTCATTAGTGTCAATCATTTGTAGGGGAACATGGTCATTGATTGTATATGTCAAAGATATTGGGAAAATTGTAATAAAGAAGGTTTATAGTTTGTACATGCATAGTTGAGATGTTGAAGAAGTGCTATGAGTACATAGAGTTATCCTTATGTTGCTATGTCTAAAGGTGTATTAAAGAGTAAAGTAATGTGTTGAAATGATGTCTCTGGTACTTGGTTTCCAATTGCTTTTGAGAAAATTTGAGAAATAGAAAAAATAGTGTCATGGAGGTATTTAGTGTATGCTCTGGGATGTGCTCCACATTTCTTCTAGGTTGATTCTATGCTTGTACAATTTGAGGTATTGTTCATGATTGTTGATAGTTTCTATATCTAGAATTTGGGCTTCTAGATTGTTGTATAGTGTGAGATATTTTCACTAGTATGTGAAATGGGCAATCCAGTATTTTTGGCAGTGGTTTGGGAGAAATGTGTTTACTTCACATTTCTCTACATCATGGTTTCAAGACTTGCAGTTCCGAGAATAAGTTTATGTCCTTAATCTCTTGCTTGGTTCAAGAGGAATTGAGATTTGGTGTTGTTAATGATGGGTTTCAGATTTATAGTGTATTATAGTGAGTTCAAGTATGCAAAATGTTCATATTCTTCAAGTGAAGTTTGCTGGGAAGGTTCTGGATGGATTTACAAGTGTCATAGCTTACTTCATGTTGTGTTCAAGTAAATTTTGTTGTTCGAAAAGATTGGATTGAGTCAAGGATGTGTGTACTTAATTGTTTTATGCGCTTGCACAAGTGTTGGCTGACCTTGTGCTAAACACTACTTGTGAAGCTCATGGAAGCGGTTTGAGGCATGTTGGGACTCATTTAGGTCCTCATTGAGAATGCCTTTGGGTCACCCTCATCCTCTTCCATCGTGGGAATGTTTTGGAGCTGACCTAATTTGAATTTCTAAATACAAATTGTGTATGGCCGACCTTGGAAGGGTTTCAAGGTTAAAGATAGTATAAGATGAGATGTTTGTGAAAAGTGGATAGATGCGAGATATGTGTGTGTGATGCAAGTTTGGGAAGATCAGTGTGAAATTCAAAGTGTTGAGTTCCTAAAGGCAATAAGATGAAGGTGTACTCTATCTTTCAAGCATGTTTGCAAGAGTGTGAGAAAATTGTGGTGGACTTCCTGTTGCATTGAGATAGTTTCCTCTCTATAACAACTCTCTTATATCTTCTTTTAATTCTATGGTAGTGAGCCCTCATTTGTTAGTGTGTCCTATTTTGGCAGTGACCCTCTCTGGTAGTGAGCCTCTATATTTAGTTTTGGAATTCTTTATATTGTGAGCTAATCCTCACCATGATTTTTCCCTCATTGGGTTTTCCACGTAAATATGGTGTTCTTATATGTGTATGGTTTTACTACTTTCAATTTCAGTTTCTGTGTTTAACAATTACACACATTAGTAGAGTAAAAGTTTTGTGAATGCTTGTAGATCTAACTTTTGTTGAGAGTTTTAAAGGTTAAAGTTGTTACAATTGATTCACCCCCCTTCTCAGTTTTCTTGTTGAACATTTTATAAATCTAGAATTCAAATGCCTCTAGGGTTATAACCTTCTTTATATATTTAATTTTTGGATTTAATGTTTTAGATTGTTCATTTTCTCTTTATTCCATTAGGGGTTGGATCCACCTTTTATTCGTATTACCATGTCTTGATTACGGTTATCTCCTTCATTGTTTGATAGATATTTGATATCCCTTTGATCCAAACCCTCTCATTCATTCTTGATTACATTTCAATGATATAATTTTTACCACTAAATTTTATCAACCTATTTTATAATTGTCTTCATGAATATATCAAGGATTATAAATTTTTTATGCTTTATTGATTATATCCTTTTATCCTTGATGATATGAAATATTTCTTTCATATTGGTATGTTTCATGTTTTGTGAGTTAGTTGTTTTTATTCTTTTGTACGTGCTCTTCTTTTCAGGGCTCTATTACTATTTTCCTTTACATATTAGGAGATTTTTCTTGAATCATTTATATGACTCTTGATGATTGTTCCTAGTATCATGGTGGTTGATGATGTACCACTACCTTAAATCTTGATACATCTATAGATTCATCTTTAAATATGATGTTATTGTACCTAACTTGCCCAAATTATTTCTATATCTTTGATCCTTGATGATAGTGCATCTTTCATTCATATTAATTATCCTTCATATTCCATTAGTAAGATGTTTTTATGCTTATCTACATTCTCTTACTTTAGGGACTTTAATCATACCCTTCCTTCCATATTGAGAGAAATTTCCTCATTCATTTAATACATAAATATAGATGTCTATTCCTTGTAGTTTGATGGTTGATGATGTATCCCTATATTTTCATGATACATCTAGATATTTCACTTTAAATTTGATATTTTTGTACTTAGTCACTATATTCCTTCTACATATAATGATTCTTATTAATTTAAATTTATGGGTTTTCTTAAATTTTTCTCTTTATACATCTTTCCTTAAGAAGCATAACGTTGTGTTTTATGATGTTTAATTTTTACATAATCATCTTCAAGATATTTTCTCACTAGGAACACCAATGTATTCTTTATAATAGTGATTTACTTTATTGCATTTTTAATCATTTTAAAAGTCTAAAATTTATCCCATGAATTTACAAATAACATCCATTCTTATCAATAAGTTTTGAAACATTCTCTATGACATACTTGTTATTAATTTATGATTATTAAAATATTAAAATAGTATTTATATTCAATGTTTAGGATTTAAGAGTGATATGAATTAAATAATTATGAAGATTTATTATTTAATATAATTTTAATGGTGAATATTACATGTATAACCCACTCCTTTCCATTTATTTTGGGCTCATTTTGACTTGGTTTATCTTTTGTATAATAATCAGTATATAAGTAACATTTTTGTATAAAATTTAGTAAATTATCTAACCCTTTATCAAATATAACTTATCACATCCAAACAATATATATTTGACTTATATAAATTATTAACTCTCATATTAGTTCAATTCTTACAATGCAAAATTATACCTAATTTAGTTTCATGGTGTAACATTTTAACCACCATTTTTTATATTTTAATTTTAAAATTGGCCCAGTGTTCTCCCTTTTCAACTAGTTGTTAACTATCAGTTGACTTGAGTGCAAATAGTATTTTAACTTTATTTTATGGTATTATATAAAAGGAAAATTCCTAATTCATTATGATCATCTAGTATTTATGAATTATTGAACATCTCTTGCCCACATCATCATAAATCATTAAAAAATATTGTACCAACACTTAGAATCAACAAAACATCTATAGTAACATGAGTATGCATATTGAAAAAATATTTTTCATATTTTCGATTGTTGTTGCAAAGTTGTTAAGCCAGTCTACCCTAGGATTTAACAAATCACATGATTCTAACATAGTGGTGAACTAGTTTGCAACATCTACCCCTTTTAAACCAATATTAAATCTATAGATAAGTGTGTGTGTGTGTGTGTGTGTGTGTGTGTATTGTTTATTTAAATTCCATTATTATCATATTTTCCCTTTAGTATCAATCTTAGCTCTACATCCTATGTAGACATGAACTATAATTTAAATAATTTAATTTGAGATATTTATGTAAAGCTAAATTGATGTAGGAGCATCTAGGGTGTAAGAGAAATCTTGCAGCATCTAGGGTGTAAGAGAAATCTTGCATCCCAAAAAAAAATGGCTTATTTTGATTTCTATTAGGTTTGGTAAATAAATTTTCAATAAGGGATAAAAATGGTAAGGCTACTATTTTACTAAGTTGGAAGGGCTAAAAATTGAAAATTGTAGTGCTGGTTACTATTTTTACTAAGTTGCTATTTGTGCATGTATGGACATGAAATCTTACACAGAGCCTGAGAATGGTAAAATGAAGTCTATAGTGAAGAAATCACTTCAATACCATTTTTCATTTGTGAGATATTAATATTTGTCCTCAAATTCCATTTAAAAATATTCAAAGTCAATTTTGAGGCACCTAGAGGTTCCAGATGGACCTAAATATTGATCGAAAATCCAAATATCCCTTGAAATATTTGTTGGCTCTTCATTTTTTGAGAGTTTTCCAATGGTTTAAATAGTTTTTCAATCGAGCTCCTGAGTCAAAATTTATGACTCCCAAAAATTTGACTAAAATTTAGGAATTTTCTTAGGCTCAAAAAGCGACAACTAGATTTGTTTGACACCAAAAATGGGCATCATAGTTCATTGGCAAGTGGAAAAACCATATAAAGTGGTCATGAATGGAAAGAGATTTATTTTGGATGAGAGATTAGATGAATTTCCTACTTTTTAGCATAGAGTGTTAGTGGAGGTTGAGGATTAGTGACCATTATTTTTATTCCCAGAATTCCATGTCTAATTTTTTGCATGTATCTACAACCCAAATTTCTATAATAGTAGTCTTGTGACTAGATAGTTGTATTGCATTCGATTGCATGTATACATATGATTTCATGAAAGTATAATAAAGTTGCATGTTTGTTGTTCCTGAATTCGTTGTCTATGTAAGGTTGTGTTCAAGGGAGAGTCTCCCTTCACCATAAATAGATAGTTCTTTACATCTTTTGTGAACCTAAAATTTGAGTGCCTTTATGATTTTAACCTAGGGTTATAATCTTCTTTATATCTTTACCTTTTAATTTTGATATGTTTACTATTTATTTTAATTTTATATCACATTAGGGTTTATATCCACCCTTTATTTGTATTGATATGTCCTAATTAGAGTTTGTGCCTTAATTTTTTATATCTATTTGATCCAAACCCTCTCATTCATTCTTGGTTACATTCCAGTTATATACTTCCACCTTCGAATCTTATAATTCTCTATTTTTTATTTTTTTTCATTCTTATATCAAGAATTATAAGTTTTTTTTATTGTTATTAATTTATATCCTTATTGATTTATATCCTTTGATCCTTGATGATATCAAGCATCTTTCCTTTATATTGATGATGTTTCATGTTCTATGAGTAAGTTTTTTATACTTATCTACCTCCTATTATTGTAGCGACAAATTTATTAATACTTTCCTTTCCGTCTTGGGAAAAATTTCTCAACTCATTTACATGATTCTTGATTATTATTCCTAGTAGCATGGTGGTTGATGATGTATCCCTACCTTTTCATGATACATATAGATATTCTACTTTAAATGTGATGTTCTATACATAATGAACATATTCTTTCTACATCTTTGATATTTACTGATAATATATTTTTGTTTCATATTGATGATTCTTCATGTTCCATAAATAACTTAATTTTATTCTTATCTATGTTCTTTTCTTTTATGGAATTTATTCATACTTTTCCTCATTACACAATTCTTGATGTTTATTCCCTATGGTGTGATGAATGATGATATATCCCTACCCTTTCATTATACTCCTAGATATTTCACTTTGAATGCGATTCTTTTGTATGTAGTCCCCATATTCCTTCCATATATAATGCTACTTCTTCTTTTACATTTATGGATTTCAATATACTTTTATCTCTTTCTACACCTTTTATTGAGGAGCCTACTGATGATGTGTTTTATGATGTTTATATTTTTTATAATTCGCTTCGTGATATATTATCACTAAGACCACCTATCTATGATTTATTCTAGTGATATGTTTTGTTGTTGTTGTATTTTTGGAATAATACTATTGATACTTATCCTTTTATATCTTTAGACTCATGGTATATATATTAAATTTAGTAATACTTTTATTGATAGTTTATTATATTTTGATGATGTGGTTGATTCAAATATTTTTTATGATGAAATAATTGATAATAATAGAATAGATCCTATTTCTAATGTACACACTATTTTTGGTTTCATACTATAGACATCTAGTGATTTAACCCTTTCTCCCATGGATATACCTAGGGTTTATGGTTCGTGTAATACCAAAAATACCAAGGGTGCTTATTATTTGCACGTTGATGGTTTATTTCTTATGGTTATTCATAACACTTATATAGTTGATAATAATACTTTTTTATTTTAATAGAATATGAGTAATTATGACCATGATTCTCAACATACAAATTTTAATATTTTTTAAAATAATTATTGTTAGAGTAAATTACATTTACCATCTTAAGTTTTAACTTAGGCATAATAATGCATTTATTAATTCGGATAGCTTTTCTCGTGCTAGGAAGTTTCTCCCCTGTCACCCACCTTTTTTGCCTTTATAAGGCATTTTGTACAATATGTAAATCAAATCTCATATTTCATTTCCTCTTCTCTCGTGAAATAGCGTACATTGCTTCTCTTTTTTCTTCTGTGGAAGTTTATCTTGCAAATAGTGATCTTGGGCTCCACCTACATGGTATCAGAGCAAATCGTTTTGCAACCCTTCCAGTGAGAGTTTTCGTTGGAGAGAGTTTTGAGATCGATTTGTTTCCGCATAAAATTTCAAAATTGCCTATTTACAAATTTTGTTGGGAATGATTTAAAATTGGAGAGGAGCTGCGATCCTCTGTAGAGGAAGTGATTTCAACCAGTGTTGGAGGCATCATTCTTTTTGGTAGATTATTGATTTTTCCTTGAGGACGTGATTTGCCTCTCTAGGGTGGACTTTTCCTTGTGGAGGCTGCAAATCACTTAGCCTGATCTGTTTGAGGCACATTTTTCTTCATCAAATGCTCGATTTGACTGCATTGGAGGCCGCACTTTTTCTGCTGCGACCCTATTGGGAGCTCTTGAATAGGCATTTATTTTTAGTTTCAAAAAGCACCAAAATTTTCCTATTGCTAGTGCGATTTCCCTGAGGCGGCGTACAATCTCCACTCATCTCAATGCATAGTGAAGAGCATTCTATTTTTGGCACTATATGCAGATCGTCCAAGCTTAGAAGGTGCATCTGAACAGCATCTAAAGATCTGTTTCCATTCGAAAAGTTTGGAGCATATGTATACTATCCAGTGTGGAGGGTAGATCATGTGTTTTTCGGTCTCGTGCACAACAAGTGTAGAAGCCGATCCAAGTGTGAAGAGCTTAGCATCTTTTACAGAGCTTTTAGAGTGCAGATCCAACTTTCATTTATAGAGCTTGGAGTTGATAAAACCCCACGCGGATCCAAATAGGTGATTTGGGTGATCCGATTCTCTTTTGGTAGAGGCTTGATTTGCAAAGAAGAGACATTTTTTGTGCAGCAAATTTCTTTGCCCATTGGAGGAGGCTCGTTTTCTTCATGGAAGCCATTTTTTTTCAAACTTTATATTTAATGAAGTTTTCCCTAATTGTTTGCTTAGGGCTTCAAGCTTTGTGGTGTGGGCTCCCTGTGTTTGAAGTTGTCTTTGGGATCTTTAATCTCACATTGGCTATGTAACGATGCTTTTCGCCCTTCAAATATTATTTTATTCTCCCTCTTAAGTGTGAGTAAGACTCATGAGGTTGTTGAGAGACTTTCTTTTGCATGAAGGCTTTGGTGGTGGAGTTTGCTTGGTGTTTGACACCAAAGTTTTTTTCTCTTCTCAAGGATGTAGTCGCATGGGCAACTAGAATTGAGCCCTTAGGTGTGCTTGCTGGTGCTTTCAAAGTGCCTTTATAGGCTTTTTTTTATTTTTGCATATCTTTTGCAAACGAAGGCCAATTTTTGCAAACCACATCAACATAAAGGTATGTTCATCACCTTTGCAATGGTTAAAGGATTTCTCTCATATTTTTTTGTTTGGTGGTGCTTTTAATTCATTGAAATTTGATATTGGTTTCGCTTCATTTTCAATATTTGAGAGTTTCTAATTATTGTTGAAGGTTATTGTCTTCGTATTTTTGGAGTTTTGTCATAGTTGATTATAGGGTTTTCATTGCATCATGCTGTGATTATGTTGAAAAAGAGAAACTATAAACAATGGAGAGATGGTATCATAAAAAATCTTAGATGGCTTCATTTGTTGCCACATTTGTATAATCTAGTTCCCCTTCTTGGTACTGATAGTAAGAAAATTGCATGGAATTGCAAAAGAGATCATGTCCTAGGAGCTATTACAATGCTTACTGATGATGCCACTTTGGATGCTATTGATCACTTTGAGTGTCCTCATATTCTTTGGACTAAATTTGGGAAATACATGAAGATCCTGATACTCAGCCATTCCCAGATGATCCTGTTTCAGATTGTCTAGTGCCTCTTTATTTTTCATAAAGGATACCCTATGATCATGCTACTATGCAGGAGTTTGTGGTTTTGGAATACTTTGAGTCTTCAAATGAGGATGACGAGGGTTCTTCAGATGCTCCTTCTTCTCCATTAGGGACAATTGATGTACCTTCACCTTTAGTGATTCATGTGCAAAGTCATTGATTGAGTCTCCTATCATTCCTGTTTAACATGACCATTCATCTTGTGTTGATGATTCATTGAGCACATCCAATGATTCATCACAACCAATATTTCATTGTCTTCTTGATTGAGATTTTTATTTGTCAGACATTGGTTCATTGTTCGTGGAGTCTCACATTTTAGATTTGGAGGACACATTTGAGGGTATATCTCTTCTATTTGATTGTTGTTGTACTTGACTGTTGTCACTCCATCTCAGCCTCTAGATATTGTTCAGTATCAATTTCTAGTGGTACCTTGTTTGTTACCTTCTATTGTGATTGGGCATGTTCCTTATTGGTTCGTGACATCATTTTCCAAGGTCTTGGTGACACATGAGTAGATTTCAGAGACACCATCATACATTTTCATGCTTCTTTCTTTCAATTCCTGTCTAGAATGGGAAGCATACCTACATTTGTATTTGGTTTTGTTTCTTTCGAAAGGAAGACAAGTTGTTTTTTGACACTAGATCATGTTTTGTCTTCAAACACTTACCATTTTTGTAGGTGATTACACATTGTGGGGAGTTTATATAGTCTCTCTCTTTCCCTCTTATGGGGGGGGGGGTTGTTGATTGTATATACATGATGTATGTAGTCCTTGGGGGGTGTGGTTGAGTCCTCCATCCATGCATCATTTTTTGTTTTCTTTTCTCTCTTTTGGAGAGGGGTTTTTTCCCACAGGGTTTTTCTTCTTTTCTCCAGTTGCGAGAGATTTCCTTTTTTTTCATTGTAAATGGGTAGTAGCTGGGACCCATACTACATCTTCATATTTGCATTTGCATTCTCCCTAAGTTGCACTTAAGGGGGGGTGTTAGAGTAAATTACATTTATCGTCTTAAGTTTTAATTTAGGCATAATAATGCATTTATTAATTCAGGTAGTTTTTCCTATGCTGGGAAGTTTCTCACCCGTCACCCACCTTTTATGCCTTTATAAGGAACTTTGTACAACATGTAAATCAGATCTCATGTTTCATTTCCTCTTCTTTGGTGAAATAGTGTACATTGCTTCTCTTTTTTTTTTTCTGTGGAAGTTTATTCTGCAAATGGTGATCTTGGGCTCTACCTACAATTATAAATCTCAAATCCTAAGATTTATAGTTCTCATATCATTAATGGATTTATTGATTTAGTGGTTATTTAAATGGATGTAATAATAGTGGTTACTTATATGTTACTGTTACATATTTTTCGCCTCAGCTCAAATGGAGGAGCTGGCTGATTATTTTCAACAATAAGTGGAATTGTAGATTGTTTTTAAATGTTGTTTCGCATTACTTTGTGCATTTGAGTAACAGTTATACATTTTTGAAGTTATGAGTTTGCAGAGTGCCATTCAGAAGTTGCAGTTTTAAAAGAAAGACAGAATTGAGTACATGTGCAAAATAGCATTTCAGATGCTTTTATTCATTTTGAAAAGAACTCATATTTTTACAAGGCTTCATTCGATTTCACAGTCAAAATAGTATTACAATATTGCATGAGATGCATTTTCTTTTCAACTGAAAAGCAAAAATTGAAATCAAGGATCCACACAAGCCATGGATATAACTGTAACTGTTCCAATACATTTCTAACATCACAATGCACTACTGAAGATGCGAAAGGAGAACATATAAGCAACAACATAGTCATCATTGCCTGTTATCAACGCTTGATGTTGAATGATGCACCTCGTTGTCTTGAGCTTCGTTGACCTGTAAGAGGAAAGGATGGGTGTCAGTGGCTTTGACTATGACATAACTCATATGATGCACCTACAATAGTACAGTATACTATTAGCAATGCATTGAAACAATCAAATTCAATCAAATGCAGTATGAAGAAGTGAACTGAAGAAGAAGTATCAACATCATAATCAACATGTTCTATTTTTATGCTAACACTGTTTGTTTCCTTGTGCAGGTATAGGTTAAGTCATGAAGCTGAACATTATTCGAAGACCAAGCATGTGGAGTAAAACAGGCTCCCACAAGGGTAGAGCCCGACATGCTGCCCTATGCATTAAATGGGCTTTTTTGAAAGATATTTCATCATATACATCAAACAAAGTGAAATACAATTGAAAGAGTAAAGCAGAGTTATCCATCATTTAACGAAACCAACTGTGCATTCATAACGATCAACATTTCTTTCTGAAGGCTACAGGTGAACAGTGAGTTTAGTTCACTTAAGGAATTTAACAGAATGCATTTGCATAAGAAATTGCTGAATTACTTCATTTTCTGTGCTGATTATAATCATGTCATGTGAGTTTCCATTCATTATTTCTCTTTTGGATAGTGAACAGGCATACATATGCCTTAATGATTTGTTCTATTTTTCATCATCAAAGAGATTAGTTTCTTGCCCTTATTCATTTGGGGAGCTTGTAAACCTTTTGATACTCAGTTTTGGATAGATTGACACTCTTCCAGTTTTAATAGAGCAGCAATTTCTCCTTCTTATTTTCTGTCTCGAATTTTGTAATGGCAATCTAATATACTTGTGTTTTCAAATTGGAATCCTTATATGTCTTGCTGTTATAGGTTGTGTTTCAGAATTTCATGTTTCAGGTTGCATGTTGTGTTTGTTTTCCAAATCTTCATGCAAATTATTGATGGGATATGTGCCAATGAGATTGTGAGGATTACTGCAATAGAGAAGTTGTTATGAGTGGTTAGGTCTGAATCCTTATAAGTTTGGTGAATCATCTTTTAGAAATAAGGTTTTTATGTTCAGTTATTCATCATCCCTTTCCTCAAACGCTGTTTTAGAATATAATTCATCATTCGGAGAACCAACTCACTCATGAGATTCCTCTTTCGCGTAGATCACCCACATCTGAAAGAGGTTTTCATGTTTCAATAGTTTGCTGAATATTGCATTCAGCAGGGTGCAAAATTATTGATAACAGTTACATGATTTTTTTTATCTGATAAACATGTTGATGATAAGATGTTTCTAATGCATACATTTAGATAAGGGTGAGAGCACACGTTGTGTATAACTTATAGAAAAATAGAAATACATGAAATAAATTTAAGAATATAAAAAATAAGTAATGCATTACAAAACATTATATGAATAAAATATAATTATATTCAATAAAATTTAATCCTATTAAAATTCAATAAAAAAAACCCAAAAATATATAAGATTCAAATATCAATCTCAAAGGTCCATTTTTGAGAAATATTTAGAGTATTTTATTTTAAACCCAAATTATGCATTATAGGAAAACATTTTTTATTAAAAATAAATAACATTACAATAAACACTTTATTTAAATTAACTAAATATGGTAGAATTTATTTTCTTTTATTGAAAAAACATAAATAGAATCTACAAATAAAGTTCCACAAATTAGTAGATTAATAGATTATTTTCTTAGTTAATTTCTTGCTATAATAATTATAGAATGTGATGAATTTTGAAAATTCTTAATTTTCATAGCCCTAAAGATGAAATAATTATATATTATTATGATAAAAACCATAAAATATAATTTTATAATCATATGGGGGTGGATTCCTCAAAAATAGTTGAGTGAGATATTTTTGTTGTGTTCCATTCTTCTTTTAATATTAGTATATTGATGTTATGTCCACGGTCTTAGTTAACATGTGGATGATGCAAATAAAAATTTAGTGGCTCATGTGAGACACATGAATTTGAATATTTATTTTCGTAGTTATTTTTTACTTCTTTTTATTTTTTGTATTTTGTATGTTCTTCTTTTACTCTATTTCTTATGGTTTTGGGATATTACAAAGTATGGATGGTTATTAGCAACCACTGCCATCATGTTAAACAAACACATATTTTTTATTATGCTTTTTATTTTATTTTATTATTTTATAGTCACACTTATTCAGTTCCATTAAATATATCTTATCTTATCATATATTGTCTTATAACTTGATATTTATTTAATCATTTCATGTTATGACTCTTTTTATACCATTATCATTTCATATTATATTTTAAATTTCATTTTATTTTATATTTTAGGCTTCCCCACTTGGGTGTATTCCCTTTATGATCCATTTTGATGATAATGTACTATCATATTTATTATTATTTATAATGATCATATTTTATAGTTACATGTTTAATACTCTTAATATTCACGTTTTTATGACTTATCTTATGATAAAATATCATGTAGCTTAAATAATGATTTTTCCTATGGTGATTTCAATTATTCTTATCATGATTACTTCTCATGTGCTAATGCTTATCTACACTTATGATTATCATGTTTATATATTATCCTCACAAGATTATTGTGGTCCTACTTGAACAATGGTTATCATGATGATACTACGCAATTACTAATTCTTTATGCATGTAAATTATCTATCCTTTAAATAGAAATTATTACATGCCTATTATATTTAGAATATATTACTTCCCCCTTTATTCATGTATTTATGATGACAAACTATTATCTTATTACTTCTTTGTGACAAAATGTATTTGTGATGCTTCTAATATGATTTCTTAAATTTTGATTATTATATACATCCTTTCCTCAAATTCCTTACATCCTTTATATGCAACTTTTTAGATGGGGGGATATTTTAATGTTTTATGATGGTTGTAATATGATTCATACTATTATACATTAGTTATTTCGTAGGATTCATGTCATTTTTATTTCATGAATCCATGTACCCTTAATTTGTGCTATGGTTATGGTTATAGTAACTCTCCAAGGGTTTCTACACTTCACACTCATAGTTATAGTATACAATGAGGAATTCATTATATAGAATTATTCTATATCATGTTCATTCACGTGATATTAAACAATTATTCTATTTCAATTTATACTTCATGATTTATTTGTTAGAAAAGCCCTTTCAATATGTTTCTCTGATTCTAAATACCCTTATTTTATCACATATTGTGATGTCTTCCCATTTTCTTCCTTGATATGTCTTGGTTTTCATATTGTTTTCTGACTATGTATCAGGGGATGCATAAGTCGTGCTTGCAATTTTTTTATACTATGTGGTGTGTTTGGAACACCAAAATATTTGAGATGCTATTGCTCAACATGTTAATTGTTGATTTATTGGTTGCACAGAGATGTGTGTGTGTTAGTGTGCCAAGTTCCTCATGAGGAACTAATGTATTTTTATTAAAGTTATATTCTTAGAGATTCTCTATTATGCTACCTTATTATCATAGTTATTTATTTCATGTTTATCATTATATGTATCAAGATTATGTTCTTTATATCATGTTGAACCTCGTTGGATGGTTTTCATTTGCTTCAACTATTACATATTGAGAAAACTCACTTGACATGTACATTGTGTGGATATAGGTATATATTTATTTTCCCACCTGATATGTATGTTTAAGTTATTCTCTAATGGTGGTTAATCAGAGATATCACTATGGGACTACATGTTTGATAGCTACTATTGCACTCTACTGAGTCATAGACGAGCCCTATTTTCCCTTCAAGGTTTGGATCCGAATTAGTGGTGATTCATGTATCCATGTGTTATGGAAATCCCATAAATATGACTTTTTGTGGTTGTTTTTTTTCTGTTTTCATGGAATTGTATTTTAAAAATTAATTTTTATGTATGAGTAGTGTCTGATGTATCAAGGGAATCCAAAAATTAGGAAAGAAAAAAAGGGAACATTGCAATTTGATATGCATTTGAAATGATATTTAATTTTTTTATTAGATAAAAAAATTATTTAAAAATTTATTTTGACTTATAAGAATGGATTAAAAGGGTTTGGGAAAATAAATGAATTACATAAATTTTAATTTAATGAAAATTATAGATTTTTTGTATTGATAATTGTTTGACAATTTACAACTTAGCGAATGAGCATTCTAGCTCTCAGTACAACAAAATATACATTGATAGTTCAATTGTAAAGTAAAAAAACTAAGAAATAGGACCGCGACCAAAATAGTAGTATTTTCACATTAACAACCTTCTTAATGAGCACAAAACATGATGTAATATTTCGAGAGGACCCAAGTAGTAACCAAGCAAGGAATTACACCATCGTTCATATACCAAAACAGTGTGGTACATAGCCAAAAAAAGGGGGGTAGTTAGTTCTTATCTTTATTACTGTTTACTTTTGAGTCACCACATTCGCCCTCCTGGGAAGTAGGCTGCACAACAGATACATCCTTTGAGACTTGTGCCACGTTGTAGATCTCCCTTGTCCTAAGTCTAGCTCCATTGCGCCTAGTAGCTGCCTCATTAAACACCCTCTGGAATTCCCTTAATTCCCTGAGGAAGGTCTCTGAGTCATTTTGGTTATGATGCCATATGTGACCATACATGACCTCTGACTTGTTTACCATTACAACACCATCCGTAATCAGCCTTATGAATTTGGCCATCAAGATTTCCATTGTCACCATAACCTGCAAATTAATAGAGAAGAATGTGAGTCTCTTATTAGACTCAGTAATCCCCCTGGTACTCCCCTAAAACTTCTCTTCATTCCTATCCTTCCAGATGAACCATAAGATTTTAGTAGTGAGGCAATCCCAAAAATACTGATATTCATTTTTTAGCTTTCTTGAGTTAAATAATACCTCATACTAATTTAGTTTTCCATTCTCATTCCAAATTGACATGTTATTACCAAAAATATTCCAAACCTCTTTAGCATAGAAACAGTTAAAAAAATGTGCAACAGTGTCTCAGGAGTCCTACATATGCTACAAATATCCACATCAGTTTGATTAAATTTGAAAGGAATTTTCTGTAGTAGTAATTGCCATCTAAAATAGGCCTTCTTAGGCTCTTTCACATTCTACCAAATAGAATAAATAACTTTTTCCATTTCAAATAATCAATATTCAACCCCCAACAAGCATTTACATGTTCTCTACTTGAAACATCTTTCATTAGATATTTGTATAGAATTTTAGCATTAATTTCAGTCAGAGGGGTACCATCATTCTAGATTAGATCAACATCAATAACACAATTTTCAACAGAAATCAAAGGAAATGAAACACTTTTACAAGCTTCGACCAAAGCATTGTAAGTCCTAGTATTGGAGCTATCCGTATTAAAGTCATTAATCAACTTTTCTAGGGATTTAAGATGACCATTTCTAGAAATATTATGGAAGGTATGGATACTGACCTGATTTCATTTTTTTGCTGAGAACCCTTGTAGGAGGGAAAGAGGTTTATTGTTATGATCAAGGTTCCACCAAGGGGAGTATTAGGATTGGCACTTGGGGTTGTTGTCAAGTTGAATGTTACAACTTTTGAATTTCACTTTATGCTTAATCAATTCCCAAGCCTTCCACAGGATTTTGAAGACCACTGATCCAACTGGGGACATAGGGTGTTTGTTCAGGATAATATCACACAAGGGTAAATTTTTCCAAGATTTCACCTGCTTAGGGGTGGCTTGGAGTGTGTTATTTCTAACCAGGACCTTCCATGGCTTCCCACCTACCATGGCTTTAGAAATCCATTAGACAACAAGTGTAGTTCCTTGAGCTCTAAGATCCTTGAGGCCAAGTCCCCCATCCAATTTATCTATACAACACCATTCCCACTTAACAATATGTGTTTTCCTCTTTCCCTTACCATCAAACCACATAAAACCTTTGATCCTCTTCTAGATTTCATTCACCTGGTAGCTACTAAAAAACCACACCGAGGCAAAGTAGATATTATAGGAGGAGAGGATTTTTTGGAAAAATTGGATCCTCCCTAAAAAGGAAAGGTATTGTCTATTCCAATTTTCTAGCTTTTTCATAATCTTTTCACTTATCCACAACCACAATTCTTTTAGGTTGGGGTTGATAGCAAAGGGTATCCTGAGATATCTAACCAAATTTTTAGGGCCACCCTATTGAAAATAAAATTTCCAAAGCTAGTTATGGGGGAATCTAACCAACCAAGAAAATTGGACTTGGTTATTGAGATTTTTGCACTAGACGCTTGACAGAAAAAAGGTCTAATTTTCCCATAATAGTTTCCAAGTTCCTCTCTTCCAATTCAATAAAAAATGGTTGTGTCATCCACAAATTGGATGTTGATGAGGTTGCAATGATCTAGGAGTGTGATCCCCTTGACCTTTGGGGAATATGAATGATCTCTTAATAAATAGTGTAGGGCATCAAATGCTATCACAAAGAGATCAGGTGTGAGGGGGAACCCTTGCCTAATGGACTGACCAAGGGTGATTTCCTCAGATAAAATTCCATTAATATCAACTTGAGCTACTGCATCTTTGAGAAGGGTGTCAATTGCATTGCAGAACTTATCTGGGAAGCTGAAGGCTTCTAACATTGACCTCAGAAAAGGTCATTCAACCCTATCATAGGCCTTTTCAAAGTCTAGCAGTAGCATGGCAAAATTTTTATTTGAGTGTCTGGACCATTCCATGGCCTCCCAACTTGTAATCAGTTTCTCCAGGATGTATCTCCTTTTAATAAAACCAATCTGAGTGTTGTTTATGAAACTCGAGAGGATATCCACCAACCTTAGTGCAAATTTTTTTTCCAAAATTTTGTTAGAGACATTAAGGAGGGTTATAGGTCTCCAATTTTTTATTAGATTCTTGTCCCCCCTTTAGGCAGAAGTTTTCTGATGCCTTTATTTATGTTTTTCCCAAAGAGCCTTTCTTCGAAGCCTCATGGTATACCTACAGTAAATATTCACTTAACCAGTCACTGAATGTCTTGTAGAATTCCACTGAGATCCCATCCCATCTTGGAGATTTATCATTTTGCATAGAGTTAATGGCTCTTATGATTTATTCTTTGGATATATCAGCTGCCAGTTTGAAGGCATTCTCTTGGCTAATTTTTTGGGGGACAAGACTTTTTACATACTCTCTAGCTATCTTGTTGCTCTCTTGGTTACCTTCCAAAGTGAATAGATTTTGGTAGAAGGTTTGGAATTGGTTCAAAATCTCTTCCTGGGTGCTCAACATCTTCCCGTCCTCCTAGATTTGCACAATCTTCTCTTTACAACTCTTTTCTTTAATTTAATTGAAAAAGAATTTGGAGCCCTTGTCCCCATGGCTCAGCCAGTTGAGCTTCACCCTTATCTTGATCCCTTTGGTTTTACTCACTTGCAGAAACTTGAGGTCATTCTTTTTTTTTGCAAGGTCTTCACTAAGCCTTGCATTGGTTGGGTTTGCCTATATTTTTGCTTTGGCCTTAACCAATTTTGCATGAAGCTCAGTTTCAGTTTTCCTTGAATCTTTAGCCCTTTTCTTCCCAATGGTTTGAAGCAGTCTTTCCATGCTTCCACATTCTACTCCCATCTTGAGATGACACTATCATATTTTAATATCCACTTGTTAATTTCTATAATGGAGGCTATTCCATCCTTACAATCTTCATCTTGAAGGAGTTGAGCATTAAGAATGAATTTAGGCTTCTTGGGGTCCTCATTGGGAGCATTTTAGATGGTGGAAATTTTAGCTTTAATGAGGTGATGATCTAAGAGTGTGTAGGGGTATACATTGACCTTCTGACTAGATTTATCTAGGGTGAAGCTTAGAGCATTCTTATTAGCATAGAACCTATCAAGCCGATAATAGATCTAACATTTTCCTTGTTCTGCATTGCACTAGGTAAACCATACCCCTTTACAATATTTTTTCTATTTTTTTAGGGGGTCAACTAAGATTAACTTATTTTTCAACCTTTGCCAAAAGTGCCTCTCAGCCCCCTTCTAGGCCATGTCCACACCTCCCCATTTTTCCCCTAGGTATTCCACCATATTGAAATCTCCTCCTAGCACCCAAGGGACCTCACACAGTTGGGATGTCATCCATTTACATAGCTAAGTCCTTTCCCTATGGTCATTGGGAATATAGACCCATAATACTCTATTGTAAGGGGAGATTCCATGTCTGGTTATAAAGGGTTTCCATCTATTAGAGATGAGGATGGATATCCCTCCTCTCCCTTTCTCATGCTTTTTGGAGAATTGGCATGAGTCTTTCTATATAAATTTGAGATTGACTTCTAGGGTGAAACCAATTGCCTCTGTTTCTTGCAGAAGGACAATGCCCTTTTTAGGATCAAGATTTAGGAATCTTTTGACAATATATTTCATGTCTAGGGATTCCATCCCTTGAATATTCCAAGAAACTAGGTTAAGATTCATACTCACTTTTCATGGGGGTGTCATCTTGGCTACTCTTGAAATGCTCAAAGCATTTAGGCCACCTGTCCTCTACCTCTAGCCTTTTGTGAGTGGGAGACTAGACTATCAGACTGATGATTTTCCTTTTATATTTTACCAATTGCATGTTCTGGCTACCAGATACTAGATTTCCATATTTCCTCGGCCTTCCAGGCTCTTTCCTTGACTTGGAATTCTTTTGTGACTTACCCTCGGTGATACTCTCCTCAACCTCTCCCCCAATTTCATTAGTTGAGTCAAGGGTCCCATGGAGAGAAATAATTGGGATAGGCTTGGGGTCCACATTTATTTTTGAAGGCTCATTAATATCATCCCTATTGAGGGAAAGTTGGTTAGACTCAATTTGGATATGATCCTCAATGAATTCTTTGGTGGATTTTGATTTAAGGTCCTGAAAAAATCCAGGTTTTGATTGGCACTCAAAGTTGTTGGTGCCCATTTGATTGGGGTACGAGGGGGACTGGGGATCCATTGTCCCATTTTTTACTAAAGAATCTACTTGGAGATTCCCATCATCTAGGGTGTAACAACTCGGTTTCCTTTCTGCAACAATTGAGGGTAGAGGGCAAGGTGGCCCCGAATCCCTGAGGAACTCAATCGAATCAGGAACACCATTTTGTGTGTTGATCATACCAAATTTTTCAAGTTTAGTTTTCCAATCAATTTTTTTAATTTGCATCATAATGGTTTGATTGGATTTTTTCATGCTAGAGGGATCACTTGAAAGTTGATTTTCCTCAATTCTTCTCCTTAAAGATCGCATAGCAAGTTGTTGCGCATTTAAATTTTTAACTTGGGCACTATTCAAGCTGAGTGGGAGAATAGGACCATTAGCGGGAGTAGGGTCGATGAAAGTTTCACCATGCTCACCCTCCTCATCAGACAAAACACCAAACACATTATTGGTGCGAATTTCTTTGGGGGAATGACTAGGATTTAGGGGAGTTAAATGAACAATGCCATCATATTGGTTAGGGGTTAGAATTTTAGCACCATGACCAGGTAGGTCTGAGGATGCATAATTGTTGTTGGGAAAAAATTCCTCCTCATTATCTTGAGCCAAATTATGGTCCTGCTTAGGGATAACCACCCGTCCAAGATTGAGGTTATTAGAATTTTTTTCTTTGTTCTTCTTAATAAGAGTATTTTTTTTTTCAAATGTGCCCTTATTTATGGCACATATAGCATGTATTTATGCTACCCAAGATTTCTAAGGGGAAAATGATAAGCCTCTCTTCATCCTCAATGAGGATACTAGGAAAAAATTCTAACCCCAGATTCATGGACACTAGGGCTCTGACATCCAAATGTAGGAGGGAGGGTTTGGATTCATCCATTTGAAGAATAGTTCTGAATGGGGCAAGGAGGGTTGGAACTAACTTCCAGAAGTCAGGAGGAAATTTTTAACTACTACCCATCTTGGGCAAGAGAGGGTGAGGACTTCACCAACAGTAACTGAGGGAGACCAAGCCAGGGCCCAGAAAACACACCCACCAACATTCTTGTAAGATTTGGCGAGGGAATTTTCTTGCATTTCATGATCCTTAAAAAACACAACAAAAAGCCCTCTTTGGAGCATTCTAAAATAATTAATTTGAATACCAAATTTAGACAACTAGACATTAGAACACCATGCATCCAAGAACTTTCTAGTCAGGGTTTTGCTAGAATCAACAAAACAAATAAAATGGCTATATCTTTAAGCATAGACTTTTATGATTTGATTAATATTTTCATTTTAGAGTTAAGAATGAGTTTAGCAAAGCTGAGGGTGCCAAAATTCTTACCTTCTCCTCCTCCATTGATACCAACCTCATCTTGATCATCTGCAACAACGAAATTGGAATTCTATGGGATAACTACCTTGTTATTAGCAATAGCCTCTTTGAATATTTTTCCCTTTGAAAGAAAACCATCCAAATTTACCTATTGGGTAGAGGGGTTTGTACCCCTATCCATAAATTCCCCTAAGGGCTGAGCCCCCAAAGGTACCCAGATCAAGCAAAGAAGTGAATAGAAACACATGTAGAGTAATTAACTAGAGCTAATGAGGAAACAAAATAATAAGATAGAAAGAAAAGAAATGAAATCCAAGAGTACAACAGGACATGGGAAAACCTATGTGGAGGAGGACAGGGCCTCCCCTACTTGGCATCTCTCGAAAACCAAGGAGTTACATCATGGTTGCTACCCAAGTTGTAGAGCACCAAATTTCAATTACGTCTCAAAAATTATAGATTTATGAAAATGAAAAGGAAAAATAGAAATAAAGAAAAAATAAAATAAATAAATAAAAAAGAAAAAGTGAAAATGAAAATAAAAACAAAAATAGAATAACAAAAAAAGCCTTGGTCTTTTTATTAATTCTTTGAATTTTGAAAAATTTCTCCCTCTCAAAACCTCTTTGTTAAATGAACAAGACAACTTAGAGGGGGGGTGAATTAGTTGTACCAAATTAAAACATCAAAGCCCTCAATAGTAATCAGATCCACATGCATTCATTAAACCTTTAATTTGTTATAATGTTTAAGCAGGAAAAGCAGATAACAAAAACTGAAACAACCAACAACATACACAAGAGAACACCATGTTTATGTGGAAATCCCATTGAGGGAAAACCGTGGTGAGGATTAGCTCACAATATGATGCAGGAGCATCGCGCTCCACCCCTTTTGTCTGGAAAAAAATGGAGTTCTATTGGCGTGAGACAGGTTGTTCAGCAAGACATTCATCAATGTCTCTTCGATATTGAATGTCCCTTCAATATTCCATGTCGGGTAGCAGTGATCTGGACATGGTGGAACTTTATTGGTGAGAGATGGCTTTTTTTCGAGACAATCTCGAATGTCTCTTCAACATTTGATGTCTCATTGACATTTGTTGGGTGTGCATCGTGTGGATTTCTGTGTCATGGTGATCTTGTGATGTCGATGTGAGATTCACTCAAGTCTCTTCGACAAGGTGAGTCTCATCAATGTCAAGGTGACATATGACATTTGGTGTGAGATCCTCAAATGTCTGTTAGACATTCTGATGATGTTTTGGTTGGAGCCTATCGATGTGACATGGTGGCATTAGAGAGAGATCATCCAAATTCTTGGCGACATCCTGAAGAATTGGATGAGGGTGTTCAACTTGGAGAATGACGAGTTGGATCATGACACTTGGAAACATGATATTAGGAATATTCCACATCATTGTTATGGAATACATGTTCATTGGAAAACTCGATAGAGCTGTTGATTATGATGTAACCAATTGAAGATCTCAGATGCTGATTGGACGGCTGGATGAAGCTCCTGATAGTGAGGTAATTGTATGATGGAAACTATGACATGGAGAGAGAAAGATTAAGGCTGACCTAAAGGATGAACAAAAGTATAAAGAGGTGGCGAATGATAAGAGTGGGAAGCTAGCAAGAAGGAGAGGCAGTGGTAGAGAAGCCTAAAGGAAGAAAGGTGCCAAGTAGGGTGCCAGGATAAGGGTACCAAAGTAGGTGCCAAAACTATGTTCCAGAGTAAGCAGGCCAGAGAGTGTAGGCCTGAGCATGTGAGAAGAAGGATTGTAGCTGAGGTTTTGATACACATGTTAGTAGATGTTTTGTAATCAACCACTGATGGCTTGAATGATGTAATTTCTTCTCAATAATAAAGAAAGCTTTATTGCACATTTTTTGTGTAAACTTGTGTTGATATTTCTATGTGTGTGAATTGGCTGTGAGATTGTGACAGCCTAACAAGGCCCTCCGGTCTCAAATTCATCAGTGGTATCAGAGCAGGTTGTCCCGAGTCTATAAAAAAGTGTCGAACATGAGGCACTTGTAGCAGGACCTGTGAGTGTTGGTTGAAGATAGAAGACTTGTGGGTGATGAGTTGAGAAAGAGTTGTGGAAAGCATTTTTGTTGTAGGAATGAAAGAGGGTCTGTAACTGCTATCCTCTAGCAGAGATAAAGTTGGGTAGAAGGTGTAGAGTTCCTCCACTAAGAGAAGGTGGGTAGAGGAAGCATATTCTAGAATCTTTGTTTGGTAGAGGATAGTTGTAGAGGATTTGAGTTCTAGAAGAGATTGTTGTAGGTGAGAAGAGACTTGCAACTGTAGAGGGCTTGAATCCTAAGGAGATTTGTTGCAGGAAGGACTTGTGACTATAGAGGGTTGATACCCTAATAGAGAGGGATAGATTGTTGCAAGGAGAACTTGTAACTGCAGAAGGACTTGCAAGTTCTTGAAGATGTATTCAAATAATAGGACAAGATGGGTCATGAGGAGATCAATGATAATCCCATTTTGGGAAGAGTATTGGGAAAAGGTGAGAGGAAAGAAGTTAATTACAGAGCTGAAAGAGATTGAAGTAAAATTATATTCCCTAAGGAAAGCTTGGGAATAGAGGAACATGTTATAGAAGAGGAAGAGAAAGTGTCCAGAAAGGAGGCACCCATGGAGACAACTTGGTCTCTTGATTTATCTATTAATGATTCATTTGAAGTTGTGAATGCATGTATGGAGAAGGTTGAGAATACGACCTTGTAGATGATGAGAGAAGGAAGCATGCAATGTGAAGAAAGAGTTGAAGATGAGGCCGAAAGAAGATTAGTTGCAGAAGTGTGTAAGGAAAAGATTGTTCTAGATATGAATATCTTTGAAGGTCCCTTATTTGATGAAGAACTTGGTGAAGACAAGGATGTCACTTTGTTGACAAAGGAAATAAGAAGAATTAATGAATTGTTGATAGCTAAATATGACAATTTGATCAAGAAGAAGGAATTTGTTGCACCAGGAGAAGGTGGTGAAGAAGAGTCTTCCAAGGCTTGTGATGTTCATAATCCTTTTTGTAATGTTGTGTTTGCAGGAAACATAGAGATTGTAGCAAGATGTCAAGTCTATGGCATCAAAGAAGAAGTCCTCACACAAGAGGATAAGAGAGGAAAAGCACAAGAGGAGTTTGTAGTGGAGTTATGTCTTTTTGAAGGCATAAAGGAAAAGGGGTTACAAGTTGTAGCTGAGATATGTCTTGTTGAAGGCATGAAAAGGTAGGACAAAAAAGAATTTTCAGTAATAGAGAGTCCTTTGGAAGACCTACTGATGAGTGGAGAGATGTTTAGGGTTGAGGTGCAGCCCGAGAATAGTCATTAGGTTGGTATGTAAAGAAGAAAAGTTGAAGAGGATAAAATTGATGAATATTATTTTCTAGCATTCAACAATACAAATTGGAGATTTGGAGTTAATAAAGAGAATTGGAGAAGGAAGTATGCACAAAAAGAGAGAATCCAACAAGTGCAAATAGTGAGACTTCAAAGGAAACAGTGCAAGTATGGCAGTGCAGAATCGACGAGGCTAAACAACTGGAAGGTGAGGAAAATAAATCAAAACTAAAGGATGACCTAATAGATGCCATGTGTAGGAGCACACGATTTTAATCACCTAGGGAGTTTGATGTAGGAGCATCATGCTCCATCCCCTTTTTCCAATAGTAAATGAAGTTCTATCAGCGTGAGATAGGCTAGTCAGCAAGACATTCATCAATGTTTGTTTGATATTGAATTTCTCTTCAACATTCCATGTCAGGTAGCAATGATCTAGGCGTGGTGGAACTTTATCAGTGAGAGATGGTTTGTCAGTAAGACAAACTTGTATGTCTCTTCAACATTCGATGTCTCATCGACATTTGTTGGACATGTGTCATGTGGATGTCTATGTCATGGTGATCTCGTTACATCAATGTGATAATCACTCGAGTCTCTTCAACAAGGTGAGTCTCATCGATGTCGAGGTGAAATATGTCATTCAACGTGAGATCCTCAAATTTCTGTTAGACATTTTGATGATGCTCTAGTTGGATCTTGTTGATGTAACATGGTGGTGTTGGAGAGAGATCCTCCAAAGTTTTGGTGACATCTTGATGGAGGAATTGGATGAGGGTGTTCAATGTAGAGAATGACGAGTTGGATCATGACACTTGGAAACATGATATTAGGTGTATTCCACATTATTTTTGTGGAATACGTGTTCATTGGACAACTCAGTAGAGCTGTTGATTATGATGTAACCACTTGGAGATCTCAAATGTTGATTGGATGACTAGATGAAGCTCCTGGTAGCGAGGTAACTGTATGATGGAAAATGACATGGGGAGAGAAAGATCAAGGCTGACCTAAAGGATGAATAAAAGTATAAAGAGGTGGTGAACGATAAGAGCGAGAAACCAACATGAAGGAGAGGTTATGGCAAAGAATCCTAAAGGAAGAAATGTGTCGAGTAGGGTGCTAGAATAAGGGTGCCAAAGTAGGAATAAAAACTGTGTGCCAGAGTAAGTAGGCCAGAGCATGTGAGGAGAAGGATTGTAGCTGAGGTTCTGGTCTACATGTTAGCAGACGTTTTGTAATCAACCACTAATGGCTTGAATGGTGTAATGTCTTCTCAATAATAAAGAAAGCTTTAATGTGCAATTTTTTTTGTGTAAAATTGTGTTGATCTTGCTATGTGTGAATTGGCTGTGAGATTGTGATAGCTTGAAAAGGCCCTTCGATCTTGACTTCATCATAATATAAGTAATTGCAAAACCGGTACAAGGGATCACTGCCAGAATAGGACACACTATCCATAAAGGCTCATTGCCACAAAAAGAAAAAGGAGATAGAAGAGAAATGTTACATAGAGAACAACTTCTCAATTGAATAGAGAATCCACCAAAATAGCTCCAATACCTTCACATCCTTGTTTGAATGATTGTGGACACCTTCAACTCATTGCATTCAAAAGTCCAACACTTTGAATTTTGCACTAATCTGCTCAAACTCACACTCTAATCTTCAGAAATTCACATCACTTGCATCACACACATATATCATTTCTTTCTTATCAACCATCATCACAAAATCTCAGCTCAAAGGCATGAAGTACTCAGCCATGAAAACAGCTATCAAGGGTAGGAGTATACACTTCACCTTTTTTTGGTTTTCAGATGGGCCACTAAAGTTCTCCACCGGGCAGATAAGGATGAAAGTGGACCAAGGCAAGAAATTAGTGGGACCGTCAACTCCATTACCATGCTCGCGCTTCATTGCTTACTTGAGATCTTCAGATGTGAAGTGTCTGAAACTGCTAGGAATTAGGTCATTGCCGCTTAAGCACATTGAACTTTGAATTACATGTGCTTCTGTGCCGCCTTCTATTTTGCTTGCTTTGAACAATTTGAAACTTCCAAACAAAAACTTCACCTGAACAATCTTAGAATATCCTAGAAACCAACAAAATCCTTCACAATAAATTTCACTTGAAGATTATAAACATTCTTATTTATCTAGACAACACTATCAAATACTGTAATACTTTATAACTTAGAAGACCTTCTTCCAATACGTCAAAGAAAAAATCTTCTTGACACAAGCAAGAGAACAACACCATTAACTCACCTTTAGAAATTTATAATTCCTAAAAAAAATGACAAAAAAATGTGGAGCAAATACATTTCTCCACCAGAGACATATCTGAGGAACCTTTTCTAAAGGCGATTTCACAGGTAGGGCATGGCACCCTCAGAAGACAATACAGTCAAGGCCAAATTCTAGATGACCACTCGATCATCTCTAACCGGCATATCCAAGAATACAAAGCGGTTCTTCAACAGGAAGAAATAGAAAGAAAACTTCAGAAGGAACTATAAGAATGACCGAAACTTACACTCTGCGGCACTGCTTGTTTCCTTATTTACCATTTACATTACGATGTATAAATAGACACGTTTGAACCACTTTAAATGGGAAACATCGAGGTAGCAATTGTTAGCGAATCCTTGTTGATTACATTTCTACACACTTGTTTTAGGCCACTTAGCGAACTAAAATAGACACTATTTATTGCCTTATTTAGGGTGTTTTAAAGTGTTGCACCACACTTTCACACTAATCTAGGATTTTTATTAATTAATTGGGCTTCTATATGCTTTATTTGGCCTTATTTTAATCCACAAGCCTCATTTAATGCATCTTTCTAAGGATAATCTTGACACATAGATAATGACCAATCATAAATTAATGTTTTTGGATCATGTGGCCCAGATTTAGTGATCTGGGACTCATACGCCACCTTGGGTGCATGGATCCCACCTAAGTTCCAAGGCCTCAATCCCGATTTCACATGAATCTAAGAATTTCTTGAAAAATGTGTCCCATAGCCTAGCCTAATGGGACTTCATAATACTACCGAATTAATATAATAGTCTTGTGTGAAGCAAATTAAATTAAAATCAATTCTTGGTAGGTTTATCCTCATGGAGTTGATGTCGACGTAACTTGTAATTTTAGAAATTTGAAAACAAACAAGTATAAAATAAAGGGTTAATTTCACTCATTTCACCTAAAATTTCGCAAGGGAGCATTGCACTAATAGAAATTAAGGTTCAAAACATTCAAAAGGCAATTCAAGATTTTACAAGAGAATTCAAGAGTTCATTATCAAGTATTTTGGAGCATTATTCAAGTATCAAGCATCATGTCAAAGTCATCATGCATCATGTTTGTTTTTGAGCTAACATTTGTGATGTAGGATTTCATGATTCAAGCAAGAATTCAAGTCAAGATATACAACATTCAAGAAAGAGTCAAGATCTACATCCATTGGAGCCATTTCATGCATGTTTGCAACCTTTATTTCTATGGTTTGGTGAGTTGCAACATTACATTTTGCTCACTCATCATTCCTTCTTTTTATTTGATTTCATTACAAGGTTTGATTGCCAAAACAAGGTTTGACCAAGGAAAACCCCTTTCTACTAACAAAACAACATTTTTCCCTCTCTTTAGTGTGTGATTTGTAGATCTAGGCTGAAGACCCTCTAAGGAGGAAGATTGGAAAGAACTTGTTAAGTGTTCAAAGTTGTTAAAGTTGTCACATAATCTACAAGATCATTGTAGGGCCTCTACATAACAAAATTCAACAATTTAGATCCAGAAACCAGGTTGAGAGGATTGAGTAGCGATTGAAGAGTGGATTCAAGTATTGATTCTTTGAAAAATCCACATAGGACCGATAGGCCAGTTCTGGTGTATGAGTCCCAGTATAGTCAAATTTCCAGATTTCAGTTGTTTAAGAATTTCCTTTGCTAGATTTTTGTTCCTACCTAGAAAACCTAATCTAGGACTAAATCACCCAAACAGGTGTATGAGTCCTAATGGACATTAGATTCATCATTTTCAACATTTCAAATCTTTAATCAAGTTTCTATAGGTTTCCAAGTTCCCCTGTGTACGTTTCTTAGTTTTCTATCATATTTTGCATCCATTTCTAGGTCATTTAGTGAAGTCTTGCATATCATTAAGTCTTGTCATTAAATATTGCATCTAATTAGTCTTTCCAAGTCTTATCTTGGTGGTGAACCCTATTTAGTCTCTAATCAAGCCCTAGGACACCCTATTATAGATCTTTCCCCATCATTTCATCCTTGGATTGAGATCTCTAGGGTTTCCTTGAATGAGAGTGTAATAAAACTAGTTGTTTTATGTCCTAAACCATAAATCAAACCGCAATTTTCTTCCTTTCAAAAAGAAAAAATCTCTTCTCAACCACTAGACTACTATCATCAATGACAACACATGCTTTTTTAAATTAATGACAACACCTTCATACTTGCGACAATGCCCCCCTTTGTCATTGATGACAACACAATATGTGAAAAACCATCAAAGACACAATAACTTTGAATATACTTATTTCCTATTCTCCTTTCTCCCCCTTGCACAACTATTTCATATGAATTCATTTACCTTTTTCACATGACTTATTTCTCTCCCCCTCTAACATCAATGGCAAAGGATAAGGTATTTTTCATCGTTCCCCCCCTTTGACATGAAACCAAGATACTTGCAACTACTTTGAATACTCCCACTTAGGAGTACACACCAATCAACTCAATAGCCTTTGCATCATGCCAACATAAAATTCATACTACAACAATGTTACTACCTACTCTCATTGAGAGGTAGCCACCAACATCAGTCTAGAAAAAAATGAATCTATAGACCCATTGGACTGAAGCATCTCCATATGCATCTAGTTGAAAGGAGGGGCAATAATCGCCAACTTCTCTTGAAGATACTCAAAAGTATCTTTAGGAAGAGACTTAGTGAATATGTCAGCAATTTGATCCTTTGTAGGTACATATTCAAGCTTCACCTCATTCTTCACAACTTTCTCTCTCAAAAAGTAATGCCTAATTGATATTTGCTTTTCCCTTAAATGCATCACTAGATTCTTTGAAATGTTAATTGTATTTGTATTATCACAAAATATAGAAATAGGCTCATCATACACTAATTTGATATCCTTTAATGTTTGTCTCATCCAAAATAATTGTGTGAAACAAGATACTGTTGCAATATACTCAGCCTCTGCAGTAGATAAAAAAAACACTCTTATTTCTTTCTTAGCCATGCCACCAATCTGCATCCAAGAAAGAATGCACCACCACTTGTACTTTTCCTGTCATCAACACATCTAGCGAAATCTACATATGTGTACACACTTATTCTGAAATTAGTATCCTTAGGATACCATAAGCCATAATCCAAAGTGCCTTTTAAATATCTGAATATATATTTTATTGCAGCAAGATGTGACTCTTTAGGATCTTCTTGAAATCTATCCACAAGACAAGTTACTACATGCATGATATCCAATCTAGTAATAGTTAGATATAATAGCCCACCAACCATAGATTTTTACTTGCTCTGATTAGCCTTAGGTGGTTCATCATCCTTTCTCAATTTTCATCCTGTAACCATAGGAGTACATACCGGTTTGGAGTCATCCATTTCAAACTTCTTCAACATCTCTTTAACATATTTTGATTGTGAAATGAAAATGCATTTACTTGTCTAACTGATTTGTAGCCCAAGGAAGAAATGAACATCTCCCCAAATGTAGACATATCAAACTCTTTTTGCATCTCTTCTACAAATTTATTACACATATCTTCATTGTCTCCAAAGATAATGTCATCCACATACACAACCACTATCAAGATTTTATCTTCCTCAACTTTAAAGTAAAGATTATTGTTTGTGGTACCCTTATTGAATAATAACCCATTCTTATTATTACTTAAATATTAATTGCAAATAACATTATGAATATTAGATTTTAAAAAGACATAACTTAGGTAGCTATTTTCAATCATAGCAACACATGTCTAATTAAAATATGAATCATCATATATATTCATTTCCAAATGTCAATTAGAATATCCAAGTTGACTTGGCTCATTAGCCACATAGTCAATAAAATATACAAATTTTACATCAAGGTTACATCACATTCCTTTGATAACTAGAAAACATCTAAGGTTTCTTTTTGACACTTGCCTCCATTAGTGGACAAGAGCATGGCTGAGGTGCTTTACTGCCCAACCACGAAGTTTATGCTTCCCTTGAATTCTTCCTACTCAAGTAATGCCCGACCCTGCATGAAAATTTTAGCAAGAGAAAAATCTATAAAGTGGAATCTGGTACATGCTCAAACATGAACATGCATCTCTATCTATGATTAGAAAAATGTAATATCTATGCTAGGAATGACAGAGAATGTTATCACATATAATCCATACATACATAATGGGCTAATTGCTTGGACAAGCATTAAAATTTAGTTGCAACAACAAAATATAGGTTTTGGATAAAGAAAAACCTATACCCTCTGCAATCCATTTCAGAACTCATCTCAGAAGGTAACTTTCAACATCAAAAGTATATTCCTTAGCAACTATCTACCCTCTAGTAGTATCTACCCTGAGGTGCTCTATTCTACTTAGGTGTTGCTTTTCTACTAAACAAAGAGAATATTCTTAAAAAAAATTAAACGAAAAAGTAAAATCAGTCTACTTAATTCCTCAACTTAATAAAATTCAAATAATTCAAGTGGATATGTTCATTACCTTATCCATTTAGTTCATACATAAACTTGTCACATGATTACATTAAATATATTCTACCATTTCACATTTCATGTATATCAATATACATTATAGAAGAGAATGAGTAAAATAAGTATTAAAAGAAGGTATGTGACAAGTATGTGTATGTACATAGACAAAGTGTATGTGCATACACATATATGCCAACTTCAGTTAATAATTTTGTGCATACATTCTAAAATGAATAATCATTACAACATATTTTCTTTTGATCAAATTATGCTTTGGATTGTCATATCATTTGATAGTTATACAAAGAGAAAAATTTCCTTTACAAATAAAGTAGAAGGATAGTTCCATTTAAACATTTACTTCATGATGGTACATCATTTTTAACATAAACATGTTTATAGAAGTTTGCAGGTTTTAGTTTCAAGTTATCCAATGTTTCATTTATTCAAGTCTCATGTAGGGACCCTTAGTTATTCAAGTACATTCATGATCAAGGATCTGAAACAACATAACTATCATTCTTATGATTTCACTCAAAGCTCTATTATTCTGAGGACATACATATATATATAAAGGGGGCTAAATGATACTGATATCATTTTATTCAAGGTAAAGAAATGGAATGACATGCTTGTCATTTTAACAATAATAATTTACACATAAACTAGAACAATCTTATTATTGCTTAGGGTTTGAAGAACCCACGTTCATTGTTATAAACATATTTATGCCACTGTATTTCTATAAAATGACCAACAATTGGTTGACTATTACTTATTATTTAACATCTGTAGGGTCAAAGCCTATGCATTCTGACCTTTGTCTTGGTTGCATTCATTCTAAGGGACAATCTGAGTATCGCTCATAGAGAATGATAAAATACATACTTAACATGCAATCATAACAATGGAATGATACATCATTCTTCCATTGTCTATACATGAGGTGAAATGGAATAATAACATCTGATAAAAATGGAATGGCACAATGCTCTGCCATCGTTCTCTACAAACGAGGCAGCAAGGTTGACATAGATGTTGTCCATCATTCCAAGAATGGTTACCATGGTTCTTGCACCCATATGGTGTGGCATAACGTAGGGTTCTATCACATAGTGGATGGTATAGCATGAAAGATAACAGTGAAGGATTGTTGGCTCCCTTAGATGGAGTGATAAATGATTTAAGAATCATTACATTCTAAACTCTCAGGCTATCGGTTTCACCCAATTAGTCATGTGAATGGCTAAAGATTAACACATTTAAGAGATAAACGAATAGTGGTGACAACATATAACTTGTAAAATATAAAATAATTGGAATTCATGCCATTAGAAGAGCATGCACAAAACATGTGCAAGCAAGGAATGGCCGAGATGGCCTTAGCACATAACAAAAGATATAACAAAATCATTTGAATTGATTTGCATATAGAAGATCATCAAATGGTTTTACACCGATTCAAATGGAATTGATAAAATAAAAAAATCATACTAACTTTTGAATAAGCTATACTAGAAATTCAAGTATTTACAAAACAAAACCATCGATTACTTCTGATTTTGTGGATTTTCCCTCAGCTTTTTCCTACCTTTGTTCCTCAATACTCGTCATCCCAACCCATTCTCCTCCAATTCTAGCTTTCTATGTTACCAAAATGGTAACTTTCCTTCTTTCCTATGCACTCCACTAAAGGGGTCATAACTGGCTGCCCACTTATGCATTCAAATATTTTTCCTTCAATAAGTAGGTAGGCCTCTCTTCCCATATTATCTCCTTTTACATTTTTTTTGAAATCAATAGTAATTTCTATTAAATATGATTCCCATATTCATTTATAAGGAATATATATATATATACATATATATATATATATATATATATATATATATATATATATGTATGTATGTATGTATTTATAAATATATGTTTAAATAAGAATGGACTTTTATTTACTCAATTAATGGCTTCTAAATGAATTTGTTTTCTTATCCTTTAAGTAAGCCTTTTTAAATACATACATACATATATGTATTTAACCATGCTATTGTTTTCATTTAAATTTTCAAAAACAGGAGATCAAAATAGACAATTAAATAAGAAATCACATGTATATCATTCCACAAGCCTACCTTATTTTCAATCATTGAATAATTTTGAATCAGATTAATATAATCTCCTATATAAAATTTCAAATGTAGAAATCATGCTATTTTGTGGTGTGTGCACCTAGATTTCATCAAGCTTACCGTTCAATCTAGCTAAATGATCCTACCTCAACCATGTTCTCATCCTTCAACCCGTTTTCCTGCATTTGCACACACTTGGACTGTTCATCAGTAACGTTCAATCACAATAAAGTATAAGATAGTTCAAAAGATAACATAGTCAAAATATGGTCAACTTCTTTCAAACATTTCAAAAATATCAATTTTTTCATTCAACATATTGAATTTCCTCAATAATTCAATTTATCATATTATAATTTAAATGCAATAAAAATTGGGTTATGACAAAAAATAACCTATTGCTAAGGAAGCTAAAGAAAAATGGTTTAACAAATGTGATCAAGCCTTTTGATTCTTATGTCTTAATGTGCCTTTAAACTCCTCTTTCATGTAAAAGCATTGAACATACCCAATGAAGTTTGGTTTTCTTTAGAAAAACTCTTTGGGAAAATGGATGATATTTTTTTTCATGAGTTGGAAAATGAGCTTTTAAAGATACACATTTGTATTGATTATTTTTTATAACTTTTGATTCACTTATTGAATTTTTAAAAATATGTAGGATTGCTTTATGCTCTATTATTGTATAGTAAAATAAATATATATTTTAATTATTTTGTGCAAGTTATGTGATATTAATGCTTGATGATGCAATTCTCAAGATGCATGCACTTTGAAAAATCATAAAAAATAAACAATAAAAAATAAAAAACTTCTAGTACTCACTCTTAATTATATTTCTACCAAGTGGTTTTAAAAAAATATTGAATGCAATAAAAAGGGGGTATACACTAAACATTATGTTATATTTTATCAAAAAACACATCAACACTTTTTTGTGCACACAAAATGTGACCTTATTAATATGAACTTTAAAAAAAAAATCGTAGTTTAAAAACTAGATTCAAAGTACTACAATTTTTGTTCTTATTGTATCTTCAAATTTTTAGTGCATGCATTTCCAATTACTCATCCAAGTTCAAGATTAACTAATTTAAAAAGGGACCACTTTTTACCCTCTTTTTGGTTCCCATTTCCATGCATATAACCTTCTAGTTACACATTTGTTGTATCCAATACTATTGTTGATTAGTCTACTATAGTATTAGATACAACAAATGTGTAACTAGAAGGGTATATGCAAATTCTCATGGCAGTGGGTTATAGGTTAGAATCACTAACACTGAATGTCTATAAACACTCTTATCTATGGATTCAATTTAATACAATATGAAATGTGAGTGCATAGAGATACTAATTGATACAATTTGTAATCAATAAATATATGTATGTTTATTCAGTTCTTCTATACAATGTAAGACAATATGAAGATTAACAGATATTACTTGTTAATGCCAGAATAATGTTGCTTACAACAATTATTGTGCCTTACTAAGCTATTATGACTTTACTATGAGAATAGAATTTGGGCCAAAATCCCTTTCGCTAATACCCATTGAGGATAGGAAGTTTGTGAGGGAAAGACTGGTAATTCAGTCAATTGATGGATGGTCCCAAGATAGGTAGGAAACCTTGAGGGAGTCCACTTGGAGACCGTTCACACGCCCTTGGCACAATAATTCTTCCATTCGCTAATGAGGTTAGGAAAGAGGAAAAAGGAAAAGATCTATTCCGATCAAGAGTAATAAGTCATATTAGATTATGATAGTTTTATGCACTAGATGATAATGCATTTATCTTATTCTTAAAATGTGCAATCTGAAATGGTCTAATTTATTCGTGAACAAGGAACTATGTGTCTTGTTGATAATACATGATGTGTGCAGGTCTTCAAGACAAATTACATGAGAAAAATTATGTGTTGGTAAATATAAAATCCCTTATCCTGACTTGTGCATTTGATGTTTCTAGGTCAAGCTAGCCTAAGTCTAATAAGGGGACATTACATTTGTAAATGAACAAGTTGTTGGGCTGCACCAAACTCACATCTCCTTTGTCTAGGCTGTTAAAGATAGTGGGTCTGTTGATTCTTCTTTCAAAATATTAGGACTTACAATCCTTATCATGCACTTCCTTATGGGATATAGGGGAGAGGATCAAGTACTTGAGCATGTTCTATAGTAGTTTTAACATTTGTTGATTTAATGCCCAATATTTTTAACAATATTTGACCAATAGTTGTGACTTTAAATTTGTTAGTGTTGATGATCACTACCCATAATTGAGTGAAATGCATTCCTTAGATCTAAAAAGAAACAAATCATGTGATGCCAAACATGATTTAGTGCACAAATATCGGTCTCACTTTTTTTGGGGTCTTTTTGGACACCTCGACAAAAAACATGCTGATGTGGCATCATATTTGATGATGTGGCTCTAAAACCTTAGTTATAAGCAGGGGACTTGTCAAGTAAGCTCCCATAAAAAAATGGGAGTGATTTTAAATTTCCACGTAGGATTTTGAGAAGTGTGAAGTTAGGGTACTCAACAACTAGGTCCTCTCTCCTACACATCTAAAGTTGTTGAATGAAACCCTAATGTGCAAGAGTTGAGACAACCCACCTTCCTCAATGAATCATGACCACTTGCACTTAGTTTTTTCATTATGTGTAGAAATTTTTGTTTGTATTCTCATAAATTATTTTATGTGACAATTTTGTTTTGGAATTTGACTGAATATTTTACACTTTATTAATTTTTTTTTAAAGACAAAATTTGAAATATTAAAATGTATGGAAAGTATATCTAGGACTTTAAAGCAAAAATTTATTTGAAGTATATGAAGATGGATACCATGCCACTAAAGGAACACACATAATTAGACACACCATATGAAAATTTGATTTAAAAAAGTAAAGAAAAAATCTTTAGATATTCTTGATCACTTGAGGTGTTACATATTGGTCCCATTTTATTATGTTACTATTTTAAATGTAAACTCATAGTTGACTTTTATACATAGAGAATTGATTTTGATCTAATAAAAAAATAACATCCACTTCAACTAGAACATCCCATATAATTGTATGAGATAACTGTAGAGAAGGGTGATTTGTCACCCCCAAGGCTCCAAGTCACGAGAGAGCCCCAAGAAATGAACTACCCTAAATTACCTTAGATTATTTGATAGGTATTTCAAAAATTAGGTGAGCCTACCACAAAGGTTTTAGACTCTAGACTAGACAACTAAGTGTGGGAGGGCGACAATGTGGGAGCCAGAGTTCAGTGTGGTGCACTAGCACCCTATATAGACAAAGGTTTGGAAAATAGAAAGAAAACACAAAGGGCCTACTTATGATCCAACTGACAGTTTTTCAAGTTGATAGAAAGAATGCAGGAAACAAAAAGTACAACAACAAGAATATTGGAAACTACTCTAATGTGGAAATGACAAAGAAAGAGAAGGAAAAGATACTACTCCACCCACACTTAGATTCTTCAACTTTAACTTCAAAAGGACAGACCAACATCTGCACACAAAAAAATGGGAAAAATGCTGGGCTATGTTTCGAGGTCTGCCTCAGTCAAACCCTCATTTTGGTGTTCCCACCTCCATGAATAGCCATATATGCAACGAGATAGAGAAATCAATAAAGAAGAGAAAGGTAAATACACTATCAAATAGAGCCCAAAGATAATCTGGATGCTACTCTATAAGACACATTGATGTAAATAAAATAACAAGAGAAATATCTCCTTTCCTCCTACTAGCACTCAAGGCTGAAAGGAGAAGATGACACCACACCAAGAGAATGAAATTTCGTCAACCTGCAAAGATGGTGGAGTTGCAAGAAGAACACTATAGAAGCCAAGTAGAGAGCAAGAGTGAGCTTGAGAGAGTGAATGAATGATCAAGAAGTTGCAAGAATTAGTATGAGAGAATGAGAGAATTACCTCAAGGAATGGAGAAATGAGTTTTAATTGCCAAAATGGAGGTAAAAGGTTGATTTTCATCAATCAAGGGAGGATAGAAGACATTAGCTTTGCAGCCAATTGAAGGCATAATGATTCTACAAATTCTAGAGGAAGGAATCCTATTAGGATGTAAGTGTGGTGCGCGAATGTCTGTGCAGCACATGTGCGTCCTTACAAAAATTCCTCCATCAACGCAAAAAAAAAAGGCCACACAAAAGGAATAAATCGACGATGGTGGGTTTGCATCATCAAACTTATAGTTTCTAAAGTAAAGGTAAAATAAATGGGGAATTTGCTTAGGGTGAAAATTTATGCCATTACATTTTTCCCCCACTTTAGCGAGCATATATTTCTGTGTGAATGTGAGCTACAGTAGAAAGAGATTGAAGAGAATATACCAATTTTGTTGAGGAAGCAGATCTTTGATCTGACACACCTAGATGTGAAGAAACGAGAAAAGGCTCCACAAGTTCTCGGTCCTGCCAAAGCAAGTTGCGATCTCACCACAAACATGTTAGGCTATAGATAAAACATGTTAGGTGAAAAATCATAAGACACACAAGCTGTTATGATAAGACATAATTTGATTAGGTACACTGACCAGATAAGCCTGCAGTTGCTACAAACTGCATTGTAGGACAATCACAAAAAAGATGGGTCTAGTTGGACTACCCCTAAGCTAGACGCGAGGATATACAATGTATAGCACCAAGACATAACATTGAATATCAAATAAAAGACACAAAATTACAAGACATCAAAGAACTCAATTTAAGGAGAAGCTTTGAAAGGGGGTTCTTTCCGTAGGAAACCCTTCAAGACACCAATGAGTCAATTCAAAGGTGCACTTTGATTAAAAGAGACCACATTTTTCACAAGTTATTATGTCATCAAGGAATCCTTTTGAAATATTCGTTCGCCAAGGAATCCATTGGAAAGAATGCTCCTTTTGAAAGGAAAGTTTTCATACTTTTTCATTTTAGAAGAAGTGCTCCTTTTTCAAAGGAAAGTTTTCAAATCCTTTTGCATACAAGATCCTTTTCAAAAGAAAATTTCATCTAGGAATCTTGAGAGAATACAAAATTTTGGAAAATGATAGGCTTGAATAAAGGATTATTTTGTTAAGGAATTCATTGTAAAGAAAAATTGACACTAAAGAATCCTCTTCGAAAGAATTCACCAAATTGAAAATCAAAACATCATGGTATCCCCCTCTTAGGATGGTGTGTGTTGTGCAAAGGAGTACATGACATCCTATGGAGAGAAAGGAGAGGCAAATATGTCGTGGCACACAACACATGATGAGATGTATTTCGTGGTATGTTGTCACACACACACACATGAGGGACAACACATAAGAACTACAACATCAAGAAGTAGACAAAGATGAAGAAATCAAGAGAGACAAGAGATCTAAGAGTTTGGGGTTAGATTTGTTCATAAGTAAAAATAGATATAATATGTTGTATGAATGAAAGGCCATCAATCCCCAAAGTTCTTAGATCATGAAGAAGAGCACATGAAGAAAAAACAAAATTAAAAATTGGGTTAACATGGAAGAGGGACTAAATGCCCCCAACATTTACATCATTCCCAACATCAAAAAGTAATTTCACAACATATAGAAGAATGATGATACACATAGAATTTCACAAAAAAATTTCCACGTCTATATCCAAACACCTACAAGGGTAGCAAGGGTCCTCCAGGCAGGATCACAAACACAAAAAGACAAGCATGAGGGAACACAAACACACCAATAAATCTAATCTATAGATAAAGAAGAGGTACCACCCTAGTCCTCATCAACTAACAATCCCAATCTAGATCATTATAGGGGGAGGGCAGACGAGCCTAAAAGGGTGGGATAGCGAGGGCGACACCTTCTGACTCGCCTGCAACAAGGGCCAAGGAAGAAGGCCCTTCAAGGTCTTCTTCTGATGCAAGGAAGGGTGATATAAGGCTCCAAAAAACTAATTCCAATTATTTACAAGGTCACAAGCACCTTCTAGGGTGTCTTCCTTTGATAACCCATCTATTGGCTTGTAGCCAATGAGACACACTTATTCAACTATATCTCTTTTTTATGGTCTTTTTAACACTTGATGCACACACTTTTAGGAACCCAATATGTTGATATTCAACATATCAAACCCTAGATGAGTGTTGTTTTGGACCAATACATCAACATCTAACTTGTGACGCTACTTCTAGGCCTAATTAGGCCTATTTTCCAAAGGAGGTCTATGATTTTCTTCTCCACCAACCTAAAAACCTTCACACACACTTCTAACCAGTCACCAAACAAACATTTCCATCATTAGTTTTGACAATTCCCTTTGATTCTTTGCTGTCCTACATAATAACCAGTAAATTCTTGCTTGACACTCAAACTTGTCAAGCTAGGGCACGTGCAAAATAACATTGAACCACATCACCCTACCTAACAAACATGAAAATACTAAAGCTAACTCCTAATAGGCCCATTCCACCAATTTGTACAATTAACCTATGGTGGAATGGCCTAGAAACTCATGTTTTCTTACAAAACCCTAAGAAACCCTAAGTAAACAAGCAATCTATAGAAAATTTTCCTTTTCTCCTACAATACTATAGGAAACTCTCTCTAAATGGTATCAAATGAAATATTATTCTTTGTTACAACTTTCCACTCAAGTTTCACTTCATGGTTCGAATGTACAAAGCCTCATAGAGAAGATATTTGCAGAAAAACATAGAAAAACACCAAAAATAGAGTAACTTTTTATTGAAACTTCAAGATCTTCATCAACCAAACCACCTCAAAGGTTTTATAGGCCTTTTAAACATGTTTTCACAAAAAACCAATGGCCCACAATTTTTTTAAAACATCTAACCGTTCAAATTCCAACTACCACCTAAATTGACACAAAAATGCATTGAGCAACTTTGCAAAAATGCAACATTTATTGACAACTTAGACACAAAAAACCTAAAACCACCTAGTGACCCAAATTACATCATATTTTGGTCACATAGACATTATTACATCATGAAATGACTTTATTCCACCCTAGCCTCCTAGAAAATGCAAAATCAACCAAAAATGCATAAGTTCTGCACCATTCAACCGAGGAGGAAAAATTTCATCCTCTTGATGAAATAAGCTCTTTGAAAGAGGCTCCATGCTGTTTAATGTCTTCTTCACTCATCCACTGGGCATCTTCAATGAGAAAACCTTGCCATTTGACCAAATACTCATTGTAGACCTTATTTCTTGTTCTTTTGACCTACCTTGTATCAACAATGCTTTCAAGTTTCATTGGATAACTAGGAGGAAAATCCTTCACCCATTCTTCATCTTTAGCATCAGTAGTACTTGCAATATCATCACCTGCATTCACAACACCTTTGAATGTATACAAGTCAACAACATTGAAAATAGGAGATATGGCAACTCCCTAAGGTAACTCAATTTCATATGCATTTTGGCCAAATTTATGCACTATTCTTCAGGGACCTATCTTCTTCATCATTAACTTTATGTATTTTCCCTTTGGTAGTATTTCTTTTCTAAGATGAGCAAGTATTAGATCCCCAAATTTGTAATATACACCCCTTCTTCTCAAATCTGCTTTCTCTTTGTATTTCTCCACACTCTTCTTCAAGTTTTCTTTCACTTGATCATGTATGTCTTTCATTGTAATTGCAAAGTCTTCACCTACTGCACTCTTCTTTTCCATATCCCTCAAGTCTCTAAGCTCATAGATACCTCTAGGATTCATCCCATAGATCACTTCAAAAGGACTCTTCCCTATGCTTTTGTTTATTGAGTCATTGTAAGCGTACTCTACTTGAGGAAGAACAACATCCCATGATTCACCATGTTCTTTGGTCAAAAATCTCAAAAAATTACCAAGAGACCTATTGCCAACCTCTGTTTGGCCATCTATTTGTGGATGTTAAGTTGAGCTAAATTGCAACTTTGTACCCAACTTTTTCCACAAGGTCCTCCAAAAATGGCCTATGAAATTTGAATCTCTGTTAGAAACAATGCTTAAGGGAAGACCATGAATCCTCACACCTTCTTTGAAAAACAAGCCAACAATATGAGTTGCATCATTAGTGCTCCTGCATGCAATAAAATGTGCCATTTTGTTGAATCTATCTACAACTACAAAAAAATATCATTACCCCTTTGAGTTTTAGGCAATCCTAAAACAAACTACATACTAATAGACACCCATGGACAGTTAGGGGCTGGTAAAGGTTGATACAAACCAACATTTGAACTTGTTCCCTTTTCCCTTTGATAGATTCCACATCCTTCAACAAACCTTTTCACATCAACATCCATCTTAGGCCAATAATAGAACCTTTTGACCTACTCCAGTGTCTTATCAATTCCAAAGTGACCACTCAAACTCCCATTATGTTTCTCCTTCACCAAATTTTCTCTCACAAAGCACTTAGGAACACACAATTGGGCCCCCTTGAACAATAAACCATCTTGCAAAACATAATCTACATAATCACTATGAAAACTGCCTTGAAACTGATTACAAATAGAAAAAGCTTCCTTGAAGTCATCATCATGTGCATACATACCTTTAAGTGAATCAATACCAATGCTTTGAAGCTTCACCTCCTGCACCAACATAGTTCTTCTACTAAGAGCATCATCAACTTTTTTTTCTTGACCTTTCTTGTGCTTAATAGAGAAGGTATAGGCCTGCAAGTACTCCATCCATTTCATATGCCTATGACTTAACTTGACTTGGCTATTCAGGTAGCTCAATGCATGGTTGTCAGTGAATACCACAAACTCCTTTGGCAATAAGTAATGTCTCCATTTTTTGAGAGACTGAACCGTAGCATAGAGTTCAAGATCATAAGAAGAGTACCTTCTCTTGGAATCATTTAGCTTTTCACTGAAAAAGGCCACTGGTTTTCCATGCTAACTCAAAACTGCCCCTATAGCTGATCCACTTGCATCACACTCCATTGTAAATACCTTGTCAAAATCAGGGAGAATAAGAATTGGCATTTGTGCTACTCTTGATTTTAGATATTCAAAGCTTCTATCTGCATCTGCAATCCAAACAAACTTTTTTTTTTTCACCCCCTTGATTGTATCAATCATTGGTGCAACTATATGACTAAAGTTCTTGATAAATTTTCTATAGAAGCTGGAAATTCCATGGAAACTTCTAACTTCTCCCACTATGGTAGGTGTAGGCCAATTAAGTATGGAATCAAATTTTGCAGGACCATCCTTAAAGTCACCTTTGATATCACAAAACCAAGATAGATTAGTTCTCTTTTCATAAACTCACATTTTTTTAGGTTGATCATTAACTTCTCTTCATTGAGCTTGTTCAATACCATGTCAAGGTGATCCAAGTGGTCTTCTTTTGTGTTGTTGTACACAAGTATGTCATCTAGATAAAATACCATAAATCTGCCTATGAATCTCTTCAACACCTCTTTCATAAGTCTCATGAAGGTACTAGGAGCGTTTGAGAGTCCAAATGGAATCACAAGCCATTCATACAAGCCTTCATTAGTCTTAAAAGTTGTCTTCCACTCATCACCTTCCCTAATTCTTATCTGATGATAACCACTCTTTAAATCTATCTTTGAAAAGTATCTAGCACTAGCTAAGCTATCCATTAAGTCCTCCATTCTAGGGATAGGAAATATGTACCTTATGGTGATTTTGTTTATTTCTCTTGAATTAGTGCATAATATCTAATCTCCATCCTTATTTGGAGCCAATACTATTGGTACAACATAGGGACTTAAGCTCTCTCTGATCAGACCTTTGTCTAGCAGTTCCTGGATCTATTTTCTTATCTCCTCATTTTGTTGAGGGGTCATTTTATATGCTGCCTTGTTTGGCAGACTTGCACCCAGTATCAAATCATTGTGGTGACTTACTTCTCTAATTGGTGGTAAAGCATTTGGCAGCTCCTTTGTCCCAATATGCTTATATTTTTCAAGTAGGACCTGCACCTCACTAGGAACTTCAATTTGATCTGCTGCTCCATCAGAAATAGGCTTCCCTACAATGATAGAACCAACCTCCTCTTTCTCCAAGTCCTTCAAGAACATATTCTCCTTCACAACCATTACACTAGGGCCTTCATGGATTGTATTGTCATCCTATTGTAGAGGTTCTAAATTGATTATCACACCATCTTTTTCAATTTGATATTCATTCTTAAAGCCATCATGTTGTGCCTTTCGATCATATTTCCAAGGCCTACCGAGGAGTAGGTGGCACACATCCATGGGCATAATGTCACAAAGTATTTTTTATTTGTAAGGACCTATTGAAAACTCCACCCAAGTCTGCTCATTCACAAGAACCTACTACCCCTTATTAAGCCATGAAATATTATATGGATTAGGATGAGGTAGTCTTTTCATCTTTAGTTTCTCTACCATTTCCAAAGATACAATATTATCTGTGGATCCAGAGTCAATGATGACCTTACATACCTTTCCTTGGGTCTTACAAGTTGTTCTAAATAGGGACTTCCTTTGAGGGGGTTCCTTTGTAGTTGGTACCTTGATTAGTGTCCTTTTGATCATCAAATCCTCTCCTAGTTCTGGTTTGGCATGAAGAGATGATGAGCCAAAACTTTCTTCTTCATCCTCTTCATGAACAAGTTGCGTTCTTCTTTCTCCACTTTGAGAGCTTGTACCCTGTTTCTCCTAGAACTTCCAAGAAGGATGTCCATATTGATTACAGTTGTAACACCTTTTAGAGAAGGCATTAGAACCCCTTCTTTGTCCATTAAATTTTCCCCTACCTCTTGGCCTTCTACCTCTGAAAGTTCCTCTTGTTTCTCTACTAGATTTTTGTGTTGTGCTTGTTCATTTGGTCCTCTTTGAGAACCTCTTCCACTAGGGTTACCTCTGCCCCTGAAACTCTTTCCTCTGCCCCTAGATTGATTTTCCAACCTTCTCTTGATCTTCCCTTGATGGCTATTTGAAAACACTCCTCCACGGTCCTAGGAGTGGCAAGGCTGATTTCATCTCGTATTGTAGAACTTAAGCCATTCAAGTATCTAGCCACCTTTTCTTTTTCATTTTCAACATGGCTTGATCTTATGCCAAGTTTATGGAATTCTTCAATGTATGCAACCACATCTAACTCTTTTTGATTCAAAATTTTTAGTCTCCTAAACACTTGTATTTCATAATCAACAAGTAAGAATTGCCTCTTTACCTTTGCCACCATCTTGTCCTAAGAATTGATCTTGGAATTTCCCATATTTTTCCTCTCCTATTGAGTGTAATTCCACCATTTGAGTGTTGGTCCCTTCAACTTAGTTTTGTAAAACTTGACCTTCTTATCTTCAACTATCTCTTTGAACTCAAAGTAGTTATCTAAGACATCTATCTTAACATCTTGTATCTCACACTTCATAGCCTTGAACACTTAAGAAATTTCCTCTCTTTTGGATCCATTTTCCCTTGGGATCCTTTTGGGGTGTTCTCCTCTTCACCCTCTTCCACATCTTCAGATTCTCTCTCCTCTACAAGACCCTTATCTCTTCTATATCTCTTCTCTAGTGCTTCCATCCTGGCTGCCATGGCTTCTTGAATCTCTCCTAGGGATCTCAATTCCCTAGCTACAACAACTGAATTGCCTTTTGGAGGCATCTTCACTATTTTTCCTTAGAACCTTTCAACTCTCCTTCTAAATCCCAAATATTTTGCAATTGATCTTGAGCCTAAGCTCTGATACCACCTGATGCAAGGTAGGGTGATATAAGGCTCCAACAAACTGATTCCAATTGGTTTATAGGGTCACAACCACCTTCTAGGGTATCTTCCTTTGATAACTCACCTATTGGCTTGTAGCCAATGGGACACACTTATTCAACTATATCTCTTTCTAATGGTCTTTTCAACACTTGATGCACACAGTTTCAGGAACCCAATATGCTACTATTCAACACATCAAACCCTAGGTGAGAGTTTTTTTGGACCAACACATCAAAATCTTACTTGCGACGGTACTTCTAGGCCTAATTAGGCCTCTTTTCCAAAGGAGGTCTATGATTTTCTTCTCCACCAACCTAAAAAAATTCACACACAATTCCAACAAGTCACCAAACAAACATTTCCATCATTAGTTTTGACAATTCCCTTCAATTCTTTGTTGTCCTACACAATAACTAGTAAATTCTTGCTTGACACTCAAACTTGTCAAGTTAGGGCATGTGCAAAATCACCTTGAACCACATCACCCTACCTATAAAACATGAAAATCCTAAAGCTAACTCCTAATAGGCCCATTCCACCAATTTGCACAATTAACCTACGGTGGAATGGCCTAGAAACTCGTGTTCTTACAAAACCCTAAGAAACCCTAAGTAAACAAGAAATCTATAGAAAAAATGCCTTTTGTCCTATAATACTATAGTAAACTCTCTCTAAATGGTATAAAATGAAACCTTATTATCTATTACAACTTTCCACCCAAGTTTCACTTCATGGTTCAAACGTACGGAGTCGTACAAAGAAGATATTTGTAGAAAAACACAAAAAATAGACTAACTTTTTATTGAAACTTCAAGATCTTCATCAACCAAACAACCTTGAAGGTTTTCGAGGCCTTTTAAACACTTTTTCACAATGAACCAATGGACAACAACAAAATTTTAAACATCTGATCATTCAAATTTCAACTACCACCTAAATTGACACAAAAACGCATTCAACAACTTTGCAAAAATGCAACATTTATTTACAACTTAGACACCAAACACCTAAAACCACCTAATGACCCAAATTACATCATATTTTGGTCACATAGACCTTATTACATCATGAAATGACTTTATTCCACCCGAGAATCCTATAAAATGCAAAATCAACCAAAAATGCATAGGTGCTCTTGCACCATCTTCACTGAGCTCTTGTGAGGAAAAAGTCATTAATCTTGCAAAAATTGAAGATAGAGGTAGGATGTCATCCAATGAATTAAACATGCACTTGATTGGAGTGCCATGTGTCAATTGAGTGGGAGAAGGAGGTGCCTGAAAGCCATTGCCAATCTCATCCAGAGGGGCAATGACAAACTTCGGGGACGTAGGGGCCACATTTGTGACGAGGACAATGCAGGAAAAAACATAACCTACTTCTGAAGAAGGTGAGCCATTCTCCTAACCTCTAGTCATAGTGAGGTCATCCTCTATCTTGTGCTTCAACAGAGGATGCAAAATCCCCATAGAAGAAGCGAAAGCCAAGGAGGAAGAGGACAAAGTTTTAAAAGACATCACTGTGGTGTTCAACATATCTATGGGCTGAGAAAAGGGAGGGATGTCCAAGAGGGACATAAGAGGGGCTCGATAGAGGGAGTGATGAAAACCTGCACCCTTTTGGGGTGGGGATCATCGGAGCCCGCCGAGGGAGTCAGAAGTAGAACAAAGGTGATTTGAATTGAGGCAGGCACTGTAGAGGAAGACAAAACAAAAAAGGAGGATACATAAATAGGGGCCACTAGCTCCCCTTTTGTCCTCTACAAAGCTACGTGTTCAACAACTCGAGCCTTTCACCTATGCTTGCACTCACATGCAAGTCGGTTACATCAGATATAGGCATTGGAAGATGCAACCTAAAAAGAGGTCGGAGGCAACTGCTCAACCATAGGAGTATCCCTTGCAACTGTCATCAATGGAAGGGTAGTCTCCTGGGTAGGAGCAGCAAGAGGAAGCGTAGGGGAAAAACAACCACGGGAAGAGAAACAAAAATAGGTGCCTTGATAGCAGGCCTCTTCTTGTTCTCCACCTTAGGGGCAAGTAGAAGAATAGTAAGAGGCTACAAAGGATGAGACACAAGAGAAGCCCCACAAGGACCTTTCCCCTTGTCGTAGAAAACAGGTCTAGCAACCGTGGAAAAAATAGGAAGTTTGATGACCTGGCGCTTCACTTTTCTCCATGCGAGCACCATCGCACTTCCCATGCAAGGTATGGGAGTGAGTCAAAAGTGCCACAATAGGACAAAAAGAAAAATTAGAAGCAAATGAAACAAAAGGAGAAGGCCCTTGAGTGTGAGCAAGCTGCCCCTTCCCTTTTTGTTGGGCAGGAGAAGCAGCTTGCTGCTACGTAATCATGGAAGCCTTCACAGAGACTACATAGTGGAGACACCAAATAACTAGCCTTCGATGTTGAGTCCTTGGTCTTATATTTAATGTAAGCCTTATAAAAAAAATCTCCCCTAAGAGGGAGAGGTTTGATTGGGGCAAGCCAGAAGTGATCCAGTGTGAAGTCCCCACGTGACACTAGTGGTTTATAAATTGTGTCGTGCACTACATGCACAAAACCTTCATGAGGGAATTTTAAACATTTATGAACCACATAGGTGACACTATTCACAGAGGTTAGCTAGGGGATTTCAAACCTAACTCATAATATGTCAGACTCCAGAATGATAACAAATGAAGTATTAATAGCCTTGGGGCCTACTAAGACTGATAGAGAAATAGAGCCCAAAGGGGCGATAGAGAATCCATCATGCATACAAAGGGTGGTCTCTGACTCTTCGTACCTCTCCTTATGTAACCCATTTATAAACAAAGTCTCCTTCATTATCACATTAATCTGACTCGTCGGATCAACTAAGATGCCAGTTATGATATTTCCATTGATCCAGGTGGGGATGTATAAAGGGGAGAGCTCCTTATTAAGAGGCTCATCATGTGAGGTGAATGTTATGTCAGGTGTGACACTCACATTTTTAGGAGGAGGGATATGCGTGAACGAAACCATGTTCATGTACTCAGATGGAACTAACTCAGATGATGTAGAAGATTGTATTAATAGATGTGACCTACCTAGATTTCATTTTTGAATATCCAAGAGTCCTTCTACCTACATATCTAGGGATCATAGATGGGTCACAAGGTTGCATGCTTCACTACACACAAATATACAACACACTTATGCCACAAGAGAAATATTCTTCAATACCAAGAAACAAAAACAAGGAGTTCACGTCCAGTTCACCAAAAATGTAGAGAAGGGGTATTCGTCACCCTCGAGGCTCCAGGTCATGGGAGAGCCCCAATGAATGAACTGCCCTAAACTACCTTAGGTTATTTGATGGATATTTCAAAAATTAGGTGAGCTAGCCACCAATGTTTCTGACTATAGACTAGACAACTTAATGTAGGAGGATGACAGTGCGGAAATTGGACTCCAATGCACTGCGCTGGCATCTCAGGGACATGTTGGCATCTTGTATGGATAGAGGTCTGACAAATAGATAGAAAACACAAAGGGCCTACTTACAACCTGATTGGAAAAGTTTTTCATGTTGACAAAGAGAATGCAAGAAACAAAAAGTTCAACAAGAAGAATAATGGAAATTACTCTAATGTAGAAATTGAAATGATAATTGATATTTGATATTTACAAAGGAGAGGAATACTCCTTATATAATAAAGTACAAGACTATGTTTCTAAAAAGAAACAATTGTTAACTAAAGATAACTAAAGCAAATAATTGAAAGTAACTAAAAGCTAATTGAAGGAAACTAAGTTAACTGAAAGTAAACTATTGACTAACTAAAAGCTAAGATGACCATTAAATATTACAATAATACTTTAATACCCTCCCTTAATGGTTATCCTACTAAGTAAACTATCGACTAACTAAAAGCTAAGGTGACCATTAAATATTACAATAATACTTTAATACCCTCCCTTAATGGTCATCCTACTAACTACACCAAGCTTATCTTGAAATTTTACAAATTTATCTGAATTGAGAGACTTGGTGAGAATGTCTATAGTTTGATCCTTAGTTGGAACATACTACAACATCACAAATCCATCTTCAACAAGCTAGTGGATGACATGATAATGAAGCTCAACATGCTTGGTTTGCTTATGGAAGATTGAATTCTTGGCAAGCTTTAGCATCCCTTGATTGTCACAAAACAAGGGTGAAGGGCCTACTTGAGACATTTTCATGTCAAGAAGCATCCTTTGAAGCCATATTGCCTCACATGTGACCTTAACTATTCCTTGATACTCTTCTTCTATCGAGGAAAGAGGGACTTCCTGCTACTTCTTGCTTGTTCATGTGATTGCACCTATACCAAGACAAAAAATGTACCTAGAAGTGGACTTCCTATCATCAACTAAACTTGCCCAATCTAAATCTATAAAACCACCCAACCTAGGATCTTTGCATCTGCTATACAAAATTCCAAAGTTAGGTATCCATTTCACATATCTCTACACTCGCTTCACTGCAACCCAATGTTCTGCCTTAGGGGTAGTCATGAAATGAGAAATGTAGCTCACAACAAAACTAAGATCATGCCTAGTGGCAGTAAGATAGATGAGGCTTCCCACTAGTTTCCTAAATGCAGACTCATTCACCACTGGTGAGTTTGATTTTGCTGAAAGTTTTGGCCCCTACTCCATAGGAGTGGATGAGATCTTGCAATCTTCCATCCTAAATTTCTCCAACAAAATCTTGGCATACTTTGACTGAGAAATGAAGATACTACCACCTGTTTGCCAAACTTCTACACCTAGACAATAGTGTAGGAGACCCAAGTTCGTCATCTCAAATGCTTGACAAAAATTCAACTTGATTTGTTCAATCAAATGTAACCTACTACTAGTAATGATGATATCATCCATATAGATGACAAGAAGGATGATATAATTTCTAGTGTTCTTGATGTTTAAATTTGCATCTGAGGGGCTCCTTTGAAACCCTTGTGCAACCAAATACTTGTCAAACTTTAGGTACCATTCCTTGGGGTGTCTACTTTAGGCCATAAAGAGCCTTTAACAATCTGCATACCTTATTTTTCTGCAACCTTAAAACTGGGAGGTAGCGTCATGTATACCTCTTCCTCCAAATCTCTATTGAGGAAGGCACTCTTCACGTCCATCTATGAACCTTCTAGCCAAATTGTATTGCCATGGCTAGCACAAGTCAGATGGTTCTCATCTTTTCTATAGGAGAAAATGTTTCCTCATAGTTAATACCTTCTCTCTACAAGAACCCCTTAGCCACCAACTGAGCCTTTTATTTATCTAGTGTTCCATCAGCCTTGTATTTCACCTTGTATACCCATTTGTAGTCAATGGGTTTCTTCCCTAGTGGAAGATCTCACAAAACCCACATGTTGTTCTTCAAAAAACTATGATGCTCAAAATCTATAGCCTTTTCCCATTAAGGTTTACCCTTGGCCTCTGAATACTACTGGGGCTCATAAACACTTTGAATGTTGGCCATGTAAGAGAAAAATTTACTGTGTTCTTTTTGCTCTTTCCTCTAGACGATCTTCCCTTAACAAGCTCATCATCATGAGCATCACCAATGAGATTTTCCCACCACTTAGGGCAAGGAGGAGATGCATATTCTTCCAAATTAGGATGAGCATCATCATGACTTGGGTTGCCTAGAATAATACCATCTGGATGCTGATCCAAGTTATCCCAAGGAAAATTTGCTAGTACAGACTCTTGCCTAGGAAATTCCAATGTTTGAATCATCAGAGTTCCTCCGTTCAGGTGGAGCTACTAAAATATTAGCTCCCAAATCCTTGGTCTTCAGAGGTTGATTGTCAAGAATATTGATGGGATAAGAGAGCAAAAAGGGCCCACCATCATTAAACACAACATCCCTACTGAATGTCAAACAATCTTGGTAGCCACATCAATCGACCGATAGGCCTTATGATTGTCATTGTATCTTGTTAGCATAAACTTCTGGATCTTGGATTCCAACTTGGTCCTCTTGCCATCTATAATCCAAACATACATAGTCTAACCAAACACTGAGATGAGTGATTCTTGGTTTCCTCCCAAATCGTGCTTCCTCTGGGGTCTTCTTGATGACCGGTGTAGGAGATCGATTAAGAAGGTATACTACAGTATACATTGCCTCAACCCAAAACTTCTTGGGAACATTTTTGTTCTCCAACATACAGTGGACCATTTTTGTGATGGTACAATTTCTCCGCTCAAAAAAATATTTTGATAAGGGGCATAAGTTGTGGTAAACTGACGCTAAATATTGTGTTTAGCACATAATTAGGTAAACTGGTTGGAACATAACTCATCCCCATTTTTTGACCTAATAGTTATGATTTGACATACATAATTTTTTCAACTAATGCCTTAAATTTTTTAAATTCAGTAAACACTTGTGACTTTTCCTTGAGAAAATACACCCACATTTTCCTACTAAAATCATTAACAAAGAAGAGGAAATACCTGCATCAGTGACTAATGCACTATTCATTGGTCCATAAACATCTGTGTGAACCAACTATAGAACCTTGGATGCTCTCCAAGAATTTCCATTTGAAAATAGAGTACGATGCTGCTACCTTGCTTGGAAAGCTCCATAAAGACCATGTGTCTGTAGCTAAATCTCAGGTAAGCCTTCTATCAAATTCTCCCAAGCCAGTTGAGAGACGTAGGAAATGTTGAGATGCCCATATCGTTGATGCCAAAGAGTGCTGATAGATGAACTCCTTGCAACCAACACATACTCTAGAGGATCTCCAATATCAAGCAACCAATATAAACCATGATCCTTGAGCCCAACTGCCATAGTTTTCTTGGATTCCTTATCAATAGTTCGACACTTGTGTGAACTGAAAATGATGTCCAAATTTGGACTGTTGCATAATTTGACTCACCAAGAGCAGATTAAGCTCCATGCTAGACACATAGAATACATTGAGAAATATTAAATTTCTCCCACCAGAGGTGATCTAGACGTTGCCCTTGTCGACAACTGTAAACTCTTAGCCACCACCAAAGATGACAGAGAAATCCATATACTTCATGAACTAATCTCTTTTGTTTGTAAAATTCCAAGAGGTTCAAGAATTGATGTATTGTGCAGATGATTTGACACAATTTTCTAGTCGTTTGGCCATCAATGCATAAGAGGTAGATGTCTGGTCAGACTGCATAGATGCCATCCCTCTCATTTTCCAAAAGAACAAAAACTGAGGTAAAGTCTGTGATCAGCCGACACTAAACCCTAGACAATTAGCTGGCACAACTCCCACAATTTTGTAAAAAATCATCTAAAATGAGGCTTAGAAATGCAAGATCTTTTCAGAAAAAAACCTTCAAAAAAATTAGAAAAACAAAGACTTTTTATTTTTGATGGCAAGCAGAGCTAAGAGTGGAAATGGGCGCGCTTCCCATTTTTTGAATTTTGAAGGCGCAGACAAGGGAGAAGATGCAGATCCTGATGGCGATGGTAGAAGAACAAATAAGTATTTTTGATAGCGAGCAGAGCTAAGAGTGGAAATGGTTGTGCTTCTCATTTTTTTGAATTTTGAAGGTGTAGATGAGGGAGAAGATGCAGATCCTGATGGTGATGGTGGCGATGGTAGGTTTTAGGAGGCTGTAGGTGCTGAGCGGTGGATTTTGCTGGAGTTTCCTGCGCTTGAGGACGGTGGTTTTGAAGTAGAAGTGGAAGACATTGATTGCCATTGGTTGGGGATCTGGTGGCGCTAGACTTCTTTGGTGGTCTCTTGGAATGCTTCTTCTTGGCTTTGGCCATGTCTTGTGGGGGTCTTTGCTACCTCTAGTGATTGCTTTGTGGTGGTAGCTTGGCTTCTCACCTTGGTGTTTGTCGAAGACAATGTTTTTCCCTTGTTGATGGTCTAGAGGTTGTGGCTGGATGTTTTTGTTTGGGTGGTGTTTGGGTCTCCCAACTTGGGGTGTGCTTTCTTGAGTCTATTTTTTGAGTGCCTGAAGGTGGAGATTTCCTCTTGAGTTCTACGCCACGGGAAGTGTTTTATGTCAGCCTTGCAATGTTGCTTGGTTGGGGGCGGTGGATGGTTCTATGCTTGTCGTGTCTTTGCAATGGTTCTCCTTGTTTGATGACTTTGGTCAAAGGCATTTGTTGGTGTTTTCTATGCTTGATGTGCCACTTTTGGTGCATTTTTCTATGAAGACTGTCCTTGGTGGTCCGCTTGCTACTCGTTTTGTTGGTGGTTGGGTCTAGTTTTGTTGTTTTGACTCCCCTGCTCTTGCCTTTGTTAGAGTAAAGCTTTAAATTTAATCATGTTAATTAAATTACCTTTATCTCCTTCTTAACATTTCACCTTAGTTTGCATAATAAAGACATTTAATAATTATATTAATTACTAAATGTGTTTTCCTTTTAGGGTTTTTTAACCTATATGTGGTTGAAAACTCTTCTTTTGTAATTAATTCTCTTTTACAGATTGTTGAATACATAGCTCCATCTTTTTGAGAAATTTTACTATGTTCTTGTTGCTTCTTTTTGCTTCTCCCTGTAATAGGTTTTCTCAGCTTGCAGAGATCACTAGGCTCCTATGGCGTTGTAGTTTCTCAACTCCTACATGGTATCAGAGCTTCAGATCTGCAGCTACTTGTTCTTGCTTTGAGAATTTTTGCATTGGAAGCAGATTTGGGGTTTCAGAGGTTTTTTGTTTGGATCTGGCGTACTACTTTCGTTGGGTGCATTTTGGGCTCAAACAGACCTCATGGTTGGATTTAGAACGCCCAAAAACCCATATTTTCATATAT
>VDFB02270651.1:72555279-72587104 GCA_007258455.2 Sequoia sempervirens
CACTTCCCTTGGGGTTTGTTTGTGATCCTTCCCTTACATTTTGGGAGCTAGGGGTGCATTCCCTTCCCATTGGCTCTCCATCCAACTGCTCCTTGGCCTCCATTGATCAAGGGTTTTGCTTCCCAAACTAGCCTTTATCTAGTGCCACATCTATTGCTTTTCTTGTCCCTTTTGAGCAACTGACAATGTATCCTTTGCTCAAAATGTATTTTCCTCCTTTAATGATATATCAGAGCCTATCCCTCCCTCTCAAGAGGGATTTTAAGTTATCTCAAGAATATGAGTTCACCGGGGTTTATTTCTACCAATATCTCTAGCAAAGGCTCAGATTTCCCCCAACAAAGTCCCTCTCAATGCCTAAGTAAATGGCCCCAGGGTAATTTCACCTGATTTTCCCCTATAATTTCTTACTCCAAGATTTTTAGGGAAGGTCTCTTTAGAGTTATCCAATGGGAAACATTTGGCTTGTGGGTGTGCCCGGTGATCGTAAATTAAATTCCCCGATCTAACTTATAAAGAAAACCTTGAAGAATAGGGTTCCCTAAATAATTTTTTTTTTCTTAACCTCGATTTTCAAACACAAACAACAAATTAGGGTTTTCCACACCAACAGCTACTAATGTGAAAATCAAGTGCACTGTAGGTTGCCGCCTTCCACAACCGTCAGCGTCAAGGTGGCGGGAAACAGTTTAAAGTTAACAGATTCCAGCGAATCGCCGTCATTTGCCTGGCGGTTAAAACGGTTCGGTTCAGTGGCCATGTTACATCTCGGTCCTTCCATCAGGTGGATCTTCGGCTGCGTCTGATTCAGCATTCCGCATCAGCGTTTACGCGTAGCTGGCCTTTCGTTTCTTCGAATAATTCCATAATTTCCTTTGCGCTCCTCAACCAGTTTGCACAGTCAAAGTGTCACCCGTCACATATCCGCCAGTCTTCACACCATCGCCATTTTGTTGACTTTGGGCCTTGATTTTCTCTTCTTACACCGCTCCTGCTATCGCTCCATCACTTGTTAAGATTTTTTCAGATGGAATATTCTATTTCTATTTACAATATTTTTTGCCAATTTGTTGGCAACTTTATTTTTTATTTTTCATTTGAATTGATTTATGTTTTAAATTTTTTAGATTTTTACATCGAAGGTGCTCCTTATATAAAGTGAACAACCTACTTTTTAAAATCAATGGTTGAAAATTGTAGAGAAGGATGCAAGACTGTTGAAATGATTTGAACCATCAATTTTTTTAAAATATTAAAAAATATAGTTTATAATTAAAATAACTACATTCTTATCTAGTCTTAGCTTAAAATCAAGAAAACACAGTGATAAGAATTATTTTTTTCTTTTAAAATTTTTAAACTTAAATTTTTAGATAAATAATAATAAGTTTATATATATTTTAAATAATAATATTAATAATAATAAATCAATAATTATGGATTGAATTTTTATCTTTTGAATAGGTTTCATTTTATTTTTTCACTTTTAAAGATTGGTGTTACTTGTAATTTTAATATAAAAACTAGAATTTTACTTTTAACAATTTTAATTTAGTTTATTTTTATTTTTCATATTTTATTTGAAATATAATTTTAATTTTTAAAATTTAATTTATTTAATAATATTTAATATATATTTTTATTTGTTAATATTGAGCTTATGTTAATGTTGTTTGTTATATATTAATTATATTTTTTTAGATACATATTTTATTAATATTTCAATTCTAATAAATTAAAATAATAGTTTTACTTTTATATTTAACCATTTTTTAAATTGATAAGTTTATTATTTGTTATTAATTTAAAATTATTATGTTTATTAATATTTGAATTTTGATATATTTTGACTTTCCACTGAGCTTATTTTATTTTAGTTTTAAATTTAGATTTAAGTTTGAAATTTATTTTTATTATTCATCTTTTTATGAAATTACAATAATAATTAGAAATTTATTAGAATTATTTTCATTTATAATTATTTATCTTATTAAAACATTAATTATTGTGGAATAATTCTATTTGGGATTTTTGATATATAATTTATATAATAAAATGAATTTCAAACTTATAATAGAAATTAAAATTTAAAGTGTGTGAGAGAGAAGACAACTTTTAATTAGTCATTTTAGGCCAACAATCCAAGGATATCACGTCCCTAGGGAGTTATGCTCAGGGTAGCATGTCATTTGATTGAGGATATAACTCGACCTTAAAACCTCTTCAATATACCCATTGCACACTTAGGAGGAAAATAGATAGAGAGAAAGAAAATAAAGAGCTCAGAGAAATAGAGAAATAAAGAGGGAGACAAAGAGATAAAAAAGAGCTAGAGATACAAAAATAGAGATATCTGATATAAAGGAATAAATATGGAGAGATAAATAGATAGAGATAGGAAGATAGATAAAGAAAGAGAGGAAAAGAGAGGAGTCCAGAGATAGATATAATCACATACATAGAGAGATAGAGAGATAGAGAGATAAAGAGAAATAGGAGACAAAGATATATATAGAGGTCGAGAGATCAAGAGATAAAGAGGGAAAGGGGGAGAGAGGGGGATATAAACAGGGATAGCAAAAAATAGTAAGGGGAGAAAGATAGGGAGATGGAAATGGACAGAGAGAATAAATGAGAGAAATATAGATAGAGGAAGAGAGAAGGGAAGACACATATAGAGAGAAATAGGGGAGAGAGAGGAAGAGAGAGATAATAAAAAATATAAAGATAGGGAGGGAGACAAAGATATAAAGAGACCTCTCTCTCTTTCTCTTCCCATATCTAGCTCTATATATATCTCCTCATATGTACCTCTCCTTACCTCTCTCTATATATATCCCTCTCTCTACCTCTCTCTATATATAACTTCCTTTATCTTTATAGCCCTCCATCTCTCCCTCTCATTCTCTTCCTCTGTCTTTGTAACCCCCTCTTTTTATCTCTATTTCTCTCTCTCCCTCTCTATCTCTCTCCCTACCTTTATCCCCTCACCTCTCCTTATATCTCTATCTCTCTTTCCCCTCTATCTTTCCCACTATATATATCTCTATATCTCTCCCTCTTTCTATCCATAACTCTCCCTCTCTCCCTATCACTCTCTCTTTCTATATCTCTCAACTTCTCCATCCTCTCTCTATTTCTCTCCCTCTCTCCCTACCTCTCTCTATATTTATATATATATATATATATCCCTCTCTCTCTCTCTCTCTATATATATATATATATATCTTTATCTATCTCAATATCTCTCTCACTCAGACACACACACTCCTAGTTTCTCCTTCCCTATCTCTATCTCTATATCTCTTTCACACACACACACACACACACACACACCTCATTGTTTCTCCTTCCCTATCTATATGTTTCTCTCTATCTCTATCCCTATCTCCCCCACCCTCTCTCTATCTCTTTCCCTCTCTCTATTAATTGTCTTTTTCACCTCCTTTATCTCTCACTCTTGCCCCCTCTATTTATATCTCCCCATATCTCCCTCTCCCTCTCTATTTATATCCCATTCTCTCTCTCTCTCTCTCTCTCTCATTTACTCCATCTCTCCCTCCATCTCTCCTACTCTCTCTTTATATATATATCCCTCTCTCTACCTCTCTCTCTATATCACTTCCTATATCTTTATATTTCTCTCTTAATCTCCCCCTCTTTCATTGTCCCCCTCTTTCTATCTATATCTCTCCCTCTCCCTCTCTCTCTCCTTCCATCTCTCCCTTTATATATTTATCTTGTTGTCTTTTTCCTTGTATCTCTCTCACCATCTCTATCTTTCCCAAGTTATTTTTATCTCTCTACCTCCCTATTACTTCCTCTTTCTATATCTCTCTACTTCTCTCTCCTATATCTATTTCTCTCCCTCCATCTGCCTCCCTCTCTATCTACTCTAGCTTTCTCCACATCTCTCTTATTCATAAACACACACACACACACTCCTTGTTTCTCCCTACTTATCTCTTGCTCTATCTCTATCTCTATCTCTCCATATTTAAATTCTTACATATCTCCCTATATCTCTATCTCATTATCTATCCATCTCTCTCTACCCCTCTCTTATATCACTTCCTATCACTATCTTTATATTTCTATCTCTCCCTCTCTATATATTTATATCTTCCATCTCTATCTATCCCTTTGTCCTCTCTCTTTATCTCTCCCTCTCTTTCTCTCTATATTCCCCCCCCCCTCTCTCTCTCTCTTCCCCCTAGATCTCCCCCTCTCTCCCCCTCTCTCCCTATTGCAAACATAACATGAGCCTATTGGTAATGAATCCTTATTATCTTCCTAATTCAGAGGTTTTGTTTTAGTTGTGTTGGGATCCCTATAAGTGGATGCGTAGTTGATTTGAACCTACCACTTCTCCATTGAGACCATTGTTGCACAAACATCATTTTCTATGTATGTAAAATATAAACCCAAAAATTCCCCAATTGACCTTCCACACTTCTTCGATGTACCCACTGCACACAAAGGTGCGGTTACTAGTTTAAGTTTATTTTATTCCATTATTTAACATATATATAATTTTCTATCCGCATAATCCTTGCATCTCCTTTAAATGCAAGTGCTAGTAATTAACTCTCTAATATTTGATTATTAATTTATAAACATTACTTCCCACAAATTCATTTAGTAAAAATAACTTCTTATATAAAATCAAAGCATTCGAAGGCGTTCTTTTTCTCCTCCTATATGCCCAGGGCTAAAAAGAAAAAAAGGTCCAAGAAAACCCAAATTAGGGAATGAAATTGGTTATGGTGGAAGTAAGAAACTGTTTGTAAAAGATTTTTATAGTCAGCTCCTTGACTGAAAGGGGTTCTTGTCCCGGATATGCGCTTTGGATATGCCCTTAGGTGGAACAAAGTCTATGACGAGCATCACACTTGTTTGGTGGAAATTCTCTGGCCTTAAAGTTATATGACTCACAGAATATATTCTGCAACCTGTTATAAGCATATTTCCCACTGCCCATTCAAGCTATTCAAAGACAATGAAAACTAAAGACAAAGAGAATAGCATTTGGAAGATACAAAGCAATGTGCTACTTTTTGATAGGGCAGGGCAACACGACCTATCTGGAGGAAGTATATACTTTCTTTTTTATAGGATATCCTTTTATGTTAAACTACTTATACCTCTCTGCAATGCTGTGGATATGGTGTGGATAATTGTTGGACATAGTTATCACTTTCTGTGCTGAGCATTTGGTGGGTGGCTCTCCTCTTGGCAGAAAGAAACACATACTTATCAGGAGACAAAGAGATTGATACTGTGCTCTCTATTGTCTGGTTTACTTTGTTTCCGCCAAAGGAGAGTTGCCCACCAAGTACTGGGCACAAGTTTTTTCACAAACTTTTTCTAGTTTTGTTAGCTACTCTACTTGTTTGATAGCACTGGGTCCTAGGGAGACTGAATAGTAGCATGCACATAGAATTTATTTTTTTGATTATTGGTAAATGTTTTTCATTGGAGTTTTGAATTCGATAGAGTTGGTTTTTGAAAAGGTCGAAACTCTTGTATATGAATCAAACATGAATATAATCAGATTACTTCTGTCGCAAGTTTCATGCAGTACACTATTGGTAAATGTTTTTCATTGGAGTTATGAATTCGATACAGGTGGTTTTTGAAAAAGTCGAAACTCTTGTATATGAATCAAACATGAATCTAATCAGATTAATGCTTCTGCAAATTTCATGCAGTACATTATTGGTAAATGTTTTTCTTTGGAGCTATGAATTCGATACAGGTGGTTTTTGAAAAGGTCGAAACTCTTGTACATGAATTGAACATGAATCTAATCAGATTAGTGCTGCCGCGAATTTCATGCACTACATCCAACATCATCTGATTGTCTTCTTATCCTACTCCCTAACTGCAACCCACCTGTGAAACAGACCCATAACATTATTAGTGTCAAGAGGTATTATTGTTTTATTTGGCTGATAGGTTATTATATAGTGAGCCTCTTTTAGCCATTAGATATCATACCAATATACCTGTTCAATTAGAAACTCAAAAATCTTATAGTCAACCTCTTTTAAAGCCATTTGGTATTGTAATTAAACTTTCAAACCAGAAGTTATTAGATGTTCCAAGTTTATCGCAGGAATTTGGTATTAGTTTTTACTGGTATTGTTTCTATGTCAAGTACAAGTGAAGGATGAGTTTGAAGTTTCTGGTTGCATATGATTTCTTTCTTTCTGTTTGTATTTATATTTACGACCTTGCAGTGCAATATGCATGCTTATCAATCTTAAACGATTCAAAACATTAACTAAAATAAAAATACAGGTGAGCTGCATTGTCCCTATCAGCATTCATATTTTAAACAAATTTTACTAAAATGTCAAAAAAATAAATAGAATGATTTCTTATGAATAGATCGCTTGGCAGGAGGAACTAAAACTAGCTAGAAATTGAATTCCTTTCATCAATGAAGACTTAAATCAAATCAGTCGTTTTAAAGACTAAAATTTGTCCTACGAATTTACGAACAACATCTACAATGTCTTATCAATGAGTTTTGAACCCTTGTGTATGATATACAATTTATCAATTTTATATTTAATTAAAAATTATAGCAATGATTATATTAGATGTTCAGGTTTTAAGAGTGATAATGAATCAAATAGTGAATAGTTGTTCTTTTATGTAACTGTAATTTTAGAATATTGAATAATCCACTCTTTTCCATTTGCTTTGGGTTCATTTTGACCTGGTTTATCTTTTGTATAATAAGTATATAATTGACATTTTTTTAATAAAAGTTGGCAAATTATCTAAGTTTTCATCAAATACAATTTCTCACATCTTAAGAAATTATGTTTGATTTATATAAATTATTATTCTCATATTAATTCAATTTTACAATTCAAAATTGTAATTGGTTTACTTTCAAAGTGTACAAATTTTATAACCATTTTTATATTTAAATTTTAAATTTAGGCTAGTGTTCTCCCCTTCCAACTAGTCGTTAACTATTGTCTTTAGCACGTAATATTTTAAATTGTATTATATGGGACAAGCTCTAATTCATTATGATCATCTAGGATTTAGAAATTATTGAACCTCTCTTGGTGACATCATGCTAGATCATTCAAAAACATTCTACCAACATTCAACATCAACCTAGCATCTATATTAAAACATGACTAGGCATATTGAATTGTTGCAAAGTTGTTAAGTCAATCTTCCTAAGGATTTAACCAACAAAAAACACACTCTAATTGGCAAGAGCCTTAAAGTTCCCGTCAACACTACTAATAACTTATTGTAGGTCTAGATATCCACATGTGCCAATTCTATATTATAGAACCCAAAATATCAACTTCATGTATAGAAGTATGATTTCATAGATTCTAGATTTATTTCATAGTAGAACTTCATACTACATCAATTTTTTGGTGCAAAATCTACCTAGATATGTTAGAAGCTTATCTTTTGGTTAGATAGAAAATGGTTTAACAAATCACATGGTCTTAATATAGTGGTGATCTAATTTGCAACACTTATCAATTTCAAACCTAGTTATATATTAGATTTTGTTTATTTGAATTCCTTACTTTTACTACCACATTTATATCTTAGTATCTATATTAGCTATAAATCCTAGGTAGATTTGAACTATAATTTAATTCATTTATCATAAGATATTTGTGTAAAGCTAAATATATATTTTATTTACATTTTTGTAAACCTAGATTTCAAATACCTCTAGGGTTTTAACCTTCTTTATATATTTATTTTTTGTATTTAATATTTTAGATTGTTCATTTTTTATGTTTTATTCCACTAGGGTTTGGATCCACCTTTTATTTGTATTGCTATGTCTTGATTAGGGGTTGTGTCTTCATTATTTGACAACCATTTGATAGCCATTTGATCCAAACCCTCTCATTCATTCTTGGTTACATTTCAATGATATATTTTTTTCACCATTTAATCTAATGAGTCTATTTTGTGATTGTCTTCATGAATATATCAATGATTATAAAAAAAATGCTTTATTGAAATATATTATTTGATCCTTGATGATATTGCATCTTTCTTTCATAATGATATATTTCATGTTCTATGAGTTATTTGTTTTATTCTTCTCTGTGTGCTCTTGATGAATGTTCCTAGTAACATGGTGGTTGATGATGTAACACTACCTTTTGATGATACATATATAGATTTAACTTTAAATATGATGTTATTCTACCTAGTGACCATATTCTTTCTATACATTTGATCCTTGATGATATTGCACCTTTCTTTCATATTAACGACACTTCAATTCCATTAGTAAGTTTTTTATGCTTATCTACCTTCTCTTCCTTTAGGGACTTTATTCATAGTTTTCCTTCCATCTTAGGAGACGTTTCCTCATTCATTTACATGAATTTAGATGTATATTCCTTTATAATATGATAGTTGATTATGTATCCATAAATTTTCATGATACATCTAGAGATTTCACTTTAAATGTAATATTTTTGTACTTAGTGACCATATTCCTTTACATATAATGATAATTATTATTTTACATTAGTGGGTTTTCCTATATTTTTCTCTCTTTATACATCTTTCCTTGAGAAGCATACTATTGTGGTTTATGATGTTTACTTTTTACATTATCCTCTTCAAGATATCTTCTCACTAGGAACACCTATGTATGATTTATCCTAATGATGTACTTTATTGCATTTTTAATCATTTCATAAATAGAAAATTAAATCAAAAGTGTCATTTAAAAGGATAAAATTTATCCCATGAATGTACAAACAACATCTATTTTTATCAATGAGTTTTGTAACATTCTCTATGACATACAATTTATCTATTTTATGATTATTAAAATATTATAACAATAATTATATTAATTGTTTAGGTTTTAAGAGTGATATGAATTAAATAATGAATCTTTATTATTTAATGTAATTTTAACATTTGGTGAAGATTGCATACCCCACTTGTTTCCATTTATTTTGGGCTCATTTTGACCTAGTTTGTCTTTTCTATAATAATCAATACATAAGTGACATTTTTGCATAAAATTTAGTAAATTATCTAATCCTTTATAAAGTATAACTTCTCACATCTCAATAATCTATATTCAATTTATATAAATTATTCACTCTCATATTAGGTCAATTGCTACAATGCAAAATTATACATGTTTTAGTTTCATAGTGCAACAATTTCACCATCGTATTTATATTTATATTTTAAAAATGGGCTAGTATTCTCCATTTCCAACTACTTGTTAACTATCAACTTGAGTGCACATAGTATTTTAAATTGTATTATATGGTTTTATATAAAAGGACAAGCCATAATTCATTATGATCATCTAGAATTTATGAATTATTGAACATCTCTTTCCCACATCATTATGAACCATTTAAAAATTGTACCAACACTCAACATCAACACAACATCTATAGTAACACATGAGTAAGCATATATAAAATAATTGTTTTTCATATTTTCAATTGTTTTTGTAAAGTTGTTAAGCTTATCTACCCTAGGATTTAATAAATCACTTGATTCTATCATTGTGGTGAACTATTTTGCAACATCTATCACTTTTAAACCAACATTATATCTAAAAATAAGTATATATATCTTGTGTATTTAAATTCCATGTTTTTACTACCATATTTATTTCTTAACTTTTCAATCTTAGCTCTACATACTATGTAGTTATGAAGTACAATTTAAATTTTTTATTTTGAGATATTTATGTAAAGATAAATAGATAGTTCTTTACATTTTTGTGAACCTAAAATTTGAGTGCCTTTATGATTCTACCATCGATTTCTAGTCTTCTTTAGATCCTTAATTTATAGAGTTGATATTTTTGACTATTTAATTTAATTTAATATTACATTAGGGTTTATATCCACCCTTTATTGTATTGATATATCTTGATTAGGGTTTGTGGGCCTTAATTTTTTTTATAATTGTTTGATCCAAACCCTCTCATTTGTTCTTCTAGTCAAAAATTTCAATTATATATACTTCCACCATGGGACCTTCTAATTCTCTATTTTTTAAATTTTCTTCATGTTTATATCAAAAATTATAAGTTTTTAAATATTTATTGATTTATAACCTTTGATCCTTGATGATATTGAATCTTTCCTTCATATCGATGATGTTTCATATTCTCTGAGATTTTTTTATACTTGTCTTCCTCTTGTTAGTGTAGAAGTTGAGAAAGCCAACTTCACAGACCCCGAAGATCACCTGCATGCAAATAACCTGTCACAGAAAGAAGAGATGGAGACAAACAAGCAAGGGTGCTCTGAAAGCTGAAAAATGTATTCATCCGAGAGAGATAAATTACAATGATGAATCCTTATAAAAGGATATTGTGCAACCCTAGAAGAAACCCTAATAGGTAGACATTTAATAATTAATATAATTATTAAATGTCACAAAATGCAAACTAAAGTGAAATCTTAAGAAAGGAATAAAGGTAATTTAATCAACATGATTAAATTAAAACCTTTACTCTAACACCTTAAGATGAGCAAAAGTGCAGTTAAAACATATGCAAGAAAGTAAACTTGGTCCTAAACAAGGCCGATCCAGTGCAATTACAACCAAATCTCTGTAAAGTGGAGAAATAGAGAAAACCTCATGGGAAAAACTCTACTCCAAAAAGAGATGAAAGAAATAAATGCACTAATAATAGAAGGATAGGAGGTGGATAACATAAGACCCCCCATAGACAGCTTCTATCATATAAGTACATGTACAATGGTCTCCATAGGAGAAAAAGAAAGAGACTAGAAGGCCCCCCACAATGAAGAAACTCCTGTATGGATGCCTGAGGTAGAATCCAGAAAGAGATCCTGAAGTGGCATATAATATTCCTCCCCTTGGGAAGAAATGGATCCAAAGGACGAAGATGAAGAAACCCTGTGAAGAGAGAAGAATCAATCTGTCTCAAGATGTGTGCCATAATAGGATGCTGAAGAATCTCTCTGTCTGAACTGAAACAAAAGATGTCAAATCCAAACTGAATTGAAGACTCAAAAACTGCAACCTCTGAATGCACAGATGATGGTGGGCTAACAGCTGGAATATGGCTGTCAACAAAGAGGAGCTGAAAATCCTCAAAGTAATCCTCCAAATCTACAATATAGGACTCTACAAACAAAGACGAAATGCCTGCAAGATAAGAATCCCAAGTAGCCATGTCTGAAAGATGTATGATGTCTTGCTTAGCTGAATCAATAGGAGCCAAAGAAGAGGCAATATCAAACTGATCAAGAACAACAGGAGAAGATGCTGATACAAGTATAATCTCAGTCTGAAGAGTAGGAACTGTGAGACAATCCTCTGATTCATCGAAATATGTAAGGGTGTCTAAATACTGAAGTTCCTTTAAAGTATCATGATCAAAGGGTGTGTTCTCTCTCCAACCAATGGGTACAAGACAATCTGAAGCAGGATCCTCTAGGAATGGAGAAAGACTGAGGTCTCCATAGATCTCCCAAAGATGTGTCCAAATTGAGTGAGGACAATCAATGCCCGATATAGCCCACACAGTGTCAGAATCAACACTAGACAAAATAACTCCTACTATGTGATTTCTAATGATATCCCAAGCTAGTTTTCCCTCTAAAGTTGCTGGTGTAGGTATGAGATCATACAAATAAGGAAAAATATTAAGCAACCTACAATGTGTAAGTATACCCTTTGCCCATGACTCATAATTACCCCGTTCCAGAAATACAACTAAAGGGTGAGTAGAGAAACCCATGATAACTCTTCAAATTAAAAAATCTGAGACTAACTGACCTCAATACTGATAAAACAGATCAAATAAAGCCATCCCACGCAAACAAATCATTTCCAAGTGCTGAAATGTCCAAGTAATTGACAGATGTGTGAAAACACAAAATACTGAATAAAATGTACCTGGTGTAGATTCTGGAAAAATAAATGACAGATCTGGAAAGTTCACAGAAACACCTTTCCAACGCCTATTTGTTTGCGAAAAACAGAGTTCAGACGCAAAAGATACGCCCCCGGGAGTGAAAAACACAAGTTCTGACTTTGACTGGCAAAAAAGACTGCAAAATGGAAAAATCAGAAAAAAAGACCTGCATCAATTAGATCGGGCTCAGAACCAGCTTTCCAATGCCTATTTCCATTCGAAAATCCAAGCTAAAATGCCCGAGTTATACCCGATTTCGTGAAGGTAGGTTGAAAGGGGGCCCTGGTGGCGCCCTGGTGGCTCCTCTCGGACCGGTGGTGCGCGGGCTGCTGGCTGGTGGCGGGCGGTCTGCTGGCTGGTGGCGGGTAGTTAACCGCAGGCGGTGACCGCTGGCAGTTACCACTGGTGGCCGCCGGCGGTGGCTCCGCTGGCCGAAGCGGCTGGCGGGTGGCTGCTTGGTGGCCGCTCAGTGGCCGGCGGGCGGTAGCCCTAAAAGAAACCTGGGAGTGCAGAAAATAAACCAAAAAATTGGTTTTTTTGATTTTTTTTTGATTTTTTTGACCTTGAAAAACGTGCCTGGGGGCCATACGGCCCCTGAGCAAAAAAAAATTGCCTCCCAGATCAACTATGCCCAAATAGGTCAAACCATATATGAAAATATGGGTTTTTGGCCGCTCTGAATCCAACCGTGAGGTCCGTTTGGGCCCAAAATGCACCCAAAAAATGGAGTTACCTAGATCCTCAAAAAAAAAAAACCAGAAAACTTGAAAGCTAGATCTAACCCTCATAGCTCCAAATTCTTCAGAAGACGAACATGAAGCAGCAGGTCTGGAGCTCTGATACCATGTAGAAGTTGAGAAAGCCAACTTTACAGACCCCGAAGATCACCTACATGCAAATAACCTGTCACAGAAAGAAGAGATGGAGACAAACAAGCAAGGGTGCTCTGAAAGCTAAAAAATGTATTCATCCGAGAGAGATAAATTACAATGATGAATCCTTATAAAAGGATATTGTGCAACCCTAGAAGAAACCCTAATAGGTAGACATTTAATAATTAATATAATTATTAAATGTCACAAAATGCAAACTAAAGTGAAATCTTAAGAAAGGAATAAAGGTAATTTAATCAACATGATTAAATTAAAACCTTTACTCTAACAGTTAGTTTAGGGACTTTATTAATATTTTCCTTTCTATCTCAAGAAAAATTTCTCAACTCATTTACATTATTCTTGATGTTTATTCCTAGTCGCATGGTGGTTGATGGTATATCCCTACATTTTCATGATACATCTAATGATTCCACTTTGAATGTGATATTTTTGTACTTAGTAATCATATTCTTTCTACATATTTGATCCTGGATGATATTGTATTTTTATTTCATATTTATGATGCTTCATGTTTCATAAATAAGTTATTTTTATATGCTTATCTATCTTCTCTTCTTTTACAAAATTTATTCATAGTTTTCCTCGTTACATGATTCTTGATATTTATTCCTGCTAATATGATGACTGATGATATATCCCAAGCTTTTCATTATACTTCTAGATATTTCACTTTAAATGTGATTCTTTTGTATGTAGTCCCCATATTCCTTCCACATATAATTCTTATTCTTTTACATTTATGGATTTTATTACTTTTTTTATCTCTTTCTACATCTTTCCTTGAGGAGCGTAGTGATGTGTTTGATGATGTTTGAATTTTTTATAATTCTTTTCAAGATATATTCTCACCAGGACCACCTATCTATGATTTACTCTAGTGTTGTGTTTTTTTGTACTTTTTTTCTTGAATAATACTATTGATACTCATCCTTTATATCTTTAGACTAATGGTCTACATATTATATTAAGTAATACTTTTAGTGATATTTTTTAAATATTTTGATGATGTGGTTGATTCAAGGTTTTTGATGATGAAATCATTGATAATAATAGAATACATCCTATTTCTAATAAACACATTATTTGTGGTTTCATACTATATAAATCTAGAGCTTTAACCCTTGCTACAATAAGCATATCTATGGTTTAATGTTAATGTAATACCAACAATAATAAGGGTGCTTATTCTTTGCATGTTGATGGTCTATTTAATGTGGATATTATTAAAACATATATATTTGATAATAATACTTTTTATTTTCATAGAATGAGAGTAATTATGACGATGCTTCTCAAATAACAAGTTTTAATGATTTTATAAATAATTAGAAATCTCATAATGTCTTGGATCCTAAGGTTTATAGTTCTCATATCATTAATGGATTGATTGATTTAGTGGTTATTGAAATGAATATAATAATGGTGGTTACGCATATGTTACATTATTTTTTTGGTATCTAATAAACATTTTGATGATAAGGTGTTTCTAATGCATACATTTAGAGAAGGGTGAGAGCACAAGCCATGTAAAAATTGTAGGAAAATAGAAATATATGAAATAAATTTGAGAAAAAAACATTCCCTCTTTGATCTAATAGAGGATTACATATTGGAGGTTTGATTTGATAAGGATTTTATTTGTTCTCTCTGTCAGATCTAACTCCCCTTAGATTGAAACACCCTACATAGTGTATATGTTTAAGGCCTCACCTTTCATGTGACTAATGCTATTCTAATATCTTAATTACATTTATTTAATTGATGGTTATATAGATCAAAAGTGATTAATAAAGTATTGAGTGATTGTTATGAATAAGGATATCCTTGGATGCAATAGTAAGCTGAATAAATATTATCTTCTATCTCTCTAAATATCATAATGTGAGTATAATTATATAGAAAAAAATTAGATGTTCTTTTATGAATGATCCTGATAAATTTTGAATTTTATTTCAAGATTTATATTTCAAGGTTGTTATCTAATTGAAATGATTAAATATACACATGTAATTAAATATTTCCTAGAAATTAGAAGGTAAATTATTGTGCAATATTAGAGTTAGCAAAGTAACTATTAAACTGAATTAATATTTAATATGCAATGATGAAGTTAATTTTGATCAAAGAATTATCTTGCAATGAATGCATTACACTAACCTCGAAGAAAGAAATTGTGTTATTAACTTTATGAGTTACTAATTTGTTTTGTGTTCCCTAAGGTGAATGTTACCCATACAATGGACTCGGATAGTCGATAACTTCTGAGCAACTACATGGAATGGACGACCAATCATGAGCAAGTGTACAAAAATGCAGCCGTACCTAATCCAAAGGTAAAATTGGTCAAAAAGGTAATCTAACTTTGATGTTTTCAGCCACTTTAAGATAAAGATAAAGTTTATTATATTGAATAAAAATTTAGGTAGGTGAATTATTGAAAATTAAAATTAAGAGAACATAGACTAAACAACAAGGCGATCAATTATTATGACCTAACTATTATTTTATGTTGGATACATTATTTTGGTGGCTAATGTGCATGATATTATGTCAATGGGAAAAGGGAGAACCGTTTAGACCCTAATAAAATAATTCACTGTGAATTTTTATTTTCAAACCATATAATCTAGAAAGTAATTGGGTTTTTATTTTAATATCTAATTATATTTATGGGTCTTTAAATTCTTGCGAGTTATGTGTAAGTGTATTTTGTGAGGTGTTTAAGTGTGAAGTCATATTGTTAAGTGTGTAAGTGAGATTTGGGTTTGGCCTTAATTGAGTCTTGGATTTTATATTTTTTTTTGATAGGGTCTTTAAAGGATGTTGCATGGTCAGTTTTATTGATCTTGTTAAAAAAACAAAACCCTAGGATCTATACCTATAATAAGGGGACTTCTTAGACATGTGATATTTTCATTAGGGTATGATATGTCCCTTCAAAAGTCTACATGAAATAATGTGGGGAGTTTGAATCACTGTAATATGAGAAAAGTGAATTTTAACTCTCTCACCCCTATCCCCAAAGCTCATAAATGAATTGGGGAAGAGAAACAAGGCTTTGACATGTGTGAAGTCACCTTGCAAGAGTTTTTGAGTGGAGTGTACTTGTACACTCCACACATTCTAAAGTCTCACACATGTGTGAGCACTTGTGGGAGAATGTGTGGTGAGGATAGAATGAGAAAGTGCCAAGTGTCACCTTCCCATTCAAGGGATTCAAGTGTTGAAATCCTAGATATCCTTCATTGGATGAGGGTTTTGAGGATTATCCATTCATGATTTTCATGTTTTTATTTGAGTTTTTGAGAATGGAGTGTTGAAAGAGAAAATAGCTCTTATATTTTGGGAGTTGGTGATCAAGCTTGTCTTAGTTTTGTAAAGTGAAGAAGACTCATCCCTACAACCCATGCAAAGAGATAAGACTTCCACTACCCTTTTTTGTTATTGTGTTAGTTTAATTTTTAGATTATTTTCATTTTATATTCATTTGATTATGGTTTGAAAAAACAAGAGAGTGCTAGTTTGTATTTAAAGGTAGAATGCATTTGAGGAAAATGTGAAAGTAGGTAAACCACTTAGCAAGTCATGCTATTTCATGAAGTATTGTTTGTTGGTGTATATTTTTATTTTCCTTGCAAGTTAATATATTTTCCCCTTAGTCCTAGGTTTTTCCTACACTTAATTAAGCTTACTTAGGATAATAAAGTGAGTTTATTACTAGGAGATAAGTGATGAGGTGTCCCCTTTCTTAAAAGGTGGAACACTTTCCACTTCTGGTGGCCATCTCCACTTTTGGTGGCCATATCCACTTTTGGTGGTTAATTCTATTCGTTGGATTTTCCACCTCTATCATCTCCTTAGTTCTATATAAGTTCACTACCTAGCTTGTATATACATACTCTTGCATATTTGTGTTGTTGCGTAGTTTGACATACATGTACCTTGATGCATGCATTCATTATTCTGCAGTTTTTCTTTGAGCTCCTAATGCAATATTGTCATCTTAACATTTGCACATCTCTTGGAATTTTGGGTTTATAATTGTGTTATTTCATTTACAGTTTTATAGCTTATCTCTCTCATAGAAGATCTTGGTTATTCAATCTATTTCAAATTTCTAACATGGTATCAAAGCTTAGATTTTGAGAGTTTTAAGTAATTGGATTCTTGATTAAGATATTAGAGTTTTTGTATGGTCTTGTAAATTCTTGTATGCTCTTCTCTTTCATTTTAATACAATCCAGATGGGGAATTAGAAAGAAATTATACAGATCTATTAATCCTATATTTGCATGTGTGTTTTTGGTGAGATCTACTGATTGCAACTATTCTAGCTATAGTGGCAGCTCACTACTTTTGACTATCCCTTTGCATCTGGGAGGCTCGAGAAAGTTATATTTGGCTTTTGTTTCACTCAATTTGGACACCATATGACACAGTAGCAAACAAGGGTTTGAAGCTCATATCTGGTGATCAACTTTTTGCAAGAGAATTTTCAACCCAAATGGACCTTGGCATAATGCTCAAATGGTCTAAAAACCCTTATTTGAACATATAAATTTTTTCCATTTTAGATGAATTTTATTTTTGGAAAATTTTTATTTTGTAAGGGGGGCCATAACTATAGGCCAAATTCATCAATTTAAAAAAAATCATAACTTTTCACTACGGTGTCCATTTTCGGAAAATGAGATATTGTTAGAAAGTTAGAGATGAGAACTTTCCATCCACAGAGGTATTGGAAAGACAAATTTCCATTTTCTTCCAAATATTGTAGATTGACGTTGTTGTTGCATTTTTTCTTCAAGAAGCCATAACTTTCGCCCTAGTGCTCCATTTTTTGAAAATAAATAGGTGTTGGAAAGGTATTGAAGAGAACTACACAACTACAAAGGTAATTTTCCTAGATTTTGTATCAAGTTCATTTTGTATCAAAATTTGTAATTTTGGTCATTATGGACCTATTGAGCATTATATTTTGGAAAAAGATTTTTAAATGCACTAATCGTATGTAAAGTGCCAACATTGTAATATCTTGGCAAGGGGTGATTTCTGAGACTAGTGGAAAGGGGGTTTGTCTCTTGATGTCTCTTTTGCATTCACTTAAAGTGGTTTTTTCAAGTATAAATCTTGGGGGGATTATACAAACAATTTGTAATCATGAACTAAGATAAAGTTTCATTTATGGGGGGTTAAGCACGTCTCTTAAAAAATTATTTTCATTCTTCTATTGTCAAGTTAACTTCAAAGAACTATTTTTCCTAGAAACAAGGGATCTAAAGAATCATTGCCTTAAACAAGATCTATTGCCCCATCTCCTTGGACTCGTTCCTAGGCCAAGTGGCTATAATTAGAATAGTGCATGGTTTAACAATAATGAAATAGTCTATGGACTAATATGTATTACTGTTTCAGAGGATATTCTATATCATGTAGAGCACATTGAGTTCCCTTTCACTACTTGGACCATTATCCAACAATTGTATGGAGACATTAGATCTTCATCTAAAAGTGATGTTTCCTTGGAGAACCAGACTATTATGGATAATATTGAGACTTATGTTTCACCATCTTGTGTGGACACATATTATGTGGATGATTGATCCATTGATACCCCATCACAAATACCTACTGTAGCTTCAAATTCTAGAGATGCTTCTTCGAGAGCCTCCAGTGATTCATTACAATGGGATCATTTATGTCTTTTGGATTCAGTCCATTGGGACCAATTTCTACTAGAAATCTCTTGTTTTTTTGTAGAGTCCCTTATTTCAGATCTAGATGACACTATTGAGGACATACATCTTCTCTTTTAGGACAAATCTTTTGGTCCTTGCATCTACTATTGCTACTTCAGAGTTCATGTTGCTCCTTCAAACATTCCAATGAATTCTTGCAGTAGGATATCCATAGTCTTCCTGATTTATCTTGGGATGATATCTTCATTATTAGATCACCTTCCCCCTCTTTCCTCAACTAGTTAAGTGCCTTAGTGCATGACAATGTCTATATTTTTAAATGAAATATCTAATTGAAGCTAATGGGGTGAGATCATAGTAAAAAAAATGTCAAGAATTTCCTAATCTAATCTTGATGAAGATCCATTACATATTATTGGTTGCATGAGGTTAGATCATGGGGTGAAATCTAAATAAAGAAAAATAAAAAATATGAAAATAAAAGTAAAATAATGCAAATCCTAAGAGACACACTTCAAATCTATGTCAAAGAAATTTGATGCAAGAGAATCTAGGTTCATGGGAAATCATAAATCATCAAAAATAGTAGAAATAGTAGTGGTTTATGTTTTTAATTATATATATATATATATCTTTTGTTCTTATTTTCTCTTTGCCTTCTCAAGGAGTGCACTACAAAGGATGTAGTTTTCTTTTTTTAGTTTATCTATAACTCATAGTTATGTTGCTATTATAGTTAACAACTTGTTGTTAAAGGATAGTCTTTGGTACTTGTACTAGATTAATTTTTTTTTACAAGAGCTAAGCATGTAGATTGTGATAAGGATTATGTAGTGTGTTATAGGAAGACAACATATGTGTTTTGAGTATTTCCTTGGTATAATTTTATTATGCAATATAGCAACTATTTTAGGAAGGTGTTGAGCTCATGCACACCCCTTCAGGCTTGTATTTATTTCCTTATGATCTCACAAGAGACACAATTTTTTTTTTTCTTAAATAATTTTGTCTTCATACTTGATATCCTTAGATTATGTAAACCTTCTATGTTGGGAATTATTATTGTCTCCAATAGTGAACATGTGTGATGTAGGAGCATCTCGGGTTGTGAGAGCAATCTTGCATCACCCAAAAATATTTGTTATAATTTTTTCTATAGTCTAGTTGCTAATGCTTGGAATAGTTTTTTGATGAATAATTTGATGTAATTTATTTTCCAAGGCCTTTGGAATTTGTACTCCTATTGACTACACTCATGACAGTGACTGTTTCAAAGCATAACCAGGGGATATTCCATTATGGCATCCAACTTGAGAGTGGGAGCATCTTGCTTGGCATTATTTTATTATTTCATTTTTCATTGTATTAATTAGATATTCTCCACTAAGTTGGGCATCCAGGAGGTAGTGGGTTTGCATTTTTCTTTTCGAGATCCTATTGGTAGAGTAGAAATTGAAAATTGACCTCCAACTTTGGAAAATGAGTTTGAATTTTCATCATAGACCATTAATGAAATTTTATATTTGTTGGAGTAGCCATGATAGGAGAGGGGTGCAACATTTTCAAGGAGACAAAAATTCTAATTTTGAAAGATAGTGCAAGTTGTTTTTCATTTGTAGTTTTGGAGCCTGTCATTTTGGGGGTGAAGAAGGTATGGCATAGAATATTATTGGAGGGAATATTGAGAATTTTTTTTGCAAGTTTGAAAGTGTTTTCCATCAGTAATTGAATACAAGAATCCATTTTTGAAGACTGGAACAATTTACCAGTTGAAGCTTGCAAGTTGCAGGTTGCAAGTGGAAGTTTGCATATGAAGGAGTTGTTTTTGCTGTTACATACCATTTTTATTTCTTAAATCAGATTTTAACTCATTTTTATTTCTGCTCATTAGTCCTTGAGACTATATAATCTGATATAATCTAATTTTTCATGAGTTTTAATCAATTGAACATGCAAATTGCATATCAAATATTGAAAATGTAGTTGTAGATTTTTGTGTGTTTTTGTAAATGGTTTTGCGTATACCCCTCTTGCACTAGTGGTATTTGAGCATGTTGAAGTCCCCTACATCATTGTGACTTACTATGGTAGAGGAAAACATGTTGTTTTTTGATTTTTATCCAAGTGTGGGACCTTTTAGCTTTGTTTTGTTCTACTATAGTGATTATTCTATATTTTTTTGAATTTGGACATCTTCTTGGTACTTTTCATCTTATGTGTGCATATATTCTTTTCTTATTCATTTAATCGATGATAGGTTATCTTTGTTTCTAGGGGAATTTGTGGATGTTCGATATGTTTCCATTAAAAATTAAGATGAATACCAAGAGATATCTTGGTCATGTGCTAATTTGTGAGGATTACCTACCAAAATGAAATTAATTTTTCATTAAATCCCCTAATCCGGGTTGCATTGAATCTATAAGGCTCTATCAAATCAAAGTGAAAAAAACCAATTAGATTTCAAATGTCCTCATTGTTTTATTTCCATTTCTTCAAGCCAAAATTTGAACCTTTCTAATATTATCCCTTGAGCTAGGATGCATTCTAATCCTCTTCCCCATGTCCATGGACTGGGAATTAAAACTCACTATAACATATTAATAATAATTTTCCATGTTTATCAATTCACCTACATTTGATTATCATTCTCCTCTTATCTCTTAAATTCCTACCATGTTACACCTTGGGTTTACTAATAGGAACAAGTCGTATCCCTAGGCATATGCCTACCTTGTGGCCTTTTCTTTATCTTAATATCATTTCAATTAGAATGGAAAGTACCTAATGTCATGTACAGTCCATATCAAGGTGCATGATTGTTAGTTTCAAGTTAATTCTTTATTATTATTATTATTATATCTTCTTATTTACACTTTCATGTAGCATATTTAACTATTTTTCTCGACTTTTTGCTTATTTCCCCAATATAGGTCCATACAAATAATTTATCATGAGACTATTTCCCACCTTCCTAGAAAATTTCAAGGCTATGTGATGCATGGGACTAATTTATACCTTGGGCATAAACCTTAGTTATAGATTAGTCCCTACATCAAAATTTGTTATATTATGGTTTAGAAGCTCCTTGGATTATTCTAATTCTATTCTCAATTGTAACAACTCCCTATAATTTTATTTGAACCATTAATTATTTTTGTTATCATACCTTGGTTAGGGTGCCTATGTGTGTTTCCAATCTATTACTTTATTTATGGCTTGTCTCTTATAGTGTTTTTAATATCATATCTTATTGTTCAATTTTTATTGTTGAGTTTTATTAGATCTACACATTATCCCACTTCAAAACATTATTTTTTGAGGTTCTTTCACCCATTGAAAATATTATTTTTAGTGCACTTGACTTTAAACTTTTATTAAAAATATTTTACTAAATTTCTTTTTATGCACTAAAATTCAAGTTAACTAAGTGAAATCAAAATAAATGAAAAAGATAAAATTTAATTCATTAAAGTGGAGGCCCATTGGCTTTATTTTTTGAGCTTATTTATAAAAATTAAATTGTAGTTCTTCAATTTTATTACAAAAGAAATTATATCCATCTTTTAATTGCAAATATAAACTAAAATAATAATTCTATGTTTCATTGCTTTCTCGTTCAAAATTCAAAACATACATGTCAATTTTTTTGTGCTTTAAGTTGAAAATTTAACTCATGTTGGTCATTTCCTTTATAAAAAGGTGACACTATTGTGTGAGTGTGTTTGGATAAATTTTAATAATATTTTATCATTTTAATAGTTTGTATATGTCCATATATTTATCATTCCAATCCCTATAATTATCAAATTATTTTGATATTAGGAGATTCTACTAGGTATTGACTACATTTAAAGTGATCTATTCACCATTCAAGTCAAGAAAAAATTATTACTTTTCATGGATCTTGCATTGAGAGTAATATAAATACTCCACAATTTGAACATATAGTTGACTAATTTATTTTGTGGCAAATGATTTTTTTATTAATGCACCATAATTATAAGGAAAATGGCATAGATATTATTGGTCCTTTATACTTATCTGACTATGAATATATGCATTTTTGTTTTAATATTTCAAATTTAGTAATTAATTCAATATTCAAATGAGCACACAAACTTGACAAAAGTAAATTGAACTTGATTTATACATATACTTGTATGAGATACATTTGAAATAGTTGATGATCTTGACAATTCAGAAGGTGTTAAGTATTATTTATAAAGATGCACCCAATCAAAACATAAATTGATTCAACTTATTACAAATGTTGATGAAAAGAAGTATCTAATTGGAGTAATTGAAGGTACATATTGCCAATGAATCAACATAGATAAAATTGACATTATCTTTTTTAATATCTACTTAGATTAAACTTTCAATATTATAGCTACTTGATTTTGCAAACTATAAAATAGAATTGATCATGATAAAAAAGTGGAAGCTAAATATTGAGGATTATGAAAAGATATTGAAGATGATCAAATATAGAGAGGATTATATATATATATATATATATATATATATATATATATATATATATATATATATATATATATATATATATATATATATATATATATATATATATATCAAGAGCTTTAGGTGTATTGAAAATTTCTTACAATATATTTAAATACTCAATTTTATGTTTTTAAATTTGTTTGTATCTAGTTTGTTCACTTAGTTATTATTTTGAGAATACGTATTTTTTTAAGTTCTTACTATTTAATCTAGATGTATACAATACTAAAGTGTAGTTACTATAAATCATTCATGTTGTCAATATTTGACATGTACATTGTTTTTATTATCTATTTTATGTGTGCTTATGTTTATCCTTGTCTTCATCTATATTTTCTTAACATGAGCTTACCATGTTATAACTACTTAGAATTCCTTGCTCATTCTTTAATATAGCTTTATTGTTAATGCATATTTGTGCTATGTACCCATTATAGATTAGGTATTTAGGATAGTGTTTCTATCAAATAAATAAAAAATAATGATGTCAAATATTGTATATTGTTTATATCTTTCCCTTCTAGGAATGGCATTGAGAATGGATAATTATGTAATAAGTTTATGAATGAACTTGTTATGGATAGTTCCAAGAGTAACAAATCTTATATAATTGAAACTTATATTTTTATATTATGTGTGATTAATTTGAATCCCATAGCCTTGTGGGTCTAACTATCATATGATAAAATTCTAGATTATGGATCATAATATTTCAAATTCAAGGGCCATTCATAAGCCAAATTCATAAGGAAACTAGACAAGACATTGTAATCATAATATGAATTATAAATTATAAATTGAACTTTCTACAATAATTAAGTACTCAAATATTTCTAATCAATCAAAATAAGACTACCAACCATCAAAACTACACAAAGACATACCAAAAAAACAACATAAATGCTACCCACAATATTCTACTTCCTCGCAAAATAAATAACTTGCTAGTTCTACCTCCACTTGATTGACTCTTGCATGAGAGAAAGAGTGACTAATTTAGTTGTCTCTCAACAAGGGTGTAGTTAAAATGCGATATTTATAGTCTTCTTCTTTTGTATTGGGCTTGGGTTGATTTTGAGCAACATGTAGGCCTAATATGTTGGAAGCCCAATATGGTAGACTATAAATGTGTTATGACTAAAAAAATAATAATATTATTTTACTATTCCATTAAGTTTGATGAGTGTTATTCAATCGGTTCCACATGTGTGTAATACTTTATTAGAACCTTTGGTTGTGAATGCATCGCAAGATCTTAGCATAAAAGGATAAACAATAAGGAAAAACCCTTGAGGTGTAAGAAATGTTAGGTTGATGAATTTAAGTAGGGAAAAAATCTAGTATTTTACATAAAATATCTAGGGTAGATTAAAAATAATGTGAAATAATAACTAAGTTCATGTAGATATTATAGCTTAGACAATTATATGCTAGAGAGACATGTTCATAAATAATTATTAAATTTAATAGATAAAATCAATATTTTAAGCTTGAGTTTGATAAAAATAATATATGATAGATGGTGCTTGATGATTCCTCTCTATATTCCTTACTCATCACTCTATTAGACAAAATTATTGTTAGAATTTTAAATAATTCATATTTTTGTGGTTTATTTTTGCTACTATAAAAATGATCTTCATCTCTATGGAATTGATATCTCATCTAGAGATTCAATCCTTTTCCACATACTTGATCTTAGATCCTTTGACTTTAATAAATCCATTTTCCTTATTTATCTAAACATGTAAAGTGGATGGTATCTATAAATACAATGAGAGTTTGCTATGTATGGATTATTTTTATTAGTTTAACCCATAGAATTATACTAATGGTTTCAATAATATTGAAGACACTTCAAGAAGCCATATAAATACCCAACCTATTCTTATTGATGATGATGTTGATACCACATAAGATTATCCTTTGAATATCTACAAGATTTTGCAAGATCCTTACTAGATCCTCCTAAATAGTTCAAATGATTTAGGGTTTACCATTTTATGAAACATCCTAACATACCAATTCAAATGTTTTTCACTCAATTTAGCAACTAACAATTAAATTTGATTTCACAAGTTTGAGGGTCAAATCTATGGTTGTGGGTCTGAACCAAGTTCAAATATATGCTTGTAGAAATGATCCAAGATAAATAAAGATGACACTACAAATCAAATTTGAATCCTTATAATGAGTGAAAAGAATATCAGACAAGGTTACTGACTTTTATATAAAAATGTACCATTTATACACAAACTATTACACTTAAGACAAATAAATTAAAAAAAAAAATCAAAATGAAAAAAATATTAAATATAAATTTTACCATTACAACTCTTGAACTTTTGTTGCAATCGAGCTTCAGCAATTTTCATTAACTATCCAATATTTATTTACTAGTATATAAACATTACTTCCCACAAATTCATTTAGTAAAAATAGCTTATATAAAACCAAAGCATTCGAAGGTGTTCTTTTTCTCCTCCTCTATGCCCAAGGCTAAAAAGAAGAAAGGTCTAAACCGACCCAAATTAGGGAATGGAATTGGTTATAGTCAAAGTCATAAACTGTTTGTAAAAGATTTTCATAGTCAGCTCCTTGACTGAAAGAGGTTCTTTTCTGGGATATGCGCTTTGGATATGCCCTTAGGTGGAACAAAGTCTATGAGGAGCATCACATTTGTTTGGTTGAAATTCTCTGGCCTTAAAGCTATATTCTGCAAGTTGTTATTGCAGTACCGTTAGGCACTAATAAGCATATTTCCCATTGCCCCATTCAAGCTATTCAATGACAATGAAAACTGAAGACAAAGAGAATAGCATTTGGAAGATACAAAGGAATGTGCTACTTTTCGATAGGGCAGGCCAACATGACCTATCTGGAGGAAGTATATGCTTTCTTTTTTATAGGATATCCTTTTATGTTAAACTACTTATACCTCTCTGCAATGCTGTGGATATGGTGTGGATAATTGTTGGACAGAGTTATCACTTTCTGTGCTGAGCATTTGGTGGGTGGCTTTCCTCTTGGCAGAAAGAAACACAGACTTATCAGGAGACAAAGAGATTGATAATGTGCTCTCCATTGTCTAGTTTAACTTTGGTTCTGCCAAAGGAGAGTTGCCCGCCAAGTACTGGGCACAATTTTTTCACTAACTTTTTCTAGTTTTGTTAGCTACTCTACTTTGATTGAACTGGGTCTTAGGGAGGCTGGATAGTAGGAAGCACATAGCATTTATTTTTTTAATTATTGGTAAATGTTTTTTATTGGAGTTATGAATTCGATAGAGGTGATTTTTGGAAAGGTTGAAACTCTTGTAGTTATATGAATTGAGCATGAAACTAATTGAATTACTGCAGCCGCAAATTTCATGGACGACATCCAACACCATCTGATTGTCTTCTTACCCCCATCCTTCCAGCACTCCCTAACTGCAATCCACCTGTGAAACGAACACCTAACATTATTAGTGTCCAGAGGTATTATTGTTTTTTTTGGCTGATAGGTTATTATATAGTGAACCTCTTTTAGCCATTAGATAACATACCAATATACCTGTTGAGTTAGAAACTAAAAATTCTTATAGTCAACATCTTTTAGCCATTTGGTATTGTAATTAAACTTTCAAACCAGTAAGTTATTAGATGATCTAAGTTTATCACAGGAATTTGGTATTACTTTTTACTGGTATTGTTTCTATGTTAAGCACATGTGAAGGATGACTTTTGAAGTTTGTGGTTGCATATGATATCTTTTTGTTTGTATTTAGATTTACGACCTTGCAGTGCAATTTGCATGCTTACCAATCTTAAACGATTCAAAACATTTACTAAAATGAAAATACAGGTGAGCTGCATTGTCACTGTCAGCACTAAAACTAGCTACAAATTGAATTCCTTTTATCAGTGAAGATTTAAATCAAATTAGTCCTTGTAAAGACTAAAATTTGTCCTAGGAATTTAGGAACAGCACCTACACTGTATTATCAATGAGTTTCGAAACATTGTGTATGATATACAATTTCATTTTTTTTTTATTTAATTAAAAAATTATAACAATGATTATATTAGATGCTCCGGTTTTAAGAGTGGTATGCATCAAATAATGAAGAGTTCTTTTATGTAATTATAATGGTGAATATTGAATAATCCACTTTTTTCCATTTGTTTTGGGTTCATTTTGGTCTGGTTTGTCTTTTGTATAATAAGTATATAACTGATATTTTTGCATAAAAGTTGATACGTTATTTAAGTCTTTATCAAATACAATTTCTCACATCTTAAGAAATTATATTTGATTTATATAAATTATTATTATCATATTAATTTAATTCTAAAATTCAAAATTGAAACTGGTTTAGTTTCATAGTGTAAAATTTTTATAACCATTTTTATATTTAAATTTGAAATTTAGGCTAGTGTTCTCCCTGTAGTACTCCTCCATTTGTGTTTATGTTTTCTGTTAGCATGCTTTCACATATGATAGACTTTGGTATTTTGGTTTGGATATTTTGATCGCTGACTTTGAGCGACAGTGGATTCGTTTTGTGATATGTTAAACATTGTATGGTGATAATTAATTTCTGACATGCTTTGTATTAGCGTAGATGTTTCTTTTAGATGTTATTGCTATATATATGTTTATGATGGACTAACTGTTACTTAATTTGTCAGTTTGATGTGACGTGTATTGGTGTGGAGAATGGAGTTGCATCACTCGCTTGCGAGTGCCCTGTGATGTCTGTGATTTTCTCCACACGGTGTGTTTGTACAATGGATTATATATATATGCATGTTATTTGTTTGGTTGCAGGATTGCAGGTACATGACACTGACTCCACCTGGTTACTCAGGTCTGAGCGTGTCAAGACTCAACGGAAATGTTGATTGGGAGGTAGTAACATGGTTTATCCTAGTCTAGTCTTAAACCCAGTCACAGTACATCGTCAGTTTTAGTTTGGAGTCTTTGGTTGTCTTGTTTGTGCGTGATTGGATCAATTGCTTTGAAAGGAAAATTTTGTCAATTTTATGATAATTTATTCTTCTTTAATTTACTGTTTATTTAAATTAATTTTAAATGTTAAAAAAATAAGTTTTACATTTTACTTAATTAATTAATTAGTTTGTTTGGTTAAGTAATTTGATCATTGAGATTAAATTAATTAAATTAAATTAATTAATTAATTGAATTAAAATTGTTTTATTGTGTGAATAGATTTAAATTTTAAAATTAATTGTTATGTGGGAAATGGTATTTTTATTGTTAAATAAATAAAATAAATAAAGAAAAAGGGAAATTGGTATTTTGAAATTTGAAAATTTTAAATTATTTAAAAAGCATGCAAATCTTGAAAAAGAGGAAAGAAAGATTTACGGCGGTCGTGGCTATGACGCCGCGGCAGGGTGGAGGCTATGAAAATAGCCAATGTAACCCTAAACTCATAAACTGCGAACAGTTAAAAAAAGAATTTTGATTTTTGAGTATACAGATTTAAAAGAAATAAAATATCAGTCGAATATTATTATTTATAACTTTTATAAAATAAAATATTTATATATATGTGTGTGTGTGTGTGTGTGTGTGTGTGTGTGTGTGTGCATTTGTGTGTGTGTGTTTTAATATTACATAGAAATCTGTATACATGTATTTGTTTTCAAATTTAAATGATTAAATAATATTTAAGGTGCATGTAGATAAATGATAAGTATGCGATTAATTAGTTCTGAATCATTATGCATGAAAGAGAAAATCTAGTCTTTATTTTTATGTGAAATTGAGAAAGTTAAAATTAGAATAAATTGATACGATTTCCTTTATTGTATGAGAAAAGAATTACGTTCAAGTTGTTATATTTTCTTGTTAATTCTTATTAAATGACTGGATTTAGTAAATCCGAATAGTGGATGTTTAAATTTCCTGATTTGCTTTAAATTTATGTTTCCTTTTTATTGGGCAAATTGGGCATGTTTTAGATGAATAAGTCTTCCAGATTAGTTTGTATAGTAAGGGTGTTGTTATTGTTGAAAACATAATCCTCGAGTTGACTAGGGTAGTGCACATGTTATAGTATGGTGTTTTGACACCTGGATTTTTGAACAAAGATTTAATGACCGTTGTGTGTCGTTTGGTATTATATGATGATTCTTGTGCACTTGTTTACCTTAGTTATGGAACTTAGATTCCTAATGTTATCTTTAGGGGAGTGGCTCTGTGTGAGGGCCGACACACAAAGTGGTGCCAGGGTAACTTACAAAGAGTTAGTAAGTCAGTGGAAACTAAAATAAAACATTAGTTAGCTTAAAATCTTTAATAAGATTAATATGCCTCACTTATAAACTCAAGAGCTAGTTCAGTCTTGAGTATAAGTTGAGAAGGCCTGGAATGGCAAATCGATATCTTGTTACTTTAAAAGATATTTGATTCCGCAATAGTTTGCATGTGGGGCCGGGTTTCGTAAGAGGTTACCAGGGTAACCCAAGTTGGGGGCCGAAACCTAGGAAGAAACACCAGGGTAACCTTTGCAACATTGTGATGACACTCCACCTAAAATAACAGTTTACCTTGTGTACTTAGCATATTTGATTGTCTTAATTCTGGAAGCAATGTAACCATCAGTTAAGTATGTACTTGTGTCTAGGGTGAATAGGTTATGTCTAGGTAACCTTATTACTATCTCTTAGCACGGGGGTGGACCTACGGGTACCACATGGTTGGGTGGAACGTGCACCTTACTCCGTTGGGTCCCCAATTTGTGAACATGGCAACGAGAGCTTCATGGATGGAGAGCTCGTATTTGGATAAATGTGTACTTCCTTTATTGTATCATTGGAAATCTTGTATTTGAAACATCCCTCAATTGTTTATGAGGTGAACATTTGTAAAATGTAATTGTAAACTATTATTTGATCTACCTCATTTGAAGAATGAGTAATGTAATGTTATTTCAAATGCAATGTAAGAATCTTATTTGTACTTTATACTATCATGAATGGAATTCAAATGTTATGCAATGTTTACTTTTAAGTTTATGCTAATTAAATATGTGCAATGCTAAATACTAAAGTCGTCTATGGAATCTCAAGTAGTGTGACATCGCGTAACTTAGAGAATGTATGCAACTAATAAAGTTAATATAAATACTTTTAAAAAAAAAATTATTACACTTACATAAACAAATGCAACATTCCTTAGGTTACAAGACGGGGCACTACACTCCCCTTCCAACCAGTTGTTATATCATCTTGAGCACATAATATTTTAAATTGTATTCTATGAAATTACATAAAAGGACAAGCTTTGATTCATTGTGATCATCTAGGATTTAGGAATTATTGAACCTCTCTCGCCCACATCATGCTAGATCACTCAAAAATATTTTACTAACATTCAACATCAACTAGCATCTATAGTAACACATGACTAGGCATATTGAATGTTTGTTGTCATATCTTCAGTTGTTGTTGCAAATTTGTTAAGTCAATCTACCTAGGGATTTAAACAACAAAAAATACACCCTAATTGGCAAGAACCTCAAAGTGTTCTTCAACGCTACTAGTAACTTATTATAGGTCTAGATATCCACATGTGCCAAATCTATATTATAGAACCTAGAATATCAATTTCATGTATGGAAGAATGATTTCATAGATTCTAGGTTTATTCCACAATAGAATTTCATACTACATCAATTTTGTGGTGCAAAATCTACCTAGATATTTTAGAAGTTTATCTTTTGGTTAGGCATCAAATGGTTTAACAAATCACATGGTTTTAATAAAGTGGTGATCTAATTTGCAACACTTATCAATTTTAGACCTACATTAGATCTATAGATAAGTATATAGATTTTGTTTATTTAAATTCTCTACTCTTATTATCACATTTATTTCTTAGTATCGATATTAGCTCTATATCCTAGGTAGATTTGAACTACAATTTAATTAATTTATCCTAAGATATTTGTGTAAAGCTAAATAAATTATTTCTTTACATTTTTATGTTGAAAGTATAAAGTGTTGTCATTGATGTCAATTGGTTGGTGTTATCATTAGTGTCAATCATGTGTAGAGGAACATGGTCATTGATTGTATATGTCGAGGATATTGAAAAAATTGTAATAAAGAAGGTTTATAGTTTGTGCATGCATAATTGAGATGTTGAGGAAGTGCTATGAGTACATGGAGTTATCCTTATGTTGCTATGTCTGAAGTTGTGTTAGAGTAAAGTAATGTGATGAAATTATTTCTCTGGTACTTGGTTTCCAAGTTCTTTTGAGAAAAATTGACAAATATAGAAAAAAGTGTCATGCAGGTATTCAGTGTATGCTCTACATTTTTTCTAGGTTGATTCTATGCTTGTGCAATTTGAGGTAGTGTTCATGATTGTTGATAGTTGCTATATCTAGAATTTGGGCTTCTGGATCATCGTATAATGTAGATATTTTCACTAGTATGTGAAATGGGAAATCCAATATTTTTGGCAGTGGTTTGGGAGAAATGTTTTTTCTCTGCATTTCTCTGCATCATGGTTCCAAGACTTGTGGTTTTGAGAATAAGTTTATACGCTTACTCTCTTGATTGGTTCAAGAGAAATTGAGATTTGTTGTTGCTAATGATGGGTTTAAGATTTATTGTGTATTACAGTGAGTTCAAGTATGCAAAATGTTCATATTTTTTAGGTGAAGTTTGTTGTGAAGGTTCTAGATGGATTTACAAGTGTTCATCACTTACTTTAGATTGTGTTCAAGTAAAGTTTGT
>VDFB02270651.1:72587204-72698238 GCA_007258455.2 Sequoia sempervirens
TTTTATGCACTAAAATTCAAGTTAACTAAGTGAAATCAAAATAAATGAAAAAGATAAAATTTAATTCATTAAAGTGGAGGCCCATTGGCTTTATTTTTTGAGCTTATTTATAAAAATTAAATTGTAGTTCTTCAATTTTATTACAAAAGAAATTATATCCATCTTTTAATTGCAAATATAAACTAAAATAATAATTCTATGTTTCATTGCTTTCTCGTTCAAAATTCAAAACATACATGTCAATTTTTTTGTGCTTTAAGTTGAAAATTTAACTCATGTTGGTCATTTCCTTTATAAAAAGGTGACACTATTGTGTGAGTGTGTTTGGATAAATTTTAATAATATTTTATCATTTTAATAGTTTGTATATGTCCATATATTTATCATTCCAATCCCTATAATTATCAAATTATTTTGATATTAGGAGATTCTACTAGGTATTGACTACATTTAAAGTGATCTATTCACCATTCAAGTCAAGAAAAAATTATTACTTTTCATGGATCTTGCATTGAGAGTAATATAAATACTCCACAATTTGAACATATAGTTGACTAATTTATTTTGTGGCAAATGATTTTTTTATTAATGCACCATAATTATAAGGAAAATGGCATAGATATTATTGGTCCTTTATACTTATCTGACTATGAATATATGCATTTTTGTTTTAATATTTCAAATTTAGTAATTAATTCAATATTCAAATGAGCACACAAACTTGACAAAAGTAAATTGAACTTGATTTATACATATACTTGTATGAGATACATTTGAAATAGTTGATGATCTTGACAATTCAGAAGGTGTTAAGTATTATTTATAAAGATGCACCCAATCAAAACATAAATTGATTCAACTTATTACAAATGTTGATGAAAAGAAGTATCTAATTGGAGTAATTGAAGGTACATATTGCCAATGAATCAACATAGATAAAATTGACATTATCTTTTTTAATATCTACTTAGATTAAACTTTCAATATTATAGCTACTTGATTTTGCAAACTATAAAATAGAATTGATCATGATAAAAAAGTGGAAGCTAAATATTGAGGATTATGAAAAGATATTGAAGATGATCAAATATAGAGAGGATTATATATATATATATATATATATATAAAGAGCTTTAAATTGTATTGAAAGTTCTTACAATAAATTACAGAATACTCAATTTGTATGTTTTAAATTTGTTTTGTATCAGTTTGTTCCACTTAGTTACTATTTTTTGAGAATCGTCATTTTCTAGAGATTTGTTTACCTCTGTGAAATATCTATGAATGTGTGAAATACTAAAAGTGTGATTCCTCATTCATGTTTGTCAATGTTTGACCATCCTTAATTGTTTTGTGTGTCAACATGTGTGCTTATGTTTATCCTTGTCTTCATCTATATTTTCTTAACATGAGCTTACCATGTTATAACTACTTAGAATTCCTTGCTCATTCTTTAATATAGCTTTATTGTTAATGCATATTTGTGCTACATACCCATTATAGATTAGGTATTTAGGATAGTGTTTCTATCAAATAAATAAAAAATAATGATGTCAAATATTGTATATTGTTTATATCTTTCCCTTCTAGAAATGGCATTGAGAATGGATAATTATGTAATAAGTTTATGAATGAACTTGTTATGGATAGTTCCAAGAGTAACAAATCTTATATAATTGAAACTTATATTTTTAATATTACGTGTGATTAATTTGAATCCCATAACCTTGTGGGTCTGAATATCATATGATAAAATTCTAGATTATGGATCATAATATTTCAAATTCAAGGTCCATTCATAGGCCAAATTCATAAGGAAACTAGACAAGACATTGTAATCATAATATGAATTATAAATTATAAATTGAACTTTCTACAATAATTAAGTACTCAAATATTTCTAATCAATCAAAATAAGACTACCAACCATCAAAACTACACAAAGACATACCAAAAAAACAACATAAATGCCACCCACAATATTCTACTTCCTCAAAAAATAAATATTTTGCTAGTTCTACCTCCATTCGATTGACTCTTGCATGAGAGAAAGAGTGACTAATTTAGTTGTCTCTCAACAAGGGTGTAGTTAAAATGCGATATTTATAGTCTTCTTCTTTTGTATTGGGCTTGGGTTGATTTTGAGCAACATGTAGGCCTAATATGTTGGAAGCCCAATATGGTAGACTATAAATGTGTTATGACTAAAAAAATAATAATATTATTTTACTATTCCATTAAGTTTGATGAGTGTTATTCAATCGGTTCCACATGTGTGTAATACTTTATTAGAACCTTTGGTTGTGAATGCATCGCAAGATCTTAGCATAAAAGGATAAACAATAAGGAAAAACCCTTGAGGTGTAAGAAATGTTAGGTTGATGAATTTAAGTAGGGAAAAAATCTAGTATTTTACATAAAATATCTAGGGTAGATTAAAAATAATGTGAAATAATAACTAAGTTCATGTAGATATTATAGCTTAGACAATTATATGCTAGAGAGACATGTTCATAAATAATTATTAAATTTAATAGATAAAATCAATATTTTAAGCTTGAGTTTGATAAAAATAATATATGATAGATGGTGCTTGATGATTCCTCTCTATATTCCTTACTCATCACTCTATTAGACAAAATTATTGTTAGAATTTTAAATAATTCATATTTTTGTGGTTTATTTTTGCTACTATAAAAATGATCTTCATCTCTATGGAATTGATATCTCATCTAGAGATTCAATCCTTTTCCACATACTTGATCTTAGATCCTTTGACTTTAATAAATCCATTTTCCTTATTTATCTAAACATGTAAAGTGGATGGTATCTATAAATACAATGAGAGTTTGCTATGTATGGATTATTTTTATTAGTTTAACCCATAGAATTATACTAATGGTTTCAATAATATTGAAGACACTTCAAGAAGCCATATAAATACCCAACCTATTCTTATTGATGATGATGTTGATACCACATAAGATTATCCTTTGAATATCTACAAGATTTTGCAAGATCCTTACTAGATCCTCCTAAATAGTTCAAATGATTTAGGGTTTACCATTTTATGAAACATCCTAACATACCAATTCAAATGTTTTTCACTCAATTTAGCAACTAACAATTAAATTTGATTTCACAAGTTTGAGGGTCAAATCTATGGTTGTGGGTCTGAACCAAGTTCAAATATATGCTTGTAGAAATGATCCAAGATAAATAAAGATGACACTACAAATCAAATTTGAATCCTTATAATGAGTGAAAAGAATATCAGACAAGGTTACTGACTTTTATATAAAAATGTACCATTTATACACAAACTATTACACTTAAGACAAATAAATTAAAAAAAAAAATCAAAATGAAAAAAATATTAAATATAAATTTTACCATTACAACTCTTGAACTTTTGTTGCAATCGAGCTTCAGCAATTTTCATTAACTATCCAATATTTATTTACTAGTATATAAACATTACTTCCCACAAATTCATTTAGTAAAAATAGCTTATATAAAACCAAAGCATTCGAAGGTGTTCTTTTTCTCCTCCTCTATGCCCAAGGCTAAAAAGAAGAAAGGTCTAAACCGACCCAAATTAGGGAATGGAATTGGTTATAGTCAAAGTCATAAACTGTTTGTAAAAGATTTTCATAGTCAGCTCCTTGACTGAAAGAGGTTCTTTTCTGGGATATGCGCTTTGGATATGCCCTTAGGTGGAACAAAGTCTATGAGGAGCATCACATTTGTTTGGTTGAAATTCTCTGGCCTTAAAGCTATATTCTGCAAGTTGTTATTGCAGTACCGTTAGGCACTAATAAGCATATTTCCCATTGCCCCATTCAAGCTATTCAATGACAATGAAAACTGAAGACAAAGAGAATAGCATTTGGAAGATACAAAGGAATGTGCTACTTTTCGATAGGGCAGGCCAACATGACCTATCTGGAGGAAGTATATGCTTTCTTTTTTATAGGATATCCTTTTATGTTAAACTACTTATACCTCTCTGCAATGCTGTGGATATGGTGTGGATAATTGTTGGACAGAGTTATCACTTTCTGTGCTGAGCATTTGGTGGGTGGCTTTCCTCTTGGCAGAAAGAAACACAGACTTATCAGGAGACAAAGAGATTGATAATGTGCTCTCCATTGTCTAGTTTAACTTTGGTTCTGCCAAAGGAGAGTTGCCCGCCAAGTACTGGGCACAATTTTTTCACTAACTTTTTCTAGTTTTGTTAGCTACTCTACTTTGATTGAACTGGGTCTTAGGGAGGCTGGATAGTAGGAAGCACATAGCATTTATTTTTTTAATTATTGGTAAATGTTTTTTATTGGAGTTATGAATTCGATAGAGGTGATTTTTGGAAAGGTTGAAACTCTTGTAGTTATATGAATTGAGCATGAAACTAATTGAATTACTGCAGCCGCAAATTTCATGGACGACATCCAACACCATCTGATTGTCTTCTTACCCCCATCCTTCCAGCACTCCCTAACTGCAATCCACCTGTGAAACGAACACCTAACATTATTAGTGTCCAGAGGTATTATTGTTTTTTTTGGCTGATAGGTTATTATATAGTGAACCTCTTTTAGCCATTAGATAACATACCAATATACCTGTTGAGTTAGAAACTAAAAATTCTTATAGTCAACATCTTTTAGCCATTTGGTATTGTAATTAAACTTTCAAACCAGTAAGTTATTAGATGATCTAAGTTTATCACAGGAATTTGGTATTACTTTTTACTGGTATTGTTTCTATGTTAAGCACATGTGAAGGATGACTTTTGAAGTTTGTGGTTGCATATGATATCTTTTTGTTTGTATTTAGATTTACGACCTTGCAGTGCAATTTGCATGCTTACCAATCTTAAACGATTCAAAACATTTACTAAAATGAAAATACAGGTGAGCTGCATTGTCACTGTCAGCACTAAAACTAGCTACAAATTGAATTCCTTTTATCAGTGAAGATTTAAATCAAATTAGTCCTTGTAAAGACTAAAATTTGTCCTAGGAATTTAGGAACAGCACCTACACTGTATTATCAATGAGTTTCGAAACATTGTGTATGATATACAATTTCATTTTTTTTTTATTTAATTAAAAAATTATAACAATGATTATATTAGATGCTCCGGTTTTAAGAGTGGTATGCATCAAATAATGAAGAGTTCTTTTATGTAATTATAATGGTGAATATTGAATAATCCACTTTTTTCCATTTGTTTTGGGTTCATTTTGGTCTGGTTTGTCTTTTGTATAATAAGTATATAACTGATATTTTTGCATAAAAGTTGATACGTTATTTAAGTCTTTATCAAATACAATTTCTCACATCTTAAGAAATTATATTTGATTTATATAAATTATTATTATCATATTAATTTAATTCTAAAATTCAAAATTGAAACTGGTTTAGTTTCATAGTGTAAAATTTTTATAACCATTTTTATATTTAAATTTGAAATTTAGGCTAGTGTTCTCCCTGTAGTACTCCTCCATTTGTGTTTATGTTTTCTGTTAGCATGCTTTCACATATGATAGACTTTGGTATTTTGGTTTGGATATTTTGATCGCTGACTTTGAGCGACAGTGGATTCGTTTTGTGATATGTTAAACATTGTATGGTGATAATTAATTTCTGACATGCTTTGTATTAGCGTAGATGTTTCTTTTAGATGTTATTGCTATATATATGTTTATGATGGACTAACTGTTACTTAATTTGTCAGTTTGATGTGACGTGTATTGGTGTGGAGAATGGAGTTGCATCACTCGCTTGCGAGTGCCCTGTGATGTCTGTGATTTTCTCCACACGGTGTGTTTGTACAATGGATTATATATATATGCATGTTATTTGTTTGGTTGCAGGATTGCAGGTACATGACACTGACTCCACCTGGTTACTCAGGTCTGAGCGTGTCAAGACTCAACGGAAATGTTGATTGGGAGGTAGTAACATGGTTTATCCTAGTCTAGTCTTAAACCCAGTCACAGTACATCGTCAGTTTTAGTTTGGAGTCTTTGGTTGTCTTGTTTGTGCGTGATTGGATCAATTGCTTTGAAAGGAAAATTTTGTCAATTTTATGATAATTTATTCTTCTTTAATTTACTGTTTATTTAAATTAATTTTAAATGTTAAAAAAATAAGTTTTACATTTTACTTAATTAATTAATTAGTTTGTTTGGTTAAGTAATTTGATCATTGAGATTAAATTAATTAAATTAAATTAATTAATTAAATGAATCTCAAAAAATTGTTTTATCAGGTGAATAGATTTAAATTTTAAAATTAATTGTTATGTGGGAAATGCATTTTTATTGTTAAATAAATAAAATAAATAAAGAAAAAGGGAAATTGGTATTTTGAAATTTGAAAATTTTAAATTATTTAAAAAGCATGCAAATCTTGAAAAAGAGGAAAGAAAGATTTACGGCGGTCGTGGCTATGACGCCGCGGCAGGGTGGAGGCTATGAAAATAGCCAATGTAACCCTAAACTCATAAACTGCGAACAGTTAAAAAAAGAATTTTGATTTTTGAGTATACAGATTTAAAAGAAATAAAATATCAGTCGAATATTATTATTTATAACTTTTATAAAATAAAATATTTATATATATGTGTGTGTGTGTGTGTGTGTGTGTGTGTGTGTGTGTGCATTTGTGTGTGTGTGTTTTAATATTACATAGAAATCTGTATACATGTATTTGTTTTCAAATTTAAATGATTAAATAATATTTAAGGTGCATGTAGATAAATGATAAGTATGCGATTAATTAGTTCTGAATCATTATGCATGAAAGAGAAAATCTAGTCTTTATTTTTATGTGAAATTGAGAAAGTTAAAATTAGAATAAATTGATACGATTTCCTTTATTGTATGAGAAAAGAATTACGTTCAAGTTGTTATATTTTCTTGTTAATTCTTATTAAATGACTGGATTTAGTAAATCCGAATAGTGGATGTTTAAATTTCCTGATTTGCTTTAAATTTATGTTTCCTTTTTATTGGGCAAATTGGGCATGTTTTAGATGAATAAGTCTTCCAGATTAGTTTGTATAGTAAGGGTGTTGTTATTGTTGAAAACATAATCCTCGAGTTGACTAGGGTAGTGCACATGTTATAGTATGGTGTTTTGACACCTGGATTTTTGAACAAAGATTTAATGACCGTTGTGTGTCGTTTGGTATTATATGATGATTCTTGTGCACTTGTTTACCTTAGTTATGGAACTTAGATTCCTAATGTTATCTTTAGGGGAGTGGCTCTGTGTGAGGGCCGACACACAAAGTGGTGCCAGGGTAACTTACAAAGAGTTAGTAAGTCAGTGGAAACTAAAATAAAACATTAGTTAGCTTAAAATCTTTAATAAGATTAATATGCCTCACTTATAAACTCAAGAGCTAGTTCAGTCTTGAGTATAAGTTGAGAAGGCCTGGAATGGCAAATCGATATCTTGTTACTTTAAAAGATATTTGATTCCGCAATAGTTTGCATGTGGGGCCGGGTTTCGTAAGAGGTTACCAGGGTAACCCAAGTTGGGGGCCGAAACCTAGGAAGAAACACCAGGGTAACCTTTGCAACATTGTGATGACACTCCACCTAAAATAACAGTTTACCTTGTGTACTTAGCATACCTGATTGTCTTAATTCTGAAGCAATGTAACCATCAGTTAAGTATGTACTTGTGTCTAGGTGAATAGGTTATGTCTAGGTAACCTTTATTACTATCTCTTAGCACGGGGGTGGACCTACCGGTACCACATGGTTGGGTGGAACGTGCACCACTCGTTGGGTCCCCAATTTGTGAATGGCAACGAGAGCTTCATGGATGGAGAGCTCGTATTTGGATAAATGTGTACTTCCTTTATTGTATCATTGGAAATCTTGTATTTGAAACATCCCTCAATTGTTTATGAGGTGAACATTTGTAAAATGTAATTGTAAACTATTATTTGATCTACCTCATTTGAAGAATGAGTAATGTAATGTTATTTCAAATGCAATGTAAGAATCTTATTTGTACTTTATACTATCATGAATGGAATTCAAATGTTATGCAATGTTTACTTTTAAGTTTATGCTAATTAAATATGTGCAATGCTAAATACTAAAGTCGTCTATGGAATCTCAAGTAGTGTGACATCGCGTAACTTAGAGAATGTATGCAACTAATAAAGTTAATATAAATACTTTTAAAAAAAAAATTATTACACTTACATAAACAAATGCAACATTCCTTAGGTTACAAGACGGGGCACTACACTCCCCTTCCAACCAGTTGTTATATCATCTTGAGCACATAATATTTTAAATTGTATTCTATGAAATTACATAAAAGGACAAGCTTTGATTCATTGTGATCATCTAGGATTTAGGAATTATTGAACCTCTCTCGCCCACATCATGCTAGATCACTCAAAAATATTTTACTAACATTCAACATCAACTAGCATCTATAGTAACACATGACTAGGCATATTGAATGTTTGTTGTCATATCTTCAGTTGTTGTTGCAAATTTGTTAAGTCAATCTACCTAGGGATTTAAACAACAAAAAATACACCCTAATTGGCAAGAACCTCAAAGTGTTCTTCAACGCTACTAGTAACTTATTATAGGTCTAGATATCCACATGTGCCAAATCTATATTATAGAACCTAGAATATCAATTTCATGTATGGAAGAATGATTTCATAGATTCTAGGTTTATTCCACAATAGAATTTCATACTACATCAATTTTGTGGTGCAAAATCTACCTAGATATTTTAGAAGTTTATCTTTTGGTTAGGCATCAAATGGTTTAACAAATCACATGGTTTTAATAAAGTGGTGATCTAATTTGCAACACTTATCAATTTTAGACCTACATTAGATCTATAGATAAGTATATAGATTTTGTTTATTTAAATTCTCTACTCTTATTATCACATTTATTTCTTAGTATCGATATTAGCTCTATATCCTAGGTAGATTTGAACTACAATTTAATTAATTTATCCTAAGATATTTGTGTAAAGCTAAATAAATTATTTCTTTACATTTTTATGTTGAAAGTATAAAGTGTTGTCATTGATGTCAATTGGTTGGTGTTATCATTAGTGTCAATCATGTGTAGAGGAACATGGTCATTGATTGTATATGTCGAGGATATTGAAAAAATTGTAATAAAGAAGGTTTATAGTTTGTGCATGCATAATTGAGATGTTGAGGAAGTGCTATGAGTACATGGAGTTATCCTTATGTTGCTATGTCTGAAGTTGTGTTAGAGTAAAGTAATGTGATGAAATTATTTCTCTGGTACTTGGTTTCCAAGTTCTTTTGAGAAAAATTGACAAATATAGAAAAAAGTGTCATGCAGGTATTCAGTGTATGCTCTACATTTTTTCTAGGTTGATTCTATGCTTGTGCAATTTGAGGTAGTGTTCATGATTGTTGATAGTTGCTATATCTAGAATTTGGGCTTCTGGATCATCGTATAATGTAGATATTTTCACTAGTATGTGAAATGGGAAATCCAATATTTTTGGCAGTGGTTTGGGAGAAATGTTTTTTCTCTGCATTTCTCTGCATCATGGTTCCAAGACTTGTGGTTTTGAGAATAAGTTTATACGCTTACTCTCTTGATTGGTTCAAGAGAAATTGAGATTTGTTGTTGCTAATGATGGGTTTAAGATTTATTGTGTATTACAGTGAGTTCAAGTATGCAAAATGTTCATATTTTTTAGGTGAAGTTTGTTGTGAAGGTTCTAGATGGATTTACAAGTGTTCATCACTTACTTTAGATTGTGTTCAAGTAAAGTTTGTTGTCCAAAAAGATTGGAATGAGTCAAGGATGTGTGTAGTTAATTGTTTTAATTGTTTCCACGGGTGTTGGCCAACCTTCTGTTAAACACTACTTAAGAAGCTCATGTGGAAGCATGCTGATGCATGTTGGGACTCATTTAGGTCCTCATTGAGAATGTTTTTGGGTCACCCTCATCCTCTTCCATCGCAGGGATGTTTTGGAGCCGACCTTGAAAAGTGGATAGATGTGAGATATGTGTATGTGATGCGAGTCTGGGAAGATCAGTGCAAAATTCAAAGTGTTGAGTTCCTGAAGGAAATAAGCTGAAGGTGTACTCTATCTTTCAAACATGTTTACAAGAGTGTGAGAAAATTGTGGTGGACTTCTTGTTGCATTTAGATAGTTTCCTCTCTGTAACAACTCTCTTCTATCTTCTTTTAATTCTATGGCAGTGAGTCTGGGTAGTGAGCTCTCATTAGATAGTGTGTCCTATTTTGGCAGTGAGCCTCTATATTTAGTTTTGGAATTCTTTATATTGTGAGCTAATCCTCACCATAATTTTTCCCTCATTGGGTTTTCCACATAAATATGTTGTTCTTATGTGCATGGTTTTACTACTTTCAGTTTTAGTTTCTGCATTTAACAATTACACACATCAGGAGAGTAAAAATTTGGTGAATTCTTGTAGATCTAACTTTTGTTGAGAGTTTTAAAGGTTAAATTTGCTAAAATTGATTCACCCCCCTTCTCAGTTGTCTTGTTGAACATTTTATAAATCTAGAATTCAAATGCCTCTAGGGTTATAACCTTCTTTATATATTTATTTTTTGGATTTAATGTTTTAGATTGTTCATTTTCTCTTTATTCCATTAGGGTTTGGATCCACCTTTTATTTGTATTACCATGTCTTGATTACGGTTATCTCGTTCATTGTTTGATAGATACTTGATATCCCTTTGATCCAAACCCTCTCATTCATTCTTGATTAAATTTCAATGATATAATTTTTACCACTAAATTTTATCAACCTATTTTATGATTGTCTTCATGAATATATCAAGGATTGTAAATTTTTTATGCTTTATTGATTATATCATTTTATCCTTGATGATATGAAATCTTTCTTTCATATTAGTATGTTTCATATTTTGTGAGTTAGTTGTTTTTATTCTTTTGTGCGTGCTCTTCTTTTCGGGGCTCTATTACTATTTTCCTTTCCATATTAGGAGATTTTTCTTGATTCATTTATATGACTCTTGATGATTGTTTATAGTATCATGGTGGTTGATGATGTAGCACTACCTTAAATCATGATACATCTATAGATTCAACTTTAAATATGATGTTATTGTACCTAGTGCCCAAATTCTTTCTATATCTTTGATCCTTGATGATAGTGCATCTTTCATTCATATTAATTATCCTTCATATTCCATTAGTCAGATGTTTTTATGCTTATCTACCTTCTCTTACTTAAGGGACTTTATTCATACCCTTCCTTCCATCTTGGGAGAAATTTCCTCATTCATTTACATAAATCTAGATGTCTATTCCTTGTAGTGTGATGGTTGATGATGTATCCCTATATTTTCATGATACATCTAGAGATTTCACTTTAAATTTGATATTTTTGTACTTAGTGACTAAATTCCTTCTACATATAATGATTCTTATTATTTTAAATTTATGGGTTTTCCTAATTTTTTCTCTTTATACATCTTTCCTTAAGAAGCATAAAGTTGTGTTTTATGATGTTTACTTTTTACATAATCATCTTCAAGATATTTTCTCACTAGGAACACCAATGTATGACTTATAATAGTGATTTACTTTATTGCATTTTTAATCATTTTAAAAGTCTAAAATTTATCCCATGAATTTACAAATAACATCCATTCTTATCAATAAGTTTTGAAACATTCTCTATGACATACTTGTTATTAATTTATGATTATTAAAATATTAAAATAGTATTTATATTCAATGTTTAGGATTTAAGAGTGATATGAATTAAATAATGAAGATTTATTATTTAATATAATTTTAATGGTGAATATTACATAACCCACTCCTTTCCATTTATTTTGGGCTCATTTTGACTTGGTTTATCTTTTGTATAATAATCAGTATATAAGTAACATTTTTAACCCTTTATCAAATATAACTTCTCACATAAAAATAATATATATTTGACTTATATAAATTATTAAATCTCATATTAGTTCAATTCTCACAATTCAAAATTATACCTAATTTAGTTTCATGGTGTAACATTTTCACCACCATTTTTTATATTTTAATTTTAAAATTGGCCTAGTGTTCCCCCTTTTCAACTAGTCATTAACTATCAACTTGAGTGCACATGGTATTTTAAGTTTATTTTATGGTATTATATAAAAGGAAAATCACTAATTCATTATGATCATCTAGTATTTATGAATTATTGAACATCTCATGCCCACATCATCATAAATCATTAAAAAATATTGTACCAAAACTTAGAATCAACAAATCATTTATAGTAACACATGAGTATGCATATTGAATACTTATTTTTCATATTTTCAATTGTTGAACTGCAAAATTGTTAAGCCAATCTACCCTAGGATTTAACATTTATCACATGATTCTAACATAGTGGTGAACTATTTTGCAACATCTATCACCTTTAAACCAATATTAAATCTATAGATAAGTGTGTGTGTGTGTGTGTGTGTGTGTGTGTGTGTGTCCTTTTCTTTATCTTAATATTGTTTTAATTAGAATGGAGTGTCCCTAATTTCATGTACAGTCTATATCAAGGTGTATGATTGTCGGCTTCAAGTATATTCTCTATTTTTTATTATCATATCTTCTTATTTACACTTTCATGTAACATATTTAACTATTTTTCTTGACTTTTTTCTTATTTCCCCGATAGAGGTCCATACAAACAATTTATCATGAGACTATTTCCCACCTTCCTAGAAATTTTCAAGGCTATGTGATGCATAGGACTAATTTATACCTTGGGCATAAACCTTAGTTATAGATTAGTCCCTACATCAAAATTTGTTATATTATGGTTTAGAAGCTCCTTGGATTATTCTAATTCTATTCCCAATTGTTATAACTCCCTATAATTTTATTTGAACCATTAGCTTTTTTGTTATCATACCTTGCTTAGGGTTCCTATGTGTGTTTCCAATCTATTACTTTATTTATGGCTTGTCTCTTATAGTATTTTTAATATCATATCTTATTGTTCAAATTTTATTGTTGAGTTTTATTAGATCTACACATTATCCCATGTTTCAAAAATTTATATTTTTAGGTTCTTTCACCCATTGAAAATATTATTTTTAGTGCACCCGACTTTAAATTTTATTAAAAATATTTTACTAAATTTCTATTCATGCACTTAAATTCAAGTTAGCTAAGTGAAATAAATGAAAAAGATAAAATTTAATACATTAAAGTGGAGGCCCATTGGATTTCTTTTTTGAGCTTATTTATAAAAAGTAAATTATAGTTTGTCAATTTTATTATAAAATAAATTATATCCATTTTTTAATTGCAAATATAAACTAAAATAATAATTATATGTTTCGTTGCTTTCTCATTCAAAAATCAAAACATACATGTCAATTTTTTTATGCTTGAAGTTGAAAATTTAACTCATATTGGTCATTTCCTTTATAAAAAGGTGACACTATTGTGTGAGTGTGTTTAGATAAATTTTAATAATATTTATCATTTTAGTTTGTATATGTTCATATATTTATCATTCCAATCCCTATAATTGTCAAAGTATTTTGACATTAGGAGATTCTATTGGGTATTGATTACATTTAAAGCAATCCATTCATCATTCAAGTCAGTTGAAGAAATTAGTACTTTTCATGGATCTTGCATCGAGAGTAATATAAATACTCCACAATTTGAACATATAGTTGACTAATTTATTTTGTGGCACATGATTTTTTTATTAATGCACCATAATTATACGGAAAATGACAGATATTATTGATCCTTGATACTCATTTGACTATGAATATATGCACGATATAGTTGTTACAAGTATTATGTGTTTTTATTTTAGTATTTTAAATTTAGTAATTAATTCAATATTCAAATGAGCACATAAACTTAAAAAAAGTAAATTGAGCTTGATTTATGCATACTTGTATGAGATATATTTGATGTAGTTGATGATCTTGATAATTTAGAGCGTGTTAAGTATTATTTATACATATGAACCCAATAAAAACATAAATTGATTCAACTTATTACAAATGTTGATGGAAAGAAGTATCTAATTGGAGTAGTTATTATTGAAGGTACATATTACCAATGAATCAAGATAGATAAAATAAATATTATCTTTTTTTAATATCTAATTAGATTAAACTTTCATTATTATAGCTACTTGGTTTTAAGAACTTGAATAATTTTTCAAACTATAAAAATAATTGATCATGATAAAAAAAGTGGAAGCTAAATATTGAGGATTATGAAAAGATATTGAAGATGATTGAATATAGAGAGGACAATGTATATATTTAGGTGTATTAAAAATTTCTTACAATATATTTGAATAATCTATTTTATGTTTTTAAATTTGTTTGTATCTAGTTTGTTCACTTAATTACTATTTTGAGAATACATATTTTTTTTAGTTCTTACTATTTATTCTAGATGTATACAATACTAAAGTGTAGTTACTATAAATCATTCATGTTGTCAAAATTTGACATGTACATTGTTTTTATTATCTATTTTATGTATGCTTATGTTTATCCTTGTCTTCATCTATGTTTTCTTAACATGAGCTTACCATGTTATAACTACTTAGAATTCCTTGCTCATTCTTTATTATAGCTTTATTGTTAATGCATGTTTGTGCTACTTACCTATTATAGATTAGGTATTTAGGACAGTGTTTCTATCAAATAAATAAAAAATAATGATGTCAAATATTGTATACTATTTATAGCTTTCCCTTCTAGGAATGACATTGAGAATGGATAATTATGTAATAAGCTTATGAATGAAATTTTTATGGATAGATGCAAGAGTAACAAATCTTATATAATTGAAAATTCTATTTTTATTATGTGTGATTACTTTGAATCCCATAATCTGATTATGGATCATAATCTTTCAAATTCAAGTTCCATTCATAAGCCAACCAAGGATAACTTTAAGAAACCCCCCCTCAGCGAAGGTGTAAAATCTTGGCGAATCTTGGCTAAGTGCTATAGTTTTCCTGTCAAATCTTTCCTTTTATTTGAAAAAATTATTAATTTTCCTAGCGAATCTATACACATTATTAAAAGATTTGTAAAAGATTTCTTGGCGAATCTTAATGAATAATTGGTAAAAATAATAATCACAATGGCGAATCCTAGTGAATAATCACTAAAAAGATTAATTACATGGCAAATCTCTCTTTTAAAAATTTGCATAGTTGGTCGGTGCAGTTCCCCCATATTTTTTATGTTTTTTATAATATTGAAGTAGGGGCCTGGGGGCAGTAGCCACTGACGGGGTCAAGGGGTAGTGCCCCTTGCAGGGGTTAAGGGGACAAAGCCCCCTTATTAGGGTTGAGGTGGCAATGCCCCCTTGTAGGGTCTAGGGACAACGTCCCTGATGCACTCAAAACAAATTTTGGGCCTCAACAAGCCTTTTGAAAGGCACGTGCATATAGGTCATGGAATCAACCTGCAACCATCCGATTTAAAAGCTAATCGATGGTAATAAATAAAATCCCTATTCAAGGCTAAAATATCCCTAAAATTAAATGGCAATTTATTATTAGTGGCGATATTTCCACAAAATTAATTGTAGGAATATAATATTACTAGTGAATATAATTAATATTTGTAATTATAGTATAAACTACTGGCGAATTAGTTCCAATGATGCATCATTTACATGGCGAATCAATTCAATTTATTAGTTTAAAAAATAATGCATAGGCAAATTAATCAAGACAAAATTATTTTCTTGCAAAAACCTGGCGATTCAGTCTCCTTTTTAGCTTGTACTATTCACCATTTTTGGAGGTCCCGATTTCAATTATTCACCACTTAAGTTTTCCCTGAAGCCAACTTCATACTTGGAAACTAGATAAGACATTGCAATCATAAGATGAATTATAAATTATAAATTAAAATTTCTACAATAATTAATTACTCAAATATTTCTAATCAATCAAAATAAGACTACCAACCATCAAAAATACACAAAGGCATACCAAAAAAACAATAGAAACACCACCCACAATATTCTACTTCTTCGCAAAATAAATAACCTGCCAGTTCTACCTCCATTCAATTGACTCTTGCATGAGAGAAAGAGTGACTAAATTTAGTTGCCTCTCAGCAAGGATGTAGTTAAAATGCAAGATTTATAGTCTTCTTCTTTTGTATTGGGCTTGGATTGATTTTGAGCAACATGTAGGCCTAACATGTTGGAAGCCCAATATATGGTAGACTATAAAAAAGTTGTGATTAAAAAAATAATAATATTATTTTACTATTCCATTAAGTTTGATGAGTGTTTATTAAATTGGTTGCACATGTCTGTAATACGTTATTAGAACCTTTGGTTGTGAATGCATCATAAAATTTTAGCATAGAAGGATAAATAATAAGGAAAAACCCTTGAGGTGTAAGAAATGTTGGGTTCATGAATTTAAGTAGGGAAACAATCTAGTATTTTACATAAAATATCTATGGTAGATTAAAAATAATGTGAAATAATAACTAAGTTCATGTAGATATTATAGCTTAGACAATTATATGCTAGAGAGACATGTTCATAAATAATTATTAAATTTAATAGATAAAATTAATATTTTAAGCTTGAGTTTGATGAAAAATAATATATGATAGATGGTGGTTGATGATTCCTCTCTATATTCCTTGCTCATCACTCTAAATTAGACAAAATTATTGTTAGAATTTTAAATAATTCAATCTTTTTTGGTTTATTTTTGCTACTATAAAAAATGATCTTCATCTCTATGGAATTGGTATCTCATCTAGAGATTCAACCCTTTTTACATATTTGATCTTAGAGCCTTTGACTTTAATAAATCTATTTTCCTTATTTATCTAAACATGTAAAGTGAAATTGGATGGTATCTATAAATACAATGAAAGTTTGTTATGCAAGGATTATTTTTATTAGTCAAACCCATAGAGTTAAACTAATGGTTTTAATAATATTGAAGACACTTCAAGAAGCCATTTAAATACCCAACCTATTCTTATTGATGGTGATGTTGATGTCACATAAGATTATCCTTTGAATGTCTACAAGATTTTGCAAGATCCTTTCTAGATCCTCCTAAATAATTCAAATGATTTAAGGTTTACCATTTTATGAAACATCCTAACATACCAATTCAAATGTTTTTCACTCAAGTTAGCAACTAGCAATTAAATTTGATTTCACAAGTTTGAGGGTCAAATCTATGGTTGTGGGTCTGAATGAAGTTCAAATATATGCTTGTAGAAATAATGGACAAGATAAATAAAGAACACACTACAAATAAAATTTGAATCCTTATAGTGAGTGAAAACAAAATCAGACAAGGTTCACATCATTGACCGACTTTTATATAAAAATGTACCATTTGTACACAAATTATTACACTTAAGACAACTAAATTAAAAATAAATCAAAATAAAAAAATATTAAATATAAATTTTACCATTACAACTCTTGAACTTTTGTTGCAATAGAGCTTCAGCAATTTTCATTAACTATCCAATCTTTATTTACTAGTATATAAACATTTCTTCCCACAAATTCATAAAAGTAAAAATAACTTCTTATATAAAATCAAAGCATTCGAAGGCGTTCTTTTTCTCCTCCTCTGTGTCCAAGGGGGAAAAGAAGAAAGGTCTAAACAGACCCAAATTAGGAAATGAAATTGATTATAGTGGAAGTAAGAAACTGTTTGTAAAAGATTTTTATGGTCAGCTCCTTGACTGAAAGAGGTTCTTGTCTGGGATATGCGCTTTGGATATGCCCTCAGGTGGAACAAAGTCTAGGAGGAGCATCACATTTGTTTGGTTGAAATTCTCTGGCCTTAAAGCTATATTCAGCAAGTTGTTATTGCAGTACCGTTAGGCACTAACAAGCATATTTCCCATTGCCCATTCAAGCTATTCAATGACAATGAAAACTGAAAACAAAGAGAATAGCATTTGGAAGATACAAAGGAATGTGCTACTTTTTGACAGGGCAGGCCAACATGACCTATCTGGAGGAAGTATATGCTTCCATTATTCTAGGATATCCTTTTATGTTAAACTAGTTATAGCTCTCTGCAATACTGTGGATATGGTGTGGATAATTGTTGGACAGAGTTATCACTTTCTGTGCTGAGCATTTGGTGGGTTGCTCTCCTCTTGGCAGACAAAAACAAAGACTTACCAGGAGACAAAGAGACTGATAGTGTGCTCTCCATTGTCTAGTTTAACTTTAGTTCTGCCAAAGGAGAGTTGCCCGCCAAGTACTGGGCACAATTTTTTTCACTAACTTTTCTATTTTTGTTAGCTACTCTACTTGTTTGATAGCACTGGGTCTTAGGGGTCTGGATAGTAACAAGCACATAGCATTTATTTTTTTAATTATTGATAAATGTTTTTTATTGGAGTTATGAATTTGAAAGGTTGAAACTCTTGTATATGAATCGAGCAAGAATCTAATCGGACTACTGCGGCGCAAATTTCATAGACGACATCCAACACCATCTAATTGTCTTCTTACCCCATCCTTCTAGCACTCCCTACCTGCAATCCACCTGTGAAAGGAACACCTAACATTATTAGTGTCCAGAGGTATTATTGTTTTGTTTGGCTGATAGGTTATTAAATAGTGAACCTCTTTTAGCCATTAGATACAATACCAATATACCTGTTGAATTAGAAACTAAAAAATCTTATAGTCAACCTCTTTTAGCCATTTGGTATTGTAATTAAAATTTGAAATCAGTAAGTTATTAGATGATCTAACTTTATCGAAGAATTTGGTATAAGTTTTTAGTGGTATTGTTTCTATGTTAAGCACAAGTGAAGAATGACTTTTGAAGTTTCTGGTTGCATATGATGATATCTTTCTGTCTGTGTTTAGGTTTACGACCTTGCAGTGCAATATGCATGCTTACCAATCTTAAACGATTCAAAACATTTACTAAAATGAAAATACAGGTGAGCTGCATTGTCACTGTCAGCACTAAAACTAGCTACAAATTGAATTCCTTTTATCAATGAAGATTTAAATCAAATTAGTCCTTGTAAAGACTAAAATTTGTCCTACGAATTTAGGAACAGCACCTACACTGTATTATCAATGAGTTTCGAAACATTATGTATGATATACAATTTAAATATTTTTTATATTTAATTAAAAAATTATAACAATGATTATATTAGATGCTCGGGTTTTAAGAGTGGTATGCATCAAATAATGACGAGTTCTTTTATGTAATTATAATGGTGAATATTGAATAATCCAGTCTTTATCATTTGTTTTGGGTTCATTTTGGTCTGGTTTGTCTTTTGTATAATAAGTATATAACTGATATTTTTGCATAAAAGTTGATACGTTATTTAAGTCTTTATCAAATACAATTTCTCACATCTTAAGAAATTATATTTGATTTATATAAATTATTGTTATCATATTAATTTAATTCTAAAATTCAAAATTGAAACTGGTTTAGTTTCATAGTGTAAAATTTTTATAACCATTTTTATATTTAAATTTGAAATTTAGGCTAGTGTTCTCCCCTTCCAACCAGTTGTTATATCATCTTGAGCACATAAAATTTTAAATTGTATTCCATGAAATTACATAAAAGGACAAGCTTTGATTCATTGTGATCATCTAGGATTTAGGAATTATTGAACCTCTCTCGCCCACATCATGCTAGATCACTAAAAAATATTTTACTAACATTCAACATCAACATAGCATCTATAGTAACACATGACTAGGCATATTGAATGTTTGTTGTCATATCTTTAGTTGTTGTTGCAAATTTGTTAAGTCAATCTACCTAAGGATTTAAACAACAAAAAATACACCCTAATTGGCAAGAACCTCAAAGTGTTCTTCAATGCTACTAGTAACTTATTGTAGGTCTAGATATCCAAATGTGCCAAATCTATATTATAGAACCTATAATATCAATTTCATGTATGGAAGAATGATTTCATAGATTCTAGGTTTATTCCACAATAGAATTTCACGCTACATCAATTTTGTGGTGCAAAATCTACCTAGATATTTTAGAAGTTTATCTTTTGGTTAGGAAGAAAATGGTTTAACAAATCACATGGTTTTAATAAAGTGGTGATCTAATTTGCAACACTTATCAATTTTAGACCTACATTAGATCTATAGATAAGTATAGAGATTTTTTTAATTTAAATTCCCTACTCTTATTATCACTTTTATTTCTTAGTATCTATATTAGCTCTATATCCTAGGTAGATTTGAACTACAATTTAATTAATTTATCCTAAGATATTTGTGTAAAGCTAAATAGATTATTTCTTTACATTTTTATGTTGAAAGTATAAAGTGTTGTCATTGATATCAACTAGTTGGTGTTGTCATTAGTGTCAATTATGTGTAGAGGAACATGGTCATTGATTGTAGATGTCGAGGATATTGAGAAAATTATAATAAAGAAGGTTTATAGTTTGTGCATGCATAATTGAGATGTTGAAGAAGTGCTATGAGTACATGGAGTTATCCTTATGTTGCTATGTCTGAAGGTGTGTTAGATTAAAGTAATGTGATGAAATAATTTCTCTAGTACTTGGTTTCCAAGTTCTTTTGAGAAAATTTGACAAATAGGGAAAACAGTGTCATGTAGGTATTTAGTGTATGCTCTAGGATGTGCTCTGCATTTTTTCTGGGTTGATTCTATGCTTGTGCGATTTGAGGTAGTGTTCATGATTGTTGATAGTTGCTATATCTAGAATTTGGGCTTCTGGATCATTGTATAGTGTAGATATTTTTACCAGTATGTGAAATGGGAAATCTAGTATTTTTGGCAGTGGTTTGGGAGAAATGTGTTCTCTCCACATTTCTCTGCATCATGGTTCCAAGACTTGTGGTTCTGAGAATAAGTTTATGTGCTTACTCTCTTGATTGGTTCAAGAGGAATTGAGATTTGGTGTTGCTAATGATGGGTTTCAGATTTATAGTGTATTACAACAAGTTCAAGTATGCAAAATGTTCATATTCTTTAGGTGATGTTTGTTGTGAAGGTTCTAAATGGATTTACAAGTGTTCATTACTTACTTCAGATTGTGTTCAAGTAAAGTTTGTTGTTCGAAAATATTGGATTGAGTCAAGGATGCGTGTACTTAATTTTTTTATGTGTTTGCACGGGTGTTGGCCAACCTTGTGTTAAACACTACTTGTGAAGCTCATGGAAGCATGTTGATGCATGCTGGGACTCATTTAGGTCCTCATTGAGAATGTGTTTGGGTCACCCTCATCCTCTTCCATCGCGGGGATGTTTTGGATCTGACCTAATTTGAATTTGTAATTACAAATTATGTATGGCCACCCTTGGAAGGGTTTCAAGGTTGAAGACGGTATAAGATGAGATGTTTTTGAAAAGTGGATAGATGTGAGATATGTGTATGTGATGCAAGTTTGGGCAGATCAGTGCGAAATTCAAAGTGTTGAGTTCCTGAAGGAAATAAGCTGAAGGTGTACTCTATCTTTCAAACATGTTTGCAAGAGTGTGAGCAAATTGTGGTGGACTTCCTGTTGCATTGAGATAGTTTCCTCTCTATAACAACTCTCTTCTATCTTCTTTTAATTCTATGGTAGTGAGTCTGGGTAGTGAGCTCTCATTAGATAGTGTGTCCTATTTTGGCAGTGAGCCTTTGTATTTAGTTTTGGAATTCTTTATATTGTGAGCTAATCCTCACCATGTTTTTTCCCTCATTGGGTTTTCCACGTAAATATGGTGTTCTTATGTGCATGGTTTTACTACTTTCAATTTCAGTTTCTACATTTAACAATTACACACATTACGAGAGTAAATTTTTTGTGAATTCTTGTAGATCTAACTTTTGTTGAGAGTTTTAAAGGTTAAAGTTGCTAAAATTGATTCACCTCCCTTCTCAGTTGTCTTGTTGAAAATTTTATAAATCTAGAATTCAAATGCCTCTAGGGTTATAACCTTCTTTATATATTTATTTTTTGGATTTAATGTTTTGGATTTTTCATTTTCTCTTTATTCCATTAGGGTTTGGATCCACCTTTTATTGGTATTACCATGTCTTGATTATGGTTATCTCCTTCATTTTTTGATAGATATTTGATATCCCTTTGATCCAAACCCTCTCATTCATTCTTGATTAAATTTCAATGATGTAATTTTTACCACTAAATTTTATCAACCTATTTTATGATTGTCTTCATGAATATATCAAGGATTGTAAAATTTGTATGCTTTATTGATTATATCATTTGATCCTTGATGATATGAAATATTTCTTTCATATTTTGTGAGTTAGTTGTTTTTATTCTTTTGTGTGTGCTCTTCTTTTCGGGGCTCTATTACTATTTTCCTTTCCATAAATTAGGATATTTTTCTTGATTCATCTATATGACTCTTGATGATTGTTCCTAGTATCATGGTGGTTGATGATGTAGCACTACCTTAAATCATGATACATCTATAGATTCAACTTTAAATATGATGTTATTGTACCTAGTGCCCAAATTCTTTCTATATCTTTGATCCTTGATGATAGTGCATCTTTCATTCATATTAATTATCCTTCATATTCCATTAGTAAGATGTTTTTATGCTTATCTACCTTCTCTTACTTTAGGGACTTTATTCATACCCTTCCTTCCATCTTGGGAGAAATTTCCTCATTCATTTACATCAATCTAGATGTCTATTCCTTGTAGTGTGATGGTTGATGATGTATCCCTATATTTTCATGATACATCTAGAGATTTCACTTTAAATTCGATATTTTTGTACTTAGTGACTATATTCCTTCTACATATAATAATTATTATTATTTTAAATTTATGGGTTTTCCTAATTTTTTCTCTTTATACATCTTTCCTTAAAAAGCATAAAGTTGTGTTTTATGATGTTTACTTTTTACATAATCATCTTCAAGATATTTTCTCACTAGGAACACCAATGTATGATTTATAATAGTGATTTACTTTATTGCATTTTTAATCATTTTAAAAGTCTAAAATTTATCCCATGAATTTACAAATAACATCCATTCTTATCAATAAGTTTTGAAACATTCTCTATGACATACTTGTTATTAATTTATGATTATTAAAATATTAAAATAGTATTTATATTCAATGTTTAGGATTTAAGAGTGATATGAATTAAATAATGAAGATTTATTATTTAATATAATTTTAATGGTGAATATTACATAACCCACTCCTTTCCATTTATTTTGGGCTCATTTTGACTTGGTTTATCTTTTGTATAATAATCAGTATATAAGTAACATTTTTAACCCTTTATCAAATATAACTTCTCACATCCAAATAATATATATTTGAATTATATAAATCATTAACTCTCATATTAGTTCAATTCTTACAATGCAAAATTATACCTAATTTAGTTTCATGGTGTATCATTTTCACCACCATTTTTTATATTTTAATTTTAAAATTGGCCTAGTGTTCTCCCTTTTCAACTAGTCATTAACTATCAACTTGAGTGCACATATTATTTTAAGTTTATTTTATGGTATTATATAAAAGGAAAATCACTAATTCATTATGACCATCTAGTATTTATGAATTATTGAACATCTCCTGCCCACATCATCATAAATCATTAAAAAATATTGTACTAACACTTAGAATCAACAAAACATTTATAGTAACAAATGAGTATGCATATTGAATACTTATTTTTCATATTTTCAATTGTTGTTGCAAAGTTGTTAAGCCAATCTACCCTAGGATTTAACAAATCACATGATTCTAACATAGTGGTGAACTAGTTTGCAACATCTATCGCTTTTAAACCAATATTAAATCTATAGATAAGTGTGTGTGTGTGTGTGTGTGTGTGTTGCTTATTTAAATTCTATATTTTTATTATCATATTTTCCCTTTAGTATCAATATTATCTCTAGACATCCTATGTAGACATGAACTATAATTTAAATAATTTAATTTGAGATATTTATGTAAAGCTAAATTGATGCAAGAGCATCTAGGGTGTAAGAGAAATCTTGCATCCCCAAAAAAATGGTTTATTTTGATTTCTATTAGGTATGGTGAATAAATTTTCAATAAGGATAAAAATGGTAAGGCTACTATTTTAATAAGTTGGAAGGGCTAAAAATTGTAACACTAGTTACTATTTTTACTAAGTTGTTATTTGTGCATGTATGGACATGAAATCTTATACAGAGCTTGAAAATGGTAAAATGAAGCCTATAGTGAAGAAATCACTTCAATACATTTTTCATTTGTGAGATATTAATATTTTTGTCCTCAAAATCCATTTAAAAATCTTCAATGTCAATTTTGAGGCACCTAGAGGTTCCAGATGGACCCAAATATTGACCAAAAATCCAAATATTCCTTGAAATATTTGTTGGCCCTTCATTTTTTTGAGAGCTTTCCAATGGTGTAAACAGTTTGTCAATCGAGTTCTTGAGTCAAAATTTATGGCTCCCAAAAGTTTGACTAAAATTTAGGAATTTTCTTAGGCTCAAAAAGTGACAACTAGATCTGTTTGGCACCAAAAATGGGCATCATAGTTCATTGGCAAGTGGAAAAATCATATAAAATGGTCTTGAATGGAAAGGGATTTATTTTGGATGAGAGGTTAGATGAATTTCCCACTTTTTAGCATAGAGTGTTAGTGGAGGTTGAGGCTTTAGTGACCATTATTGTCATTCCCAGACTTTCATGTCTGATTTTTTGCATGTATCTACAAACCAAATTCTATAATAGCAGTCTTGTGACTAGATAGTTGTATTGCATTCGATTGCATGTATATCTAGATGATTTCGTGAAAGTATAATAAAGTTGCATGTTTGTTGTTCCTGAATTCGTTGTCTATGTAAGGTTGTGTTCAAGGGAGAGTCTCCCTTCACCATAAATAGATAGCTCTTTACATCTTTTGTGAACCTAAAATTTGAGTGCCTTTATGATTTTAACCTAGGGTTATAATCTTTTTTATATCTTTACCTTTTAATTTTGATATTTTTATTATTTATTTTAATTTTATATCATATTAGGATTTATATCCACCTTTTATTTGTACTGATATGTCTTGATTAGAGCTTGTGCCTTAATTTTCTATATCTATTTGATCCAAACCCTCTCATTCATTCTTGGTTACATTTCAATTATATACTTCCACCTTCAAATCTTATAATTCTCTATTTTTTATTTTTCTTCATTCTTATATCAAGAATTATATATATATTTTTTCGTTATTGATTTATATCCTTTGATCCTTGATGATATTGCATCTTTCCTTTATATTGATGATGTTTCATGTTCTATGAGTAAGTTTTTTATACTTATCTACCTCCTATTATTGTAGCGACATTATTGATACTTTCCTTTCCATATTGGGAAAATTTTCTCGACTCATTTACATGATTCTTGATGATTATTCCTAGTAGCATGGTGGTTGATGATGTAGCCCTACCTTTTCATGATACATATAGATATTCTACTTTAAATGTGATTTTTTGTACATAATGAACATATTCTTTCTACATCTTTGATCTTTACTGATATTGTATTTTTGTCTCATATTGATGATTCTTCATGTTCCATAAATAACTTAATTTTATTCTTATCTACCTTCTTTTCTTTTATGGAATTTATTAATACTTTTCCTCATTACACAATTCTTGATGTTTATTCCCTATGATGTGATGAATGATGATATATCCCTACCCTTTCATTATACTCCTAGATATTTCACTTTAAATGTGATTCTTTTGTATGTAGTCCCCATATTCCTTCCATATATAATGTTGCTTCTTCCTTTACATTTATGGATTTCAATACACTTTTATCTCTTTCTACACCTTTTCTTGAGGAGCCTACTGATGATGTGTTTTATGATGTTTATATTTTTTATAATTCACTTTGTGATATATTATCACTAAGACCACCTATCTATGATTTATTCTAGTGATATGTTTTGTTGTAGTTGTATTTTTGCAATAATACTATTGATACTTATCCTTTTATATCTTTAGACTCATGATATATATTATATTTAGTAATACTTTTACTAATAGTTTCTTAAATTTTGATGATGTGGTTGATTCAAATATTTTTCATGATGAAATAATTGATAATAATAGAATAGATCCTATTTATAATGTACACACTATTTGTGGTTTCATACTATAGACATCTAGTGATTTAACCCTTTGTCCCATGGATATACCTAGGGTTTATGGTTCGTATAATACCAAAAATACTAAGGGTGCTTATTATTTGCACGCTGATGGTTTATTTCTTATGGTTATTCATAACACTTATATAGTTGATAATAATACTTGTCTATTTTAATAGAATATGAGTAATTATTACCATGATTCTCAACATACAAATTTTAATTTTTTTAAAAAATAATTATAAATCTCAGATCCTAAGATTTATAGTTCTCATATAATTAATGTATTTATTGATTTAGTAGTTATTTAAATGGATGTAATAATGGTGGTTACTTATATGTTACATGATTTTTTTTATCTGATAAGCATGTTGATGATAATATGTTTCTAATGCATACATTTAGATAAGGGTGAGAGCACAAGTTGTGTACAACAGTTTATAGGAAAATAAAAATACATGAAATAAATTTGAGAATATACAAAAAGAGTAATGCATTACATAACATAATATGCATAAAATATAATTATATTTAATAAAATTTAATCCTAATAAAATTCAATAAAAAATAACCCAAAAATATATAAGATTCAAATATCAATCTCAAAGGTCCACTTTTGAGAAATATTTAGGGTATTTTATTTCAAACCCAAGTTATGCATTATAGGAAAATAGTTTGTATTAAAAATACCCTTTGGTGAAATGGTGGGGCTTCTTTCCTGTAGAGCCAACAACCAAGGTTCAAACCTCATGGGGTCACTCTCTACCACATCAACAATGGAGAGTGTTTACCCTAGTGTTAAGGGGAGGCTCCTTGGTTAAGTGGTGGGGTTTCTTTCCTATAGTGCCAACAACCAAGGCCCAAACCTTAATATATTTCTTTATTGAGGGGTAACCCTTTGGTGAAATGGTGGGGCTTCTTGCCTGTAGATCCAACAACCAAGGTTCAAACCTTGTGGGGTCACTCTCTACCACGTCAATAATGGAGAGTGCTTACCCTGGTGTTAAGGAGAGGCTCCTTGGTTAAGTGGTGGGGCTTCTTGCCTATAGGGCCAACAACCAAGGCCAAAACCCTAATATCTTTCTTATATACATCTGTTAATATCTTTTTTTAGAAGTTATAACATTTAGTGTGCTACAGACTCAGCTCTGCTCTGCTATGATGTTTCCCACACTGGCTACTTTTTGAATTTCTGACACTGTTTGATTAGATTATTTGATGGGTCTCTCGGGGGGGCGGGGGCGGGATGGCTCCCCATTCCAAGGATGCTATCCCCCTTTTCTGGCGTTGTGCCTATGATGGTAGTGGTCAGTGAGTCAGTTCCTGATATGACATCCCCTCCTCGTACTAAGGTCATTTCCCCTAGGGAAAAGACAGAGGGAATCTCTGGGAAGCTGCCCATTTCTTTGACTTTTGGGCTAAATTATTTTTTCTCAGAGGAAGCACTAGCTTCCTACATGGACAAACTGGTGGGGTCTGATTTGCCAATTATGTTAAAAGACTTGTGGAATCTGCTTCTTGCTCGATGACTACCTGGGAAGTAGATGTCCCTGAGGTTTTGATGTTGAAGGCGATGGATAACCTCAAAATGACACTTGTTGGAAATTTTTTGGCGTACAGGCCAAATATTGAACTGGTTTGTTAGTGGGCTACTTCCACCTGGAATCTAAAGGGCATTGTCACCATAAATACAATGCCCAGAGGTATTTTTCTGTTTTCATTTGTGGTTTATGAAGACATGCTAAATTTTTTAACTAGGGGTCCTTGGGCTTTTGACCCGAGTTTTAAAAAATTTCTTTCATTATGCAAATGGAAACCAGGTTTTGACCTGTTAGCTGATTTGGGGGCCTCTGTGCCAACTTGGGTTTGACTTTTGGGCCTCCCTCTGGAGTTCTGGGAAAATGGAATCTTAAAAGGCATTGTGAACTCGTTTGGGAGTCTCTTGGCCATAGATAAGATAACCCATGAGAGGTTGAGGTTGGTGTAGGCTCGAATATGTGTTAATGTGGCTATAAATGCGGTCCTCCCCTCCTTAATTTTGTTGAAGTCAAAGTTTGGTAACTAGACTCAACCCTTGGAGTACGAAAATGATCACCTCTTTTTCCAGCAATGTATGAGGTTTGACCATCTTATATATTCTTGTGTGATTTTGGGTGAGGGGTCCAAAGCTAAAGGTAAAATTTCAAAAGTGGACAACTTGAATAAGGTTATGGCTTCTAGTGTGCAGCCTTCTTCTACTTCACTCACGAAGGTGTTTGTTTCCCTTTTGAAGGATAATCAAGATCTTGAAATGATGGATATGTATGTTCCTCATTTCAAAGATATTGAGTCGGGAGGCCTAAACCTCAATGTGGCTACCCCTACTTCTTCCCTTCCCACTCCAGGTTTCCTTAATTTGGAGGAAAAGGATAGGGAAGAAATACTTAAAGAGAAGGTCCAAGTTGAGGGTTTTGTGTTGGGGATGAATATTCCAGTTCTGAAGGTGATGGAGAAGACTCATGGTGCTGACGAAGAATTGGAAGAGGGAGAGTATGTTTTGGATGATACTACCCTATCTATTGACAAAATGAATTTTGTTTCCCACTTTGGTGCAAAAAATCTGAGTGATTCGTTGGCCCTTCTTGGCTTCCCTCAAGGGTCTAGTGATAAGGAGGATGAGGAGGGATGGTCACTTGCTACTACTAAAGCCAAAAAGAAAAAGAAACTGGATGTTGGAGAGGGAAATAAGGTGGGAAGACCCTCCCAAAAGGAATCAAGAATTAAGGACACTGTGAGGGATGTGGCAGTTGGAAAATAGAGAACCTTGGACTCGATTGCAGGATCGAAGCCCAAGAAGAAGTAGTCTGAGGGCTAGGTTTGGTTGGAGGTGGGGGTGTTTCTATTTTTTAAATGAAGTATATCTCCTGGAACATAAGGGGCCTTAATAGCCCGTATAAACAGTTTCTGGTAAAATCCTACATTCTTGATAATAATGTGGATGTTCTCCTATTACAGGAAATGAAGATGAAGAAAGAGACATTTGAGAAAGATATAGGAAGTATTTGGCCTCGAGCTAATTGTTTTGTTAGTGAGGTTGAAAGTGCTTCAGGTGGTATTGCTACTCTTTGAAACCCCTCTAAATTGAAAGGATCTTTGCGCTTTGTGTGTAAGAACAGTCTTGAGATCACTTTGGAAGACATTGCTTCTTAGGAGAAATGAAATCTCTTAAACATTTATGGTCCTAATTTGAGTAGAGGTAGAGTTTTTATGTGGGAGCAGCTAAGTGAAGCTATTTCAGATAGGAGTAATGATCACTGGATGCTTGGAGGGGACTTTAATTCTCCTCTCCTACCTTCAAAAAATTTTGGAGGGTTGGATGATTTCTCTGATAATATAATGGAGTTGGCTGAGTTCTTCAATTCGGCAGGTCTAATTGATATTCCCCTCCAAGGGACTAAACATACCTACTCTAATAGGAGGAATGGAAGCTATCTAATCCAAGTTAAACTGGATAGGTTCTTGATCTTTGCTAACTAGGATATTTCCCAATTCCTCTCTTTCTGCTCTCCCAAGGTCTGGATCTGATCATAATGCATTGGTGCTGAAAATAAATTTGGACCATAATACGGGACCTTTCCCTTTCAGATTTGAAGCCATGTGGTGCCACCACCCAGATTTTGCTACTTTGGTTAAATCTTGGTGGGAGGAACCCATAAGAAGTAATTTGATGTATTGTTTGGCAGAAAAGCTACACAGAATAAAGCAAAAAGGGAAAGGGTGGAATAAGCTAACCTTTGGCAACATCTTTGAGATAAAGAATAATTTGGGAAAAAGTTTAAAAGAGGTTCAGGTTATTATGGAGACTGGCCTAGTGGATGAAGAGTTAAGTGCCAAGGAAAGAGATCCTAGATCCCAATGGTATAAGATAAACAAAAAGGAGGAAATCTTCTGGAAACAAAATTCAAGGGTCCAATAGTTGACAGAAGGGGATAGGAACACTAAATTTTTCCACCAATCCACTTTGAAACAAAGAAGTAGAAACAAAATAAGATCATTGGTGAAAGAAGATGGCATTATTGTGACCAATGAAAAATATATTGCTAGGGAAGATGTCAACTTCTTATCCTCCTTTCAAATGAATCCTGGCAATGCTCTCCAGGTAAATGTTGTCTTTCTTGAAGTGATCCCTAATGTTGTTTCAAATTTATACTTAAAGAGGGTGACTAATGTTGTTTCTTTGGAAGAAGTTAGAAAGGTTGTTTTCTCTTTTGGTGCCTTCAAAGCCCCTGTCCCTGATGGGTTCTCTCCTATTTTTTTCCAAAATTACTAGGATGTTGTTAAAACTGACCTTTTTAATGCTGCAAGGGATTTATTTAGGTTGGGTAGGTTGTTGAACCATTTGAATGCTACCTTTATAGCTCTTATTCCTAAATCTATTGATGCCTCAGCTATGAAAGATTATAGACCTATTAGCCTTTGCAAGATGGTCTATAAAAATTTCTCCAAATTCTGGTGTTTAGAATAAAACCAGTGCTTGGAAAAATGATAGCCTCTAATCAAAAAGGTTTTGTTCAAGGTTGAAACATTCTTGATGTTGTTATTTCTACCCATGAAATAATTCACTCTATGGATCACTCAAAAAATCCTGGGATGGCCTTCAAATTGATATTTCTAAGGCCTATGATAGGGTCTCCTAGCCTTTCATTTTTGTTGTCCTTAAAAAGTTTGGGATTGATGGTAGATTCCTTAAGATGATTCTGCTTGTGTTACTTCCCCCATGTGTTCAGTCCTAGTCAATGGTGTTCCTCAAGGATTCTTTTCCTATGTTCATGGGCTTAAGCAGGGTGACCCTCTTTCTCCCTACTTGTTTATCATTGTTGTTGAAGTTCTAGGTAGGAATATTCAAAAGGTGGTGGACTCACAAGCTCTCAAAGGTGTGAAACCCACCTCCTCTCTTAGGCCTAATTCCCATGAATTTTTTTTTGATGATACTCTAATGTTTGTGGAAGATTCGGTTGGGGAAGCAGGTTTATGGAAACAGGTCCTCAATGATTATGCTGATGCTTCTGGTCAGTGCATAAACTATGAAAAAAGAAAAGTTTACTTCTTCAACATTGATCAATAGGTAAAGGATAGAGTGCAAGAAATTTTGGGATGTCAGGAAGTTGACTTACTTGATGCCTACCTAGGACTCCCTTTTTTTTCTAAGAAATTGGAGAATAATTACTAGAACCAATTGATAGAGAGAATTCAAAAAAAACTGGCAGGATGGAAGGGGAAGCTTCTAAGTTTGGTGAGAAAAAATCAACTCCTTAAATTCTCTCTTCAGAATATTCTGGTTTATTACCTATCCCTGTTTAAAATTCCTGCTCATATTGGGGAGAAGATTGAACAAATTCATCAAAAAAATTTGTGGTTAGGAACGAAAGAAAAAAAAAAACTATCTCTAGTCAGCTAGGATAAAGTGTGTATGCCTAAAATATATGGTGGTTTGGGGATGAGAAAAATTTCTATGCTAAACAAATCTTTAACAGCTAAAATTGGTTGGAATCTTCTAGAAGGCTCTAAAGACTGGGTAAAATTTTTTCAAGCTAAGTACATAAGAAATAGGAATCCTAGTTGTTTTCTCTCACAATTGGATCTACCTCATGGTTTAGCCTTATGGAACCATCTTGTGAGGTTGAGGAATGTGTTGCAGATGGGGGCAAGGAAGAGAATAGGGAATGGGAATAATATGGATTTTGGGAATGATCCTTGGATAGAGAATTCCACTCTATCAACCTATGATGATTTGAATCCTCTCAAGCTTAGCTTAAACAAAATTTGTGGCAAAAAGGTGTGTGATTATATAAATTGGGACAAGGAGGAACCCAAATGGAATGAGTTTGACACTTTATTAAGGAGAAATAATTTGAGAGGTCAAAGATAGGTGAATTGGGATCCAATCCTCATCAATTTGCATAATTTGATAGGGGAGGCTAAGTGGTTCGATAGAGAAAGGGAGGATGAGTGGCTCTGGAAAAGAAGCTCTTCTAGCTATTTCTTAGTTAAAAAGACCTACGCAGATCTGGTGAGGGCTCGGGTTGCTGTTTCTGATCACTTCTAGGACACGATGTGGCTAAAGAATCTTGTTCCAAAAATTAATTGTTTTTGGTGGACTTCTTCCCATTGCAAAATCCTCACCATTGACAACCTAGTTAAGAGAGGCTTCTAGTTGGTTAACAAGTGTTCACTCTGTAAGCAGGAAGAGGAGTCCATAATTCATATTTTCTTTCAATTCCATTATGTGAGGGAAGTGTGGTCTTGCTTTCTGCAGTTGTTGTCTTCTGATTGGGTGTTTCCCAATCCTATGAAGCTTTTTATTAAATGTTGGTCAAATTGCCCTTTTTCTCATAATGTTATTGTGGACCTATTGAATCAAGTTCCTCCTTTTGTTACGCGGGGTTTATGGAAGGAGAAGAATAATAGAATTTTTAGAGATGTGGAGAGAAGCAGCTAGGAGGTAAGTCAGATTCTTAAAATCCAAATTAAGGAAAATATTGAGGTTGGAAGATACAAATTCTCCAATACCTAGTTGAATTACAAAGAACTGAGGATAAAACAAAATTGGGGAATAAGGAGGGACTTAACCAATCTTAATTGGTCAAAGTTGGTTAACAAAATGGGTATTGTTTGGAGTCCACCGCTGAAAGATTAGGTTAAGTGTAACTTTGATGGGTGCTCAAAAGGCAACCTGGGACAAGCTGGGGCTGGAGGTCTGGTAAGAAATCATAAATGTGATTGTATTATGGGGTTTGGAGTGAATTTGGGTGTCTTCTCTAACAACAAAGCCGAAGCAATGGCCGCTCTTGGAGGTTTCAATTTTCTAAAGGAACTGGGGTACAAAAATGTCATCATCGAAGGGGACTCTAAGCTAATTGTGGACATCCCAAATGAAGAAACTGCTTCTTTGTGGGAAATAAAAAATATTATTGACAGATGCAAAGTTATTAAAAAGTTCTTTAATATCTGTCGGGTTCAACATGTGTATAGGGAAGGGAACAAAGTTGTTGATTGTACATCCAATGTGACACTGAGCTGCAGGGGATGGATATGCTAGACCAATGGAAACATGTCATCGAATTTAAGAGATGTTATCCTTAATGAAAAATTTGAAAATGAATATCACATGCAAAATTGATAGGTTAGTTGTTTGCGGGACTAATGAGTACCAAGTGATGTCATTAAGCTTTTTGTGTAATGATGGTATAGGAGGATCTTGGAAGGAGATAATTTTATCAATTTCCATTTAAAGATGATGTTTAATAATCACATGAAGTTATTGGATTTGATAAAGGTTATTATTTCTATGCATGCCAAAAATCCCTCTGTCAGTAATCCCCGTATTTCTATAGTGGGGAAAGGAATGAATTTAATTAAGGATGTAAATGCTTTCAAGATTAATGATGATTTTTGGGTTCTGGGAAATGTGAAGTTGGATTTCTTAATAAGAATTTTTTTGAATTGTCATTCTATATCAGTTGTGTGTATTTTTTGGTGTTTGAGAGCTGGTTACATTTAGGGAAGAAAGAAGATTGTGGGGGTGAGTATGAAGAAAATCCCGACGCAAAATAATAATCTACAAAGGAGTAAAATGGGTGGACAAAGGAAAAGAATAGAGCCACAAAATTTCCAAGCCCTCAAACAAAATGTGGACCTATGGAGGATGTTTGAGAATGTGGGTACATGGTCCAGTTCTTCCAATTTCTTAAAGATTACAATGAGAATTTAACAGCGAAATTCACCAACTCCTAGAGGAAAGGCAGTGTCACTATTGGGGCTGTGAAGTGGAGCAAACTACCAAAGGTTTGTTGATAAATTTCTTCATGAAGGTGAAAATCTCAAGCGATTCCAGAATGGGTATGCTAGACTTGAACTCCCTCCTCCTTTTGCTCTTGTGAGTCTATTTTTTATGCATTATTTTACTCTTGAAGGTCGATACATGTTGGTTCATGTGTATCACTTCCCACTATTAAACCATATTAGGCATGGGGAGTGCATCAATTTTCCCTTTTACCTGTTGTCCTCCATGCAGCTTAACATTGAAAAAGGAGCTAGCCCTCCCCTCCACTAGGGTCTTATGCTCACATTGTATAAATATGCACTGGCCATGAATCCTCATGGAAATCTATTAAATGCTAGGAATGAGAACCCTCACTGGTCTGATGAGGAAAATGTGGAATAGATGGAGGAGAAAAACCCTAATGTTGATGAACTCCTGGTTGAAGAACAAATTCCTTGCCACCCTTCTGCAATTGCTGCTAGGCATGTGCTAATCCCTGCTAAAAGAAACTCCCCTAGATGGATAATGTGTCTAACCCTTCTACCCCTCTATCGCAAAAGAGTGAGGAATTGAGAAGCTTTGAATTAAAGCTCATTAGAGAAACACCTGAAAAGAGGAAACACTCTCCCCTACTGTTGGAACCCCCAAAAGCTAATAAACCCAGACGTGACATCAATCCTAAAGATGTGATTCATATCTTTGAGGAAGGGAACCAAATGGAGGAGGAAAAAGAAATATTACAAGGGCAAGGGAGTGGTGGTAGTGGAGGAAGAAGGTCAGCTCATCTAGAAAAGGTGGCCTCGAAAGAGAAAAAGGGAAAACAAAATTGTCTGTGAATGAGGAGGAGGACCTGGGGTATGAAGATTTCAAATCTTGGGAAGAAGAAGAGTCTGAAGACTTGGAATTTGAGGACACTACCTATGAGATGGGGGAGGATGGTTTGGAGGATGAAAAAGAGGAGGAAGAGGAGGAGCAAGTGGAGCCTTCTAAGGATAAGATTGAGGTCAGGAATGAGCAGGATGTTGGGTTCTTTGGAATGGAGAACAAAGTTGAGGATATTAGTAATGAGTTTTTAAAAAGAAGAATAAATTTCTTGCAGGTACAGTTCAAAGACATGGAGAAAGCGTTAGTTACTCTCATGAGAGTAACTAACAAGTTGATGAGAAGAGCGATGCTTGGAGCGGCTTCTGGTGAAACGAAGCTTACCAAGAAACTAAAGAAACAGGGGAAAATTGATACCCTGAAGTAGCTAGATGAAACAAAGGGCCTTGATTAGCTCGAATATATTGCTCTCATGGGAGAGTATGGGGACCTGTTAAAGGAAGCAAGTTAATGGCTTGTGTTGTTGCTCTGCTATTTTTTGATGGTTTTTTTGTCTTTTAATCATATCTGGGGCTGTTATGTTAATTTCTATAGGTTATGGTGGAATACCACCTGGAATATTGTCAATTTAATTAATGGTCTTCGTAGATTGAAGTATACTAGTAAAAACATTATGTTTTTGATTGATAATGGTTGGAAAATGGTTATACTTTTAAATGTTGTCCTGCATGCCCAATTTGATGCTATTTTTTGGTTAGTTGGTGGTGTTATTTCCCACCTTTCTCTACTCCTTTTTGGTTTGTTACTGTAACTATGGGATCAGGGCCCTTCCCTACTTATCTAATCAAAAATATTACAATAAACACTTTATTTAAATTAACTAAATATGGTAGAATTATTTTCTTTTATTGAAAAAATATAAATAGAATCTACAAATAAAGTTCCACAAATTAATAGATTAATAGATTATTTTCTTAGTTAATTTCTTGCTATAATAATTATAGCATGTGATGAATTTTGAAAATTCTTAATTTTCATAGCCCTAAAGATGAAATAATTATATATTATTATGATAAAAACCATAAAATATAATTTTATAATTTTCATAGCCCTAAAGAATTTTCTGAGGAAAAGGGAGAAGGATAACTTTGAAAATGAAAATCCTAATACCTAAAGGGTGATGCACCAAAAATTTAACTTATTTTAATAACTCTGCTCACAATCAACTCTCAAAACACTAACTTTCACAACCTCACATGAAGCATACAACAGAAAAGTGATTTGCATGAAGGTTTGGAAACTGAAGACAACAAACAACCTGTATTATATGAAATTTCTACACCCACACTTGCAATAACAAGACATAAAAAGGATTCAATATTTGAAATCACAATCATAACATCAAATCACTATTGCAAATGGAGACAAAAAATGAGTTAGGAATGCTTTGTTGTTTTTATTTCTTTGAAAGGAGTATGAGAATATCAAAATTTGAGTGCAAATCAAAGCTTACAAAGATCTCTACAAGTAGTGAAGAGAGAAAGAAGCAAATATGAACTGAGAAAAAACTAAGATTTTCTCCAATATATGCCTCCAAAGTGTCTTCAAGAGTGGGAAGGAAAAATATGAGTGAACTGCTCCTCAAAATAGAAACTCTAGTGTGATTTTCGAGCAAGGGAAAAAAACCTCCAGAATAGGGACCCAATTGCCTCCAAAATGGATGAAAAATATGGAAAGATTCCCTCCCAAGAGGTTGGACCTAGAAAGGACTCAAAAGCACTCAATTATGACTAAAAATTAGGAGTGGAAAGCTCATTTCACTTGGTTTTTTCTATTTTTCTCAAATGGGACTCAAACTGAAAATGGAAAGATTCTATCAACACTTGCTTTCATTTAACTACATTTTAAAATAACAAGTACTAAGACAATTTATAGAAATATTTCCTTAATACTGTTTCACAATGTTGTAGTTTTGATTTTTCACAAAAAGAAAGGAGGAGAGATATTCGAGTTTTGACCTATTTTTGTAACAAATTACAAGGCAATGATATATTTTTTATTTGAATTTTTCCAAGGATATAATATTTCCCTTTAATACTTTATTTTCTTCAAAAATCATAAAAATCTTAGGGCACACTAAGGTATTCAAGGCTTGGACATTTGATTTTCTATCAAAATCATAAAATCAACTAAGTCACATAGCTATGTGATTTTCTCAAAAATCATAAAAGAAATAAAGGCATGAAATAAAAGGCTCGACCTAAGAAAGAAAGGGCCAAGGTATTAGCTAAGGATTTGAATTTTAATTCAATGTTACAAAAATCACAAGGTTGAATTAGGGAAAAAAAGGGAACCCTAGAACAAAACTCCCAATCTCCACCCTTTTCACATCATTCAACACTTTGATGTTTTGAGTTTTAGCTCTACACACTACCACCATTAGGGTTTTGATCTCAAGCCCCTCCATGGAGTTTTATGAATCCTTCCTAATAGTGAATCTACATGGTGAGTATCTCTTCTTGCCAAAATATGCAGAAATCTTTTCAATGCCTTCCATTTCGAATGAGTTTCTTGGCCTTTTAGACACGGCTACCATCATTTTTTTGATCCATTTCCTTTTGTTTACATTATGTTGATGCCTTCTCTTTTTTGAGGCCACCTTGAATTCTCTTATCTCGAGCTCTTAGAAGAATTGAATGTGAGGTTTTGGATGTATTTTCTCTATAGGAAAAACAAAGGTAAGCCTCCCACCTTTTGGACTTTGCATTCTTCTTTGATTTATGAAAAATATATGCTTGATTCGAGCTGATTTAGTGCAAAACAATGAAAATATTTGTTTTTCTATACATTTTGCATCCATTTGTGATGTTTTTTTCTGGTTCCTATTAAAATGAAGGGATCCATATATATTAAAGCCATGGCTTCACAAAACACTTGAGTTGTATTTATGCAAGAGTTCCATCATATAAAAACCCTTATGGGTTTAGCCACCTTCAGAAACAAAGAAAATAATAGAGATCCCTAGGTCGCAACCTCTCCATTTCTAGGTATTCTTGATGCTTGTACAAACTTGAGGCTCCCTTTTTTTTATGTATTTTGACTCCTCCATTTTCTATATGCATGCGAACATCTTTCCATAGAAACCCTCGTGGGTTCGGCCTCATAACAAAACACATACCCATTCATTCTTGACATTCAACACAAAATTTGGGTTTCATTCATCTCCGGGCCACAACTAAACAATGATAATTGAACATTATTTTGTATACTATTCTCCACTATGCAAATAGAAGATGGGTTTTTGAAAACCTGTGGCATGTATTATTGTTTCTTCCTAAAAGAAAGAAGATAAATTTTTCATTCTAGGTTTGTTTCTTAAAACCCCACCTTGAGACCATTGTACATTCTGGGTTGTTCTTTCATATTTTCCTCTGTACTTTCACACATTGCTTTCCATTGCCTTGGTTTAGTACCTATCTGAGTGTGCAATTCTAACTTTACTTTGTAGCATGTTATGAGCATTTTTTGATAAAATAGTTATGTTTGTATTTAATGATTTCTATGTTGCATACAATCCCTCAAAATTGCACATCTTCAATATGCAGATTTGCATTCACTAGAAAAAATTTACATGGAGAATGTTCACTCTTTCTGTAGGTCACCATCTTGTCCCTTAATGACTGATAGAGATTAAAAATCTCCTTTGTACTCTTCATGCATTTTTAAATTTTGTTAGGGGCAACTACAACTTGATATGTATATGCTTATCTCTATGGAAATGATATTCTTCTAAACAATGTACAGTGATTTTGAATGTCTCGAACATGATAAGAGGAACCTTTGAAGTACTTGAATGCTTTTACTTCTCACAAGATCATTCACAACTCTAAATGCTTATACCCCCATGTATTTGCAATGAGAAAATGAATGCTCTTTGTCTTTTTGTTGTGACTTTACCAGTTTCACTTTATTGTTGTCTATTCATTCTCTTGCAACTATGCACCTTCAATACCTTTTCAATTTTTTCAAGTCTTGGGAAAACTCATAATTGATATCTTATCATTGATGATAGCCTATGTAAGGAATTTTGATAGCTATGCATCTAATGACTATTTCATATTAGCACTTCATGAATAATACATTCTTTGTTGCCCCCCAATATGTGAGCACTATTTGTGTCCGTTCCCTCAAAGTGTGCACCTCAAACAACACAAACAGTAGGAAATATGATACATGGCAGCAATAAAAGATATGACAACATTATGAAAAAAAAACCAAGCAATGATAGCATGAAATCTCACTTGCAAATGGAACTCCCCTAATGAACAAAGTGCACTTCTATTTTCATATATAGATTACTTGAGCATTTGAATGAGCCCATTTTTCATTTACGATTTCCATTTCAAAAGGGGATGCCTCATAGTACTTTTGACTTGGTTGTCATGAATGATGAGGGATGCTAGTGATTCTTACAACCACTTTGTGAATTACTCCATCTAAAATGCTTTGATTTGAGCAATGTGAGTTTGTTTTTCCTATCTCATTCCCATTTTGAAACTTAGGGGTAGCATGTTGGGCTCAACCCTTGTGGGAGCCCATTTTTGGACCACATGGTATGATGTCAATAGAAATGAATTAGCAACAAAATTTCACCTATACCTGCTAGATAAAAAACAATGAAGCTTAATGCTCTTGTGATGTTTGACTTTCAATCTCTCCTGCATACATCTGATACTTGCTCAACTAACTTAAAGCATCATAGGAATATGCTATTTATTTATTTATAGGGCATATAATGAAGTTCATATATAGATCTCTAACCAACTCTCTTATCATAATGCAGGTTCATCTGACGGTCAGGAGCAAGGAGGAGCTAAAGACAATGAAGACCCACCCAAGATTTTGACAGTCAGGAGCAAGGAGGAGCTAAAGACAATGAATACCCACCCAAGATTCTGCCAGGAAATGATGGATATGTCTTTCTTTATGTTCTCTTTTCATTACTTTCATCTTCTAATGTATAGTGTATTTCTATGTTGCTTTAGTTCAACTACTCCCATGGCTTGTGTGGGACTAATCATTCTTTTCTTTTCAATGTATAGAAAAGTAACACTTATGCAATCTTGTGTATATTTCATTACAAAATGAATGAAACATACATAAATGAATGAAAACAATATCTTGTGTTTTATGTATTTTCCTTTATGTTTCAAAACACTAAATAACAAAACTGAATTCTATCTTTTTTAAGCACCTTTAAATATGCAATGGTTAAGCATAGCAGAAATGTTTGGAATACCTTTCACCTTTAAAAATTTTCAACTGCTTTAGCTCTACCAAATTGAGTTGTAGGTGAAAATTTGGTAATAGGGTTCAACATTGAGGTTTTATGGATAAATCTATTTTTAAATGTTTTAGTTTTAAAAATTATTAATGTTTGGTTTTAGGGTTTAGTCTTTAGGGTTTGCAACCTAGTATTTAGGGTTTATCATATAGTGTTTAGGGTTTAGGGCTTTGGGTTTAGGATTTAGGTCCATTAAAATAAGTACTCATGATTTCTCAAGTCAATTCTTAATTCTAAATGCTTATATGTAGAAAAAGTAATTGCAATACACAAATTCAATAACTTAAAATTTTAACACCTTTCTCATCATGTGTGTCATTGTATTATTAATATGAATCACTTCATCATTATTTCTATGAGTTATTAAATATGTTTCCATTTTCATTCTTCATCCCAAAAATATAATCTATAATGGAAAACTAAGAGAACCTTTAGAGAATAGAAAAATATTAAATGTATAGAAAAAATATTATCAATAGGAGTATATATATGTTGAATGCAAGAAAAATTAGAGGGGTAATGCATGTATGAGCAATTGGTGTTTTCATTGATGTCACAAGCCTATGTTGTCATTGATGTATGTAGTCAAGTGAGATGGTTACAAGAGTACAGTTGATGCTTTGATTAGTTGCATTATGTTGTCATTAGTAAAGCTACTAGTGTCAACCTCTAATGTTTCTTTGATAAGCTTCTGCCTATGGTTGTGGAAGTGATGAAGATGATGGTAATATGTCTTTGGTGCTTGGTTTCCAAGTGCGTTTGAGAAAATTTGATGAAAAGAGGAAATATTATGTTGCAGTGGTGATCTGGGTGATAGAGTTATGTTCTAGATTTGCTTCACATTTCTCCTAGGTTGAAGGTTTTCTTGTGTGATTCAGATATGTTGGTGAGATATTTTCAAAGGTGTGTTATATTCAAGAGTTGGTGTGTTGGATTCTCTTATAGAATTTATGTTCACCAGTGTGTGACAGTGTATTGTAGAGGTGTCTAGGAGAAATGTTTTTTCTTAATGTTTCTCCATAGTTATGTTTCAAGTCTTATGATTCTAAAGGTATGTTCATGGTGTTGGTAGTTTACCTCAATCAAGAGGGTTTGAGGTTTGGTACTTTGGAAGATTGTTTTCTAAGTAATAGTGTATGACAAAGTTTTTTGAATGTACACACTTGTACATTCTTCAGATGGAAGTTGTTGCAAAATATTTTGTTGGATTTTAGGGTGTTTGAGGAATATTCTATATCGTGTTCAAGTGTTGTGTATGGTTTGTAATTCATCATTGGTTTTGAGGAAGCATGTACTTAAAATATCAATGTTGTTTGCATGGGTAACGGTCGATATGGTGTTTACACTACATACGAAGAATAAATATTGTTTTTGGTAGAGTGTGGTTGTGTGATGTTGTTGATTTGGGTCCCAATTAAGTTTTGATACATGGTTCCCATTCACTTCTATCCACCACAGAAGTTTTTTGGCACTAAACTAATTTGAATTTTCATGTTTGAGGTGCATAGCCAAACTTGGAGGAGGTTTCAAGGTTGAAGATGGTATAAGTATCAATTGATTTGTTGAAGGATGCAAACCTAGATGTGGGAGATGCAAATTATGTGAAGTGTAGAGTTATAGAGTGTAAAATTGAGCAATGCACTATGAGCTTTCATGTGCTAGTTTATTGGATGTAGTGAGCAGAAGGTGGATATAATTCTTCAATTAGATTGTGAACCTCTGTTGGTGTCATTGTGGTGGATTCTATGTTGCATTGAGATGATTTTCTCTATGTAACATTTCTTCTCTATCTTCTTTTCTATTTTGGCAGTGAGCCTTTTTGGTAGTGATCCTTTCTTCTTTGGGTAGTGAGCCCTATTGTATTTGGCATGATGTTACTTGTATTGTGAGCTAATCCTCACCCTGGTTTTTCCCTTCTTAGTTTTTCAACATAAATTTGGTGTTCTCTTGTGTATGGTGTTAAGTTGTTTTAGTTTTTGTTATTTTATTTTCATGCTAGTTCATCATAATAGAATTAAGGGTTTAATGAATGAATGTCAATCTAAATGTTAATAAGGGTTTTGAAGTTTTAAGGTACAAATAATTCACCCCCCTCAGTTTTCTTGTGCATTCAACAAATTGTATCAGATCAAGGTTCCTTGGAGAAAGCTTAACTGCTTGAGGTAGATCTGGGATGGCGCACAAGAAGGAGATCCCTATATTTGATGGAATAGACTATGTATTCTAGAAGACAAGGATGGAAGGATTTCCAGAGATTCTAGGATATGATATCTAGAAATAAATTTAGACTGGATATAATGCACCTACAAATGGTCTGAGCACTGAAGCTAACTTAAGGCCTATGAAAGAAATAGTAAAGCTAAGTATGATCTCTTGAGTAGTCTTACAAATTTTGAATTAGTGAAAGTTATGGATCTAAAAATTGCTAAATAAATTTGGGATAAGTTGGAAAGTATTTATGAAGGAGATGATATGGTTAATGAAGCTATGTAGAATCTAAAGACCACATTTGAGAACTTGCAAATGTTTGAAGATGAAAAAATTACAAGCTATATGCAGAGTGTAGATGAAGTTGTCAGCTCCATCAAATGCCTAGGAGGAAAAGTCAAAGAACCAAAAGTGGTAAAGAAAATTCTTAGAACCCTTCCTAAAGCTTATAGTCATAAAGTTGTTGCTATTGAGGAAACTCAAAATTTAGATCAGTATTATAGAGATCAATTGTATGAATCCTTAAATACATTTGAAATGAGAGAATTCGGTACTAACAATGGTGCAAAAGTTGAGACTACTTTTAAGGCTACAAAAATAGAGAATACTGAAGAACTAGATCAAGAAGATATTGATGATGTGGAGGATAACTTTGTGATAAGGATGAGAAGATGTATTGGTAAATACAAAGGTAAGTTACCTTTCAAATGTTTCAATTGTGGAAAGATAGGTCACTATGCTTCAAGATGTCCAAACAGAGTTGTGAATGAAAAAACAAGGAGAAAAAAGGTAAGATGATTAATAAAAGATATTATGTTAGAGAAGACACAAGTATTTATAATGAAAAATATGATTATGGAGATGATGATGATGAATGCTTGTTCATGGATTTAAAAGGTGAATCTATTTCTACTAACTCTGAAAGATGTGTGAAGGAATACCCTCCAGAGAGAAAGGATAAAACTGAAGGTACTATGGTGTCTAATTTTCATGATAGACATGATAAGAGCTATTAGATCTTTGAAAATGGCTACTCAAATCATATGACCAGAGACAAGAGTAAGTTTTTTAAACTTGAAAATTATGATGGAGGACTTGTTAGATTTGGAGATGATTTAGTTGCTAAGATATGTGGAATAGGTTCAATTAGTTTTGATGGAAAGCATAATACTGAAGATGTTTATTATGTTAAAAGTTTAAGGCATAACCTCTTGAGTGTTGGAAAAATGTGTAGAAAAGGATACAATATTATATTTCAGGATGATGGATGTGAGATTAGAAAAGGGTCTAAAACTATGATTGCTGCTGGAAGAAGGAAAAATAGAAATGTTTATTAGCTCAAGGGTGCTAATGGTCATTGCTTTATGACTCATATCAATGAAAGTTGGTTATGGCACAAGAGGATTTGTCACATTAGTTTTGATAATTTGTTAAGAATTAGTTTACTTCAAGAAGTGATATATTTTTCAAAGATAACAAGGCTTATCAATGTTGTCTGCAAAGAGTTTCAGATTGGAAAACAAACAAGAAGTTTCAAATAAAAAGAACAATCTTCTACTAGATTACTAGAATTGGTGCATATAGATCTATGTGGTCCTAAAAGAACAAAAAGTCTTCAAGGTGACAAGTATTTCATGCTTTTTGTTGATGATTATTCAAGAATGACATAGACTGTTACTTTTCTTAAAGAAAAATATGAAGCCCTAGATAGATTCAAATCATTTAAAGCTATAGTTGAGAATGAAATGGATATGAAGATAAAATATTTGAGGTTTGATAGATGTGGAGAGTTCACCTCTAATGAATTTAACATGTTTTTTGAATCACATCATAAAGAGGCACTTGTCTACCCTTGGTCTTCTCAGCAAAATGGAGTGGTTGAGAGGAAAAATAGGGCTATTCAAGAAAATGCAAGGACTATGATGAAAGAAGCTAACCTACCAAAAGTCTATTGGAGAGAAGCATTTCGTATTGTTGTTTACATCCTTAACAAAGTTCAAGAAAAATAAAATAGCACAAAAACTCCCTATGAACTTTGTGGTATGGGAGGATACCTATTGTTAAGTACTTCAGAGTATTTGGAAGCAAATGTTATATCAAAAGAGATGAAGAAAATTTGGGAGTTTTATGCAATGTCTAATGAAGGAATCTTCCTTGGATATTCTACTAAAAGTAAAGCCTACTGGTGTTACAATGAAAGACTAAGAAATATTGTTGAAAGTGCAAGTGTCAAGGTTGATGAATATGAATCAGTAGTGATAGATGGGAATCAGATGAACCTGATTGCAAAGAAAAAGGAAAAGCTAAGGAAAAGGAAATGCAAATTTAAGAGGAAGAAGCTATAGAAAAGACTCCCAGAACCCCTAAGTATGTGCAGAGAAATCATTCTGAAGAATAGATCATTGGAGACAAAAGAAAAGGTGTATTGACAAGAAGGAAAGTTGTTGAAGAGGAGTTAAATCTATGTTTACTTTCTGAAGTTGAACCTAAAATAGTGATTGAAGCATGCAAATATGAACATTGGATGAGGACTATGGAGGAAAAAATACTTCAAATTGAGAAGAATCAAACTTGGGAACTTGTCCCAAGACCTACAAACAAAAATATAATTGGATCTAAGTGGTTGTTCAAAAACAAATTGAATGAGAATGGAAAAGTGCTAAGGAACAAGGCAAGGCTTGTGTGTAAAGGTTATTCAGAAGTTGAAGGAATAGATTTTGAAGAGACATTTTCCCCTTGTGGAAAGAATGGAAGCTATCAAAATGTTTTTGGCTTTTGCAACACACAAATATTTCAATGTTTATTAGATGGATATGAAGACTTCTTTCTTGAATGGAGAATTGGAAGAAGAAGTATACATGGAACAACTAGAAGGATTTTAGTTATCAAATAAACCTAATATGGTCTACAGATTTAAGAAGGAATTGAATGGATTGAAGAAACCTCCTAGAGCTTGGTATGCAAGGTTGGATAAGTATTTGATACAACATGTATTCAATAAAGTTACCACAAATAATAATCTTTACTTTAAGGTTGAAAAATATCAAATCTTGATTGTATTTGTGTATGCAAATTAAGATAAGAAGAATTAGAAAGGTGTGAACTACATAAATAAATTTAGAATTTATTTATAAGTACACGAAATAAGAGGTTCATTAATTAAATACCTTGTATTTAATTAGATGATTATCCTAACTGATTTTAGGTGTATAAATTTTGTCCCTCTTTGAAGTGATGTGTTTACACATTGCTTCAAACAAAAATTTTCTGGTGATGTTGACAATTTTTTTTTTGATATGCCCTAGATGCTATTTTTCAAGTGATAATGGATATATGCCCCCTCAAGAGATAAATCGATGAATTTTTGATATTTTTTTGATTTTTTAAATTTTTTGATGAGTTTCTGATGATTTGATGATGATTTCAAATTTTATGATGCAGAGAGGATTTATCTCTCGAAAAATGATGATGAACTTGCTAGGTGATGAAGTGATTAATTAAGCCCTTGGAAAAATAAAATAAATCCACCCCATTAAATTCCCACTTATTTACCCCCTAAAAAGGTAAAAAATATGTGATTTTGAGCTCATTTGTGCATTTGCAATTTGAAAATTTGGAGTGATTGAGCAATCTAGTGCAAATTGAGCAAGATGGTGATTATGATCCAGAACCACCAATTCGAGCGCATGCGATGTCACAACCGCCCAGTAGCGTATGGACCTCTGGTACATACCCCGAAAAACCTTGTGAAATTTTAAATCTCATTTTTCACACTTTTTTCATGTTTAAATTCTATTTTTCATGTTTTAACGCATATAGGAACCCTGATGTAGCGCATTGGGTTGTTGTTCTAGCTCATCCAATAGATTAGCGCATAGGGCTAGATTTTTAGCGCATTTAGTTAATAGATTAGTGCATAGAAGCTTTTAGTGCATTGATTGCATGAAGTAGCGCATTTGGTAGATGTTTTAGTGCATATAATGATATAGCGCTTTTAGGGCATGATTTAGCGCATTCAAGAAAAATCTTAGCGCATATGGCCATTTAGCTCATTGATAGAGGGAAACAACAAATTGATGAATTTTGATGGCGCATAGAGAGATTTAATGCTTTGGGACCCTATTTTGGTGCATTGGTGAAATTTTTTAGTGCATAGAATGTTTTAGCACATTGAAGCATTGTTCTAGTGCATTTAGGCCAGAATGATGAATTTTTTATTAGATTCCTTGATTTTGATGATTTTTTATCACGTCAACCTTTGATTTGATGATGTTGATAGATTAGATGATGATTGATCTCATGATAGGTGAGGATCAATGATAGGATGATGATGATTGACCTCATGATAGGTGAGGATCGATGATAGGTTGATGATGATCGACCTCATGATAGGTAAGGATCAATGATAAGTTGATGATTGACCTCATGATAGGTGGGGATCAGTGAAAGATGCTCACGAGATGTAATCAAAATCTCATTAGAGCTGATTAGATTGATAGGTTGATTGATGTTGATTGATTGAGTTGTTGATTTGTGATATGTTATGATGATAGGAGCCTTTGACAGACCTACAGATTCGAGAGCGCTTCCTGAGGATGTGGGATTTGATTCCACATTTGGATTAGGCTGATTTGAATGTGATTGGATGATGTATATTGACCTCTTTGCTTGACATGCTCCAGCATAGGATTAACATGGGACTTCTGACCACTTTGGTAGAGAGGTGGCATAGTGACCACAACACCTTCCATTTACCCACTAGTGAGATAATAGTGACACTTGAGGATGTCTACTAGATTATGAGGATTCTCGTCGTTGGAGAGCTAGTTGTGTATGATTTGATTGAGTAGGGAGAGACTGATGCACTTTGGAGAGTTTTCGAGGACAAAAAAGTTATGTGGTTATGAGATTCCATGGAGAGAGATGGTGGATGCATATGTGACACTGCCATGTGTTCTTGCCGAATTTATTAGAGGGTTCCTATGTCCCAACTGTAGGTTGAAGGGACTCTCAATTGGATGGGACCAAACACTAGAGAGCATGATTACTTAGGGTACCAGATATGCTTGGGGATCTTGCATTCTTGCACATTTATATCATGATCTACACTAGGTGGTATACCTCAGAGGAATCAGTTTGTCAGCTAGAGTTACATTGTTGTAGATATGGGCATGGGAGCACATAGTTGTCACCTATCTAGTTGCAGATAGACAACGTCGAGCAAGGAGACCTTATATTCATGGATATATAGGCCCAGTTGTACAACCTAAGCTGGGAAAACTAGAGTACTGGCGGAGGGTTCTTAATGACCTTGAGATAGTGACATTGAGGCCATATCTTGACTATGAGAAATGGTCGGAGGATGACACAAAGATACCCTATACATGTTCATTGAGATACCTAATCGGGAGGACACCTTTTTTCATTGAGAGATTCCTATTAAGGAGGGCCCTTTGACAATATGGTAGGGTACAGGGCATGCCCCAGGGAGTGGCTCTTAATGCATGGAGATGACAAGATATTCTGGAGTGGAGGCCCATGCTATCATATGATGTAGCAGTTGAGGAATACCAGGGATTACAGACCATTATATGGGATTATCATCTAGAGAATATTGAGGCTGCAGTTTCAGAGGAGTATGCTCAGTATTTCTTCGTGCATCCCTTCCCATGGATATCTACCCTAGATGATCCAGTACCATTATTGGATGATGAGCCAACACGAAGATGGAGGAGGGGTGGAGGAGGTGATGAGGAGGAGGAGGGAGAGAGTAGTGATGATAGGGATGATGGGGGAGATGGTGGCAGTGGAGGAGATGAAGGTGATGGAGGTGGAGATGGAGATGGAGATGGTGGTGATGGGGGTGGTGTGCATGTGCTAGATCTTAGAGTTCCTCGAAAGAGGTGATCGCTAGTGGCTGCAACACAATGACATGTATAGATTCGGTTGCCCTCACAACAACAAAAAACATAGATACTTGCATTACAGGTCTAGGTGTAGACATTATAGGGACAACTGGCACACATATAGGGTTTGCTACAGATGTAGGCATATGCATAGGTGTAGGCATAGAATGCCACCTTCACAACGGAGAGATACACCCTAAGATAGTGGGTTGAGCAGGAAGAGGATGTGGCAGAGAGGCTTCAAAGAGTTGTTGAGGGTACATCGACAGCTGATTACCTGAGAGAGGTACGACGCTCTGCTAGGGAGGCCAAGTACTATAGAGGGCAATATCATGAGGTAGTTCCTCTAGAGCATTGAGTTAGCTATGCCCAGTCAACCAGTGCATGCACTCATTCTAGGACCACCAGTAGGGGTGTCACCATGCCACCATGTAGAGATCTAGGGGTTGGGACATTGAGTGTAGGAGGAGGTACAAAGCCAGCACCATCTAGGGGAAACACCACATAGTTCCGATGTTGACATGTGATGTATCAATTTTTGATGATGTATACACTGATTCAGAGACATTATGGTTTCAGCCATTTTTTGATATTATATCTCCCCACACATTTGGACATCATTGTACACTTGACATTATTATTTTGATATGATATGATATGCAACGATGATTAGTGGTCTATATGTGTTTATGTGCGTTTTGGAAAATCACTAAATATAGATGCAAAACTAATCATGGATGCAATCTAATTTAACCATGCAAATCTAATATGCAAATTTTGTCATTATAACAGTCAATTTGTTGTACTTTTATCATCATTGAGCCTTTGAAATGTTGAAAGTAAGTACAAAAATTGATGGTATAATTAGACCATGATGACTTGAGTAGTACTTTCATGATTTTTGATACTGCAAGTTAACACAAGCATATATGTATAATTAAACTGAAATGACCTGAGCATTACTTGCGTAAATAGACAAGAGTTAATCATTTTCCTAATCAAATTCAGAATGTCATCAATGATACTCTTTAGAGCATGTCCCATGACAATTTGCATAGTAGTAATGATTACCTCATAGGTAGCAGACAAAGGAAATATCATTCTCCTTCCTAGCTCCTCTAGTTCATGACATCATCGAGTTGCTCCAAAGATATGATGACAAAAATAAAAATACAATAGTTGAACATACATACTAAAGTGATAAAACCATGATTCAAAGGAACACCATCCATTTAACTGTTTGTTTTCCTTGATTTGATTGATTTTAGCTATTTGATATGGATGGTTTGTTTTGGATCGTTTGATGATCAATGTTCAATGTTGAGTTGCATTATGATCATTTCATTTGTTGTGTTGTCGAACTGATGTTTCTCTATTGGTTTAAGCTCAAATTTTATTGCCCCCAGTGAGTTCAGGATTTTTCCCCTAGTCTAGGGTGAGGCACAACCTTAAGGCCAGGATATGTACATGAGGTTTCTCAATGATAAGAAAAATGATGGCAAAAGTGAACAACCAAAACATGCTTAAATAGATGGAAAAGATAACCTATCACAAATAGCACCTGTTGCCAGGTTTTCACTACTTGTTTTATTGCACTTTTTTTTTAGATTTTGTGATTTTTTTGATTTTTTTAATTTTTCACTTTTTTGTAATTTTTTTTGCTTTTTCAATTATTTTATTTTATTTTTCTCTTTTTTTCTTTTTTTGTTGTCACCAAGATTCCTATTTGTCAAGTTTTCATCAAGGTAATGATTTTTTTTAGGACTTTTTTAAATTTTTTTGTATTTTTTTAGGACTTTTAATGTGCACTGGATGAACTAGGTATAAAACTTCTTGAGATGTAGGTTGTTGATAGGTTTGTCAAAAAAGTCCCCTTCTGGTCTAGACAGCTGATAGGATCCAAATCCAAAGACTGATATGACAACAAAAGGACCTAGCCAGTTTGGTTCAAATTTCCCCTTCATTTCACGATCCTCTTGATTTCTGGGATTTTCTTTTAGGACCAAGTCACCAACCTGAAATGCTCTTGGTTTTACCCTATGATTGTAGCTTCTAAACATTCTTTGTTGATAGGCTTTCAAGTGATCCACTGCATGCTGACGACACTCATACAACAGTTCCAACTCTTGTAGCCTAGACACCCGATAATATTCATCTGAAGTGATTGCCTTTAGTGATACACGAAGTGATGGTAGTTCAACCTCAATAGGTAGAATGGCCTTTGATCCATAGACAAGAGCATATGGTGTGGCTCTTGTTGGGGTGCGGATACTAGTTTTGTAATCCCACAAAGCAGGGTTCAGTTCAATGTGTTAGTCTCATCCAACATCGTTGGTGATTTTCTTCAGGATCTTCAAAATGGTTTTGTTTGAGGCCTCTGCCTTGCCATTTCTCTGGGGATAGTATGGTGTTGAAAAATTATGTTGGATATGAAACCTTTCACAAATTTCTTGGACATCCTAATGCTTGACAGATCTACCATTGTCAGTGACAATGGACTAAGGAATGCCATACCAACAGATGATGTAATTTAGGATGAAGGATGCAATTTGTTTTCCTGTGATTGTGGTTAGGGGAAAAACTTTAATCCACTTTGTAAAATGCTCCATGGTTGTGATGATGAATTTGTGTCCATTGGATGATGACGTGTGAATTTTACCTACAAGATCCAATCCCCATTGACAGAAAGGCCATGTTGATGCAAATCGCTACAATTCCTATGCTGGTGCGTGTATGAGGTTGCCATGAATTTGACATTGCTAGCATTTCTTGACAAATTGAAAAGACTCATTTTCCATATTTGACCAGTAATACACCAAACATAGGAGTTTCTTAGCGAGAGTTAGTTCACTTGAATGAGTTCCACATATACCTTCATGAACCTCAGATAAAGTAGTTTCAGTGTCGTTACATTCAAGACACCAAAGGAGAGTACCATCAAGACGTCGATAAAGGACATTAGCTATCAAGGTACATGTTGAGCTTCTTGTGGAATAAAGTTACGGTTTTGGTTTTGGGATAGATCGGGTGGTAGGGTATTGTCTTTCAAATAGGTGTAGATCTTCCCATAGATTGAGGATTCAACGTCGACTAGATGGCATATGACTTGGGATTCAGGGTTATCATAGGCAGGGTTAAACAATTGTTCCACCATGAACTCATAACAGCTTCATTTTTTAGGTATCTATAGGAGAGAAGCAATGGTCACCATAGCATCAACAACTTTGTTGTCCCCTCTTGGAATTTGTTAAAATTTGATTTCAACAAAGTACTTTTTGAAGTCATCCACCATTCTTTTATATCACATCAATTTGTCATCTTTTGTCTAATAATCATCGTTCACCTGATTTATGACCAATTGAGAATCACCATAGACTTACAACTCTGTGATTTTCCACTCCACAGTTGTCTTGATACCAATGATGAGTTCTTCATACTCAACTGTGTTGTTAGTACAAGGAAACATTAACCTATAAGACTTTGGAATGGTGTGTCCTTAAGGTGTGACAAATAGGATTCCTATGATCCATGTTGTGTGTAAGATCCATCAAAGTATAACATCCACTATTGTGTTGACACTATTAGGACATCTGCATCTGGAAACTCAATATTCATGGGATGATCATCTTGTAATGGCGCTTCAACTAGCTGAACGACTATTGCTTGGCCCTTGATTTATTTTCTATCTACATACTGGATAACAAACTCGCTTAATATCATCGCCCATTTGGCTAGTCTTCCTGTCAAATTAGCTTTGTTGAGTAGATACTCCAATGGATCAATTTTTTCTATTAGTTTGATGGTATGGATTAACTTGTAGTGTCTTAGTTGTTGAGTAGAAAATACTACCGCCAGACAAGCATTTTCAATAAATGTGTAGTTGATCTAATAGCCATTCAAGGTTTTGTTGATATAATAAATAACTCTTTCTTTTCCCGCAGAATCTTCCTATGCTAGTAGAGTGCCCAAAGATACCTTTTTTTTTTCTATGTAGAGTAGTAATGGTTTTCCTTCAGTCGGTAGTACCAGGATGGGTGGTGACATCAGATACTATTTTAGTTGATTAAAAGTTGCTTCACACTTTTCATCCCATTTGAAAGAAACATTCTTGTGCAACAAGTGATTGAAAGGATGGGTTTCATTTGCCAGTTGTGCAATGAACCTCCTAATAGATTGGAATCATCCCTGTAAAGATTTAAGTTGGCTAATATTCTTAGGAGGAGGAATTTCCATGATAGCTTTGACTTTCGCAGGATCTACCTCAATGCCTTTAGCTGATACTATTTATCCCAAAAGTTTAGTTGATGTCACACCAAATACACATTTCTTGGGATTTAATCTCACATTGATTTTCTCCAACCTGGTAAAGATTTTGTCTAGGATTTCCAGATGCCCTTCCCTAGTGTATGATTTTTCCAATAGGTCATCTACATAGTCTTCCATGAAGGTGTGCATCATATCATGAAAGATGGTGGTCATCACACGTTGATAAGTAGCCCCAACATTCTTCAACCCAAAAGGCATGACGTTCCAAAAAAAAGTACCCCATGGACATGTGAAAGTAGTTTTCTCTTGGTTTTCTGCTGCTATTTTTATTTGATTATAACCTAAAAATCCATCCATGAGTGATAAAATTTCATTTCCTACTATCAAATCTATAATGATGTCAATGTTAGGCAAAGGAAAATCATCTTTTGGACAAGCCTTGTTAAGATCTTTGAAATCCATACATATCTTGATATTGTTATCTGGTTTGTAAATTGGTACAATATTTGAGATCCACTTAGCATAATCAATAGGTCGGATAAATCCTACGTCCAATAGTTTCTTCAATTCAACTTTCACCAATAGTGCAATGTGTGGGTGCATTTTCCTCAGTTTTTGTTTCACTAGTTTCACTCCAGGTGGTAGTGATAAATGATGCATTATGAGTTCTGGATCTATCCCTAGCATATTAGCATATGACCAAGCAAAGTTGATTTGTCACTCTTCAAACAACTTAGTGAAGCTTGATTTTTCTTCCTCTATCATGGATGTTGCTAGATGTAGGGTCTTCATTGTTTCAACTATGCCAATGTTGATGGATTGTAAGGGATCAATCAGTACTGAAGATATCCCATGATAGTGCTTAGGAAGAGTGTCAAATATCCCATCTTTTGGCGCCTCAAAGAGGTTTTCACCGGTAGATGCACTATTTATTTTTACTTTTTCTTGATCTAATACTACCATTAAATGGTTTTCACCATTAGATCAATTTTTTATATTCATTGTTTTGTAGTTGAGAGATTTGGCACTCCCCTTGTCTGAAGCTTCGTTATGAGATTTTTTGGTGGAACATGTTTCAGGATTGTCTGAGAAAATTAAGTTCACAATGGTGTCATCATTTGGAAAGATAGGTATGTCAAGCAGCTTAGTTTGGTCCCAATCAATTAGTTCAGGGTGTACCAATGGCAAGGAATTGTCAGATTGGTTTAAGTCAAAAGGGGTAAGTGTCCTGATGGAAAATTCATCAAAGTTTTCGATAGCAATATCAAGGTCTATAATGTTACTCTCTTCCGAAGGATCTATCTCGCTCGAAGTCTGATTGTCTTCACTTGAGTGATCAATATGTTGTGATCCAAATTCAAGAGGTCTATACCCTAAACTCTGTCCCTCCATATGCATTTTTGCATACCTTTTTATCACGTCAACTTCTTTGTCTTCAAAAGATACTTCAGAGAGCGAGTCCCATTCATACTCATTTGAATCAGTTTCAGAGCTATCTCGTAATTGACGGATTCGCTCAATCGACTTGCTACTTGGTTTCTGCTTTGGTATCTTCTTTGTATCCTAGCCCTATTTTTTTCTTTTGGATTGGCTATGGTAGGCTAAATTGGTTCAAAAATGCCTTCTTTTCTTTTGCCAATAGGACCATTTCCTTTGTATCCCTTCTTTTCTAGGATTATTTTCCCTTTGTTGTATTGCTCTATTTGCACATTGGAAGTTGATGCTTGTGATGTTTCTTCATCTTTGTACAACCAATTTAGAACATCCTTGTCTTCTGACTCATCCACTAGAGTGCCTTCTTTGACAAATTTACCCTCAAAAAGTGTGGTTGGTTGTGAGGATTCTTGTTTTCATGTGTATGGTTGTCCATATGACTTAGGAGAAGGCATCAATTGTGAAAGGCATAATGATTGTTCAATAGAATATTTGGACCCCATGCCTTTTTCTTTCACTTGAATCTTTTCAAGTTGTTTTGATAAAGAATTTAGTTGTCTTTCATTGTTTGAAGAAGTGGAATCACTAATACCTTTGTCTTTTGACTGAACTTTTTCCTCAAGCTGATTTGACAAAGAACTGATTTGACCTTCCTTGTTTGATGAACTAGGAGTGATGGCTTCCCTATTATGTGGTACAAAAGTATCTTGGACTAATTTGAGTGTGTTGCAATATTGAGGATTGTTGGAATCAACTAAAATGGTGATTTCTTGTCCATTAAAAGGAAATTTCAAACATTGGTGATATGTAGATGGCACTACTTGCATCTCATGTATCCAAGGACATCCCAAGAGTATATTGTATGCCAAATATTTGTCCAACACTTGGCAGATTATATCTTTTACAACTAGTCCTACTTGAATTGGCAGCACAATTAGTCCTTGGGAAGATCTCTCTTCATCATCATAGGCTTTGATGGTAATATTTCTTCTAGAATCAATTGCATTTTCTAAATATCCAAGTGCACAAATAAGTTTTAAAGTATCGATATTTAGGCCAGCTCCACCATCTATCAAAACACATTTGACCCAATGTTTGTGAATTAAAACCTCAATGTGAAGGGAAACATTATGTGGATGGTTGAGTGATACGTCATCATGTTCTGAAAATGATAGGAAATGAGGTGTGGTCAAGTGTCCCACCATAGCCTGAAATTGACAAAATTTTAGATTATTTGGTACTGTGGTGGCTACTAGAGCTTGTTCTAGAATTTCTTTGTGAGCTGGGGAAATTTTGAGGAGTTCAAATATTAATATTTGAGCTAGGATTTTCTACAATTGATCAACTATGTTGTACTAATTTGTAGGGGCAGTAGTTGTTTTAGAAGTATTTCATTTCAAGACATACTTTGACTGAGCTCTTGTGGTTGTGTTGATTGGAATGTTGTCTTGTTTATCTCTGATTTTAATGACATTAATCTGATTATCATTTGCAGCCATGTTTGTGATCAGATGTATTGGTGTGATGTCATTGATTGGATTTGATTTAGTGTTGATGTGAGTTCCATTGAGTTGATTTTATGTTGCAGCAATGTCATCCTTTTGATTATCAGCCATAAAAATGTCTTGTTCATGCTCAATTGTGATGTCATTAATTGAATTATCAGCTGCAATAAAATTATGCTTGTCATGGGTTTGATCATCAACCACCTCAATATGAAAAATGGTAGTATCATAAACATAGAACTCATGTTCTTCCCTTTGGTGTTTGATGAAGAGGATTCCCCTTTTTCGTAGTTTGGCAAAGGATTCTTGAATGCTCCATGATCAACATTTGTTTGGGGCCCTTCTATTGATATTTCCTTTCTATCAATTAGATCTCGTATCAAATGTTTCAACTGCATGTAATCATTTTTTTTATGGCCTTTGTTTCAGTGAAAATCACAATAGTGAGCATCATTCCATTGAGAGGGTTTAACTCTTGGTTCCCAATCTCGTGCTTTTGACCTAATGTTATAACCTTGGTTGCAAGAAGTTCCTTCAATGTTGATTCCAATGACTGTCCCAAAGGTGTGAATCTTCTTCGATTTGATGATGTTTGATATGGTGGTGGTTTAGTTTCAACATTGCTTTGATTGTTGTTTTGGTTGGAATTTTGATTGTTGTTTTGATTGTTGTTCTGATTGGTGTTTTGATCGGTCTTAGAGGTAGCAGCTGTCAAGTTAAAGACTAATTTTTCATTTCATGTTTCAGTTGCATCATCATTGTTACCAACATTTTTGTTTCTTTGCCAAAACTTTGGTTTATCATTGTTGTTATAATGATTGGAAGAATTTGCTGAGTTGTTCCCTTCATTGTAAATTTTCAAGTCTCCTCTCTTGACCAAGGCTTCTTTGATTTTGATTCCATTCTCAATCATTTTCTCAAAGATAGGTGGACATTGCAATTTAATTCTATAGCTCATCTCATCATTTAGATTATCAATAAATATTTCCATCTTTTCCTTTTCAGGTATGGGACAAGCATATCTTGCAAACAATCTTCTCCATCTTTGTAAAAATATAAGGAATAATTCACCCTTTTTCTATTTTGTATTGCAAATAATTTTCATGGTTATCTCGTGTTGGATGTTGTAGGAGTATTGGGTAATGAATTTATTGACCAACTCTTCAAAGGTCTTAATACCTGGTTCAAGTTTAGAGAACCATTCCATGCATTGTCCACCTAAACTTCATAGAAATAATCTCATCAAGTACATTTCTTCATGTGCAAATTCAAGGTTCATGGTTCAAAATTCCCTTACATGATCTATAGGATCTTTTTTACCATTGTATTTATCATACTTCAAATGGAAATTCACAATGCTTGGGAAAAGCAATCATGTTAACAATTTGATCAAAAGGATATGGGAAGATGTCTTGTATCAAGTATCTTTTTGTGGTTCCTCTTTGCATGTCTTGAATCTATTGTTGGAGATTTTTCATTTGATTGGTTAAAGCAACCACTGGATCTATGTTTGGGGGATCAATTTCAGTTCTTTTAGGAGGTGCTTTCAGTTTGTTTACATCAAAGTCATCAGGTAGTTTCACACCTTGGCTTGCTAGCATTAAAAGGTATTTCTCTCCATCTCTTTCTATAATTTTCTCCATGAATTTGTGGAATTTGGGATCTTGTTGAGCAATTTGAATGTCATCCTCAGTAATTTCATCATTATCAGTTTGGTGGAATCTATGGAATGAATTTTCTTTACCTTTAGCCATGGTGTTTTGAGTTTCAATTTCCTTCTCTTTGAGTTTATGCTTTTGGGATCTTGTTTGAACAGGCATACAAGTTTTATGATTTGACTAAACTTTGATCTTTTTTTGAGAGTGCCAAGGATAAAAGTAAGTCAAATAGAATGAAAAATTATATTGATGAGACTAAGTTTAAATTTGATTATACAACGTTGTTTCGTGATGAAGGATGACAAATCCTGATAATGAAACTTAGCTTAACAATCAGATGCGTGTTTGATGATTAGGAACTTTAAGGTGTTTGATCTTAGTTTAATTGAAGGGGTTTCACTTATAAAGACCAGTTTCTTCAAGTTTATGGCATTGTTATGACTAAGGAAAGGTTATGTTTTGGAAAAGATCCTAAATTCTGGTTCAAACTAACGAATAGATGGTGAATTTTTCTCTCTGGTTTTGAATTTGCTGGATGCGCTAGAACATGGTATGAATGTGCTAAAAGATGGCACAAATGTGCTAGAACATGACCTGGATGCGCTAAAATGTTCCCTATATGTGCTAGAAAATGGAATCAATGCACTAAAAGATGACTTAGATGCACCAAATAAAGTATTGAATGTGCTAAAAGATGGACTCAATGCGTTGGACAATGACTCTGATGCACTGGAAAATGGGTTAAATGCGCTAAAAGATGCTAGGGATGCACTAGACTGCCCCTAGATGTGTTTTCAACTTGGTATTCTATAGGTGAATGCACTAAATGGATGTGCAAATGTGTTGCAAGACAAAAAAATGCTCCAAAAAATAACCTAGATGTGCTACAAGACAAACTTGATGCACTGCAAAATGACTCAGATCCGCTAAAATTTCTACTATATGCACCATAAAATAGAGTCAATGCGCTATAATATGTTATGAATGTGCCAGAAAATTCCCTAGATGCACTAGAAAATGCTATGAATGCACTGAAACAGGGAATGCATGCACTGATCTAGAAGTGTTCAGTGTTTTTGATAGTTTTTTTGGATATTTTGTTTTGAATTAGTGAAATGGATGTTTTTTAGGGGATGCTTTTCTGAACAATGAATTTTGCTTTCTTTTTCCAATTTTGTTAATTATGTGAATTAAGTGCTTTAAATAGACGACTTCTTGAATGATGACTTCAAACACAACAAGTTGTAAAACTATTGTTTCTAGCCTAGGAACTAAACATTGAGTTAATGTTCAAGAATCTAGTCTAATTCCTTTTATTTCCATAGGTATAGCACAGGAGAAAATAGAACAAGCACTTTTCTAAGGTAAAGGGTCACTTATAATATCACAACCCACATCTTAGAACTATGTCAGCTCACACAACCCTGTCACCCCCTAGAGGGTGCCCATGTTTTTTCCTTTCTCGGGTCTTAACCAAAGACGAATCCTCCACTTTTGGCCAGTAATCCCTGATAGTTATATGGCGAGTATCTTGGGGGTAGATTCTTCTCTCCCCTTGCACCATGATATTAAAAGTGTTCAGACACTGACTGGATAGCTTCTAAACTTAAGGTTCATAGTAAGGGTTTCCGTTTGGTGCAAAAAATGATAAACTCCATTAGGAGACCTCCCAACCTTTAGAACAAAGGCTTTGGAGATGGTTATCAATGCATACTACCATTGAATTACCGAATTTCCCCGAATTCACTTTTGATTATAATGGGTCAATTTTTTTTCTTTAGTTGTTCCCACTTAGGTTGTTCCCGTAGGGTGAGTACTTTTTCCCACTACGATGGGCCTTTTAAAGGTGTTAAAAAATCATAAACTAGTGTGTCTAGCATTCTGGTCACCTAGTTAAGGGGAGAGCATAGGCCTATCACTTTACAAGCATAGTAGACAAGGGGTTCATTAACCTTCTAATTAAACAAGGTGCCTAATTTAATTAAAAGCAAGCAATAAAACAACTCCATTCCCTGCAAACATCGTTAGTAGTTTGATATTATTATCTTTGACCAGCGTATTAAGCACTTGCAAAAAAAAAATATCGATTAGATCTCAGAATTTTGAATTTATGTGAAATAAACCAGATGTGCTAAAACAAAAGTCATATGTGCTAAAAGATTGCACTGATGTGCTGAAAGAACTACTCTATGCGCTAAACAAAATACTGAATGCCCTAAATTATCAAACAAATGTGTTAAAAGACCCCTTGTATGCGCTATAAAATGGACTGGATGCACTGAAGGATGACTCGGATGCGATGTAATAGGAATTGGATGTGCTAAAATATGCTTTGTATGCACCAAAAGAACTCACGGTCGCACTAAAATAAGTTCACGTCCAAATATGTAAAACAAATTTCTAGAAAACATCAATAAAAAGTGGGTTTGAGCCCCAAAGTGGGTGCCAAAATGTATTGCGTGGTGAATTGTGAAAAGTGAGTAATTAGTAATAAAAACACACAATCAATGAAACATTTACATTAAGGAAATCAAAATAACAAATAAACTTGATAAAACTATTCCTCAAAACAATTCCATTATTCTCTATTCTTAGGGATTCATAAATCATGCTAGCTCTAAGATTTGTGTATGCACTATGACTGTTAGAATGACAACCCAAGAAATGAAATGCTATCTAAAATGCGAGAAAACTATTCCTACATCTACATGATTGATCTACAAATTATATGATGTTAAGATTATGATGTTGTTGTGTTCAAAATGATGCTAAGATGAAATGCAAGACTAATTAAAATGTTGTATGAAGATGCAATAAAACTAATACAACAATTAAGATTCTAGAAATGAAACTTCCATGGTAACATTACTTTAAACTAAATGCAAAATTTTAAACTAGAATGATATGCTAAGCTCACCAATGCTGATATGATTTATGTAGAGTAAGTTTGCTCAAAGATGGGATGTGAAAAGTTGTAGAATGAGGTTGTATTTATAGGATTTCCAAGGCATAAAATGATGTGGCAGCAACCAACGGTCAAGATTTTAGCTGGAGAGATGAAGGGTGGAGAATGAAGAGGTTAGAGGGAATCATGGGGATGGTTCCCTTTAAAAGAACACCATGTCAAGTGTGAGGGAGAATGAAATGATGGAGAGAGCCAAGTGTCCAAGGTTTCTTTCAAAATTTGTTGAGGATAATTCCAATTTAAATATTAGAGATATTTAAATTCATGACACTTGATGATGTGGCAAGAGGAAAAGTTGGAGACATGTGACTAAATTTGAATTTTAGAATTTAAATTTAGTAAGAAGATATTAATTAAATAAAACAAACTATTGGAATTTGTTTATTTAATTAAAATTAGAAGAATGTGAATTAAGATATAAGAAGAATTAGAAAGGTGTGACCTATATAAATAAATTTAGAATTTATTTATAAGTAGAAAAAATAAGAGGTTCATTAATTAAATACCTTATATTTAATTAATTGATTATCCTAATTGATTTTAGGTGTATACAGTACCTACAAAGGATCAAATTTTTGATATATTCACTAAGGCTCTTCCTAAGGATACTTTTAAGTATCTCCAAGAGAAGTTGGGGATTATTTCCCCTCCTTCTTTGAACTAGATGCATAAGGAGATGGGTTAGTCCTATTGATCTCAAGATTCATTATTTTCTAGATTGATGTTGGTGGATACCTCTCAAGGGGAGAGGTAGTGGCATTGTTGATTGTTGCAGTCAAAAGAGTCTATGTTGTCATTGTGCAGTGGTTTCTGATTTAGTATAGTTTGGTGTGTGATCCTAAGGGGGAGTATTCAGAGCAGTAAAGGAAAGGTGTTGCAAAGTAGTATCAAGTAGGTTGTCTGATGTAAGAGGAAGAAAATAAATAGTACAAATATTATGTCCTTTTCCATTGATGTCAAAAGGGGAGAAAGAAACATGTGAAAAAGAATAAGTAATAAGGGGGAGAGAAAGACATGTGGAAAGAGAACAAGTCATTCAGGGAGAAAGAAACAAGTAAAAAAGACAAGCTACAAAGGGGGAGAAAAGAGAAAAGGAAATAGGTATGTAGAAGAGTTGTTGTGTCTTTGATGGTTTTTCACATCATGTGTTTCCATCAATGACAAAGGGGGATATTGTTGCAAGTATGAGCAGTTGGTGTTGTCATTGATGTCTATAGCCAAGTGAGATGGTTGTAGGAGTGTAGTTGATGCGTTGATTAGTTGCATTATGTTGTCATTATGAAGCTACTAGTGTCAAAATCTAGTGTTTCTTTGATAAGCTTCTATCTATGGTTTTGGAAGTTTTGAAGATGATGGTAATGCATCTTTGGTGCTTGGTTTCCAAGTGCATTTGAGAAAATTTGATAAAAAGAGGAAAAAGTATGTTGTAGTGGTGATTTGGGTGACATAGCTATGTTTTGGTTTTTCTCTACATTTCTTCTAGGTTGAAGATTCACTTGTACAATTAGGATATGTTGGTGAGAGATTTTCAAAGGTGTTATATTCAAGATTTGGTGTTTTGGATTGTCTTACAAAATAATTTATGTTCACCAATGTGTGATTGTGCATTACAGAGGTGTTTGGGAGAAATGTTTTATTATCTACATTTCTCCATAGTTGTGTTTTAGGTCTTGCAATTTTAAAGGTATGTTGATGGTGTTGGTAGTTTACCTCAGTCAAGAGGGTTTTAGGTTTGGTACTTTAGAAGATAGTTTTCTAAGTAACAATGTATGGTAGAGTTGTTTGAACATACACACCTATAGATTCTTCAGGTGGAAGTTGTTGTGAAGGAGTTTGTTGGATTTTAGGGTTTTTGAGGAATATTCTAGATCATGTTCAAGTGTGGTGTATGGTTCACAAGTTGTCCTTGGGTTTGAGGAAGCGTGCACTTAAAATAGTAATGGTGTTTGCATAGGTAATGACTGACCTAGTGTTTACACTACATGTGAAGGATAAATATTGTTTCTCGTAGCATGTGGTTGTGTGATGTTTATTTGGGTCCCAATTAAGTTTTGATGTGGTCCGCATTCACTTCTATCTTCCACAAGAAGTTTTTTGGTGTTGACCTAATTTATATTTGCACATTTGAGGTGCATAGATGACCTTGGAGAAGGTTTAAAGGTTGAAGATGGTAAAAGTATGAATTGATTTGTTGAAGTATGTGAACATAGATGTGTGAGATGTGAATGATGTGAAGTTTAGAGTTATAGAGTGCAAAATTGAGTAGTGTAGTGTGATCTTTCATGAGTTAGTTTACTAGATGTAGTGAGCAGAAGGTGGCTACAATTATTCAATCAGATTATGAAGGTGTTGATGTCATTGTGGTGGATTCTATGTTGCATTGAGATGCTTTTCTCTGTGTAACATTTCTTGGGTATGTGCAAGATCATGATGGGCCAAAAAGTGGCAATATGATGGGTATGTGGCTGACGACTATTTTTTTACCCAAAATTGATGAAACAAAAAGTGTTTTTAAAGGAGATTCTCAGCTTTCCACCGATATGAATTATGCTTTACTTTGAATTTAATAAGTAATTATTATTCATTTTCTATTCAAATTATGACTAAAGTTCTGATTGATAGGCTGATTGAAAAAAATCTATAGATTTCAAACGGTATCACATTTTTTGAATCCAAAACATGTGTCACATTCTATGTTTCATAATATAGGATTAAAAAAATAAAAATTGAATTTCATGAAGTTTTGACTAAGCTAAGGTGGTCAGACATATGAGTTTTTATATTTTTAAAAAGTTTTAATAAAAAATCATAATTAATTATTTACTTGGAAAAAAATTACAAAAAAATATGCATCACATTGGGGCATGAGTCCTCTACTTATATCTAAAATCTTATAAAAATATTATCATTTTATTGTGGTTAGGGTGGTCGGATAGACACCTACTTCTTATTTTTCCTTGAAATTTATGTACCCTTTGCATTGAAATTTCAAATTTTCCAAATAGATATATTTTTTAAAACAAACCTAGTAGTTTAGAAACTACATTCAATTTGCTACTGATTCTATTCTTACATATTTTGAAATAATATAGATAACTTATTCAAATTTTTATGTCAAGTTGCCTAACTCTGATTTTTCTGAATTTTTTGCCACTTAAGGGCCTATTTTTTCCATGATGATCCTGCACATACCCTCTTCTCTATAATCTTCTTTTCTATTATGGTAGTAAGCCCTTTTGGCAGTGAACCTTTCTTCTTTGGGCAGTTAGCCCTATTATTTTCGGTATTGATATTACTTATATTGTGAGCTAATCCTCACATGGTCTTTCCCTTGTTGGGTTTTCCATGTAAATTTGGTTTTCTCTTGTGTATTGTGTTAAGTTCTTTCAATTTATATTATTTAATTTTCATGCTAATTCATCATAATAGAATTAAGGGTTTTATGAATGAATGTGGATCTAAATGTTAATAAGGGTTTTGAAGTTTTAAGGTACAACGGATTCACCCCCCTCTTAGTTGTCTTGTGTATTCAACAAGGGGAGGTGAATCAGTTGTTCATTAAAACATCGAAACCCTCATTAACATTTAGATCCACATCAAATTTAATAACCTTTAATATCTATTAGAATGATTTAGCATGGAAGAAAATAATAGAAACTAAAACAAATCAACACCATGCGCAATAGAACACTAGATTTACATGGAAAACCCAAGAAGGGAAAAACACAGTGAGGATTAGCTCATAATATAAAGTAATTGCAACATTGAATACAATAGGATCACTATCAGAGGGCTCATTTCCCAAAAGAAAGAAGGGCTCACTACCAGATTACAAAAAAGAAGAAAGAAGAATGTTACAAATTGAGAAATCCATCTCAATGCAACATAAAATTCCACCACAGCATCACCAACACATTTGTAGCCTTTCTGAAGATTGTAGACACCTTCTGCTCATTGCTTCCAATAGTCTAACTCATTGAAGATCGCACTACAATTCCCAACTTTGCAAATCACCTTACACACACTACTCACTCATCCTCCATCAACACAAGACTTATTTATACCTTCTTCAACCTTGAAAATAATCAATAAGGTTGGCTATACACCTTAACTATGTAATTTCAAATTAGGTCAGCACCAAAACATTCCCACGATGGATAGGAATGAAGGTGGACCACATCACAACTTAACTCAGACCTAAATCCACTCATGCATGCCATGCCACACTTCCACAATCAAACCACAATTAGTGTAAACACCCAAGGTCGGTCGAACCTATGTACAAACCATTAAACATTTAAGTGCACACTTCCTTTGATCCAAAGATGACTCACAAATAAAAAACATCACTTGAACACAATTTGGAATATTCCTCAAACACCTTGAAATCCAACAAGTTCCTTTGCAACAATTTTCACCTAGAAAACAAGCTCATCTTGTTCACCGAGATAATTTTCCATACACTGTAACTCAATAAATCAACTTACGAAGCATCAAAGCATGAAAAAATTCAACTGAAGGTAGATATTAACTTTATCAACATACTTCCAAAATTGCAAAACCAAAAACTAAACTGCAGAGAAATCTGGAGCAAAATCGTTTCTCCCAAACACCACTATAACATAGTTCACACATTGGTGAACACAACTTTCACTGCACAATGAGATCAAAACAACAAAATATATATATAACACCCTTAAACACCTCTAACCAACATATCCAAACCACACAAGAAGATCTTCAACACAGAGGAAATGCAGAGCAAAACTAGAACACCACTCTGTATGCCATAACACCTCTACAACACACTATTTCCTCTTTTATTCAAATTTTCTCAAAAGAACTTGGAAACCAACCACTAGAAACACATTCCCATCATCTTCACCACTTCCTCATCATCACCAAACTGACTTCAACACAACAACTCAAGTAACACCCACAAATAGAAGCTTATCAAAGCAACACTAGAGGTTAACACTAGTAACACTTACTAATGTCAACATAATGAAACTAATCAAAGCATTATCACAACTTCTCAACTATTACTAGTTGAGATCAATGAAAACACACACATAAGCATGTTGATATCAATGACAACACCAACTACTCACACTTGCAATAACATCTAGTTAGTTTCAGGGTTTAGGGCTTGTGGTTTAGGGTTTAGGGTTTAGGGTTTAGGGTTTAGGGTTTAGGGCTTAGGGTTTAGGGCTTTGGCTTTTATATCTATGTTAGGTTTTGGTTTTATATCTTTTATGAGATATTATTCTTTACAATTTTATTGCACATGGATTAAATATATTTAAATAGAAATGGGTTTTATGAGTGCTATAAAATACATTCTAATTATGAAAATTAAAATAACCTAAAATATAAGCCATGTAAATTTTAAACAATAAACGTCAAATTATATGCCTAAAATTTAAACCCTAATTACAAATGATAAAAATTAAATATATAGTAAAAAAATCACAAATCCTAACCTAGAGGTTGTTAAAATCGGTACATTGAAGGGAGGAGGTGGCAGGCATGATCTAGAGGTGTTCCAAAAATGGGTACCTATTTTTCCTAGTTGCTCTTTATCTATGAAACTATAGGGTAAAAATGACTTACAATCATTCAAAAAAAATTAAATGGTTTTGTGAAATGAGTACTTGTTTCAAAATAGGTTCCCATTTTGTAACGAATAAACGAGTACATTGAAGCTTAACAGGTACCCAGTTCAAATTTCGGCTTGAGATCCCATTCCTTTCAAAAAAATATTTGGCCAAAACTTACCCTCTTTGAGGACCGAAATTCTTGGACTTACTCTTTTATATGTTGCGAGATGCAACCAGGTGGCTCTTTTGTACATTAGATTGATGGCTTTGAGATGGTCTTCAACTATGGTTTATTTTTCAAGAAGATAGGACCTATTATTCAATAAGTTGTAAGCTTTAGCTAATGATGCAATAATTTAGTCTTGTCGATACAACAAAATCTAAAAAATTGCACAATTTAGTGATATGATCTAGCATTGAAGGCCAATATAATTTACTAAATGAAAAATAAAGTTATGTGAAAATTTAAAAGTATTTTATAAATGTAAACATCCATATAGGATCAACAATAAAAATAGAACCTTCAAAATAAAATAATATGAAGCCCAATCCAAAAGAACTAGTACCCTTAGAGACAAAATTCAACATGAATAGAGCAAACAAAGAATAAAGATATTTATAGTTTTGGAGATCTCTTAGGGATATTTGTTAGCAAAGATGAATCCATTAGTCTTATCTAGGAACTTATAAATTTTTCCAAAGTTAAAAAATTGGTAATATTAAAAAAGAACTATCTACTTACATCTTTTCTATGATAGTACGAAGGAGCACTCATTTAGCATAAAAAAAGAAACCTTTTTCTTTGATTCTTTGAAAAACTTATCTAAATTAGTAGTATATTTATGGAATATTCTTTGATCTTTTCCATAGTATCCTTGACCTAAAATTCCAATTGATATATGCAACAAACAATTTCCTCAATCTCTACAATTCCCAGTTTTTCTCTGAACCCCTAAAAGATGACTAGTTTGCTTTTTTATTTGTGATACTTTCCTTAAATTATTATTTCTTAAGAAATTTATTACCATATAGGAATGGGGAGGTGAGTCCCTATTTCACCAACAAGGAATTTCACTTCCTCATCCCTTGCATAGCCTAATATAAAGCTATTGATTGGGCATTACACTTGAAAGTGGCCTTGTTTCTACTCAAAAGATGGACCACTTTAAATATGGCTACCCTCCTATTGTCAAATCCTATGGTTAAGAGAGTCTCACTTGATAAATTATACATTTTTAAACCAATGATAAATCCTGGGAAACTTTAAGAGATAGTGAGAGGAGGGTCTCATTAACCACAAATTTGAATTGTTCATTTAAATCTTGGATGAAAGCTATAAAATTTAAAGAATATTTGAACTATGTAGTATTTGGTATGATCTTGGACCAATAGGAAGCATATAACTCTTTCAAAAATTGAATCACTTTTGGCATTTTCTTTCCTAATTACACCTCTACTTGAAACTATTGAATTTATTAGTCTTTGGACAAGATCTCCACTTTCAATGAACTAGTTGAATTCATTAGCTATGTTAGATTGGAATGTAGTTGGGTCACTTCTATTATCCTATATTTTTCTTTCTCTTCTACCCTTTGTAAATTTTGGCAATGTCCTTCAAAGTAAGTTTCAACTCATCTAATTTAGATTGCAAACAAATCTATTTAGATCTTTCTTCTTGTAACCTCTCTACTAAGACTCAAAATAGAACTTCCTTGTTAGGCTTGAAAAGCTCTTGGTCTTGAAAATTTATCTACACCTAGAGCTAGTTCATTATATACTATATTATTTTGAGCTCAACTTAACTTTTCTCAATATTCTTATTGAGCTTCAAGAAGTATAATAAGTTTTTTTTTTTATTTCATTCGTTCCATTATATCTTTTAGATGTGCTTGTGTTGTTCTCATACCAACAATTTGCATTGAATATTCTATAGAGCATATCATACCCTAAATTTTGTCTATATCATGTATCATGTGAATGATCATGAGAACCTCCTTAGCGGGATCATACAACAACTTCATATATGTGCATGTAGGAGTTATATCCTCTCTTTATCTCTAATTCTCTATTTTACCCTCATAGGCTTGTCTTTTTCTTATCATCTAATAATTGAAAAAATAATGGAAAATTAAATGGATTGAATAGGGGATTGTGGCATAGGTGAATGCATTGACATGGAGAAAATAAGAGAAATTGTATGTTCAATGGAGACAATTTTTTGAGCAAAGGTAGAAGGTCATAAAATGAAAATCGATCCAAAAGGAGTAAGAATATAAATAGGAGAGGAAGAAATGGGAGTAGTACATACATATTAGTAGTTATTATGGATGAATATGTTACAAGTTGCATGGACTTTAGTAATTCCAAATCCACATATTTGATTGGTATTTTTAGCCCTAAATCATTTATTAGCCTTTTCTTCTTCCTCAAAGGCTCCTCTATCAAATATAATCCTTGACTCTAGCTTGGAAGTTCAAGTGTCAAGGTTGCCTATTCTACTATGGTGGAAATTTATTGTGATGTTACCATAACATATTAAATTGTAGGACCAATTAGTAATGGTGTTGTCATGAATGACTATAATTTTTCCACTAGGGGTAGTGTCATAACCAATAGACTGAATGGATGAGGTTGTGTAGTTATTCTATATTTTCTCCAACTCTTGTTGGAGTATTTTTTCATTCCTTCATGATATTGTTTAAGATATGATTTGAGAATCTTATATGCTAAATCTATTTGATCCAAATAAGTAGCAATTTGTGATGACTAACCTTTAATGCGATGAAGCAAGACTAGCCATAGGTGATTGAACATTTAAGAAGCTATTTCTCGCACTAAGACACCAATAATTTTCATTGGAGGTGAGCTTTCAACCTCTCTTTGAATGTTACATCATAATTAGAAGTGGGTGAATCATGCTCTTAGTCACATAAAGTGGATAAATGTTTAATGGAAGCTTTCTTTCTACATGATGGACTATTACTAAATATAACCCCATATGTTTGGTTATGATCATCCCTCTATACAATAAAGCAAGATTATGACACACTTTCTATGCTATTAGAATTATATTTATTTTAGACTTGATGAGGCGATGGTTACGTGATGCTTCCACTCGTCACAATATGAGTCATGGCCAATTTCAAGTGGCTCTAGATGAAATCAGATTTATCTGACTTCATCATATAACTAATCACGAGAAAAGTTGACAAATGTTATTTGCATGGGAATCTGATTCAAATCTGAGTCTGCTATTTATTCGAGCAATAGAAGCCAAGTACCTTGCTAATGTCGTAAAATTGTCAGGAAATCGCCTGCCTTAGAACAAGTATTTTCGTTGTTTGCAATGGAAAGGGAGTCTCAACCGAGGGAATACACGTTAAAGTAGGCGATTCATTCCACATAAACAAGCCAAGCGTTTTCGATTGTCTAAAATTGTCTGGCTCTAGAGCGAATATTTTTGGTTAAAGAAACGACGAAATATGAAGTCGAAGAAGATAACTTCTATGAATTGAAGTCTGAAGTGGGTGGTATTTATCTTTTGACATTAAGAGGGTATAACAAGCATCTGTAAACAAGCTATCATTTCTATCTTAATGCTTAAATAGAGTTTTTCGCTAGCATGTTTCTTCCGCTGTTTTGATTACGTTTTTGCAGCTTCGGCTCTGCGGAAATCCGATATATCTGCAATGAAGTTCTGGATAAGGTATGGAAAAATGTTCAGAAACTCACTTAAGTTCTAGTATTTCAGTCAACCCATCATTTTTATCGATAGTTTGGCAGGTGGAGGGAGATAAAAGATGTGACTGGGTTTGTTATAATCAATGAGATAATTCTTAAAGGTTGTGTGCTTGTTCATGATTGAATTTAAACAGTATATTCTAAATTTTGATTTGTTTAAATGGTTTATCTGAAATTGTTTCATTTATTTTATAACTTACTTATTAATGTGATTTCAGATGAATCATTTAAACAAATCAAAGTTTGAAGTGTATTGTTTAAATCATATTATTGACCACAACATACATGTTATATAAGATTTTTAATTTATACTTATCCCCATAAATTTGGTATTTAAAAAAGCATCAAAGTCTAATATGAATGGATTTAAAAGATTTATTCTTGACTGCAGGGAAAGTTGTTGTCAAGTGGGATTCTAACTACAGCCAAGGTGATACATGATTTCTGAAAAAATAGCTATCACTCTAAGTGAGACTTAAGAGATAGACGATTTGATTTCTTAGAAAGAGACAGATAACTGTGTTTTAACTTACACTTGAATGATTGGTGATAAGCAGGCTTATCTGCAATCTTTTCATAAGCTGGGCCTCCAGATTGCTGTGCTTTACCATCCCCAACAGTAGCTGTTATAAGGTTAGAGGTAGAGGCAATTAGTTTATCAAAAGAAGATCACTTATGCATTGGCAAACAGTAGATTAATTATAGTCTGTATTATATTTCCATTTTTAGATATAGTTAACAATAAAATAGATTTGGAATTTTACAAATAGAAATTGTTGGAAGGTTAGGTAGTCAATAGTAAGAATGAAGAATTCTTACCTAATCATTTAAATCATAAATTTATTATTACAATTAAAATAAATTTTTAAATTAATATATTTAAAAATTAAAAAATATTCAAGATATTGTTATATTTGTAAAGTCAAAATTAATCTTTAAAAAAACTATTATTGATATATTATAAAATGATATATATTATAAATTGAAATATTATATTATGTTTCCTTATAAGAAATTTTTATGTTTTATTAATAATTTAAAGTATCATACATATTATTATATAAAATATAACTCAAATTATATAGTCTAATGAATTTTAAAATAAATAAAAAAATGCTCTACAAACCATCAAATTCTAAACTTGCATTGTTTGTTATTTGAACTATCTAAAATGCAATCAATATATGAACTATTTATATGAGACCCACTCAAATAATAAATATATTTCTACAAATAACATAAACTATTCCTATATATCTTGTTCTGATATATTCTATAACTCTTTTAGTGTTTTTTTGTTATGCTACCTCTCAAACTTTATGGTGTTTTATTTTCCAAATATTATTTGATATTGATGGAATTGATTTTTCAGCAACTACTTTATTCTAATCTTGTTTTTTATATTTTGATTTTAAACATATTGTACAATGTGTTTCTCTCTCTTTTTATTTATACTTTATTTTAAAAACAAAAACAAAAATCTCTTTATTATGCTACCTCTTTAGTTTTATAGTATCCTATTTTCCAAATACTATTTGATATTACTGTAACTTTTTATTCAATAACTATTCTATTCTAATCATATTTTAATATTTTGATTTTAGACATCTCTTACAACCTTTATTTTCAATACTCCCTTTTTGTTTGTACTCTGCTTTAAAAACAATGACAAAAACTCAAACTCCTCTATTCATTTTTGAGCTAATCAAACTGATGATGATACATAAAAATGACTTATTTTTAGAATAACATGAAAATGGTGACTGAAACATTTTTCTAAAGCTTTAACGACAAAGACATCATACATCTCTAACCTTACATCATGACCACATTCTGATTACATTCATGGCAATATTACACAAAAGTCTTATTCTCTAACAGTAAGCTATGATGCAAATGCTGATTACACTCACTTTGCTGTTCATGAAGTCACATTTACTTATTAATCACGACAAAAGTGGGCAATTATGATTTGGGTGGAAACCCAATTTGAATCAATTCTAACATACATTCTTATAGCCTAAAGCCGGCCGTTTAAGCTTTACCCTTGTTGCCTTCACATTATGGTTTGTACTTCATTCTATATATAGAAGCCACGTATTTTGTCAAAGTTATAATTTTCTTGAGTTTGCCGGGCTTAGAAAAGTATTTTTGTTTAGGATGGCGAAGAGATATGAAGAAGAAGAAGAAGACAACTTCTGTGAATTAAAGTCTGAAGCGGGTGGTATTTATCTTTTGACATTTGGAGGGCGTGACAAGCATGTGTAAGCTGCCTCACTTGCATTTTGGATTTGATCTTAACGTCTAAATAGATCTCCTTGCTATAAACTCTGTTCTGCTCGTTTTTGCAGATTCGGGCCTGCGGCAATCCGAAATATCAATGAAGTTTTGGATAAGGTGTGAAAAAATATTCAGAAACCCACAAGGTATGTGATATTTGTTCAGTCATAGTATTTCAGTTTATCAATCGTTTTATGGATAGCTTGGCAGGTGGAGGGAGATAAAGATGCCACTGTTCTTGTTACGACCAATGAGGTAATTTGCACAATTGTTACAGGATGTGCTTGACCACAACAAACCAGCTATATAAGTAGTTGTACTTTATTAAAAATGTTTATCTCTGATAAACTTGGTATTTGAGAGAGGTTTAATGAGAGAAACATACTGTCAAAGACTAATATTAATGGATTAAAGGATTTCTTTTACTGCAGGGAAAGTTCTTTTCCAATGGGATGGACGCCAAATACTTGAGACAAATTGATCGAAACACAGCCAAGGTGACACTTTAAGAGAGAATTCTGAATATGGTTCTGAGTAAGATTTGATTTCTTAAAAAGAGACAGATAAGTGTGTTTTAACTTGCCCTTGAATGATTTGTGACATCAAAAGCAGGCTTATCTGCAATCTTTTCAAAGCTTGGCCTCCAGATTGCTGTGCTTTAGCATTCCAACAGTAGCTGTTATAAGGTTAGAGGTATAAGCAATTAGGTTATTAAAAGTAGATCACTTATGCATTGGAAAACAATAGATTAATTGTAGTTTGTATTAATGAATGAATGGAGCAGGGGCCATGCAGTGGGAGCAGGGTGTATGTTTGCATTGGCCCATGACTACCGCTTGATGAGCTCTACCCATGGCTTTGTTTTTATGAATGAGGTATGCAATCTTCCTCACCTTTGTGCAGATTTGTAAATAGAAGAAGGGTGGGAGCTTAGGCCTGGTCAATGGTAAAAGGTGGCGTAAGCTAATTGGTTAACCCTTCTCCTCAGCTTTGTGTTCTTTAGTAACCTGATTTATTTTGACTAAGTTTATTTTATGACATGACTGTAAGTACAGGTGGACATTGGAATGTCTTTGACACCTGGAAACTCAGAATTACTTCGTTCTAAGCTCCCTCCTGCAACTTATCACGAAGCTCTTCTAACGGGGTAAATTCAACTCAAACATGCCACTATCCATGTTTTCTTGTATATTATAAATATCAAGTCTAATTTAAGAATATGCATAAAACTGTAATGAAAAGTTTTTAATTTTTACAGTCGACGCTTCAATGCAATGGAGGCCAAAGAAGCTGGATTAGTTCATGCATGGAGTTCAGATCCTATAGAGGCTCTACATAGTGGACTAAACAAAGGTTGCGACTCTTCAGCCCAAACATCTTTTCTTACTAAAGATCCTGCACATATGTAATCTAATGAAAGCATTGTATGTAAACAGCTATAGACTATGCCTCCAAGAAATGGAAGAAGAATGTTTATCAAGCTTTGAAAGTATTTCATCTCCTCCCTTGAGAACTCATAATACCGCTAGAGAAAAAACTGATTCAAATATAGCTCAGGGCATAGTATTTTGTGATTTTCTGTAGTTGTCCACTGAAGTAATTGAGATTGCAGGAGAATAATAACTTGTGTTTATGTTGTAGATGGAGATATTCAAGAAAGTTGTGTGGGAGATGGAGCAAGGTGGTCTTGGTTTCGCAAGAATGTAAAATATAACTAGTTAAGGAAGTAGATATCTTCATATATGTTCAGTCAATATGTAAAATCATTATGGAATCCTATCTATTCATCAAGTAAGATCTTGTTAATGAAAAATAAGGAAATAGAAAGGTAATACAGGTAAAGATTAACGATGTTCATCTTGGTTATAGAATCATAGGATATTTTATGATATGATAATTTGTGTGGAATTGAGAATCTATATTCAATAGATAAATGTTTTTGATACTAAAAGCAGATGAAGGGCCTTTGAACCCAAGAGTTTAAGCGAAACAAATCAAGAAACAAAGGTCAACCAAGCCTATAAAGTAGAAACCATCAAAAGGAGGCATGCAAGCCTCATACAAACATACACATAAAGTAGTAGAAAGAGGCACAAAATCCTAAAGAAAGCCAAAATAGAAAAGACAAAAAAATAGGAACAGTTAATTTTTAGATGAGTTAATGAGATTCCAATTTGTCTTCATCATGTTAATAGTCATCTTTCAATCCTTCTCATTAACATATTCAATAATCTAAGTCCTTTGATTCATCTCGTCTTGCTCTTTCCCAATTCTCCTCTTAATTTTCTTTATCTTGGACTTACTAGACACAGTACCAAAAATGGCATGTTGTATGATCCCATCCACGATAGTAGTTATATTGCCAATAGCTTCCTCAAGGGAAACAATCATGTTCCTTATGTTATCACCTTCACCTTTGGGCACATCATTCAAGGAGCAGCTAGGCCTTCCTATGGATTATCTTCTGAATTTGGCTCAGGGTCATTGCAAATTCCTCTTTCTATTTCCTCTAACTCCTCATTAAGGTTTTCCTTACCAAATTCTTGCTCCCACTCAAGACCTTCCTAATCCTCTATATTATTTTCAATATAAATATCCTTTTCAACACTATTATCCTTCCCCTCCTCAATGTTGATTTCCTCTTCTTCCTCCAAACCAATGTTATCTTGACTATCATCCTCAAATTCAAGGAGGAAATCTTCATTCTAGTTAGCCATACCCTCGTCATCAAGCATTAACTTTTTCCCTTTAATATATTTTCCCTTATTCTTTTGGCTTCCACTAGCCAATCTAGAAGATCACTTTTCACTAGACCCACTATTGTTCAAGCCTTTATGGTAAGGGTCTAGTTCGTCCCTAATTTCAATGGTTATAGAGCCCAAGGGCTCCATCTTCTTTTTAGAATTCCTAAGAGAAGGAGGGGTAATTATTTTCTAAGGGGTAATAGCCTCCGCAAGCAACATTTAAGAGGGATTTGTGGATGTGATAGAATGAGGAAACCCTTTTCTAGATTTGGACTTTGAGCTCAGAGGGAGGACTTTAGGGGAAGAAAATGGGTTATTTTCAAAGATCTTAATATCCACGTGGGAAACAATGGGGTAGGGTTCAATTGGGGGGTAGTATCACGTGTAAACTTATAGAGGGCATAAATAAGACATTGTGCAGGGGCGGGTGCAACTCCTTTCACAATGCAGGTCATTAGAGAAGATGTCAGGTAAAAAGGCACATTAATCTACTCTTTGTGACACACATGATTTAACAAAGGAAAATGATAGGTTCCATGTATAGTTTTATATCTTCCCTCAAGTGTGAAATGACATATTAAGTGAATGCTTACCAAGATGTAGGAGGGAGGTAGCTTCTCCAAGTCATAGTCATTTTGTAGATAACATGTTTTTCACCTTCCTCAAAAAATCTATCCTTGAATTTCTAGTATTTTTCGTTGCAAATCTTCGCCACCTTGAGACCTTTACATTTGAGGCTTATAGCTTTAGTAATGAAGCTACCAGTAACCTCAAACTGAATTCCACCATTAACGGTCCCTTGCCAACATTCCATGAGTTGCATAATTTTGAGATAATGCTATTGTCATGCCCTTGCATTGCTAGAAAGAAGGGAGTGAGGCACGCCTCCTCAAAAATATTCCACAAATCAACATTTTGTTTCAACGAGACACAAGAAATAGGTATGGAACTTTTCCTTGGGAAACCCATTCTAGCACTAGAAGACTTACACAAAGATTGAATAGAAACCTTCACAGAAAGCTTAATATAGGGAGCAAGATGGGTAGGGTTTGAGATGCATAAGTAATTCTTGAAGAATGAGCAACTGATTAAAGGGGACGAAATATGGCTCGTGTTGAGTGTTCAAATAATTATGGTCCTAGCCTATGAAGCAAGCCACTTGTCAAGGGTACTGTAACTAGAGGATAAATCATACAAATTAAAACTTGATAAAATACAGTTTGGGGATAATCTTGAATTGTGTTGCCACTCTCAAAATCTTTCATTTTCATAATTACTCCACTTTCCAAAAAATGGTTATGATTTAGAGTGTGAAAAGATGTTATTTCCAAATTTGAACAAAAGATGATGACAATACCATATATATGATTAGGGATTAAGTCCTAGTCCTTAAATTTTATATTTTTAAAATCTAAATATGTCCTCTTCCTATATGCCAATAAGTAATCCTCATCATCATACTTGTTATGGGTCCACCCACACACCTAAGGGGGATAAGTGATAAATAAAATTAGAAAGACGAGAAGCATCAAGGACCAAAACAAATTAGGAGGTTGAAGCATTATTAACCTTGTTATACATGTTAGATGACCACCTATGGTCAAGCCTTTCATTTAAAATAATTTCCTTAATGTTAAGAGGGATAATTTCAAATCTCCAATAGACCCAATCAGGGCAGGAGATGCCAACATTAGTTTTTGCATCAACTGCCATATTTCCTTCCCTATAGGAGTGGTAGATCTTATATTGGTGAAAAGTGTAAGAGAATGTTTATAGTCTTCTAGCATGTCTCTAATAATCCAAGGCACAATATAAGCTCCTTTTAAGATGTTGATAATAATCTTAGAATCACCTTGTTGCATCCTTTTTTATTTTAGTCTCCTAATTCCCCGCCAAATGTTGCGGCTTCAAAAAAGTTACTAGAGTAGACACCCAAGTTTTTATTATATCCTTCAATGAGGATATCTTTATAGTTCCTGATCACTCCCCCCTCAGTAGCCAATCTAGGGTTTCCTTTGGAACAACCATCAAAGTTTAATTTCAACCAACCTTCCTCAAGGGGACTCCACTTGGTAGCTTTCCTACAAAATATTTTGGCTTGATTGATTCGAGAAAGATCATGTATGATGCCCCATAATTGTTTAATTCTAACTTTTCCATAAGAAGGAAAGGTTTTTGAGAAATCATACCGAACTGAATTAATTTTTTCTTGGAGTTGTTGTTTTATTGAAAGAAAAACCTTTGTGCTATTTATTCTTTGGTGTATAAATTTTTTGTTGTTTCTCTCCTTCCACAAATTTTAGGAGACCACTAGGGGAATTTGTTTCCATGGATCAATAGTGATTGGGTGAGAGAAATGGTAGTAGTTCCAACTATTAACAAAGTCCTTCAAGGAAGAAGGGAAAACCCAACAAACCAACAAAGAATTAAGAGCATTGTTCTAGACATCCTTCGTGAACGAACAACTTAATAGGAGGTGGTAGACTATACTTTCAACATCTTTAAGGCACAAAGGAAATCTATTAATAAAATGAAACCCATGCCTATTAAGGTTGTCCACAGTAAGGATGTTACCATGAATAGAAACCCACTAAAATCAATTAATTTGGGTAGAAGTTTGGAAATCCAAACCCGTTGAACCAATCAAAGTTATTGTAGGTGAGGACACGTTGCTGCATCATATCTAGTAAGTGTCAATTTTATTTTGGGAGAAGAAATTACAGTCCCCAAAAGAATTTGTATCCAAGTGTCCATTTTATTTTGGGAGAATAAAGTACGGTCCCCAGTTTGGTTTCTCAAATCCTTCACAATATCTTCCTCATTTAGTTAACTACCTCTCCACAGGGCTCTACCCCTAGTGACCTAATCTTTAAAATTCTTCCATTTTTGGGTTGCACCACTCCAATCAATATAGTTATTGAGGGAGACACCATAATCCCATATTAGCTTAGCTTTAATGTAGTTAAACTAATTTAAGGAGGAAATGGAAGGGCCATTGGACCAAATATCCTCCCAAAACCTAGCATCCAAGCCATTGCCCACTCTTTTTCTAGTCCCCTGCTTAATAATACCTCTTATTTTTACTAGGTTATTCAAAATAACTGAGCCATATGGTAAATTAAGACCCATAAAATACTTTTGATTCTCATTAGCAAGGCATTTTTCTTTCAAGATTGTCACCCAATATTTCTCTTCAGTCAAAAAGAACCATCCAATTTTGGAAAGCAATGCTTTATTGAAGATTTTAAATCTCCTAATGCCTAGTCCCCCAACCTTTTTTGGTATGAAAAATCTCTCCTAGCTAACCAAGGAAATTTTGGACTTCTCCTTCATTTCTTTTCACAAGAATTTCCTTTGAAGTTGTTCAATTTTGTAGGCTATATAGGCAAGAACCTTAAATAAGGAAAGGGAATAAACAAGGATATTTTGAAGGGAGGTTTTAAGAAGTTGAAGCTTCCCAACTTGGTAGAAGCAACTTACCCTTCTAGCCAACAAGTTTCTTCTAAACTCTTTGTATTATGCCATTTCGATAAGAATTTAGAGGCTTCTTGGTAGTTAATGGTAGACCAAGATAAGAAGCTAGGAGGGGAGCATATTGACATACCAGGAAAAGGATATAGAAAAAATTGAACTACTGCATCTATAGCCTAACACAACTATAGACATGGCATCATCCCTATAAATCACAAGGGAGAAATAAGGGACAATGGCTGATTAAATCCAAAGGGAAAACCCCTTCTATTGATAATTTAAAAACATAAAAAGGAAACAAATCAAAGTTGTTAGTGTCAACATAGAGAACAAAAGTAGGAGTTTCTATGATGCAAATGTAATCCTAATTTGGTGTTATATTTATGTTGTTGTATGAATAGTTTGATTTATTATGAAATTATTTAAAATAGGTCAAGGGTGACAGTCATTATTAGGAAATAGGTTTAGATGAATTTTATTAGTTAAACAAATATTGGTCAAGTCAGCCATTTATTATTCACCCTTCATATGTAGTAGCTATAGAGGGACTCTCTGGGGGATAAGAACCATAGAAAGGGTTAAGTTCCCAATTTTAACAGTTCACATAAAACATAAACTAGAAGATAGAACTACATATTTTATGCCTTGATACCATTTGGAAGTAGGGTATGTAGACAATCTAGGAAATAAAGGATCCTCCCGATACTCAGGCATTCAAACATTGGGTTTAGGGAAAGAGACTAATCACCTAAACATTTCTAAAGGATAATCAAATAAAATAAATTCAGCTATACTCTTGAAAGAATCCCATATGGATTGCTTGATTCCCCAAGGATTTAGGCCAAATTATGAGGTGGGTTTCAAGCTAGAAATATAACTTATATACCCTTGACAATGACAACCTTAGTACACTTTCAACAAGAAGTATGGTCATTAGGGAAGCAACTTAGGACCAGTTAGCCTCAATAAGTCCAAGAATCTAGCCAAAGCACATACCTATCATATTATGGATGCTTACCTTGTTTTAGGTGGATGCATATTCCAAATATATGGATAGATGAGTCCCTATTCCATATGAATAGATGAACAAATGATTGGTTATTATTCAAAGTTGATAAATACCTATCTCGTATGGATAAAAGTTTCCCGAGTATACTTATGAATGAATAATTGAACAAAAATAATAGTGGTGTTTTTGTGTTAAACTAGATATTGTGTCTTTAAAAAAAAATCCCTTAGCTAGTCATGTACCACCTTAATCATCATCATTCTCTCATGCTACAACAAGATATTTGAAAAATCAACCATGATAACCACCATCAACAAAAAAACTCCTTACATCATGTCACTCATTATTAAACATGGAACATGCCAAGGTTTAAAATATCAATTGTCACTAAAACCTACACCAACCTTTACATGATAACAAAAGCATCAAATTTTAATGATAACAAATGGTTTGAGTAGTTTCCTTACTCATACAAGATGGAATAGAAACAAAAAAATTATAACTCATCCAATATAATCATACCTTAAACCAAGGTATACAAACCATCATAGATATAACTTCATTCTATCAGCACATCAACCCAAAACTTGCAATCAAGTTATATACATCCATCCTCCTATTTCAAATGCAACATACCAATGCACAAATGACCACAAACAAAGCTAATTAAAAAATTATGTTTTGACATTGAATCAATATCATAAATAGAGATAGTCCACATTCGAGTCATCTCATTGCAACCAAATGGATGGGGTAGGTGCAAGAAGCTGGGTCCACAAAATGTTCAAAAAATGGAAGTGTTTTTTCTTGATTTTTAGAATTTGTCACAGTTGGACATAAAATTTGAAGCACTTACACATTGAATCTCAAGAAATTTTAGTAACATGAAATTTACTATTTTGATTCTAGTTTAAAAATATATAATTTATTCTAACACCCATATGATACAAAGTATTTTTTAATACACCTGTATAAAAACCATGTTTAAAAAGTCACATTGTTAGGACTATACCATGCATGTGTACATACACCATAATTTGACCTAAGTAAAAGTATTTTCCTAATTCCTTTTTGGGAAATATTTGTATTATAATGAAGATTGATGAGGATATTTTCTTATAATTTTTCTTAATATTTTTTATTGGCCCTAATTGTTGGTTTTCAAAACCCTTGTGTACAGAAAACATAACTTGACCTAAAAAAATTTTGAATTTTTTTTCATTGTGTAAATAATTGCTTATATATTGATGCCATATAATTTTTTTAGCAAGAAAATTAGCAAATTAAAAGTTATCAAAATATATGAAAACCTAACATTTCAATTTTATATACTAGTTTCCTCATAAATTAATTAAAAAATAGAAAAAATGATCTAATCATAAAAAATTACATATTTGAAAACTAGACATTGCTATCTATAACGGGTTTTAATTTCATAATTTTTTAAAAAAAAAACCTCATCAGCTATATTGCTAAAGTTAGTTTTTTCTTTTGAAATTTCCATGACCTTGTACTTGCAGGTCCAAGGCTAAGTGTTAGGTTAATGATGTGATTGTGAGTAGACCAAGAGTGGGATACAAGATTTCCATATGGATACAACACTAAGTGTAGGCTCCTTAGTATTTATTCTAAAATCCTTGTAATGAGTAACATTCCAACACATATCTCTAAGTAGAAGAGATATATAACCTCACCCAAGCCTCTCTATTCTCCAAGGATGAAGGAGTTCAGACAAGGATGAGAGTTGTAAAGAATAAAGAGTGAGTAAGAATTTTCACTATTATCTCAAATAGAGCCCAAGAGCTATGTTGAAGCCAACAAGGATGAAAGATGGATAAAATCAATGGAAGAAGAGCTAAGCCAAATTGAGAAAAACAAAACTTGGGAATTAGTTCCAAGACCCCCAAGCAAAAATGTGATAGGTACTAAATGGGTCTTTATAAACAAGATCAATGAAGATGGAGTTGTTATAAGGAATAAGGAAAGATTAGTGTGCAAGGGATATGCAAAATTTGAAGGTATAGAATTTGAGGAAACATTTTCTCCAATTGCTAGATTAGAAGCTATAAGAATGTTTTTGGCATTCTCTGTTTATAAAAGATTCAAAGTTTATCAAATGGATGTTAAGTCTTCTTTCTTAAATGGAAACCTAGAAGAGGAAGTCTACAGAGAACAACCTGAAGGTTTTCAGCTATCAGAAGAAGATTATGTTTGCAGACTAAAAAAAGAATTCTATGGTTTAAAATAGAGACCTAGAGCATGGTATTCAAGACTAGATCAGCACCTACAATAACAAGGATTCAAAAAGTGTTGTGTAGATAGAAATTTGTACTTCAAATCTGAAGGTGAGCATATGATAATTGTTTTGATTAAAAGGAAAAAAAGGTTTTGAAGGGACCTGAAACCCTTTACAAAAGAGACATAAAAAGTTGCTAAGAGAATATAACAATCAACCACCAGTAGCAACCCAACCAACAAAAAACTGACCAACACGAGTGCCAAATAAAAGTAAGACAACTAACAGCCAGCGACTCCCACCAATAAAACAACAACAAACTAACAAACCAGAGACCAACAAAGAAAGCAACAAAACAAAACTAGAAACTAATGAAGGCCACCCAGAGTTTTGGCCATTTCAACCTGCTGGGACTTATGTTTTTCAACCATATCCAACAGTTCCTTTTTTTCAGCATCAAAATCTTTTTTCCACTCCGCCGACCCTCTCCCAACCAGCACCTTGTCATCAGCCTTAAGGGATTTTTTACCCTTACCCTTAGCCACAAGATCAGTCTCCATGAGTTCTGAGAAGTAGACTTGCTCTTCCCTAAGCTGATTAATTTTCTTGAAAGTGTCTCAAGGGCTTCAACGCTATTCTTTACTGAGACATGACTCACCTGCAAAAAAAAAATGATATCATTATTTAAACTTGTAACTTTAGCCTCGAGGGATTTCAGTCTATCCTCACATTGCTCCTTGAGCTCATTATGGGAGTGTTCCAGCTCCACCAATCTTTCAATGAGGATATTTGAAGCAGAGGTCTTCGAGATATTCTACAAATTTTCCTTAAGACCCCTAATTTTAATGTTGATTTTATTGAATTCCTGCAAGGTCCATTTGGCCAATTTGAAGGTAATGGTAGCACCCGCCCTTGGCATATCTAACAGGCCAAACATTGAAGTGTCCTCCTCATCTAAGTACGAGAAATCGTCTGACAAAGGGTCAATTTTTAGGGGTGGATCAATATTTCTCTTTCCCTCACCCTCCACATTCCGCTCACCAACCTCCTTATCCAGAGAAGCCTTGTGTAAATCATGAACAAGGGAATCCTCCACACTCACAGCAGTTACGTTAGGGTTATTGCTCACCTCAGCCTTTGTAGGATCCCTGGCTGCCACATTAGACTCTTTTTTCTTCAAATCATCCAATCTCTTCGATAGCCTTCTTGGTTTTTCAACCACATCAACCATCTTGTCAGCCCCAACCACATTAGCCCCACCAACAACACCTTTATCATCAGCCACATCCTCCGCTCTAAGAGAGGACCCATCTGACCCTACATCTATGTCCTCACTCCCATAAATGGCCAATCTCTTAGGGGCCCTGTTAATTTTGGAACCCACCACCTTCCTCTTCTTCGACCCCGAAGCCACACCAACCTCATCCTTGTTCCACTCTTCCTCCTTGTCCAACGAGGACTCTAAATCCGATGATCCAGAAAGGGCATCAAAATCTTCCCCCTTACTAGTAATGGAAAGAACCAGGGTAATAGATTGAACATGCTCCATAATAAGCAAAATAACCCCTTCATGAAGGATAGGGGCTCTCCTGTTCTTTAGATGGGCATACACAGAGGATTCCAATGAAGACAAAAGAAAAAAAGGAAAGGAAATGAACAAGCATGCCTAAAATGATTAAGCAGAGTGAAGTGGTGGCCAAGAAGTGCCTTAAATCTCCCCTTTAGCGTCACGTACCGCATCATCACCTTCATAACCCTAGCCCAGATCTTCTTCAGGGAATTCCTATCATAACCCCACTTCTCCAGCTTAACTAAAATTTTCCTTTCACCATCCTTAAAAAATTGGGTCATGGCCTCCTCATTTCTCTTTTTGTCCTTAAAAAATTTCCTACCCACAGTCGGAAAACCCATAACAGAAGCAATAAAGTCCTCATTCACTTCCACCTCCAGTCCCTTCAACACAAGTTTGCGATTATGCCACAAAAAAAAAAAATTGGCTGAAGCATTTGGGTCATGCCCATGTAATCTCCCCAAAAAAGGAGTAAAATTACCATGAATGAGAATGTTCCATAGCTTCCTCCTTTGAATATCACCACATGAGTCTGGCTCAACATGATTCTTGTCACCACCCATGGAGCCCCTAGTAGCAAACATCCAACTCTAGCAAAAAATAACTAGATACAAGCCAAAGAGCCAACAAACACCCACAAAGTGTGCCAAATGGGGCAAATTACAATACCAAAAAAATTGTATCAAATTATCCGACGCCATCAATTCTTAAGATGTTCCTAGCATTCTCGAGAATGATAGATCCCTCCTCCCATGAGCGAAATTTGCTAAGGCTGACAGCCACATTGGCAAAGCAATCAACAAGAGAGTTTCCTTCTTGATAAACATGAGAAAGAGAAGTCTCAACACATTTTTGAAGCATGATTACCATATCTTTGATAAGCTGATCCACATTCCAACTCGGGGGATGCACTCCATTCAAATAATTAATGATATTCATTGAGTCGCCTTCCACCCAAATTTTTGAATACCCTTTGCCAATGGAATACTTGATACTTATAAACATAGCCTTTGATCATATGATAATTGTTATTGTGTATGTAGATGACATTATTTTTGGTAGTAGCAATGATAAATTGTGTAAAGGATTTTCTATTCAAATGCAAAATGAATTTGAGATGTCAATGCTGGGAGAACTCTCTTTCATCCTGGGTTTACAGATAGCACAAACTGATGATGGAATATTTATATCTCAAACAAATTATGCTAAGGAAATGTTCAAGAAGTTTGGTATGGAAGATAATAGACCAGTTAGTACCCCATGATAACTGGATGTAAATTGAGCAAGACAAATGAATCCCTAGATGCAAATCATACCATGTATAGATCAATGATAGGTAGCTTTCTTTACCTAACTACATCAAGGCCAGATATTATGCAAGTAGTGTGCATGGTTGCAACATTTCATGGTTCTCATAAAGAGTCTCATGTCAATTCAGTTAAAATAATTTTTAGATACATCAAGAGTACTGTTGACTATGGACCATGGTATACCAAGGGTGAAGATTTCACTTTGACAACATATACAAATGTTGATTGGTATGGAAGTGTGGATGATATAGAAGAAGCACTAGTGGTGGTTCATTTTTTCTTGGAAATAAACTTGTTTCATGGCTAAGTAAAAAGAAAGATTCAATTACTCTTTCTATAGCTAAAGTAGAATATGTGGCAACATTGGCATGTTGTACTCAAGTATTGTGGATGAAGAAAACACTAAAATACATCAAGGTAGAGTACAAAGAATCTATCTCTATTCTTTGTGATAATTCAAGTGCCATAAATATATCAAAGAATCCAGTGATGCATTCTAGGACCAAGCATATATCAATTAAGTATCACTTCTCAAGAGAGAAGGTAACCAATAAAGAAGTTAACATGGAATATGTGCCAACTAAAAAACAAGTCATAGAAATATTCACCTAACCTCTCCCCAAAGACCAATTTAAATACTTGAGGAAAAAATTGGGAGTGTTCACTCCTACCTCATATCAGTAGATTCTAGTGATAGGGCATGAGTCTAGGGGGAGCTTCACTAAATATTTATTCATCCCTGGAAGAGAAGGAGAAGTCAAGTCAGGTATAATAGGTTTTACAAATTTCTAATGACTTGATGGTTGTAGATTTATAGACACATTCTTTCTCTTTGCATGGTATGTGAAAGGGGGAGAACATCAGTAGCAGCAAAGTGTCCAGATAGTGTCCCTTTTCCATAGATGTCAAAAGGGGAGAAAGATGTGAAAAATCTCTTAGAAGAAGCTTGGGTTACCCCAAAGGAGGAGATATATGTCAAAGGAGAAAGTGATTCAAAAGGAAGATATGTCAAAAGGGGAGTTGTGACTATGAATAGTTGTGTGTCAAAGGGGGAGAATTGATTTCTATATAGAATGGATGCTGATGTTTAGGTAGAGCATTTAGTTTTACCATTAATGATAAAGGGGGAGATTTTTTGTAATATATTGTTATTGATTTCATAAGGTAATTGGATTGATGTCAAAGGGGAGATCTTTGGAATTCTAAATTCCATTGATGTTTATGGATCAGCCATAGGTTGGTTGATGAAGTATGGTGAAGAGAAGAGCATGTTTTGCAATGTTTTGCAATGTTGTCATACAATATTGAAAAGTTATTGTACAGGTTGTTTCCGAAGGTCTACAAAGAAATTTGATAGAAGATTTGATGTGGGTTTTTCATGAGTATTCTATTAATATGCTCCACATGATCAGAAGACAAGTAATGTGCTCATAAACGAATTAATTATGCTCTTTGTTCAAATTAGGGTTTAGCAGAGAAACCCTAGGTGTATCAGTCATGACACCTAACAAGTTTTATATTTGAATGTTGACTAGATCGGGTGTTACCAATAACTTACGTTATGATTGTAAGCCTTTGATATCATGGAGAAACCGACCCCTTATCCTATGTATTACTGTCTTGATGAGTGATGAGGACTATTATATTCCTAATTCTAGTGTTAAATATTTTCCCTAGCTTTATCAATGACAATGATCAAACTTGTAAGATTGAGTGGCTATCACATCATCTCTTCACATCACATTTTCATTCTTCATGCATAAAGCAAATTTGTGATATGCGATGGTGAGATCGAATAATGAGTAGTGAAGGAGATGATTGGATGGCTATCACAAATGCTCTTCACATCACTTTTTCTATTCTTGAGTTTAAAGAAAACCTATGATGTGTGATATTCAAGATCAATGACTATAATGAAAAGGAAGAGATTTGAGGTTCATCACATAGTTGATTCACAGTGTTGTTGTGAATCATCCTGATAAGGTCATATTTGTGATATGTGACAGTAGTGGAATGTGATGTTAGGATAATAGGTGGAAAGCATTGAAAGCATTGCATTCAACTTCTATACATCACATTTCTCATTCTCTCGAGCACAAAGAAAAAAGCGATGAGTGATGGTTAGTGGAGGATGATGTTAGAAGGGACAGATGGAAAGTTTTGTTTGCATCACATAGGTAATTCACATTGTTGTTGTGAATTACATCGTATTGTATAAAGAGTGATATGCGATGGAAAGCTTGGTTGGTACTCTATTTCAAATTAGTGATGGATCAATATGAGGATGTGTGTTCAGAGAAATAAGTGGCATATTACTATTGCATCATGCATCTCCTTCACATCACATAAATGGTTTTTGATCCCAAAAAAAAGTTGTGATAGGCAATATGAAGCGATAAAGATCTACAACATAGATTTAAAGGAATTCTAATCTAATGTTCTTGTTTTAAATTTTTATTGGAAGAACGAGAAGCAATAGATCTTGGCATGAAATAGGAAGATCGATGGCCCTAATTCAAATATTTGATTCTGCAATGGGTAGGTGGTGGAAAAAATAGTGTAAGCAGTGGAAACAACTATGAACCAGCATAGAAGGAAAAATTAATTATTGTAACTACTTAAACTACTCATTTTTATTGGTGATGAGATGTGTAGATGATGACAAAAGGTATAAACAATCAAAAAAATAGATATAGATCGTTTATGCAAGGAATGGCATTTAATACGTATCTAATCTAGGGTTTGAAAATCGCTAAAATTAGCAAATGAAGTGAATTAGGATGGTGGTGCATGGCTCGAGGTATGAGTGCTTGTTGGTGAAGGTATAAGAAGGAAGACAAGAAAAAAATTTCTAAGTGTTGTGAATGCAAAAAAGGAAGATGAGAGAGTGACCTAAACGAATATACAAAAAATTATCTAGGGTTTGCATTTAGAGAGTGCAAAGCAATGATACAATGCGAAGAGGTTGAAAGATAAAAGAAGAGCGATAAAATGAATTGCTAAGAGGATAGTACCAAAGTATGAGTAGTTGTAATACATGTTTTCAACATTGAATTGGATTCATTTATGAATCATTTGTAATCATGAGTTGTTTCTCCATATTGTTAATGTAAATTTGATTGGTTGGTGCCATCAGATAGCTAGGTTGGTCCTCAATTAGGGAGTAGGTGCTTCCTTAGAGTTGGTTCTCTTAAAATATGGGATTGGTGTCTTGTTAGGGTTAGTTCCCTTAAACATTGTAACCAGTGAGGTCTTATTGTGAGGTTGGATTAGGATAGTAGATCCTAGCAGCTATTCTCACTATGATTTTTCCCACTCTGGGTTTTCCATGTGTATTTGGTGTTATGTTTATTTGTGTGTTTGAATGATCTTTACATGTTAGTTTTAATCTACATTAAAAGGGATTAAAAGGAATTATTTTTAATTAATCTACTGATTCAACCCCCTCTCAGTAGATATTTTTGTTCCAAAACATAACACATGAACACCAAATTTTTACATGGAAAACCTAAAGAGGGAAAACCATGGTGAGGATTAGCTCACAATATATTATAACTGGTTACAACATATTACATAAATTCTCAATGAAGGTGGAATCACTATCCTGGGGTCTCACTTCCCATAGAAAGAAGAAAACATAGAAGAGAGGGGTGGCACACAACCAAAATGAACTGTTACAAATACATATAAAACATGTTGGAATATAGTTCCACTAAAGCTCAATACACAAAGTCAATAGGCTTCATATCACTCTACTCTAACACTCAGCATCACTTTCACATAATTCACATCCACAATACTTGTGTTCACTCACTACAATACTAAAATGAACTTGCATATATATCCATCACATTCACGAATACTTATAACATTAATTAGGTCAACCTAATTATATGTATCAAGCAAAACATAATTTGTCAGCTCCTAATCAACCATACACACCTCATGCCTTAATTCAAAAACATGTAACGCCTTAAATATCTTAGGGTAGACCTATAATAGCTCCCTTATAACATCTCAATACTTTCTTATCCTCTACAATACTCATATCATATTAGGTCAACACCTATGAAGACCCAACATCAAAATTCACCAACTAATCAACCACAAATAGACACACAAAACTCCAAAATTCATGCCACTTAGAAAATAGGTACACTTGAAACTTGTAAAAAAAATTAAAAATATGCAAGAAAAAATATTATTCTACAGAGAAGTGTGGACTCATCAAAGCATACACCCTGTACTGGCAACCACTGTCACTAGCAGACCCGATATTCTGTCATTCATAACTTCGTCACTAGAGAGCTAAAAGATATGAAACTTTGGATTCAGACTCCTTTTACATCCAAAAAATTTCCTTGGAACCTTAGAGCAAGATTCTTCAAGCCAGACTAATTCGGACCAAAAACTAGATGCCTAGTACATAGAAAACTACATTTTGACACTTATCCAATTCTTCAACTTACTGTCTGCATTGGATCAAACCTTCTTGCAACTATACATTGGATTATCATATATATACACATTCTTGCTTCACCAAATGGTCTGCACATCGATCTCCATACAATGGTGACATCAATGAAAATACTGCATACTATACAACTCATGCCCATACTCATGTTGCCAATAGACATATCAATAACAAACTCCACAAACTTCCAACAATCTCCTCCTTTGTCATTGATGGAAACATGCATCAATTACTCTCAAAAAATCCAAACTACTCTCCCCCTTTTGACATCAAGGGAAAAGGGCATAAAACATATGCACATATACTACTACTATTTTCTCCCCCTTTTTTTACATATCTTTCACTGTGTCAAGGTGTTTTTAATAAACCAAACATATCTCACAAATAACCTATGGAATTTCCATCTTCCAATGGTTAGCTATTTGGAGGGATTGGCTAATGAACGAGTGAAATAAATTAATGCCTTCCTCTTGCTCTTTGGAAAAATTAAATTCGTGATGCATAGGATGCATGCAATGCATTTACAACCCTTTGATTGAAATATCCATTTGGAATACCTCTTCCCTTTGTCTTTCCTTATAATTTCACATCGTGCATCACACATTTGATATGAACATTTGGAAATATAACCATGATGCAATAGAACTATGTGATGTATTGACCAAGATCAACGCCCTTTGAGAATATTCTTTATTCCTTTCATCGCACATTGCTCATCTCTAAAATGTGCTTTAGAGATAACCATGTAATCAATGTTGTCAAAAGGCAGCAATGATGAGTGGGATGCAAGACATGTGTTCCTCATATGAGATCAACGATTGCATCACACATTGCGAGAATGAAACAAACAAGCAGTAAGAAAACTGTGATGCATTAGGGTGTCACGATGAACTAAGTTGGTTCATAACACATCGTTGAAAGAAAATAAGCAAGGCATATGCAATCATCAAAGTGAAATCAAGCTAGCGATGCAAAGGAAAACAAGGAATCACTCATTGTGTAAAATGTTTGAGCAATCATTTAACAATTAATGATGTGAAGGAAGTTAGTGATAGGAATAAAATAATGCATCACTCATTGTGGATATGAAGCTGATGAGAAGGAGACAAATCACAATGTACATGGAGCATGTGATGTATATCACTTAAGTGAGATAATTAGGCACATGTTCAAAAGTCATTTTAAAAGGGGTCCACCTAGGAAACATGAGGACTAATGACTTAGGAAAATTAAAACACAAGTCCAACTAAGGATAATGGAAAAATATTTCAAGGTGCCAACCATAGGAAAATATTAGACCACAGACCAAGATATATCAATGAGAAATTAGACCAAAAGGGACTAAGGTTTCAAAAGAGAAAATGAAAAACCCAAAACCATGAAACTCAAAACCCTTTCCAAAAGACACATAATCAAGACAAAGAAACTATCCAGATAAGGACTTGAAATTCGTGGAACATAACTTCTTTTTGAGGAATTCCATTATTAATGATCACACCTATAACCAATTAGGTGATAGGAATATGAACCACAAAGTAGGAGGAGATGGAGAAAATAGGCACAATGAGAACAGAGAAAACTAATTTCACATGTGACCTTTGCAATTGGAAAGGTATATACATTTTTGTTTTGATGGGATACCTAGATATCCAAATCACATTGACAATGATATCAGGGTTGTGTAGAACAAATTCACTGGAAATAATGCAATATTTGGTGAGGACCATTTAAGGACTTTCCTCAATTTTCTTGATGATTATGAAGTGGAACATGAGGATGTGGTGATGAAATTATTTATGCATTCATTGATTGGAGATGTAAGGGATTGGTATAGGGGCCTACTAGAAGGTAGCATTGGATCATGGGAAGATTTTAAGAGTATGGAGGTAAAACTGACCCTAGGTTTATGCTCAATGAATTCTACAATTTCACTAAAGGATAAAATGAAATGGTGTCATATTTTAACATTAGATTTCAAAAGGCTATGAATAGAGTCCCACAAAAATTGAGATTGAATGATCAAGTATGCCTAGTTACCTTATGCAATGTGTTTGATTCTAAAATGAGTTATCACCTAAGATATAAAGACCCTAAAAGTTTGAGTGATGCATTTAAAATTGCACTGCACATTGAAAGTAATAGGAGAGCATCAAGTAAGGTGGGAAGGAGAGATGATGTTAAAATTTTGAAGAACCCTATGGATAAACAAGAAAAGGTTTCTACTTCAGCTCCTACTTTTGATGAAATATGGGACAAAGTGATTAGCACACTCAAGGATATCAAATACAATGTTGCAAGAAATGAAAAGGGACTTCGAAATGAGAACCAACATTTCCAAAAAAATGAAAAAGGCCTCCAAGACTTCAAGATCGCCCTTAAAATACTAATTGGTAAAATAGAAAGCCAATCCATAATAATCGAAAGAATACACAAGGGCAAGTCCCAACTGATCCTTTACAAAATCATTCAACTAATTTCATTACTGAGACTCCTTGGTGTGTTGTTTGTCAATTGACTCATTCTCCTCACCAATGTGTAGTTTCACAATTGGTGGAAGGTGAAGAGAATACATCTAGTAGTTATGATCCTTCTCACGACTAGGACATAGAGATAAATGTAAGTATGATCAGATCTGATTTTGTTGGCGGTCAGTGTTCTTCTGAGGAAGAATCTTAGGAAGCTGATGTTGATTGTCAAATACAAAGAGCTGATGTATACCATCAACAAGTTTTATCAGATGAGGGCAATGAAAGTGATCATGTGATCATAATGTATGTACGCTAGAAATAGATGAAGCTGATGTGAGTTTAAGAAGATCTTCAAATGAAGAGATTCAAAGGTCGATAGTTTCCTTGGCTACATAGTCAAGAAACAATTATAATTTGAGAAACAAAATTGTTGGTGGAGATCAAGGTAACCTAGGCAACATGTTCATTAAGGAGAAGATTGCAAACAATAAGGAACCAAAAATTGAAAGTAAAGTGGATGAGGCTAGAGCCAAAGATAATAAAGGGGATAAGACTTGGGTTAAGAAAATTGAAGTCCCAAAGAATGATGGAGACATTGTATCACTTGTTACAAAGGCAAAGACTCCAAAGCATATTGTTGAGCTAGAAAAAAAAGGTGACAAGAATAAACTTGAAGGAAAGTGTGAACACAAGGAGGACACTGAAAAAAGTATAGTACCATGTGATTTGCCTAAGTACACTTCTGTTGATATGTTTCATCTCCTCTCACAGGTCAAATTCATAGTTCCTTTGTTAGAGATGATGTAAATCGAAGAGCATAAGCAAAAGGAATTTTCCCTCATCAATGGTGCAACTACAACCTATGATGACATGATGGTGTCTACTCTACCCAAAGTGAGTAGAAATGACACAAAAGAGGAGGTTGAGGGAGTATTACTAATATCCCTTAGATCTACTTGGGCACAACAATAATGGCTTGTCCCAGCCAAGTAGATCCATTTTTTCATGACTTTGATCATTGATGGAAAGCTACTAAAGAATTGTATGATAGACTCAGGAGCTTCCTCAAATATAATTCATGTGGATATCATGAAGGAGATGGAGCTAAAGGTAGATAGTGCTTATGGAAAGTGCTATGCTATGGATTCTACATAAGTACCTATGATTAGGGTGATTAAAGAGATCCCTTACAAATTGGTTGCATTCCCAAACAAAGAGTTTACAATGAGCATCACAGTGGTGGTTATTTCACCCAATTATGGAATGTTATTGTCAAGGAAATGGAGTGCCTCCATGGGAGGAAGTATATAGTGAGATATGTCTTATGCCACATTCCCCATTGGTGGTAAAGACATCAAGTTAGTTAGGGAATCTAGAGTCCCCCACATGATTGACTTTGATTTTGAGGATGACAAAATCCATTTTGTTGATATAGGCATTAATGACTTTAGAGTGGAGGATTTATAATAAGAAGGTGACAAGCAACCTACACTCTTCGAAAGAAATATAATGAAATTAAGTCATTGGCGGCTCAGAATTAGTTGTCTCCCAGATCAAATTGAAGTATGCATCTAAAAATAGACATATGAAATAATATAGGAATGTTGTATGGGAATCAATTGAATAGTTCGATGCTTTTGGCATAGAATGGATAGAGAGGGAAAATAATCAGATGGTTGAAATTGGCCAATATTGCTCTCAGGCCAGATGACATCACTTTTTACTGGCATCTCCAAGGTTGAGGTGAAAAAACGGCCTTCAATCCATGACAACATCCAAAACTAGCAAGTCTTCAATGATGATGAAGGCATACTAATGTTTTTGACATGTGTGGACCAATATGAAGGTTAGGAGATTCAATTTGGAGCATTTGTTGAGATTTTGGATGGAAAGGAGACAGTGTTTAGTAATGAATTAATCCAGCTTAAGACCAATAAGATCCCTAAGGGTCTTATGGCTTTAAAGAGGGTCTTTGATGGCCCTAACAAAAACAATACCAAGAAATCATCCACACATCTAGAGGACCTAGAGGAGGTAAACCTAGGGACCAAGAGTGCTCCAAATAAATTCTATGTGGGAAAGAAAATGAAGCCCCAAATCAAAGCAATGTTGATTGCTTTATTGAGAAAATACAAGAATTTTTTTTCTTAGTCTTACGATGACCTAAAGATATACAGAGAGGATTTATTTCAACATCAGATTCCTCTCAAAGTAGATGCAAAACCCTTCAAGCAAAAAAAGAGCCCATTAACCCCACCTTGGCATAAAAAATGAAAGAAGAATTGGTGAAACTGAGAGATGTTGGCATCATTAAGCCTATTATGCACTCTTCTTGTGTTTCTAACCTTGTGCCAATGAGGAAGAAGAACAATGACATCAAATTGTGCATGGATTCCAGAAACCTTAATGTGTCATCATTGAAGGGTAATTGTGCAAGGGCGCCCAATTCTAGGTGCAACCTTGGGTTATGTAGTGAAATTTGGCTTTTGTTGTGTTTAGGCTAATTTCATGTAATAAGGCCTTTTGAGGCCATTTCATGTCATTGAGAGTCCTTGTGGAGTCTTTAGGTGTAAGGTAGTGGAATATTGTCATAGTTGTCCACGTTGCATCAAATAAGGTATATTGCCATTTGTGTTATTTTTGGGTTGATTAAGAGATTTTGGGTCTAATAAGGATGTAGTAAGTCATTTATGGTCATTTCATTCCATTTTAGAAGGTAGTGGGTCAATTGGTCAAATAATGTAAAAGTTTTCATAGTTGTCCAAATGTTGTCAAAGCAACTTTTTACAACTTTTGTAACAAGAGGCCATAATGATGTTTGTTAACACCTTAACCAAAATATGGTTAGAGGCAGTTGTGATATGGTTGTAAAAGTTTTAATAGGCCTTGTAATCTTGAGGAGAGGGTTTGGAATGAATATTGATGAATGAAGATTCATGCTTGCACGTGAGAATTCTGTGTTTCATATATTTTGCAAATTTTCATCATGTTGTATGGCTTCTTGGAGAATTGTACGAATGGATGAATGATTGTATGTGGTATCAGACACTCTTACCTTAATTATGGTTTTGATTTGATCAATTTTCATTAAGGGAGAAGGGAGATATCACCATTTTCCTAAAACTGGTCTATAACCCTACTAGGGTTTTGAAACACACAAAAAATGTTTTTTTCTCGAGTTTCCACCCTGAGGAAGCAATGAAAATTTTTAGTTAGGTCTCATTTGACATTTTTCATTTCCTTGCAAGGTTCGAGGTCTGGTTCTACACGTGTGAGGGAGTATTGAATGATAGTTGGATGGTTTTAAGCCTTGGTTGCAATAGAAGCCCTAGTGACTTGGAGAAATTTGTTGTATGCTATTAGAGAATGATCTTTGTGGTAGGAGAAGGTTATTGAGGCCTCATGTGATATGTTGAAAGTGTTGGAATAGGACTTGAGACTCATTGAAGCCATGAACCCAATTGTAGCATGCATATTTTCCCAATTAGGCCTAGTCAAGAGAACTACGGTCAATTTTTGAGGCTTTCTGTACAAAGGAACCCTATCTCATTTTGGAATATGTGTATGAAGAGTCGAATGGGTATATGAAATGGGTCACCTTTTGGGTAGATTAGGTATGTGTCAAAATTTATGCCCAAAAATTCCTTTTTGAAAGGCTATAAGCAATAATGAGGGTTTGCGAAGGAAAGACCATTGTTTGATGTTTAAGGGCACTTGTGGTTGGTTGTCTGAGTTTTTTCGAACAATATAAACCCATGATCTACATCAAATTGGTATTAGAGAGTAGGTTGATCTGAAGAGGGAAAAGTTGAAGTGAAGTGAAGCATGATTGCCTCCAAAAGGGAATCCAATTACCAAAGAGATGAACGAAATGAAGGAGAGACATGCAAGAGAGATAAGACTTGAATGAGGGAGTTTCAAGAATCCCTTCAAGCCAAGTTTACTATAGTGGAAACAAGTTAGAAAAGAGGAATGGTCATAGGAGACTTGAGTAACCAAGAAGAAAAAGAAGGGCAAGAGGAAAGTTCTCAAGGAGGGTCTGAGGAAGAGATGCATCCTGATGACTTGAGAATGGAAAATCTATTGAAGGCAGTCAAGGGAGAAGGTCCTAAGATAAAGATGGATTTACCAATGTATGGAGGAAAATTGGATAGTGAAGAACTCCTAGATTAGATAGGAGCATTAGACAACTACTTTGAATATGAAGATGTGCCAGAAGAACAAAGGGTGAACTTGGCCAAGACAAAATTGAAGGTCCGTGCCTTACTTTGGTGGGACTATGTACAAGATGAGAGGAGAAAGAAGGTAAAGTATACAATCATCTCTTGGGATAGGATGGTTGTTAAACTCAAAGGAAAGTTCCTACCTAGTGACTATGCCATTTAGCTATTCAAGAGGCTTCAAAATCTTAAGCAAAAGATATGGATGTGAAAGCCTATATTGAGGAGTTCTACAAATTGAGTAAAGGGTAGGCAATGTAGAAGATGATGTGGAAGAAGTGGCAAGATACATCAATGGGTTGAGATACAACCTTCAAGATGAACTAAGCCTCACAAACCCAAGAATAGTGGATGAGTGTTATCAATTGGCCATAAGGGATAAAGATAAGTCAAGGAGAAGGAAAGAAAATAAAATAAGGCGTAGAGGAAGGAATTTTGGAGGAAGAGGTACATTTGCTGATTCAGGACAACCACATGGGAGTCAAGGAGAGACAAGTAGAGTTCAATAACAAGTTGTGGATTCAAGAGGTAGTTTTAGGGGAAGAAGATTAGATTTTAGGGATAGATTTGGAGGCCAAAGAGGAGGTTCAAGTGGCTTTATAGGGAAGTGTTCTAAATGCAAAAAAATTGCTAGCCACTAAGCATGGAAATGTACTGAAGAGAAACCATCTACTTCTTTTGGAAGTGAAAGAAGAAATCAGATTGCACAAGGTGGAGATGATGTTGAGAGTGTACATTCTTCACCACATGTTGAAGAACTAGAGTTTGGGGAGTTTTTACTAATGAGAAGAACTCTAATCAAAGGGCCAATGGACAATGACCCACTACAGAGAAATTCACTCTTCAGGACTACATGTAAAAGCCAAGGTAAGTGTTGCAAGGTTCTTATTGATTTTGGTAGTACAGATAATTTAGTTTATCTTCAAATGGTAGAGAAGCTGAAATTACATAGATTCCCTCATGCCACTCCCTACAGTCAAACAAGGGGAAACAAGTAGTTGTGAAAGAACATTAAAGCTGGGTAGATTTTCACATAGGGGTTTATAAGTATAAGGTTTTGTGAGACATAATTCCAATGGATGTTTTCCATTTTCTTTTGAGGAGGGCTTAGCAATATGATAGGAATGTCAAGCATGATGGTAGTAAAAACACATATGTCATAGAGAAAGATGGAGTTTCATACATCCTTACACCATTAAAAGAGAAAATTCAAGAATCACAAGTGGGTTCTAGTGTTATGTTGGTGAGTAAGAAGGAGTTTGTACAAACCATAGAAAAAGAAGACAAGGGTTGTGCAAGCATAAACAAGCCCAAGAGTTTTATGAAAATAACTAGGGTGGATCAATTACCATTGGAGGTTTAGGATTTGTTGTAGGAACATGCTAATATGATGGTAGATGACCTTCCAAGGAGAGGTACTAGTCCTCATGTAAGGTTTCTAGAGTGGGAAGACAAATATTTCAATGTGATTGAAGATACTAAGCACTTAAAGTTGGAATATGAAGATGCAACCCACATTATCTTTGTATTGCTTAGGAAGTTTGGTGAAGGTAACCCAATACAAGAGCAGGTTAGGGGGCTAAATTCTCAGTTAGAGGTTCCATTTTCTGTTTTGCAATCTGATATGAACAAAGACTAGGAGAAGGCCATTGATTGTGCAAATCCAAGGGAGAGAGCAACATTACACATTGTAGGTTTGTATGATATATATTGTGTGGTTGATTCTCAGTCCAAGCCCCATCCACATTTGAAAATTGATGGCATTGAAAGGGAAAGGAGCATTCAATATTTTTTGTGTTCTATTGAGGGTGAAGTAGATAGATATTCATTGCAAGAATTATAGAAGGAGATATTGGAGGTTAGTGATGATATCATTCTTTTGGAAGAGAGTAGTACCATTGATCAAGCAATCATGTTTGATGCCATGATGGTTAGAGATAAAGAGAGAAGACAAAATGATTTGGTTGAGATGGTGAACTTGAGGGGTGAGAACCCTAAGTTCACAATGAAATAAGCTATGGAAGTGGTGTAAGGTTCTATTGCATCGTGTGTCATCCATCAAGTATAAAGGGATCATTTATAGGTGGGAGGTAGCAGATGCAAGAAAAGGGCAGTCATGAGCAAAGGAGTCATTGATTTCAAGGTTGTAGATTTAGTTATTGATTTGTACTCTTTACAAGTGGATGTTGTTGCAGATTATGAAGCAAGTTCCCAAGCATTTGTAGACAATGAGTGGATCATGATGCATCTTTACTATTTCAGGTCTTAACTCAAGTGTAACTTGAGTTCTTTTCTCCTTTGGGGAGTATGGTGCAGGGGCACCCGGTTCTAGGTGTACCCTTGGGTTATGTAGTGAATTTTGGTTTTTGTTGTGTTTAGGATAATTTCATGTCATTGGGAGTCCTTGTGGAGTCTTTAGGTGTAAGGTAGTGGAATATTTCATAGTTGTCCATGCTATGCATCAGATAAGGCATTTTTCCATTTGTGTCATTTTTGTGTTGATTAAGAGAGTTTGGGTCTAATAAGGATGTAGTAAGTCATTTAGGGTCATTTCAATCCATTTTGGAAGGTTGTGGGTCAATTGGTCAAATAATGTAAAAGTTTTCATAGTTGTCCAAATGTTGTCAAAGCAACTTTTTGCAACTTTTGAAACAAGAGGCCATAATGATGTTTGTTAACTCGTTAACCAAAATATGGTTAGAATCAGTTGTGATATAGTTGTAAAAGTTCCAATAGGCCTTGTAATCTTGAGGAGAGGGGTTGGAATGAAGATTAGTGAATGAAGATTCATGCTTGCATGTGAGAATTTTGTGTTTTCATATATTTTGTAAATTTTTCATGTTGTATGGCTTCCTGGAGCACTGTATGGATGGATGAATGATTGTATGTGGTAGAAGACACTCTTATCTTAATTATGGTTTTGATTTGATCAATTTTCATTAAGGGAGAAGGGAGATATCAACATTTTCCTAAAACTGGTCTGTAACCCTACCTAGGGTTCTGAAACACACAAAAAATGCTTTTTTTTCGAGTTTCCACCCTGAGGAAGTAATGAAACATTGTAGTTAGGTCTAATTTGAAAATTTTCAATTCCTCGAAAGGTTTGGGGTCCAGTTCTACATGTGTGAGGGAGTATTGAATGATAGTTGGATGGTTTTAAGCCTTGGTTGCAATAGAAGCCCTAGTGACTTGGAGAAATTTGTTTTGTGCTATTAGAGAATGATCCTTGTGATACAAGAAGGTTATTGAGGCCTCATGCGATATTTTGAAGGTGTTGGAACAAGACTTGAGACTCATTGAAGCCCTGAACTCAATTGTAGCATGCATATTTTCCCAATTAGGCCCAGTCAAGAGGAGTACAGTTAATTTTTTAGGCTTTCCATACAAAGGAACCCTATCTCATTTTGGAATATGTGTATGAAGAGCCAAATGGGTATCTAAAATGGATCACCTTTTGGGTAGATCAGGTCTGTGTCAAAAGTTATACCCAAAAATTCTTTTTTGAAGGCTATAAGCAATAATGAGAGTTTGTGAAGGAAAGGCCATTATTTGATGTTTGAGGGCACTTATGTTTGGTTTTCTTAGTTTTTTGGAACATTATAAGCCCCTGCTCTACATTAGATAACTATCCATTACCAAACATGGAGGTCATGTTACAAAAGGTAACTAGTTATGAACTTTTATCAATGATGGCTGGATTCTCTGGCTACAATCAAGTAAAATTAAAGGATTATGAGCAATATAAGAATAAATTTACAACTCCTTGGGGCACCTATGTATAGGTGAGGATTCCATTTGGACTAGAAAATGCAGGTGCTACCTTTTCAGAGAGATATGGATGTAGCATTCTCTAATTATATAGACATTTTCCTGGAAATTTATCAAGATGATTTAAATACCTACTCCAAGAAAGAGGAACACCATTATATGCACTTGGAAATAAATTTTATCAGGGCTCTAGAATATGGGATCTCAATCATCCTGAAGAACTGTGACTTTGGAGTTACTGAAGGTAAACTACTAGGACACATAGTGTCAAAAGGAGTGAGAATTGACCCAGAAAGAGTAGTTGTGATTGATAAAATCCCACAACCCAAGAATGTTAAGGGTATCCAATCATTCTTTGGGAAAATAAACTTCCTGCGGAGATTTGTCACAAATTTTATGGAGATTAGTTGTCCCATATCAAAAATGCTAGAGAAAGGCGAGAAGGTGACTTGGAGTGAAGAGCCCAATAAAGCTTTTCAAAATATCAAACAAGAAATTAGGGATGCTCCAGTTCTCAAAACTCTTGAATTTTTCAGACCGCTTCAGATCTTATCTTTTGCATCCTTCCATACAATTGTTGTAGTATTGCTATAGAAAAATGAAGAAGGTTATGAGCAACCAATTGCATTCTTTAGTAAGTCCTTGTAGGTTTCCGAATTGAAATATGATATGATAGAAAAATAAGCATATGCATTGGTTAAGGTAATTAGAAACTTCAGGACTTCTCTTGTGGGAGCTATGATCATTTCCTATGTTCACAACACTGTTGTCAAAGACATCTTTACCCAACATGAGGTTATAGGTAGAAGGTGTAGGTGGATAAATAGGATTCAAGAGTTCAACATTGACCTTTAGATTACTAAGTTGGTTAGAGGTCAAGGCTTAGCTAAACTAATGGTTGAAACCAATCTAGAGGCTAACCAGATAAATCAAATGGAATACACTGAGGTGTCATCAATTTTTTATGAGCAAACCTATGATTGGTATAGGCACATTTCTAGTATTTGTAAACAATGCAAATCCTTGAAGAACTAACTTAAAATAAAAAGAAAACTCTAAAACTACAGGCCATCAAGTATGTCATTGTTGACAATGGAATGTGGTGGAGGAGTCTAGATGGGGTATTTTTTGAAGTGTGTTGATGGTGCCAAAGCCTTACAACTTTTAAATGAAATGCATAATGGAGTGTACATGTGGAGGACATTACATGGCTAAAACTACTGCTCACAAAATCTTGAGAGCAGGGTTTTGGTGGCCAACAATATTCAAAGATTCTCACAAGCTAGTAAATACATGTGATGCATGCCAAAGATTCTTTAGGAAGCCCAAATTCTCAAAAAAAATCCACTAAGACCCATTGTAGTCTAAACACCCTTCCAATAATGGGGCATTCACTTTGTAGGGGAGATATCAAACAAATCCAATGGAGGACATTACTGGATTCTTGTTGATATAGATTATTTCACAAAATGGGTGGAAGCAATTCCTACCAAAAGGGAAACAAGCAATGTAATGACTGATTTCGTGCTAGAAAATATATTGATTAGGTTTGGGGTACCAAAAAAAATTATCTGATAATGCTATGCATTTTAGAGTTGATGAATTTAGAGAATTTTGTGATAAATATGGTATTTAGGAATCCTATTCATCCCCATACCATCCTTAGAGAAATGGTTATGTTGATTCAAGAAATAAAATCCTCATGAAAATAATTAAAAGGATAATAGAAAAGAATAAAAGGGCTTGGGACTCAAAAATGATGTTAACATTGTGGGCAAATAGGGTGACAGTTAAAAAGGAAACTAGATATTCATCATTTGATTTGGCTTAAGACATAGCTACAAGATTGCCTCAGAATAATTTGATGAAGATGTACAAATTTATCTAGGAGTATGATAATGAAATCTATGATGATATGCAACATAGGATTGATGCTTTAGTGGAAGTGGATTAGAAGAAGAGAAGACTAGAAGAAAAATGCAAAATTGTAGTTACAAGTCAAGAAATTGTATGATAAAGGAGCCTCTCCAAGGAAAATCAAGGTTGGGAGTATAGTATTCATGTGAAATGCTACGTTTGAAGATAAGGGCAAGCATGGTAAGTTTGATGCTTTATGATTGGGCCCTTACCTAGTCAAGAACACTCATGGTGAAGATCCTTACTTCCTCCAGAGGCTCACTAGTGAACTTCTTGAACTACCAGTACATGGATAGTTCTTGAAACCATACTTCTCCTGAAGTATGTTATTTTCCATGTACACTATACCTTATGTTCATTTTGTATATAGGTTTGGTCTGGTTTGGTTGGGTTCTTGTTTGTTTTCCTTGTTCGGGTAGTCTCCAAGTTTTGATTCTCTGTATTGGTCTGTTTCAACCTGATTTGTTTGAGATCTTTCCATGCCTACAAGAGGCATGCATCCCTAATCAGAGCCACTAGTGGAACCCCTAAACAAATTTTGTATTCCACTGATTTCAAGTCCTTATCTGGCTAGTTTCCTAGTCTTTGATTATGTGTCTTCTCGGTAGGGTTTTGAGTTTCAAGGTTTAGGGTTTTTCATTTTTGCTTTTGAAACCTTAGCCCCTTTTGGTCTAATTCCTCATTGATATATCTTAGTCCATGGTCTAATATTTTCCTATGGTTGGTGCCTTGAAATATTTGTCCATTATTCTTTGTTGGACTTGTGTTTTAAGTTTCCTAAGTCAATAGTCCCCATGTTTCCTAGGTGACCCCCTTTTAAGAACGACTTTTGAACATGTGCCTAATTATCCCACTTAAGTGATATCCATCGTGTGCTCCATGTGCATCACAAATTATCTCCTTCTCATCAGCTTCATATCCACGATGAGTGATGCATTGGTTTATTCTTATTGCTAACCTCCTTCACATCACTAATTGTTAAATGCTTGCTCAAACATTTTGAGCTATGAGTGATGCCTTGTTTTCCTTCGCATCGCTAGCCTACTTCAATTCATTGATTGCATATGACCAACTTATTTCATTTCAGCAATGTGTGATAAACTAACTTAGTTCATCGTGGAACCCTAATGCATCACGGTTTTCTTACTACTTGTTTGTTTCATTCTTGTGATGCATGATGCAACCCTTGATCTCATATGAGGAACACATGTCTCTCATACTACTCAGCACTAATGCCTTTCATAGTGTTGATTACATGGTAATCTCTAAAGCACATTTCAGATATGAGTGATGGGTGACAAAAGGAAAAAAAAAATATTCTCAAAGGATGTTGATCTTGGTCAATACATCGCATAGTTCTATTGCATCACGGTTCTCTTTCCAAATATTCATTGGTCAATCCCTCCAAATAGCTAACCATTGGAAGATGGAAATTCCATAAGTTATTTGTGAGATCTATTAGGTTTGTTAAAAACGCCAACACACTAGACTACATAATTCAAAACTTTGACCAACTCTCCCTATTAGTGCTATCCATTCAACCAAATTAAAATTTCCATTTGAAAACTATCTCTACCATCCGCATATAGACAGTTAAGTCTAAAAATGAAATCTAAAATGTATAAAATAAAGAAAAAATACATCATCAACTAGAAGAAGTGTTTAACACCTGCAACTTTTCAAGGTGTGCTTTCTAGTCTTTCTTTCCTTCTTCCCAACCTTCCTTGACTAGTTGAAGCAGGTGACTATGAGTCTTGAACTACATAAGAAGTTATTCACCATCATCTGGAGTGTTGGGTACTGGATTTAACTTCATTGCTTTGTCTGCACTGATTAGGGCACTGGAGATGGGTGTGAATTTAGCATTCACTAGATCCCTGAGATGTCCAAACTACATAATTAGTTTCTCCTTTTGTACTTGTTGTTGGAATAATTTCTCATGCAGATTCTCAATTACCATTCTTGTGCTTCCATCAATTTCTTGTTCTAGATAATAGGCACTAGATACCTTATCAATTTGGGACTCAATTGAGTCCATCTCATCCTTGATACTTTTGGTGGAGTTGGGCCACTTCATGCAAAATTGAAACAACACTTTGGCTTTTGAAACACAATTTTGCACATCTTTGAGATTATTCAGAAATCTATTGTGTGTGGTGGTACACTTCTCTATTATGTTCACTAATTTCTTATCATTCACCTTTTTATCTATCTCCTCCAAATTTTCCTTTAAACCACTAGAATATTCTTTAAATGAATTAAGCAAAAAACTTTATATTTTCTATACCAGATAAGGAAATATAGATGTATCCTCATTTTTTGCCTTTGTAACATGTACTTCTATAGTGTTATTTTCTCCCACTAGAGGAGTATCACCAGTAATATCTTCTTCTACAATTTTCTCTCCACCGGTAACATTCTCTTTAGCAACATTTTCTTCCACATCCAGAAGAGTTTCATCCTACAGATTCTCCTCTTATATTCCATGCTCATTCTAAGAATCTTCTTGTTGTGCTTATTTTGTAACATTAACTTTCAGAGCCAACATATTATTATGCATTACTTCTTCACTGCTTGGATTTATACCTAATCTTTGTGCCAAATCTGCAATGTTCTCCACAATTTTTTTTGGAGCCTTTCAAGATCATTTTGATCTCTTCTCATAAGGGTAGTTACACTTTTCTTTGTTCAGAACTCCTTATAGTACACTTGAGCCAATGTGGATTTATGTTCATCTGAGAGGGGTGCACTAACCTTCTATAAAGAAAAATATCTTAACTTTTCTTCTTCATCGATGGCTTCCTATCTTCTAGCATATAAGACATTTCTCAACTCCATAGACAATTTCTTTTCAATATCCTTCATATTCACCTTAAAAGTAATAATGTATTTTACAATTGCTTATTCTATAGTAGCCTTATCAACATCATCTGTTGTAGTATATAGAGTAGCAATTTTCTCTATCATCTCATACTCTACAATACCATATTTAAATATAACATCCAATTTCATGGGGCTATGTTTCCTTATCGAAGGGGAAAACTTACCCTTCTTTTTCTTTACTTTTTTTGACCCAAACATGGATTTATCCTTCTCTACTTGTTCCTTTGTTAGGCCCATTACCTCCGCAACTTGTGCAATCATCTTCTCAACAGTCTTCTTTATTTTATTTTTTCTATGATCCATGTGTACTTGCATGGACTTCTCTTCATTTGTGTCATATCTCTCCTGAGAAGTATCTCTAGGTTTTCTCAGCATAAGGTCAACCAAACCAGTTATTACCTTTTCTTCAACTTCATATCCTATTTCTAGGATCCACACAATTCTAGGCTCAATAGCCTCCAATATGAAACAATCCTTACCATGAAAATAATCTCATTCTTGTATTTTCCCACCATACTTTTTGGTATCCTTTCTCTTTCTTGCATCTTTTCTTGAAAAGTCTTAAAGAATCCCCAAAGAGCATTATTTTGTGCATTGGAATCTCTCAATCTCAGCAAATGATCTTTGATCTGATGTGCTACAAGCCTATCTTTTAGCCACACTATGTTCCTTGTACCAAGAACCTCATTCAAAAAGTAAAATAGAAAGCAGATGATGAAAGTATTGAATTTGAAGGGATGCTTTGAGTCCTTAGTTCTTTGTAGGTCCTACATTAATTGTGCTCTCAACAATTCACATGGATCATAATCTCCACCCTTCACCACCATCTCATGTGTTGTATTAAATGTAGTGTCTGATACTGAGTTCTCCCTATTAGTGAAGTATAACTTGTATCCGATCACCATAGAAGCATACTTAACTACCAGATTTCTAATATCCTTGATTGTCAGGGCTCTCCTATCATACTTTGCACCAGTTAACTCCATAACAACCTCATTCTTTATTGACTTGAGCACCAAAGACAATCCGATTGAACATAAACTGGTAACAACCCTAATCGCTTCTTTGTTTATCAAATGCAATATATCCAACCAGATGAATTTATCATGGATTCAACTCAATGTATACCTAACCCATTCTTCAACATAGCAAACTTTTGGGAAATTAGTCCAAACATCTAGGTTTTTCCCTATCAAACCCTCATATTCTACTTTCAGCTCAAACTCATATCTGGTGAGTTCATTGTACCACACATCAGCCAACTTTGCATGATTATACTCTTCAACTTAGTATGAATGTATGCCCTTACATCTTCTATGTGCAAAACACCATATGTGATGTGCAAAAATGCACCATCTGGATCATCCATCAGGGATTTGTTAGGATGCCATTTGAATTTAGGTTGAGGATGATCCACTACCTCTACAACCTGTGGTGTATACATTATGCAGCAAATTCAAATCACTTCCAAAACTTAGGATGAATAGAAACCGTAAATAACTCTTAATCGCCTTCTGGTTAGGGTTTTGTGTGCAAGTAATTTTGATCTCCTTCAAACACTTTCACTCCTTGTTTTCTCTTCCCTCCTCAAATGTGCATTTTCAAATGAATTTTTGTTATGTGAAATCACTTATATAACCATTTAGAAATTGGCCTAATTTGCATTGAATTCTTTAGTCAATAAAGTTTATGAACCCTAACTTGCAACACACAGGGACCTTCAAATGCTTTGAAAACTTCCACAACTCAATATTTTTCATGGATGTTTTCTCCAACAGGTCAAGATTATTGACCCACACCTCATATCAATGTGTTGAAGCATCAACACCATTTATTTGGTGAGGGATAAAATATTTTCTATAAATACTGCCCTTATGCCAAAGATTTCTACTTAGCTTCTAGAAGAAACATCTACACCAAATGCTAGTACAAACTCAAACTTTTTCTCACTATCTTCCTTCTTTCTCCAAATATTTTCCATCTCTTTCTTCATCTCTATTGGATCAACCTTTTTCATCAAATCATTCTTCTTTACCAAATTATTCTTTCTTCTATAAAATTTGCAAATGTGTACAAGCTTACTTCCACCCATTTTGGATCTGCATTGATTAGCTTTATGCCCAAATCCATTACATGCATAACAGTAGCTATTAAAAGATCGAAACCTCTTACCATTGTTATATCCATTCATTATTTGACTTCTACATTTACTAGCCTTATTACTGAATCTTTTGCATGTAAATCACTAACCAAGAAAATATAGAACATTCTAATTCATTTTTCTTCTACATTCCATAGACTTGTGTCCAAATTTATTTCAAGAATGAAAAAACCCATATAAAGTTGAGTACCTTTGTGCATTTGGTTGTTTGATTGGTGGTCTTTTGAAGTCTTTCCTTTGATTCCAGACATGCTTTCCATTACTCTTTTTGTCCTCAATCTTCTTTTGTTCATTGTTCTCATTTTCAGTACTTCATGTCTGATCTTCCTTTGAAATTTCTCCTTTCTCAAACCCTAATCCACCTTTATCTTTGTACTATAGAAAAATGTAGTCGTTTACATTTTCACACTTGTTTGGGCCCTCCTTGCTAAAATTGGGCTTCTTTATGCTTTAATTGGCCTTATTTTGCATCCACAAGCCTTAATTAATGCATCTTTTTGAGGATAATCTTGACATATATCAAATGAGCAGTAAAAATTTAATGATTTTGGATTGTATGGCCTAGATTTAGTGATATGCTCGACTCATACGCCACCTTGGGCATATGGGTCGCACCTAGGTTTCAGGGCCTAGACCTGAATTTAACATAAAACTAAGTATTTCTTAAAAAATGTCTCCCAAGCTTAGCTTAATGGGACTCATATTCCCCAACTGGTGTATGATTCTTGCTTAGCTTGGACCTTATTCAAATTCAAATTCTTGGTGGGAGTTTATTATCCTAAGATCTGATGTTGGCTTGTAGTGTTGTAATTTTGAGAAATTTGGCAAAAACAAGTATAAATATAAATTTATTTCACTCATTTTTCACCTAGAAAGCTTACAAGTCATCAAGATATCATAAGAGAACTTACAATAGCATACAAGAGCATTCAAGAGTTGATTATCAAGCATTGTGCAACATTATTTAAGTATCAAGCATCATGTCAAAGTCATCATGCATCATGTTTGTTTTTGAGCTAACATTTTTGATGTAGGGTTTTATGATTCAAGCAAACATTCAAGTCAAGATCCATATAATTCAAGAAAGAGTAAAGATACGCATTCATGCTAGACATTACTTACAATATTGCAGCCTTTTGTTCAATGGTTTGGTGAGTTGTAACATTGCATATTTGTTCATTCATCATTCCTTCATTCTATTTGATTTCTGGCGCAGGGGCACCCATAGGTCTATTATGCCTCCAAAGGTAAAAACTTGGAATTTTCTTTTGGTTTAGATTGTTTTCATGTAATAATTTCCTTTGAGACAATTTCATGGTTTTTGGAGTCATTATTGAGTCATTAGGTGAAAGGTAGTAGAATATTGCAAATGTTGTCAAGTGTATGATGCAGGGGCATCAAATAAGGCATATTGCCATTTGTGTCATTTTGGGTTGATTAAGAGAGTTTGGGTCTAATAAGGTTGTAATAAGTCATTTAAGGTCATTTCATTCCATTTTGGAAGGTTGTGGGTCAATTGGTCAAATAATGTCAAAGTTGTCAATGTTGTCCAAATGTTGTCAAAGCAACTTTCTACAACTTTTGTAACAAGTGGACATAATGATGTTTTGTTAACTCCTTAACCATAAATATGGTTGGAGGTAGCTGAAATATGTTGGTAATTTCATAAAATTTCTTATAATCTCAAAGAGGAAGGTTGGGAAGAAATTGGAATCAATTTGGAGCATTTTTTTTGTGTTTTTCCTGTAATAGTCATATTCTTTCACATGGTACATATTTGTATGGATAGAAATAAATTTGAAACCAATTTTCTAAGGTTTTCCTCTATATTATATTTCATATGCAATTGGTTTTAGAAATTTTCAAGTTGATTTGTAGAAGTTATGTGTTTTTGTACAAACTGCCTGAAGGTTGTCCTAGGGTTTGTAGTCACCTTTAAACAACCATAACTTGTGTTATACCCATGGGAAAAGGCTGAAAATTGGTAGGAAATTTTATCATGGTGCCTTCTACCACCCTAAAAGATTTGGGCTTATTATTTTCACATGGGAAAAAGGATCTCTTCACCAGTCTGCTTTCAGAGATCCTCAGAACAGTCAAAACAAAAACCCTTGGTTCAATATGGGTTGAGCAAATTTACGTATTGTTTGTTTAGGAAAGGGTTGGAAATCATTATGTCATGAAAATAAGAGTTTTTACATGCTCTAGAATCCAAAATTCAATTTTTTCATCTTGTTTGGTTTCATTTCCTTGCATAAATCTAGATGTTATCAAGCCTATGTGACCAATTAGGCCTAGTCAAGAAAAAAGGACAATCAAATTTTGACCCATTCCATACAAAATAACCCTGTCTAATTTTGAGATGTGTTTGAGAATGGCCAAATGGGTATCTGAAACAAGTCTTCTTTCCTATAGATTAGTTCTAGTTGAAGAGTTATCTCCAAAAATTCCTTTTTGAAAGGCTACAAGCAAGAATGGGGGTTTGTGAAGGAAAACTCACCAATTGAAGACTAAAAATTAAAAGAGTGGTTGTTTTGTAAGTGTTAAGAGATTTTTTACCCCTGATCTGCATAAAATTGGTATCGGAGCCCAATGATTCGGGAAAATAAGTTTTTGGAGTTTGTGTATTGTCTTTTAAGGGTTGAAGGAAGAACCTGGATACCAAAAGACTAGGCCAAGGGAAAAGAAAGGGACCTAAGGTGAGGTATTGCAAAGACAAGAAGCATTGAAAAAAAGCAAGGTGAAAGAGACTTGCTTGCAAAAGGAGAATGGAAGAGTTTAGAAAAGTCCGTGGAGAATTACAGAGTAACGAGGTACCAAGTAAGAAAACAAGTGCTGAGAAAAGAGAGAAGTGAGATGAAGAAGAAAAAAGAGAAGGAAGAACAGATAAATGTTTAGAAAGAGATAATAGAGTTGAGGCACGCCTTGGAAGAAATGGAAAAAAAATGGATCTTGAGATACAACAGTTTCTTGTGAGAGCAAACCAGGAAAATGGTTGGCATTGGCCAATAAGGAAGATCGTTAAGTGGCCTAGATCAAAAATATAATTTAGAGGAAAAGAAGGAAAAAGAGGACAAAAACAAGGATGAATTGCAAGATATGTTGAAAGGAAGGATGTTAGAAGCATTTGAAGAGATAAGAAAATCTTGTGTTTTTGAAACTAAGACTTTGTGTGAGTATGCATTTGCAGGTAATGATATGATGATAAAGGAGGAAAGACCCAAACAATACCAAGGATGTTCACTTGAAGAGGTTAAGGACGTGCATTCCAGTAATTTTTTCAAAATGGAAAAATGAGGAACAATGAAAGAAAGCATGAGTTGATACAATCTCAAGAAATGAAGCAGATGGATGAAGCAGGTCTTACAAAGGTAGAAAAACAAAGTTATGATCCAAAGGAGAGAGCAACATTAAACATTTCAAATTTGGATGATATGGGTTGTGTTGTTGATTCTCATTCCAAGCCCCTTCAACCAATAGTTGACATGTTGAAAGGATTATTGGGTGAGTGTGGAAAACATCACATAGTTGTATTGCAAGGGTCTCTTTCAAATCTAAGTAGTGATAGTGTTGAAAAGGCATGGAACACTCAATATTTTTTATTTTCCCTTGAGTGTGAAGAATATACACATTCATTGCAGGAGTTCCACAAGGAGATATTGGATGTTAGTGATGATTTACTTATTTTTGAAGAGATTAGTACCATTGCTCAAGAAATCATGTTTAATGCCATGATGGTTAGAGATAAAGAGAGGAGAAAAAATGCTTTGGTTGTGATTATAAAGTTGAGGGGTGAGAACCCTAAGTTCAAATTGAAAGAAGCTATTGAAGTAGGACAAGGTTTTATTGCATTGTATGCCATCTATCAAGTAGAAAGGGATCAGTTACAAGTTGGAGGTAGCAGATACAAGCACATGGAAGTTGTGAACAAAGGAGCCAATGATTTCAAGGTTGCAGATTTAGTTGTTGATTTGTAATCTTTACAAGTGGATGTTGTTGCAGGTCATGATGTAGGTTCACATGTAGGCTTAGATGTTGAGTGCATTAGAGATCTTCCATCAAGCATACTTCTAGAGTTGGGGTCTTAACTCAAGAGGGACTTGAGTTCTTTTCTCCTCTAAGGAGTATGGTGTAGGGGCATCCACAGGTCTATTATGCCTCCAAGGGTCAAAACCTAGAAATTTTTTTTGGTTTAGGTTGTTTTCATGTAATAAGTTCCTTTGAGACCATTTCATGTTTGTTGAAGTAATTGTTGAGTCATTAGGTGCAAGGTAGTAGAATATTGGAAATGTTGTCAAGTGTATGATGCAAGGGCATCAAATAAGTCATATTTCCATTTGTGTCATTTTAGTTTGATAAGAGAGTTTGAGTCTAGTAAGGTTGTAATAAGACATTTAGGTTCATTTCATTCCATTTTGGAAGGTTGTGGTTCAATTGGTCAAATAATTTCAAAGTTGTAAATGTTGTCAAAGCAACTTTTTGCAACTTTTGTAACAAGCGGCCATAATGATGTTTTTTTAACTCCTTAACCACAAATATGGTTGGAGGCAGTTTAAATAGGTTGGTACATGCATAAAATTCCTTGTAATCTCAAAGAGGAAGGTTGGAAAGAGATTGGAATGAAAATTGGAATCAACTTGGAGCAAATTTTTTGTATTTTTCTGTACTAGTCATGTTCTTTCATGTGGTATGGATTTGTATAGACATAGATCAATTTGAAATCTAAGGTTTTCTACTGTCTTAGCTTTCAGATGTAATTGTTTTGAGCCATTTTGAAGTTGATTTGTAGAAGTTATGAGTGTTTTTGTAAAAATTGTCTGAAGGTTGTCTTAGGGTTTGCAATCACCATTAAACGGCCATAACTTGCATTATACCCATGGGAAAAGGCTAAAAATTGGTAGGAAATTCTGTCATGGTGCCTTATACCACCCTATAATATTTGGACTCATGATTTTCATGTCGGAAAAAGATCTCTTCAATAATCCACTTTCACAGATCTTCAGAATAGTCAAAACAAAAACCCTATGTTCAATATGGGTTGAGCAAATCTAAACATTGTTTGTTT
>VDFB02270651.1:72698338-72710107 GCA_007258455.2 Sequoia sempervirens
TATAGGTTTTCAAAACTTTTTTTTGAAAGTGGCCACAAAATTGCTACCCATCTCCATGCACCCGCCCCTTATTTATAGATATGTATCCTCAATTTCTCGAAATCCAAATATCACAAATTGATATTGAATCACAAATTTGAAAATGTTAAAATACTGTCAAAAACATAATTGAAATTTAGGTCATAAGGTCTAGGGAGGACTCATTCACCCATGGGAGAATGGGTCCCAGGTTCATAAACCTAGGATACACATTTTTCAATGAGAAGTGTTATGTTTAGGCATTAATTAATGTTGGGTTTCCTGTTCGGAAAATGTAATTAAATAGGCTTAGTTAACAAATTAAAGGGAAAATTAAGGAAAAAATAAGCCCAATTAATTAAAGGATCCCTAAATAAGTGTGAAAGTGTAAATGGGTACACCTTACAATAGTAAATTAAGGCACAATTAAGTCCAATTTAACTAAGAGGGCTCAAACAAGTGATAAAATGTAAAGGTATACATTTTTCATCACTACAATGTTATGTGGAATGAATTTTTGAATATTTAAGTGGTTTCAAAGAATATTGATTCACCCCCCTCTTAGTATTCCAGGTGTTCAACAATTGGTATCAAAGCTTGGTCTCTTGAAAGAATCTTAATCACTTGGGGAAGATCTTGGAGGTTGAACACATGGATCTTAGGAGATATCCTATTCCTCAGAAAGAAATTCCTATTGTTGGACTCACAAGAGAAGATTGCATGGTTGACATGAATGGATAACTCAGAATAGCTCTTAAAGATCTGGAAAGGACTTAAAATGAGAACAATGATTTGAAGAAAAATGTTAATGAAGAAAATGAATGCATTAGAAAGTTGAGAGAGAAAATCAAGAGATTCAGAGAAATACATAAGGAGGTTAATGAATAAATGAAGCAAAAAAATGAGACAATTACTAGTCTAAAAGTGCAAGTTGAAGAAGGAAAAAGAGTTGAAGAATGTCTGAATGTTGAGATGAATTTTTTTTTTGAAGAATGCTCAAAAGTTGAAGAAGTTGTGACCTTAAGATCATATTTGGAAAAAGAAAATAATCAAGAATACAAATTCAAGATGAGATCTATAAAGCTTGATGAAATGATTGCAAATTAGAAGAATTCTAAAGATTGAAACCTAGAAAATGGTAGTTGTAATCTTTTAGGATACAACCACTGATTTTCCACAAGATTCACTGAAGGAAACCCTAGAGATCTCAATCCAAGGATGCAATAAGGGGAAGAGATCTACTAAAGGTTGTCATGGGTTGTGATTAAAGAATAAAAGGGGGTTCACCACCAAGTTAAGGCTTGGAAGGACAAGAAGTGTATACGATATGCAAAACCTAACTATATGACCTAGATTATGAAACTGAAACATGGAATAAAAGACTGAGAAAATATAGAGGTGCACCTAGCAGCTAAAGAAGCTTAAATGAAGGCTTAAAATCTTGAAAATGATGACTTTAATGCTCACAAGGATTCATACATCAGGCTGGGTGATTTAGTCCCATATTAGGGTTTCTGGGTTGAAAACAAGAATCTAGAACTATTGAATCAGGATCTATTGAAAATGGCTGAAATATGTATACTAGGACTCATACAAAAGAAGTGGCGATTTAGTCTCAATATCAAGGTTTCTTCAAAACTCTATAATCCTCTAGTGATTTGTTGTAACTTCCTTCCTATCAAATCTCAGGTTCTAAAATACTAAATTATGATCTGTAGGTGACTTTCTGTAATCTTGCAAGTAAGGTGACAACTTTGACAACTTGACAACTTTTCTCCAATCTTGCTCTTCAATTGGATCTTCAACCTAAATATGAAAATCACACATAAAAGAGAGGGAAAAATGTTGTTTTGTTAGTGGATAGGGGTTTTCCTTGGTCAAACACCGATTTGGTAATCAAACCTTGAAATGAAATCAAATAGAATGAAGGAATGATGAATGAACAAAATATGCAATGTTACAACTCACCAAACCCTTGGACAAAAGGCTACAATCTTGTAAGTAATGGCTAGAATGAATGTTGATCTTGAATCCTGCTTGAATTATATGGATCTTGAATTGAATGCTTGCTTGAATCATAAAACCCTACATCAAAAATGTTAGCTCAAAACAAACATGATGCATGATGACTTTGACATGATGCTTGATACTTGAATAATTATCCACAATGTTTGATAATCAACTATTGAATGCTCTTGTATGCTCTTGTAAGTGCTCTTATGACATCTTGATGACTTGTAAGCTTGCTAGGTGAAAAATAACCTTATATTTATATATTTTTATGCTAAATTTCTCAAAATTACAACAGTACAAGCTGACATCAGATCTAGGAGAATGAAATCTCACCAAGAATTTAAATTTAAATTAGGTATAAGCTAAGCAAGACTCATACACTAGTTGGGACATATGAGTCCCATTAGGCTAAGCTTGGGACACATTTATCAAGAAATGCTTAGTTTTATGTTAAATTTAGATCTAGGGCCCAAAACCTAGGTGGGACCCATATGCCCAAGGTGGAATATGAGTCCTAGATCACAAAATATAGGCCATACAATCCAAAATCATTAAATTATGATTGACCATTTGATATATGTTAGGATTATTCTCAGAAAGATGCATTAATTAAGGCTTGTGGATGAAAAATAAGGCCAATTAAAGCATAAAGAAGCCCAATTTTAGCAAGGAGGGCCCAAACAAGTGTGAAAATGTAAATGACTACATTTTTCTACACTACATTTATCCCCCACTTTAGTGAGAGGAGGAACTTGCTTCAAACTCACACTAAAGTCGACAAAATTTGCATCAAGAGGGGTCTGCATGTACCAATTTCAATAAGATAGGATGACAACGACCAAGAGGGATGATCAAGCCCCCAGGTTCAAGATCCTATGGAAAACCAACATAGATGCCAAAGAACACAAATTAAAATGATATAAGGAGCAACAATAAGGCACAAGCATACACTACCAAAGACAAAGGGAAAGAAGAACAAAAACTAAAACTAAAAGGGGTGGATCAAGCTTCGACCATTTGTCCCACACATTGTAGATCAGATCTAGGCTATTTTTCCAAGAAAGTTTACAAGCAGAACATGATTTACACTATGAAAACATAACACACGCTCACAAGGGCTAGTGGAACCTTAGGCCATCCACTAGGTGAGCCCCTAGCGAGACACATATGTACGCGGCCGATATGTGCTCACACAGACAAGCAAGTGGCTATGGGAAAGCCACGCCTCAGTTTGGATCCCATATGTACAACCATACCAAAGCTATACCTCTTGATAAATTTGATAAGGTGCCACACAACAATGAACTTTGAGCTGCATAAGGAAAGCAAAGCTTCGTATGCTTAAAACTCATGAACAAACAAGATGGCACCATAGGAAAGTAAAGTGTGTTATGCAAGGTGGCCATATAATCAATATTGCAAAAGAGTGTAAGGTGTGTTCAAAGGATTTTTTCTTAGTTCATGTAAGGTATTTCACTTAGGGAACATCGTGCCTAATATCTCCAAGAGAGGACCAATCGAAGAATAGAAGATTCACAACTTAGGGGATGTAGTGTGTCACATCAAGCCACTAAGAGGAAAATAATATGGTAAGAGAGATCACACTCTTGAAGGAAATCACACCAAATTTCACCACAAAGCGAAAGATGCATCACATGAAGTAAGAAGACTACACAATGAAACATGAAATGAAAGAGAATAATGTCAATGTTTTCCCCCACTTTAAAGAAATTGCTAAACGCCATGTTGTGAGCAATTACTTTAAAGTAGAAAATGATAAATTTTAACAATAAAGAAGACATGAGAGCTTATTTAGAAATCCCTATGCCAAGTCATATGTTTCCAAATGAAGCTACATCATGAAAAAGGACAAGGGTTTGCCCCCAAGATGAAACTCCAAACACATGAGAGATCCATGGATTTAGGGTTAGTATGTCTTTGCTGTAATTTTATTTAGAGAGACCGAAAATGTCATCATTCCCCAAATATTCATGGAACAAGAAGAATGACACAAAGAGAGCGAAAAAAAAAAAATCCTTTCAGGTCAACATGGAAGAGAAATGAATGTCTCAATGCCTTGCATCATCCCCAAAAGGAAAACAAAAGAAAAATAAAAAAGATAAAGGAAAAGATTTTGGGCCAACATGGAAGAGATGTGAATGTCTCAATGCCTTGCGTCATCCCCAAAAAGAAAGCACAAGACAAGGTAAAAATTTTATGACATAGAGAAAAATGTAGATACAAATAGAGGAATGCCACAAAGAAAGAAGTACATCAAACAAAATAGGACAGAGGATCACATTACGCACATGCAATCACACACAAGAAACATGAAAAGAGAAAATAATGCAAAAGACTAGTAAGGCACATGCGATTCAACCTAGAGCAGGTCATTCGCATCCCAATCGTGTTCGTCGTATATAGTAGGTGGAAAAATAGCCTGAGGGACAATGAAAAATGCACTAGTAGGACAAGGCTATCTAATTCTTTCCCCCACTATGTGCAAGAAAGAAATGAGCCGAGGTAGGTGATGGGAAAGAGATTCTTGCATTGTGAATTGCAATGAATGTAAAGAATGTAATAGTGAGAATGTTATGATCCTACAACTATTACATGACAAGGAGCAAAAGGACATGATTTAAAGGATTATTTCTATTATATCAAACTTCTTAAATATTTGTTTTAAAGCATGATGGTCATTAGTACTATGTCCAGGAACTCTACAGTATCAACAATGTGGAACATTTGCATCTTTAGGATATAGTTTTGGATTTTCTCTCATCGGTGGTAATGTTATAAGTCCTTGGTTTAGAAGTATTTGTAAATTTATTTCAATGGCAGATGGTGGACAAGGGAATTTTAGTTTCTTTAGTTTTTAAGGCCTTTGTTGCTTGCTATATTCATCGATTTCTTGAGTTATATGTCAAGGAGGAGGATCTAAGACAATCCTATCATTCGTATCATTTTTACAAGGCCTTGGTTGTTATTTAGGAAGGAGGAAACTTATGTCAGAAGGAGGATCTTGATATCATAACCCTCTGGTATATTCAGTTGGTATTTGTTCTAAGAGGTGATGAATTTCATGTTTGCTTGTTGTATCACATCCTTGTTTTTTTAAGATCGTGAATCCTTTTCCATATGTCTCTTCCAGATTGATAAGAGTATTTATTACCTTGTTAACGTAAAATGGTTGAATCTTTGTTTGAATAGAGAAACTAGGTTCACCTATTGTAGGGAACTTAGGCTAAGTTTGTGTTTCCATTTTAGGTTGCAAAATACCAAACATCTCAAGTGGTGGGATGGTAGGGGGTGTTGGTTGTTTCATGGATGGATAAAAGGATGCATTACTCTCAAGGTTGTTAAGGAAATCATCTATGAAGTGGTTCATGCTATCATAATCATCTCCAATTATTTCAACATCATGAAGAGGAAATGCATTAGGAGTTGAGTGAGCATGAGTGAGTTCAATTTCATTAGGATCATTTCCCAAAGCACAGCTTGACACATCCACTAACGATTTCAAAGACATCCAAAGCTTACCAAATCACATATCCATGATGAAATTTAATGTAATAACCTAAAATGAAATGTGTAAATGCAATTTTGAAATTTAAGCAATGCATGAAATGAACGACATTAAGCTAGATGCAATGAAATGGATCTAATAAAAACTCTAGAAACTGAAACAGATAACTTACAACAACAAAAAAAACACAGAGAAATTTGTTTTTAATGCTAAAAAATGCAGTTTAAGATCTGACACACGAATAAATCTTCGAGAGGGGCATATAAGTCCCAATCAAGGTTTTTTAGGGATTCAAATGTTGATAAACAGTCAACACAAAATACCCAGAAATCAGGAAAACCACCTATACTGAGACTAAATCGCCTAGAGGGGTGTATGATTCCCATATTAGGATTTTTGCACAAATTTCAGAAAATTATGAGTGAATGTTATGTTTTCTAGTTTGTATGATGTCTAAACTAAGTGTAATTATAGTTTTCAAATTAAATTCAATGATGCAAGATGCAAAAATGCAACCTATATGCACTTTCACTAATGCAAGATTTAGAAACCCTAGATGCAAATTAACTAATCTAGAAACTAATCCAAAGTTAATGCAAGCTAGATCTAGGACTATGATGCAGTCCAATTCAGAAAATAGGGTGTTCTAAAGGCTAGCTTCACCAAAATGAAACCTAGAAAAAATGGTAGTTGTAATGTTTTAGGACACATAACCATTGATTTTTGACAAGTTTCACTCAAGGAAATCCTAGAGATCTCAATCCAAGGATGGAATAAGGGGAAGAGATCTACTAAAGGCTATACTAGGGTGTGATTAAAGACTAAAAGGGGGTTCACCACCAAGCTAAGCCTTTGAAAGAAAAGAAGTGTATAAGATATGCAAAACCTAACTATATGACCTAGATTATGAAACTAAAATATAGAATAAAAATTTGAGAAAATACAGAGGTGCACCTGGAAGTTGAAGAGTCTTGAATGAAGGCTTGAAATCCTAAAAATGTTGACTTTAATGCTCTCTAGGACTCATACACCAGGCTGAGTGATTTAGTCCCAGATTAGGGTTTTTGGATAGAAACATGAATCTAGAACTGTTGAATTAGGATCTACAGAACATGTTTGGAAATGTGTATACTAGGGCTTATATGCCACAAGTGGTGATTTATTCCTAGTATCGAGGTTGCTCCAAAACTCTGTAATCCTTTAGTGATCTATTGTAACTTTCTTCCTGTCGAATCTCGAGCTCTGAAATACTAAATTTTTCTTTGTAGATGACTTTCCATAATCTTGCAAGTAAGGTGACAACTTTGACAACTTGGCAAATTTTCTCCAATCTTTCTCTCAAATGGATCTTCAACCTAAATCTAAAAATCACACATCAAAGAGGGGGAAACATGTTGTTTTGTTAGTGGATAAGGGTTTTCCTTGGTCAAACCTCATTTTGGTAAAAAAACCTTGAAATGAAATTGATGCAGAGTAGGCGTAAAAAATCTCTTAACACTCACAAAACAACCACTCTTTCAATTCTTAGTCTTTAATTGGTGGGTTTTCCTTCACAAACCCCCATTCTTGCTTGTAGCCTTTCAAAAAGGAATTTTTGGACATAACTCTTCAACTAGAACTGATCTACAAGAAAAAATACTTGTTTCATATACCCATTTGGCCATTTTCAAACATACCTCAATATTAGGTAGGGTTCTTTTGTACCAAATGGGTCAAAATTTGACTAGGCCTAATTGGTCACTCAGGCTTGACAACATCTAGATTTATGCAAGGAAATGACACCAAAATAGAGGAACAACTTGATTTGTAGATTCTAGGGCATATAAAAACTCTTAATGGCATGACACAATGATTTTCAACCCTTCCCTAAACAAACAATGTGTAGATTTGCTCAACCCATATTGAACATAGGGTTTTTGTTTTGACTATTCTGAAGATCTGTGAAAGCGGATTGTTGAAGAGATCTTTTTCCCACATGAAAATCATGAGCCCAAATATTGTAGGGTGGTATAAGGCACCATGACAAAATTTCCTACCAATTTTTAGCCTTTTCCCATGGGTATAATGCAAGTTATGGTCGTTTAATGGTGATTGCAAACCCTAAGTGATTGCAAACCCTAAGACAACCTTCAGACAGTTTTTACAAAACCACTCATAACTTCTACAAATCAACTTGAAAATTTCTAAAACCAATTGCATCTGAAAGCTAAGACAGTGGAAAACCTTAGATTTCAAATTGATCTATGTTTATACAAATCCATACCACATGAAATAACATGACTATTACAGAAAAAACACAAAAAATTTGCTCCAAATTGATTCCAATTTTCATTCCAATCTCTTTCCAACCTTCCTCTTTGATATTACAAGGAATTTTATGCATGTACCAACATATTTAAACTACCTACAACCATATTTGTAGTTAAGGAGTTAACAAAACATCATTATGGCCGCTTGTTACAAAAGTTGCAAAAAGTTGCTTTGACAACATTTACAACTTTGACATTATTTGACCAATTGAACCACAACCTTCCAAAATGGAATGAAATGAACCTAAATGTCTTATTACAACCTTAGTAGACCCAAACTCTCTTATCAACCCAAAATTACACAAATGGCAATACGACTTATTTGATGCCCATGCATCATACACTTGACAACATTTGCAATATTCTACTACCTTGCACCTAATGACTCAAAAATTACTTCAACAAACATGAAATGGTATCAAAGGGCCTTATTACATGAAAACAACCTAAACCAAAACAAAATTCCAAGTTTTGACCCTTGGAGGCATAATAGACCTGTGGATGCCCCTGCACCATACTCCCTAGAGGAGAAAAGAACTCAAGTCCCTCTTGAGTTAAGACCCCAACTCTAGAAGTATGCTTGATGGAAGATCTTTGACCTACTCAACATCTAAACCTGCATGTGAACCTACATCATGACCTGCAACAACATCCACTTGTAAAGAGTACAAATCAACAGCTAAATCTGCAACCTTGAAATCAATGGCTCCTTTGTTCACAACTGCCATGTGCTTGTATCTGCTACCTCCAACTTGTAACTGATCCCTTTCTACTTGATAGATTGCATACAATGCAATAAAACCTTGTCCTACTTCAATAGCTTGTTTCAATTTGAACTTAGGGTTCTCACCCCTCAAGTTTATAATCACAACCAAAGCATTTTGTCTCCTCTCTTTATCTTTAACCATCATGGAATTAAACATGATTTCTTGAGCAATGGTACTACTCTCTTCCAAAAGAAGTAAATCATCACTAACATCCAATATCTCCTTGTGGAACTCCTGCAATTAATGTGTATATTCTTCACACTCAAGGGAAAATAGAAAATATTGAGTGTTCCATGCCTTTTCAACACTATCACTACTTAGATTTGAAAGAGACCCTTGCAATACAACTATGTGATGTTTTCCACACTCACCTAATAATCATTTCAACATGTCAACTACTGGTTGAAGGGGCTTGGACTAAGAATCAACGACACAACCCATATCATCCAAATTTGAAATGTTTAATGTTGCTCTCTCCTTTGGATCATAACTTTGTTTTTCTACCTTTGTAAGACCTACTTCATCCATCTGCTTCATTTCCTGAGATTGTATCAACTCATGCTTTCTTTCCTTATCTTTCCTCATTTCCATTAGGAAGCCGACGTATGACTTTAACTTGCGAATATCTCGAGCCGAGCGATATTGCCATTTGTAAACATACTCATTATTTAAAACACAAGATTTTATCTTCTTCAATGACTTTTCAATATTTTCCGAATCCTTATCTTTGTTCGCCTCGAATATTTTATACCGGACCGTTTTCATTACGCCAACTATTTTCCGAGTTTGTTTACAGAAACTATTATCCTTAAGATCTATTTATTTTTCCATGTATGTCTAACTTATGTTCCGGAATTACGACGACGCCTTTATTTTTCTTGATCTCTAATTTCTCTTTGACTTATGCTTTGTTCGCACCTCCCATTTCGCGGTTCTATAGATCCTTTTCTAAATCCTTCTTCCATTCTCCTTTTGCAAGCAAGTCTCTTTCACCTTGCTTCTTTTCAATGCTTCTTGTCTTTGTGATACCTCACCTTAGGTCCCTTTGTTTTCCCTTGGCCTAGTCTTTTGGTATCTAGGTTCTTCCTTCAATCCTTAAAAAGACAATACACAAACTCCAAAAACTTACTTGCCCGAATCTTTGGGCTCCGATACCAATTTTATGTAGACGAGGGGTAAAAAATCTCTTAACACTCACAAAACAACCACTTTTTTAATTCTTAGTCTTCAATTGGTGGGTTTTCCTTCACAAACCCTCATTCTTGCTTGTAGCCTTTCAAAAAGGAATTTTTGGAGATAGCTCTTCAACTAGAACTGATCTATAGGAAAGAAGAATTGTTTTAGATACCCATTTGGCCATTCTCAAACACATATCAAAATTATATAGGGTTATTTTGTATGGAATGGGTCAAAATTTGATTGTCCTTTTTTCTTAACTAGGCCTAATTGGTCACTTAGGCTTGACAACATCTAGATTTATGCAAGGAAATGAAACCAAACAAGAGGAACAACTCAAATTTTGGATTCTCGAGCATGTAAAAATTCTTATTTGCATGAAATAATGATTTCCAAACCTTCCCTAAACAAACAATGCATAAATTTGCTCAACCCATATTGAACCAAGGGTTTTTGTTTTGACTGTTCCGAGGATCTGTGAAAGCAGACTGGTGAAGAGATTTTTTTCCCATTTGAAAATCATCAGCCCAAATATTGTAGGGTGGTAGAAGGAACCATGAAAAAATTTGATACCAATTTTCATCCTTTTTCCATGGGTATAACACAAGTTATGGCCGTTTAAAGGTGACTGCAAACCCTAAGACAACCTTCAGGCAGTTTTTACAAAAACACTCATAACTTCTACAAATCAAATTGAAAATTTCTCAAACAAATTGCATATTAAATATAAGATAGAGGAAAACCTTAGAAAATTTGTTTCAAATTTATTTATATCCATACAAATCTATACCACGTGAAAGAATATGATTGTTACAAGAAAAACACAAAAAAATTGCTCCAAATTGATTCCAATTTTCATTCCAGTTTCTTCCCAACCTTCCTCTTTGAGATTATAAGAATATTTTTTGCATTTAACAACATATTTCAAATTCCTCCAACCATATTTGTGGTTAAGGAGTTAACAAAACATCATTATGTCCACTTGTTACAAAAGTTGCAGAAAGTTGCTTTGACAACATTTGGACAACATTGACAACTTTGACATTATTTGACCAATTGACCCACAACCTTCCAAAATGGAATGAAATGACCTTAAATGACTTATTAAAACCTTAATATACCCAAACTCTCTTAATCAACCCAAAATGACACAAAATGGCAATATGCCTTATTTGATGCCCCTGCATCATACACTTGACAACATTTGCAATATTCTACTACCTTTCGCCTAATGACTCAATAATGACTCCAACAAACATGAAATTGTCTCAAAGGAACTTATTACATGAAAACAACCTAAACCAAAAGAAAATTCCAAGTTTTGACCCTTGGAGGCATAATAGACCTGTGGGTGCCCCTGCACCAGAAATCAAATAGAATGAAGGAAATATGAATGAACAAATATGCAATGTTGCAACTCACCAAACCATTGAACAAAAGGCTGAAATATTGTAAGTAATGTCTAGCATGAATGTGTATCTTTAATCTTTCTTGAATTATATGGATCTTGACTTGAATGTTTGTTTGAATCATAAAACCCTACATCAAAAATGTTAGCTCAAAAACAAACATGATGCATGCTGACTTTGACATGATGCTTGATACTTGAATAATGCTCCACAATGCTTGATAATCAACTCTTGAATGCTCTTGTATGATCTTGTAAGTTCTCTTATGATATCTTGATGACTTGTAAGCCTACTAGGTGAAAAATGAGTGAAATAAGTTTATATTTATACTTGTTTTTGCCAAATTTCTCAAAATTACAACACTACAAGCCAACATCAGATCTTAGGATAATAAAATCCCACCATGAATTTGAATTTGAATAAGGTCTAAGCTAAGAAAGACTCATACACCACTTGGGGAATATGATTCCCATTAAGCTAAGATTGGGAGACATTTTTTAAGAAATACTTAGTTTTATGTTAAATTCAAGTCTATGCCTCGAAACCTAGGT
>VDFB02270651.1:72710207-72845172 GCA_007258455.2 Sequoia sempervirens
TGCAATTTGTTTGAGAAATTTTCAATTTGATTTGTAGAAGTTATGAGTGTTTTTGTAAAAACTGCCTGAAGGTTGTCTTAGGGTTTGCAGTCACCTTTAAACGGCCATAACTTGTGTTATACCCATGGAAAAAGGATGAAAATTGGTATCAAATTTTTTCATGGTTCCTTCTACCACCCTACAATATTTGGGCTGATGATTTTCAAATGGGAAAAAAATCTCTTCACCAGTCTGCTTTCACAGATCCTCGGAACAGTCAAAACAAAAACCCTTGGTTCAATATGGGTTGAGCAAATTTATGCATTGTTTGTTTAGGGAAGGTTTGGAAATCATTATTTCATGCAAATAAGAATTTTTACATGCTCGAGAATCCAAAATTTGAGTTGTTCCTCTTGTTTGGTTTCATTTCCTTGCATAAATCTAGATGTTGTCAAGCCTAAGTGACCAATTAGGCCTAGTTAAGAAAAAAGGACAATCAAATTTTGACCCATTCCATACAAAATAACCCTATATAATTTTGATATGTGTTTGAGAATGGCCAAATGGGTATCTAAAACAATTCTTCTTTCCTATAGATCAGTTCTAGTTGAAGAGCTATCTCCAAAAATTCCTTTTTGAAAGGCTACAAGCAAGAATGAGGGTTTGTGAAGGAAAACCCACCAATTGAAGACTAAGAATTAAAAAAGTGGTTGTTTTGTGAGTGTTAAGAGATTTTTTACCCCTCGTCTACATAAAATTGGTATCGGAGCCCAAAGATTCGGGCAAGTAAGTTTTTGGAGTTTGTGTATTGTCTTTTTAAGGATTGAAGGAAGAACCTAGATACCAAAAGACTAGGCCAAGGGAAAACAAAGGGACCTAAGGTGAGGTATCACAAAGACAAGAAGCATTGAAAAGAAGCAAGGTGAAAGAGACTTGCTTGCAAAAGGAGAATGGAAGAGTTTAGAAAAGTCTATAGAGACTTGCAGAGTAAGGAGGTACCAAGCAAGAAACAAGTGCTGAGAAAAGAGAGAAGTGAGATAAAGAAGAAAAATGAGAAGGAAGAATAGATAAATGTTTAGAAAGACATAATAGAGTTGAGGCATGCCTTGGAAGAAATGGAAAAAATAATGAATCTTGAGATACAATAGTTTCTTGTGAGAGCAAACCAGGAAAATGGTTGGCATTGGCCAATAAGGAAGACAGTTAAGTGGCCTATCAAAAATATCATTTAGAGGAGAAGAAGGAAAAAGAGGACAAAAAAAAGGATGAGTTTCAAGATATGTTGAAAGGAAGGGTGTTAGAAGCATTTGAAGAGATAAGAATATCTTGTGTTTTTGAATCTAATACTTTGTGTGAGTATGTGTTTGCAGGTAATGATATGATGATAAAGGAGGAAAGACCCAAACAAAACCAAGGATGTTCACTTGAAGAGGTTGAGGATGTGCATTCCAATAAACTTTTTCAAAATGGAGAAATGAGGAAAAATGAAAGAAAGCATGAGTTGATACAATCTCAGGAAATGAAGCAGATGGATGAAGTAGGTCTTACAAAGGTAGAAAAACAAAGTTATGATCCAAAGGAGAGAGCAACATTAAACATTTCAAATTTGGATGATATGGGTTGTGTCGTTGATTCTTAGTCCAAGCCCCTTCAACCAGTAGTTGACATGTTGAAATGATTATTAGGTGAGTGTGGAAAACATCACATAGTTGTATTGCAAGGGTCTCTTTCAAATCTAAGTAGTGATAGTGTTGAAAAGGCATGGAACACTCAATATTTTCTATTTTCCCTTGAGTGTGAAGAATATACACATTAATTGCAGGAGTTCCACAAGGAGATATTGGATGTTAGTGATGATTTACTTCTTTTGGAAGAGAGTAGTACCATTGCTCAAGAAATCATGTTTAATTCCATGATGGTTAAAGATAAAGAGAGGAGACAAAATGCTTTGGTTGTGATTATAAACTTGAGGGGTGAGAACCCTAAGTTCAAATTGAAACAAGCTATTGAAGTAGGACAAGGTTTTATTGCATTGTATGCAATCTATCAAGTAGAAAGGGATCAGTTACAAGTTGGAGGTAGCAGATACAAGCACATGGCAGTTGTGAACAAAGGAGCCATTGATTTCAAGGTTGCAGATTTAGCTGTTGATTTGTACTCTTTACAAGTGGATGTTGTTGCAGGTCATGATGTAGGTTCACATGCAGGTTTAGATGTTGAGTAGGTCAAAGATCTTCCATCAAGCATACTTCTAGAGTTGGGGTCTTAACTCAAGAGGGACTTGAGTTCTTTTCTCCTCTAGGGAGTATGGTGCAGGGGCATCCACAGGTCTATTATGCCTCCAAGGGTCAAAACTTGGAATTTTGTTTTGGTTTAGGTTGTTTTCATGTAATAAGGCCCTTTGATACCATTTCATGTTTGTTGAAGTAATTTTTGAGTCATTAGGTGCAAGGTAGTAGAATATTGCAAATGTTGTCAAGTGTATGATGCATGGGCATCAAATAAGTCGTATTGCCATTTGTGTAATTTTGGGTTGATAAGAGAGTTTGGGTCTACTAAGGTTGTAATAAGACATTTAGGTTCATTTCATTCCATTTTGGAAGGTTGTGGTTCAATTGGTCAAATAATGTCAAAGTTGTAAATGTTGTCAAAGCAACTTTTTGCAACTTTTGTAACAAGCGGCCATAATGATGTTTTGTTAACTCCTCCTTAACCACAAATATGGTTGGAGGCAGTTTAAATAGGTTGGTACATGCATAAAATTCCTTGTAATCTCAAAGAGGAAGGTTGGAAAGAGATTGGAATGAAAATTGGAATCAACTTGGAGCAAATTTTTTGTATTTTTCTGTACTAGTCATGTTCTTTCATGTGGTATGGATTTGTATAGACATAGATCAATTTGAAATCTAAGGTTTTCTACTGTCTTAGCTTTCAGATGTAATTGTTTTGAGCCATTTTGAAGTTGATTTGTAGAAGTTATGAGTGTTTTTGTAAAAATTGTCTGAAGGTTGTCTTAGGGTTTGCAATCACCATTAAACGGCCATAACTTGCATTATACCCATGGGAAAAGGCTAAAAATTGGTAGGAAATTCTGTCATGGTGCCTTATACCACCCTATAATATTTGGACTCATGATTTTCATGTCGGAAAAAGATCTCTTCAATAATCCACTTTCACAGATCTTCAGAATAGTCAAAACAAAAACCCTATGTTCAATATGGGTTGAGCAAATCTAAACATTGTTTGTTTAGGGAAGGGTTGAAAATCATTGTGTCATGCCATTAAGAGTTTTTATATGCCTGAGAATCTAAAAATCAAGTTGTTCCTCTTTTTTGGTGTTATTTCCTTGCATAAATCTAGATGTTGTCAAGCTTGAGTGACCAATTAGGCCTAGTCAAATTTTAACCCATTCGGTACAAAAGAACCCTATAGATATTTTGAGGTATGTTTGACAATGGCCAAATGGGTATCTGAAACAAGTATTTTTTCATGTAGATCAGTTCTAGTTGAAGAGTTATGTCCAAAAATTCCTTTTTGAAAGGCTACAAGCAAGAATGGGGGTTTGTGAAGGAAAACCCACCAATTAAAGACTAAGAATTGAAAGAGTGGTTGTTTTGTGAGTGTTAAGAGATTGTTTACGCCTAATCTACATCAATTTCATTTCAAGGTTTTTTCACCAAAACGAGGTTTGGCCAAGGAAAACCCTTATCCACTAACAAAACATGTTTCCCTCTCTTTGATGTGTGATTTTTAGATTTAGGTTGAAGATCCATTCGAGAGAAAGATTGGAGAAAAGTTTCCAAGTTGTCAAAGTTGTCACCTTACTTACAAGATTATGGAAAGTCACCTACAAAGAAAAAATTAGTATTTCAGAGCCTGAGATTCGACAGGAAGGAAGTTACAATAGATCACTAGAGGATTACAGATTTTTGGAGCAACCCTGTTACTAGGACTAAATCACCACTTGTGGCATATGACCCCCAGTATACACATTTCCAAACATGTTCTGTAGATCCTAATTCAACAGTTCTAGATTCATGTTTCTATCCAAAAACCCTAATCTGGGACTAAATCACTCAGCCTGGTGTATGAGTCCTAGAGAGCATTAAAGTCAACATTTTTAGGATTTCAAGCCTTCATTCAAGACTCTTCAACTTCCAGGTGCACCTCTGTATTTTCTCAAATTTTTATTCTATATTTTAGTTTCATAATCTAGGTCATATAGTTAGGTTTTGCATATCTTATACACTTCTTTTCTTTCAAAGGCTTAGCTTGGTGGTGAACCCCCTTTTAGTCTTTAATCACACCCTAGTATAGCCTTTAGTAGATCTCTTCCCCTTATTCCATCCTTGGATTGAGATCTCTAGGATTTCCTTGAGTGAAACTTGTCAAAAATCAATGGTTATGTGTCCTAAAACATTACAACTACCATTTTTTCTAGGTTTCATTTTGGTGAAGCTAGCCTTTAGAACACCCTATTTTCTGAATTGGACTGCATCATAGTCCTAGATCTAGCTTGCATTAACTTTGGATTAGTTTCTAGATTAGTTAATTTGCATCTAGGGTTTCTAAATCTTGCATTAGTGAAAGTGCATATAGGTTGCATTTTTGCATCTTGCATCATTGAATTTAATTTGAAAACTATAATTACACTTAGTTTAGACATCATACAAACTAGAAAACATAACATTCACTCATAATTTTCTGAAATTTGTGCAAAAATCCTAATATGGGAATCATACACCCCTCTAGGCGATTTAGTCTCAGTATAGGTGGTTTTCCTGATTTCTGGGTATTTTGTGTTGACTGTTTATCAACATTTGAATCCCTAAAAAACCTTGATTGGGACTTATATGCCCCTCTCGAAGATTTATTCGTGTGTCAGATCTTAAACTGCATTTTTTAGCATTAAAAACAAATTTCTCTGTGTTTTTTTTGTTGTTGTAAGTTATCTGTTTCAGTTTCTAGAGTTTTTATTAGATCCATTTCATTGCATCTAGCTTAATGTCGTTCATTTCATGCATTGCTTAAATTTCAAAATTGCATTTACACATTTCATTTTAGGTTATTACATTAAATTTCATCATGGATATGTGATTTGGTAAGCTTTGGATGTCTTTGAAATCGTTAGTGGATGTGTCAAGCTGTGCTTTGGGAAATGATCCTAATGAAATTGAAGCACAACTTGACACATCCACTAGCGATTTCAAAGACATCCAAAGCTTACCAAATCACATATCCATGATGAAATTTAATGTAATAACCTAAAATGAAATGTGTAAATGCAATTTTGAAATTTAAGCAATGTACAAAATGAAAAAAACATTGACATTATTCTCTTTCATTTCATGTTTTATTGTGTAGTCTTCTTACTTCATGTGTTGCATCTTTCGCTTTGTGGTGACATTGGGAGTGATGTCCTTCAAGAGCGTGATCTCTCTTACCATATTATTTTCCTCTTAGTGGCTTGATGCAACACACTACATCCCCTAAGTTGTGAATCTTCTATTCTTCGATTGGTCCTCTCTTGGAGATATTAGGCACGATGTTCCCTAAGTGAAAGACCTTACATGAACTAAGAAAAAATCCTTTGAACACACCTTACACTCTTTTGCAATATTGATTATATGGCCACCTTGCATAACACACTTTACTTGCCTATGGTGCCATCTTGTTTGTTCATGAGTTTTAATCATACGAAGCTTTGCTTGCCTTATGCAGCTCAAATTTCATTGTTGTGTGGCACCTTATCAAAGTTATCAAGAAGTATAGCTTTGGTATGGTTGTACGTATGGGATCCAAACTAAGGCATGGCTTTCCCATAGCCACTTTCTTGTCTGTGTGAGCGCATATCGGCTGCGTACATGTGTCTTGCTAGGGGCTCACCTAGTGGATGGCCTATGGTTCCACTAGCCCTTGTGAGCGTGTGTTATGTTTTCATAGTGTAAATCATGTTCTACTTGTAAAATTTCTTGGACAAATAGCCTAGATCTGATCTACAATGTGTGGGAAAAATGGTCGAAGCTTGATCCACCCCTTTTAGTTTTAGTTTTTGTTCTTCTTTCTCTTTGTTTTTGGTAGTGTATGCTTGTGCCTTATTGTTGCTCCTTATACCATTTTCATTTGTGTTATTTGGTATCTATGTTGGTTTTCCATAGGATCTTGAGCCTGGGGGCTTGATCATCCCTCTTGGTCATTGTCATCCTATTTTACTGGCATTGGTACATGCAGACCCCTCTTGATGCAAGTTTTGTCGACTTTAGTGTGAGTTTGAAGCAAGTTCCTACTCTCACTAAAATGGGGGATAAATGTAGTGTAGAGAAATGTAGTCATTTACATTTTCACACTTGTTTGGGCCCTCCTTGCTAAAATTGGGCTTCTTTATGCTTTAATTGGCCTTATTTTGCATCCACAAGCCTTAATTAATGCATCTTTCTAAGAATAATCCTAACATATATCAAATGGCCAATCATAATTTAATAATTTTGGATTGTATGGCCTAGATTTTGTGATTTGGGACTCATATGCCACCTTGGGCATATGGGTCCCACCTAGGTTTTGGGGCCTAGATCTAAATTTAACATAAAACTAAGCATTTCTTGATAAATGTGTCCCAAGCTTAGCCTAATGGGACTCATATGTCCCAACTAGTGTATGAGTCTCGCTTAGCTTATACCTAATTTAAATTTAAATTCTTGGCAAGATTTCATTCTCCTAGATCTGATCTCGGCTTGTAGTGTTGTAATTTTGAGAAATTTGGCATAAACAATTATAAATATAAGGTTATTTTTCACCTAGCAAGCTTACAAGTCATCAAGATATCATAAGAGCACTTACACGAGAATACAAGAGTATTCAAGAGTTGATTATCAAGCATTGTGGATAATTATTCAAGTATCAAGCATCATGTCAAAGTCATCATACATCATGTTTGTTTTTGAGCTAATATTTTTGATGTAGGGTTTTATGATTCAAGCAAGCATTCCATTCAAGATCCATATCATTCAAGCAAGAGTCAAGATCCACATTCATGCTAGCCATTACTTACAAGATTGCATCCTTTTGTCCAAGGGTTTGGTGAGTTGCAACATTGCATATTTTGTTCATTCATCATTCCTTCATTCTATTTGATTTCATTTCGAGGTTTGATTACCAAATCGGGGTTTGACCAAGGAAAACCCCTATCCACTAACAAGACAACATTTTTCCCTCTCTTTTATGTGTGATTTTCATATTTAGGTTAAAGATCCAATTGAAGAGCAAGATTGGAGAAAAGTTGTCATGTTGTCAAAGTTGTCACCTTACTTGCAAGATTATAGAAAGTCACCTACAGATCATAATTTAGTATTCTAGAACTTGAGATTTGATAGGAAGGAAATTACAATAGATCACTAGAGGATTATAGAGTTTCAAAGAAACCTTGATATTGAGACTAAATTGCCACTTCTAGTGTATGAGTCCTAGTATACATATTTCAGCCATTTTCTATAGATCTTGATTCAACAGTTCTAGATTCTTGTTTCTACCCAGAAACCTTAATATGGGACTAAATCACCCATCCTGGAGTATGAGTCTTGGTGAGCATTAAAGTCAGCATTTTCAGGGTTTCAAGCCTTCATTTAAGCCTCTTCAGCTTCCAGGTGCACCTTTGTATTTTCTCAGTCTTTTATTCCATGTTTCAGTTTCATAATCTAGGTCATATAGTTAGGTTTTGCATATCTTATACACTTCTTGTCTTTCCAAGCCTTAACTTGGTGGTGAACCCCCTTTTAGTCTTTAATCACATCCCATGAAAAAATTTAGTAGATCTCTTCCCCTTATTCCATCCTTGGATTGAGATCTCTAGGGTTTCCTTGAGTGAATCTTGTGGAAAATTAGTGGTTGTATCCTAAAAGATTACAACTACCATTTTCTAGGTTTCAATCTTTAGAATTCTTCTAATTTGCAATTATTTCATCAAGCTTTATAGAACTCATCTTGAATTTGTATTCTTGATTATTTTCTTTTTCCAAATATGATCTTAAGGTCACAACTTCTTCAACTTTTGAGCATTCTTCAAATTTTATTTTCATCTCAACATTCAGACATTCTTCAACTCTTTTTCCTTCTTCAACTTGCACTTTTAGACTGGTAATTGTCTCATTTTCTTGCTTCATCTATTCATTAACCTCCTTATGTATTTCTTTGAATCTCTTGATTCTCTCTCTCAACTTTCTAATGCATTCATTTTCTTCATTAACATTTTTCTTCAAATCATTGTTCTCATTTTAAGTCCTTTCCAGATCTTTAAGAGCTATTATGAGTTGTCCATTCATGTCAACCATGCAATCTTCTCTTGTGAGTCCAACAATAGGAATTTCTTTCTGAGGAGAAGGATATCTCCTAAGATCCATGTGTTCAACCTCCAAGATCTTCCCCAAGCGGTTAAGCTTCTTTCAAGGAACCAAGCTTTGATACCAATTGTTGAACACCTAGAATACTAAGAGGGGGGGGTGAATTAGTATTCTTTGAAACCACTTAAATATTCAAAAATTCATTCCACATAACATTGTAGTGATGAAAAATGTATACCTTTAAATTTTACCACTTGTTTGAGCCCTCTTAGTTAAATTGGACTTAATTGTGCCTTAATTTACTATTGTAAGGTGTACCCATTTACACTTTCACACTTATTTAGGGATCCTTTAATTAATTGGGCTTATTTTTTCCTTAATTGGCCCTTTAATTCATTAACTAAGCCTATTTAATTACATTTTCCAAAGAGGAAACCCAACATTAATTAATTCCTAAACATAACATTTCTCATTGAGAAATGTGTATCCTAGGTTTATGGACCTGAGACCCATTTTCCCATGGGTGAATGAGTCCTCCCTAGACCTTAGGACCTAAATGTAAATTATTTTTTTGATAGTATTTTAACATTTTCAAATTTGTGATTCAATATCAGCTTGTGATATTTGGATTTCGAGAAATTGAGGATACATATCTATAAATAAGATAATTTCACTATGTTTCACCTAAAGAGTTTTTATGCAAGTCTTCAAGAACTAAAGTGTTGATCAAAGGAATTCAAGAGAAAATTTATGAGATTTTTATTGTAACATTCAAGATCCAATTGTCATGTCAAAGTCTTCTTGCATCATGTATGTTTTTGGAGCTAATATTGTGATGTATGTTTCATGATCAAATCAAGCATTAAAAGTACTATTTCAAGCAATATTCAAGTGTCAAGATCCACATCCATTGAATGCATTTCATGCAAGTTGCAGAATTTCATTCTAAGGTTTATTCAAGGGTTTGTTGATTGGTAACATATATTTTTTCATTCTTTATTCCCTCTTTCATGTTTCATTTCATTTCAAGGTTTGATTACCAAAACGGGGTTTGACCAAGGAAAACCCCCATTCACCAAAAACAAACAATTTTCCCTCATGTTGTGTTTGAAAATCTAGGTGGAAGAAAGCTTGAAGATCTATTGAAGAGAAAAATTGAAGAAGTTGACAAAGTTGCAAAAGTAGTCATAAAAATTGTCATCTCATAGAAACTCATCTATAGAATTTATTTCTAACATTCTGACATTGCCAATTGGAAAAATTGGTAGATTCAGATCTATATCACAAGATTTCAAAAGTTGCAAAAAAACCCTGGCAGTGGACCCATTTTCCCCTGGGCAAATGAGTCCTAGTTAGCCTTTGAAAACCCACTTTTGGTGACTGGTAAAAACAATTCTACCCTTCTCAGATCTGTAATTTAATTTTTAGTTCTGCTTATTTTGATTTTAATATTGTCATTTCAAGTTTAATTTGGCATAAATGGGTTAGTTTACTATTTTTAGTTTTTCTCCCAAAAGTGCCTGGTGAACCTAACCCCTATCCTTTAGTCATAAGGAAATCTGCAGATTCACACCTTGAGTTGACTCACCTAAGGGTTGTAAGTCAATTCTTTGTGTGGATCTCATTTCCTAATGAAATAAGGAAGATAGGTTTATCATACCCCTATTTTGATGCCCCTAACCTATTTTCTTTCATTTAATTTTGGTGAACCTGACTTTTGAGCATTGTATCTTTCTAGTTTTTAAGTCCACTTCAGCCCTAGATCTATATTTTGCATTCATTTGCATTGCATTGCATTGAATTGGATCTCATTTAGGTTTTTTTAGCTCGCATTAGTTTGCATCTCATTTAGGGTTTTAGGATTGCATTTTTCAATTCATTAAAATCCAGAAAATGCAAAAAAAATAGTCATTTTACATAGTTTTTACATATCATTGCATCATCATTCATTTACATTTGAAACTTGAATCAAAATTACATAACAAATTAGGTCTCCTAGTTTGTAAATTTATCACTATTTTGCATTTTCATTTAGACTTAAATTTATAGAAATTTAAAACTACAATCACCTATCTCAATCCAAAATATTAAAACCATAAGAATCCACTTAGAAATCTATAAATTCATTTCTCAAAACCCTTAGCTAGGACCCATTCTCCCATGGGAGAATGGGTCCTTGATTATGGCTTTTTCCTATATTTTTGGGCATTAAAATATTTGTTTCTATATTTTTTTTTGCTTTTACAATTTACAGAAATTTTGTAATCTCAAATTGATCATATTAAGCTTCATTTGATAAATTCAATGCATTGTGTGAATTCAAAATTGCATTTACAAGGCATCATTTTCAACTTTTTGCATAGCATAATCAAAAAATTATCTTATTCGAAATTGTAAGAGAGGGGGACCACCACATCCAAGGTCGTAGGTCAGGGAGGGTCAAGATGCGAGAGGTTGCCCTAACTTACCTCAACTCAACACAGTGTTAGGAAATGCAAGGCAAGAGTAACAAGGACTGTAAGGCCTCTCAGTTACTCTGCTAACCTGAAATGAACGAAGGGGCTAGGTGAGCTGATTTTCAAGTCCAACACTATGCCTCAGGAAGCTCTTTGTCCAAGGATGAAAGTGTGGTCTCTGGACAACAACACGATGTGCTGGAATCTCTAAAGTGGGTTGGAGTCCATATGACCAGACAAAAATAAAGGCATGGTCAAACCAAGGAAAACTAGCTAACAGCCTAGCTGACTAACTAGAGGGCCAGAATGATGTGATTAAATAAATGAAATATTCTCTAATATTGTGCGGAAGAATGCGGTAAGGAAGAGGAGCAGCCAGCTGGACTTCACCTCCCCTTGAATTCGGTCTTCCAGCTTTGACCCCTGCATCCTAAGGCACCCCTACACACAATAAGAGAGGAAAATGTTGGGTGGCTGTATAGGGGCCTGCCTCAGTTAGACCCCCATTTAGGTGTTTCCACCTCCACAAACAGCCAAGAGAATGAGATAAAGAAAATGATATAGCAAAGAGCACTAAAGCACTACAAAACAATAAAGTGCTAACTCTACCAAGTGAAAGAGGAGAGGAGAGGGAAGCTTACCATCTCCACCAAGAGCACTCAAGGCTACTTGGGGGAGAAAAATGAGAATACGCAAGCCTCTGTTGCAATGGTGTGGTCCCAAACTTGCTCTACCAAAGTGATGGAGTGTTGCTTTGGCTACAATGGAATGCTTGGAATGTTGTTTGAAGCTTGAAGTGGATGCAAAAGACTGTGTTGAAGCTTGTCGGGTGAGTGTAGAAGTTAGAATGCATGTTGAAGGGATTAATTTGAAGAAAGAGTGGAAGAAAATGACCATATTTGGTTGGTCGAAGGGGGTGTTACTACTTAACCCCCAATTAGAAGTGTAACTCCTCTGCAAGTTCAGCTGCAGGAATTTGCCAGGGACGTAAGCATGTCACGCGGACATCTATGTGTCGTGCAGGCATCCCCGACATAAACACCTCCACCAACGCTCAAAACAGGCGCCAAGTAGGATGCAAGCAGTGGGCTTAGGTGGAATTAAGCCTCCGAACTTGGTTTTCTACAGTGGAAAGAGGAAAAAGGGGAATTTGCACATGGGATGCAAATTTTCTCCTATACATTTTTACCCCACTTTAGTGAGCACAAATACTGATGAGTGATCGATAAAGTAGATCAAGAAGAGTGTAGGGTTAGTGATGTATACCTGAACCGTCGAGGAAGTAGTACTCGGGTCTAGCTTTATCCCGGCTGGGTCACAGCATGGGTTGACTTCATAGCTGCCAAACCATGGTTGAAGAAACAAAGCACATTACGCTTGTTCGGTCCTATATGAAGGTGTCCCCCCTGCAACCTTAGCATGGAGGAGACCTTAAAGGAAGCTAAGCACCTTACAGTTCTAATTTTATAAGACATCCCCCAAGAACTCTAGCATGGAGGAGACCCAAAGGAAGTTCCCTACAAGTTCTTAGTCCTATAGGGAAGGTATTCTCCATGAACTAAAGCATGAAGAGTACCCAAGGAAGTGCCCGACATGCTCTCAGTCCCAGACGTGGGAGCAGCAACCCTCTAAGATTCCCTCCCGGCAGAAACCCCGAGAAAGTTCTCAGGATCCCAAGAAAGCAGCCAGGAGCCAAATCCCCCTAATATCTCTCTACATGGAGGAAGCCTCAAAGGAGCGGGACTTTGCAAAGTTAGAAAGAAACCACGTAGGGGCGAGCTACGGCCATGGCAATGATCATTGACCACTCTTTGGAAAATTTAGTCCCGAACCCACCATGAATAGAGGTCCACTAAGGGACATACTTGGAAAGCAGAGCTGTTCTTCCTGAATCGATCCTTTCACTGGCGAATCCCCGGAAAGATGTTCACTTCATCAAGGAATTTGAAAGGAAGAATATGCCCCCATGTGAGGGGAAGATCAGAGTTGTTCCCACTTTAGAGGAAGGTTTTCAAATCCTTTCTTTACGAACCCGTGATGAAGGAAACACATTATGTTAGGGTTTCAAGTTGATAATGCGATTCTAAAGAAAGGTTTGCAAGGAATTTTAAGAAAAGATTCGTTGATAGCGAATGCATTTTCTAAAAATTGAAATGTTGAAGAAAGAAGGTTGTCACACTTGAGAGGGACAACTAATACAAAGAAAAGAGAGAGATAAAGAGAAAGAAAAATAAAAATAAAGAGAACAGGGGGATTTGGTTTAGCAGGGTCAGATCTGTCTGAGCTCATATAAATAATAAGTAACAGTGGTGCAAGATGAAAGATCATCAATCCCCTTAAATTAGATCAAGAAGAATGCACGAAGAAAAAGTAAAATAAAAAATTGGGTCAACCCCGGAAGGGTTCCAAATCTCCAACACTTTGTATTGTCCCCAAATTATCAAAAATAAAAAGTAAAACATAAATAAATGATGATTGCCAAATAGAAGAAGCTGCCTTCATGAATGACAAAATCACTCCTATATCTAAGCACCAACAGGGGTGACGAGGGTCATCTAGGCACACATAGCACGGGTATGGGGGAACACATCACAAAACACACACACACACGAGATCAAGAAAGGGCCTCCTCCTAACATTGATTGGCCAAGAGGTTGTCTGCTTCTCAATCTAAATCCTCATAAGGGGAAGGAGGATGATCCTGCAATGGTGGGATGTTAAGAGGAGGAGCGTCCAGTCCTCCCACAACAAGGGCCAAGGAAGAGGGCCCCTCGAGGTCCTCTCCACCGAGCCCTTGTGGATTCAAGGTCAATGACTTAGCAAAGATCGCTGAAAAAGCCGAAACTTCATCCACGGAATTAAACATGCACCCCATAGGGGCGCCATGTCTAGCTTCAATGGACGGGACGGGCTGCGTTTGAGGTTCACCTCTAAGCTCGTCAAATGACTCGGAAGTGGTGACAAACTCAGGGGAAGTCGAGACTGGTTCCATCACCAAGACAAAACAAGTCAATGCAAGGCCACCTTGCGAGTGAGGAAAACTTTTCTTACATCCTTCATTTCCAGAAGGACCACCCTCTATCTCTTGTTTCGTCGGAGGAGATGAACTCCCCATGGACAAGGCTAGAGGTGCAGAGGAAGAAGAGGAGAGAACCACAACAGATACAACCAAGGTATTAACCATATCCACATGCTTTGAGAAAGGCTAGATATCTAGAATAGAGATCAGAAAAGGTGGCTCCACCGAGGGAGCAATGAGCACCTATACCTATTTAGGGTTAGGCACATTTTTTCTCACAACGGAAGTTAGGAGAATACGGGACCAAATTGAAGGGAGATAGAAGGAAGGGAGGAAGAATACATTGCAGGAAGCCCTGAAGCAGGGGTAGTCATTTCTTCCTCCTTCCTTTGTGAGGCAACCTTCTTAGTCAGAAGAGCCTTTCATCAGCGCTTGCGTTCATGTAGAAGACATTTTATTCGGCTCTTGGAGCTAGGGGCTCCTGTTCAACCATAGGAATGTCCACCACAACCATTTTCGGCAGGGGGACAAGTTCTTATACGGGAGCAGGAGGAATGGTTGAGGAGCAACAAGAGGAGTCGACTCAAGAGCCTCAATGACAAGCCTCTTTTCGTTCACTACCTTAGGAGCAGGAATAGTAGGAGGCCGCGAAGGTCAAGACAAAGAGGACTCTCCTCAGGAGACCTTCTTCCTATTGTATCGAATGGGTCTAGGTTTTGTCGGTAGAACAGGAAGTTCAAAAGTAGGACGCTTGGTTTTTCGCCAAGCGGGCACCATAGTATTCTCCTGTGGACGAGGAGAAGAACCCGATGGTACCTTAGCAGACCAAGAGGAAGCACCAGACAGACTAGCGAAAGAGGAAGAAGGAGGATCATGAGACCTCTTCTCTTCTTCCTTTTTTCGTTCCTTAGCGGCATCATTGTCAGCTTTTAAACAAGCCTTATGTGAAATGGCATAAGGCGAGGGAGGGTATCTCACTTTCGGCCTTAGACACCCTTTCTTATAGTTTTGATACATTCGATGCAGAAGTTTTTTCCTATGTAGAAGAGGACCAATGGGCACAGGCTAGGAGTAGTCTAAGGAGTAGTTGCCACGTGCAACTGGTGGTTTATAACCAGTGTTGTGGATTATGTGTACGGATCCTCTATGGATAAATTTTAGACATTTATACATGATGGAGGGTATCGCATTCATCACCACTAACCAAGGGATACCCAATTTCACCCTAAAGAGTTCAGACCTAGGGATGATGTCACACAAGAGGTTCACAGATTTAGGTCCCACTAGGACTAACAGGACAATACTACCTAAAGGGGGTGCGAAAATCCCATCATGTGTGCGGATGGTACTCACTGGAGCATCGTACCCATGTGTAAGAGATTTATCAGCATAATCTCCTCTGTTATTATATTCACTTATGATGTCAAATCAATGAGAACACTTGCTATGATGTTTCCATTGATCCAGGTAGGAATGTAAATAGGAGATGGTTCTCTGTTAAAACCCATCGGCAGATCCTGTGATGTAAAGGTTATGCCAGTACAACTGTCCATAGGCTACACATAAGGGATAGGTTGATGCAAGAAGGAGGCCATAATGCACACTAGACAATACTTCCACAGAATCCCTAAAGGTAAAAGGATAAGACAGTGACCCAACTAGGGTTTCATCATGCAATACCTTTGGAACATTCCAACTATGCCAACTAGGGGTTGAAGGTTGGGTTGTAAGGAAACAACCTCACAAAACTCACACCTGCAACACTCCTAGAGTATGAGGAAATGAATGGTCAATATCACAGAAATGGAACCAAAATGGTTCACGCTGGGTTCACCAAAAATTTAAGAGAGGGGGACCACTGCATGCAAGGCCCCAAGTCACGGAGGGTCAAGACACGAGAGGTTGCCTTAACTTACCTTAGCTAAGCACAGTGTTAGTAAATGTGAGGCAAGAGTAATGAGGATCATAAGTCCTCTTAGTCACTCTGCTAACCCAAAATGAAGGAAGGGGCTAGGAAATCTAGTTTTCAAGTCCAACACTATGCCTCAGGAAGCTCTCTATCTGAGGATGAAAGTGCGGTATCTGGACGATAGCGCAACACACTGGCATCTCTAAAGTGCACTAGATTCTGTACGACTAGACAACAGTAAAGGCATGGTCAAACCAAGGAAAACTAGATAACAACCTAGCTAACTAACTAGAGGGCTAGAATGATGTGATTAAATAAATGAAATATTCTCTAATATTGTAAAGTAAGAATGCAAGGGTGAAGAGAGCAAGAAGGATCTCACCAAGGAATTTTTTTTCCAATTGATCCCTCGAAGAGCTCGTACCCCTACACACAATAAGAGAGGAAAATGTTGGGTGGTTGTATAGGGGCCTGCCTCAATCAGACCCTCGTTTAGGTGTTTCCACCTCCATGAACAACCAAGAGAATGAGATAAAGAAAATGATATAGCAAAGATCACTAAAGCACTACAAAACAGTAAAGTGCTAACTCAACCAAGTGATAGAGGAGAGGAGAGGGAAGCTTACCACCTCCACTAAGAGTTCTCAAGGCTACTTGGGGGAGAAAAATGAGAGTACTCAAGCCTCTGTTGTAATGGTGTGGTCCCAAAATTTCTCTACTGAAGTGATGGAGTGTTGCTTTGGCTGCAATGGAATGCTTGGAATGATGTTTGAAGCTTGAAGTGGATGTAAGAGACTGTGTTGAAGATTGTGGGGTGAGTGTAGAAGTTAGAATGCATGTTGAAGGGATGAATTTGAAGAAAGAGTGGAAGAAAACAACCATATTCAGGTTGGTCAGCCAAAGGGCGCGTTACAACTTGACCCCCAATGAGAAGTGTAACGCCTCAACCAGTTTAGCCACATGAATCTACCAGGGACATAAGTACGTCGTGCGGGCGTCCCCACAGAAATGCCTCCACCGACACTCAAAACAGGCGCCAAGTGGGATGCAAGCAGTGGGCTTACGTGGAATTAAGCCTCTAAACTTGGTTTTCTAAAGTGGAAAGAGGCAAAAGGGGAATTTGCACATGGGGTGTAAATCTTCTCCCATACAAAAATATGAAAATTGCTTTTACATATTTTCATTAAACTTTACATTCTAGGATATTTCATTACATTTTACCTCTTATCCATTTTAGTTGCATACCAAGTCTGTGAAACTTTTATGAGCTTCACAACTTGGTTTCCTATTGCTAATACCATCGTGAGACAGTTTGAGACTCATGTCATCCCGTGATACATCATTCGTTGTGGGTCTTGGGTTTTCGAACTCTTTCACTCATAGTGTTGACACTAGTCAACCCTCTATGGATCCTAGGTTTCATACCTCATTTCCAATGACTTCCCTAGCCATAAATAATGTGCATGATTTCAAAACAATGGTTGCTAATGCCTCACAAAATAACATAAGGAATATCAATGAAGAATTGAAATGTTTGCAAGACTGTGAGATCCAAACATATTGCTAGTAATGTCATTCCCATCATAGGGAACATAAGAAAGATGCTTAAGAATTCACAAGGAATAGAATTTATATGTAGCATGGTCCATATCATTAAAATAAATTTTCCCTCTCCCCAACTAGCCTTCAATACTGTGTGTGTAAAATATGTGAATGAGTAATAAAACCACATAATCAATGAAACATTACATTAGAGAATTCAAATAACAAATCTAATCTAATTGAAACAAATAAACTCTCTAAACTTGTCCCATTTTTCTCTATCCTCAAAGATTTTCTCAAGTCATTATGGCTCTCAGATTTTGTGTATGCACAAGACTTGTCAAATGACAGCTTGTAGAACGAGATGTTGGAAGATGCAAGAAATCTATTCTTACATTAATGATAAACTATATGATTGCTAAGTGATATGGTAATGATGTGATAGGGATATGATGCTAAATTTTGTGATGTAAATATTGTATGAAAGCTATGATGATCACTAAAATGTAGCTAACAACTAAGGCATGATCATAAACTAAATGCTTCTAAATGCTAATTGCTAATTGCTCACAAATGCTCTAATGAAAATTTTGTAGAGTAAGATTGCTCAAAGTTGGGATATGAAATGTTGTAGAATGAAGTTGCATTTATAGGATTTCCAAAGCATATTATGATGTGGCAACAACCAACAGTCAATATTTTAGCTAGAGAGATTGAGGGTGGAGAATGAAGAAGTTAGAGGGAATAAAGGAGATTGTTCCCTTTAATAAAACAATCTACCAAGTGTGAGAGAGAATAAATGGAGGAAAAGAGCCAAGTGTCTCAAGCTTGTTTCATAATTTGTTGAAGATAATGCCAATTTAAATATTAAGGATATTTGAATTCATGAGACACATGATGAGTTGGCAAGAGAAAAAAGCTATAGACATATGACTAAATTCAAATTTTAGAATTTATATTTAGTAAGAAGATATTAATTAAATCAAACAATCTATTTGAATTTGTTTATTTAATTAAGATTAGAGGAATATGATCTAAGATAAGAAGAATTAGAAAATGTGAACCATATAAATAAATTTAGAATTTATTTATAAGTAGACAAATTAAAAGAGGTTTATTAATTAAATAACTTGTATTTAATTAATTAATTATCCTGACTGATTTTGGGTGTATACAAATACCTTTCCTATGTATGAGAGAGATTCAATAAAAGAATACATAATTCCTAATGCATCCCTTCTTGAAAAAGGGAAAGGCGTGATGTTAGAAGATCCAATTGTTGGCCATAATCACAATCACATTGATCTTAATGGGAAAGATGTCATATTCCACAAAATCATGTCTCATAAGGATCCTAGGGTTACCTTAGATCCTTCACATTTAAATCAATCAAATATCAAACCAAAGAAGAAACTGCATCAACTTTACAAATCCAAGAAACAAAAGACATTTGATCCTCTTGAGGGCCTATTCAAAATATCCAAGAAAAAGAATTATTTTTACTCTTTTACATTGGGGATTATTTAAGCTACCTCCTAAACCTGAACAGTTAACACCACAATAAAATGATCAAAATGAACCATATTGTGCCTATCATAGATTTTTTTGGACATCACACCAATAATTGTCGTGGTTTACAAGAATTGTTGAAGAAATATAAATCCCCTAGGGATCCAACTTGACTATATTACATGAACTTTTCTCCTTGCCATGTGATACTTCAAGGATCATAGCATACTCACTATTGTATTCTCTACATTCATTGCAAATCATTTTTATTGCAAGGAGCTCATTCTCATCACTCATATTGGCTCATCCTTGTTCTGCACCTAGTAGGGGCAAGGAGTTAGATATCCTTGTCATAGTTTGGTGCTTGATGTTGTCCCTTTGGCTAGTTTTTGCCCTTACACATATACTGAACAAGATTGGAATGCAGATGACCTACTATAGGTTGACTTGCATGTTCCCTACTCATCTTTTTCTTTGTTTTATTTTCATGTTTCTTTGTGTGATTGTATGTGCATAATGTGATCCCTCGTATTGTTCTATTTGATGTATCTCTTAATGTGCATTCCTCTATTTGTATCTATGGTCTTCTATATGTCATAAACATTTTTCTTTTTCTTTTTTCTTGTGTTTTCCTTTTGGGGATGATGCAAGGCATTGAGACATTTAGGTCTCTTCCAGGTTGACCCAAAATCTTTTTCTTTGTTTTTGATCTCTATGTGTCATTCTTCCTATTCTACAAGTATTTGGGGAGTGATGATGGTTGATGGTTTTGAGCTCTATAACAACATTATAGCAAAGATATACTAACCCCAAATTTGTAGATGCCTTCTGTTTTTATGGTTTCACTTTGGGGGCAACCCCTTTCCCTCTCTTTTTCATGGCGTAGCTTCATTTGGAAACATATGACTTGGCATAGGGATTTCCGAATAAGCTCTCATGTCTTCTTTATTTTTAGCAGTGATTATTTTCTACCTTAAATTAAATTGCTCACAACAATGGAGTTAGAAATTTCTTTAAAGTGGGGGAATACATTGGCATTATCATTTTTGAAAAATTTGGCATTCCTTATGTTTCATTGTGTGATTTTCTTACTTCTTGCGATGCATCTTTTTCTTGTTGGTGTCATTGGGTTTGAAGGAGTGTAATCTTTCTTGGCAGACAACTTTCCTCTTAGTGGTGATGTTATTCTTGCATTCCCTAAGTTGTGAATCTTTTATCCTTGACTTGTCCTCTCTTGGAGACATTAGGCACAATGCTCCCTATGAGGATCCCTTACATGAACTAAGAAAAATCCCTTTGAACATGTTTATTTGCATTTTTGTTCATAAGTGTTTAGCATAACATATCTTGCTAACCTTTTGAAGCTCAAACCCTTTTCAAGGCCACCAAGCATAACACACTTTACTTGCCAATGTAGCCTTGCCTTGTTTTTTCATAGGTGCTTAGCATAACGCAGCTTGTTAGGCCTTATGAAGCTTGAAATTTTTGTTTTGTTTTATGGTGCCTTACTGAAGTTATCAGAGATATAGATTTGGTAATATGGTATGAGATCCTAATAAGATTCTTTCATTAAATTCCACCCCTTTTATGTTTTTTGTTTTGTTTTTTGGTGCCTTATTGAAGTTATCAGAGGGATAGATTTGGTATGGTATGGGAGCCTAATAATATTCTCTCATTTGCCACCCTTTGGGGCTCACATAGTGGACAGTCAGAGTTCCATTAACTCATGTGAGCATGTGTGTCGTTTGCATAGTGGACAACAAGTTTCACTTGTGAATTTTTTTGGAAAAATAGCTGAGGCGTATTCCACATCGCATTGGAAAATTGAGGCTTGATCGACCCTTTTAATTTTTACCTTTTCTTTAAGTCTTTGGCATTATATGATTGAGTATCTTGTCATTGTTGCATACATATGTTTTGAATGTCTGCTTTAGTGTGATTTTTCCCTTGTGATCATCCTCTCACTAAAGTGGGGGCTAAATGTAGTGATGTAAAATATATCCCTTTACATTTTCTCACTTGTTTGGGCCCTCATAGTTAAAGTGAACTTATTTTTTCCTTAATTTAGTTTTGTAAGGTGTACCCCTTTACACTTTCACACTAATTTAGGGCTCCTTTAATTAATTGAGCTTAATTTTTCCTTAATTGGCCCTTTATTTCATTTACCAAGCCTATTTGTTACTTTTTGAAATAGCATTCATTAATGCCTAAACATAACTCTTCTCATTGAGCAATGTGTGCGTCCTAGTTTTATGGACACAGGACCCATTCACCCATGGGTGAATGGGTCCTCCTAGTATAGGACCCAATTTAAATTGTGTTTTTATTTGGTATTTTAAAATTTTTCAAATCTATGAGTTGATTTCCGCTTTTGATATTTGAGTTTTAAAGTTAGGATACACATATCTATAAATATAAGGTCATTTCACTTTCATCTTTATATCGTTTTTTACATGCAATTCTTCAAAGAGCTAGAATTGTGATTAAAGAAATCAAGATCAAGATTTATCATAGTTTTATTGCAGCATTCAAGATCCAATTGTCATGAAAATTCCCTCTCATCATGCATGTTTTGGGAGCTAATATGGTGATGTAGGTTCATGATCAAATCAAGCATTCAAAGTACTATTTCAAGCAAGATTCAAAGTTCGAGATCCACATCCATTGAAGTCATTTCATGCAATTTGCAGAATTGCATTCCAAGGTTTATTCAAGGGTTTGTTGAGTGGTAACATAGTTTTCATTCTTCAGACCCGCACTCCTTTCCGTGTTTTGGCTGTTTACCAGGGTTTGTTGCAGAAGCAGGGTTTGACCAAGAACCAGGCCCCATTTACCAAAAACAAACAATTTTTCCCTCTCATGTTGTGTTTGTTGATCTAGGTGGAAGAAAGCTTGAAGATCTCTTGAAGAGAAAAATTAAAGAAGTTGACAACATTGCAAAAGTTGTCATAAAAGTTGTCATCTCATAGAAACTCATCTACATAATTTATTTCTAACATTCTGACACTGCCACTTGGACAAATTGGAAGATTTAGATATATATCAAAGGCTCCTGAAAGTTGTGAGAAAACCCTAATAGTGGACCCATTCACCCTTGGGAAAATGAGTCCCATTCATCCTTTGAAAACCCACTTTTGGTGACTAGTAAACATAGTTTTTCCCTTCTCAGATCTATAATTTAATTTATGGTTCTACTTATTTTGAGTTTAATATTGTTGTTTCAAGTTTAATTTGGCATAATTGGACTAGTTTACTATTTTAAGTTTTTCTCCCAAAAGTGACTAGTGAACCTAACCCCCATCCTTTAGTCATAAGGAAATCTATAGATTCACACCTTGAGTTGACTCACCTAAGGGTTGTAAGTCAATTCTTTGTGTGGATCTCATTTCCTAATGAAATAAGGAAGATAGGTTTATCATACCCCTATTTTGATGCCCCTAACCTATTTTATTTCATTTGAAACATATTCAGTTTGCAATAAGAAAGGAAAGCATGAAAGAAACCATCAAAGCACATAACACATGAACATTGGATATTTTTATGTGGAAAAACCATGGTGAGGATTAGCTCACAATATATTACAATCGGTTACAACATATTACATAAATTCTCATTACAAGTGGACTCACTATCCTAGTGGACTCACTGCCAACAAAAATAAGAAAAGATAGAAGAGAGGGGTGGTACACAGCCAAAATGAACTTTTACAATTGCATCTACAACATGTTGGAATACAGTTCCATTGAAGCTCAATACACAGAGTCAACACAATTCATATCACTCTTCTCTAACACTCTGCAAATCACTTTCACATAATTTTCATCCACAATACTTGTGTTCACTCACTATAATACTAAAATTAACTTGCATATATATCCATCACATTCACACACTTATAACATGTGTTAATTTGGTTGGCCTAATTAGATGTATCAAGCAAAACATAATTTTTTGGCTCCCAATCAACCATACACACCTTGTGTCTTAATTTAAAAACATGTAACACCTTAAATAGGTCAAGGTGGACCTATAATAGCTCTATTATAACATATCAATACTTACTTAACCTCCTAAATACTCATATCACATTAGGTCAGCACCTGTGAAGACCTAACATCAAAATTCACCAACTGATCAACCACAAACAAAATCACGGACCTCCAAAATTCATGCAACTTGGAACATAGGTGAACTTGACACCTATAAACACTTCCACAAATCTGCAAGACACATTATTATTTCATGGTGAAGTTCGGACTCATCAAAGTATACACCCTATACTCGCAACCACTATCACTAGCAGACTCGATATTTTGTCATTCATAACTTCTTCACCAAAGGGCCAAAAGACATGAAAATTTGGATTCAATTCCTTTAACATCCAAAAAAAATTCCTTGGAACCACAAAGAAAGATTCTTCAATCTCGAATAATGCACAGACCAAAAACTAGATGCCTTGTACATAGAAAATTGTATTTCTACACTTAGCCAATTCTTCAGCTTACTGTCTACATCGGATCAAACCGTCTTGCAACTAAACATTAGATTATCATCTAGATATAAAAATTCATTCTTCACCAATTTTTTTTCACGTCAATCTCCATACAATGTTGACATCAATGACAACCCTGCATACTATACAACACATCAAGGACAAACTCCACAAATTTCCAACAAATTTGAGATCTCAATGCCTTAAAACCCTAGTTCATGCATTCATTCCCTACTTATCAACAAATTAGGGAAATTTGATTACTCGCACATTGTTTCACTTCATAACTTGATCTCAGTTATTAGAGACCTTTAAACACTAGTACTCCTATACATATTTTCAAACCCTAGAATTCAATACTTTTGGACTAGGGTTCCCAATGCTCCTATCATGTCAGTTATGCTCCATATTTGAATGCCATGTTTTTCTTTGTTTGCACTCTCCTAATTTATCTTCTATTTTTTTCCTTCTATTTTATATTTTCCATATTTTCTTATAATTAGTTACTTTGATCCTAATTCACCTAGTTCAATACATATCATCAGCCAATCATTAAATCCAACAAACAAAAAAGTGACCAAAACTTTGACCAGCCTATTTGGCTCTCCCTTGAGGACAACAACCAAGAAAGATCTCCAAGGGTTACTTTTTCATCCCTCAATATTTTAAGTGTTAAAGGATGGATTTAGGTTAGGTTATTGGGCCTAGATCCCCTTTCACTATCTTACATCTCTTTCTTTAAGCACCCCACTTTATTAAGAGTTTTTGGGGTGTAAAACTTGAGAGTGCATGAGATAAATGATTGGTTGGGGATCTTGTTATTCCTCATCTAACTCTTTATAAGGCTCTAATATTGGTTGTTTTATTTATCACTCAAACCTTCATTATAGAAAAAAAATATTTTTATTATATTTATGCCCTTGACTATATTTTCTATCACAATTGAAACATAACCATTTTTCTCTCTTCTCATCAATTTATTGTGGTGTCAATCTAGTAAGCCAAGGGAATGATTGTGTTGAAAATCCTTTCTCTCTTATTCAATTAGCCCATTTTCTTATAGGAATTAAATAATTATCTTCTACCTTCTATGCTAAGATAAAAGATTCAGATATAGAGTTAATATTGAACTTGCATACCTCATGTTAGATGTGAACCTTGAGAGCACCCAAAAATAAGTAATTCAAGTTCTCCTTTGTAATTGTATGTGCCCTCAAGGATAGATTTTGGAATTGCTAAATGTAATCCTTGAATGATTCTATTTATTGAATTTTAGCTAGCTAGTTGAAGTATGTGTTGGCCACACTATTGCTATATTGTGATTGCAGCTCCTCTATAAAAATTGACCTTGAGATAGTGAAACCATTTTCTTTCTATTGAGTACATAGGCATTAATAATAAATAAATTTCTTTGGTTCTAAATATAAGGAAACTACTTTCACCTTTTTTCCACTTGGGATTTGATGTACATAAAAAATTTATTGATTTTATTTATCCAAGTTAGTGGACTCTTTCAATCAAACTTGCACATATCCACCTTTGGTATCACATTCCTATATCTCGTATGAGTAAAGCATTTAGACTTAGATTAGCAGACGTAGATGACCCATCTTGGTTGCTTGAGACATCCATTAGAAAGCCTAATGTAATATGTACATAAGCACTTATATTGTCTTAAATGTTTTGCATAATTGATATTCTCATGTTAGGTGATGCACACCCTTCATCTCCTTCACTAATAAAATTCCTTTAATCATCTCTTTCTTCAATGATGAAATTCCTTTAGTCATCATCTTCTTCACTAATGATATTTCTTCCTTAATCTTGTTAATTTCTGTAATACCCTCATGTTACTACTTGTTTTTGACATTCTCTGTGGTTTTGATTGGCACATTGTGGTTTTGATGATACTGTTGATATTATGTTGTGGTAGCTTAGACTGTTACTAATTATATTGCTCTTATGAGGTCATGGATATTATGATGATATTTTATTACGTTTGTTTTGATGGAGTTATTTAGAATGCAGTAGACTAGAGAATAGTAATTGATGATTTTGATGCAAATTAATAATGCGATAGATGATGTTATGAGTTGGTGAGGGGACAGGTAGCATCACTCGTTCGCGAGCGCCCTGCTACACTGCAAATCCTTCTCACAATGCTTTGTAATTGAGTATATGTATGTATATTGTATATCACCTTGTTGGATGCAGGCCTTGCAGGAATAAGACTCGATTCCACCTATTTCGATAGGTCTGGGCGAGCATTGAACCAACCCAACGGCAGGAAGTTGAACAAAGGTGACATGGAAGTAACTCCGTTCCAAGGTGTCAACAGTCTTGTACCTTCTTGGTTTGTGCGTCTTGGTCATAGTCATTGTGTTGTTGCATTGGTCTTTGTATGTTATTGTGATTTTATGATTTATCTAATGTGGTGTATGGTTTATTGTTGTGATTTAAATAATTAAACAATTAATAAAATAAAAACATAAAATAATAATAAATAAAGCAATAGATAAATATTAGTAGTAGTGGTAAAAATATTACATTTATTTTGAATCTTTCAAATGGTTGATTTTAATTGTTTTAATGCGAAAGTAATTATTTAATAAAGTATTGTGGAGATGATGAATATATATACAAATAAAAAGTTCAATTTTGTGGATTTAAATTTATTTAATTTTTAATCAAATGCATGATAAAAGAAAATGAAAATGCATGAAAAAGGCAACAAAAGGAATTAAAGGATTAATAATTATTTTTGATTTTTCTGGAAGTGACTTCTGGTATTCACGGGAAGAGGAAATTGAAAGGGTTTCCTGGATTTTGATTTTATTAAGGGGTTTTCTTTATTGGGGAGGGATTGTTCGAATGCTGGAGAATTTTTGTTTTCAACACTGCATTCTTGTTCTGTTTTCTGGAGAAATCATAAAAGAAGAAGGTTGGGTTTGAAGGAGAATTTGGGGGATCTGTTGCTGGGAACAATCGGCAGCGAGGAATTGGTTCTGCGAGAGGGATTAAGCTTCTACAAATCTTCTTCAAACACAGGATGCCAGGTTCTTTTCATTTTAATTATTTATTTTCTGTAGCATCAAATAAAATAGAAATTGTTTCTCTGTGTATGAAATTTTCATCTAGGGTTGGAAATCAAATGTTTGTGGAAAGAAAATCTATTGGGTTATTGTTTAATCAATGAAAATTTAACCGGGGATTGGGACTGTTATTTGTTAAAATGGAATTTCTGAGGGGTTCTGGGTTGTTGTTTATTGAAAAGGGATTTTGTTTGAATTCTAGAAATGAACATTATTTCTATTGTTTCATTTTTTAAAAAAAATGCATATATGTTTAAAGAGCAATTTCCTTTCAATGAATGTCTGGGATTGTGATATTTTTATTATGCATATATGTTATAAAATATTTCTCTTGTACAGAGTACAGTGTTTATTTTTCCCTGATTTCGAAATGTTCATATTTTTGTATATATATATATGTATATATATATATTAGATATATATATAAATATATATATACACATATATATTTATACATATGTAAAAATATTGAATGAAAATTAAATGCGTTGAACTTCATTTTCTCCCGTCGGCACTGTACATAGTACTTTGTTTTGGCATTATAAAATAGTGGTTGTGTGGTGGTTCGGCCTCGGTCGTACCCACCACCCCACCAACCGGTACCGTGTGACAGTCTGTGGACTGTCCACGGCCGGGCGTTTATCCCTTGCATTTTTTTTTTGGGTTAAAATTTCCCATTCAAATTTGTATATGTTTAATTTTGTAAAACGCGAATTCTATTTATATTTACTGTGCAGATTCACTTTTATAAATATATATATATATATATATATATGTATATCTATATATATATATATTTATATGTATATATATGTATATATATATTTATATATATATGTATATATATATATTTATTTATATTTGTATATATATTTATTAACTCATTTATTCAGATTCCATTGATTTAACTGTTGCATTAATTATTTAATTTTGTCAGCAAGCATTTGTTTCTTTTTCTGGTTTAAATAAAACATAATTTGGTTATAGTGGAAATAATTAAATAGAAAGAAATCTTTGTTTCATTATTATTGATTTGTTAAATTACAAACTTTGAGAGGATAATTTAGTAAAAAGTCAATTTATGAATATATGATAGCATTGATTATTTTATTCTTGTTTTAGTGTGAATATTTTGGGAATGGAATTTATTATGGAATTAAATAAGTTATCTTTTTATTTTTTTATTCTTGAAATTGAGTCTAGTAGGCTTGTTGGGTTTGGGACATTGTGAGTTCATTGATGTGGGAACCTTTTTTGTGTTAACACTGTAGTCTTCCAGAGGATTGTGATTGTGTTGAATTTATATCTTTTCACCTTGAGTTTCGGTTAAGTATTACGAATGGGGTGTACCGAGTTATGAGATTTTGTTATGGCATTTAATTTGTGAGATGAGTTATGCCTCATGTAATATTTTTGTTGTTACATTTCAATTTTTATGATTAGAATGGTACAACCCCTATTTCTTTTTGGTTTTGGTTGGGTCTCTAGGGAGAGTGGCTCCTCGTGGGGGCCGGCGCCCCGCTTAAGGGGAAGGGCACAGGATAACCCACGAGTGAGTTATTAATCAAGTGATAACCTAATAATTAACTTAGGAGGGTTGGGTAGTAATATTGTTATAAGATTTAAAATAAAATGGATGCCTCATCTTCATTAGTGCTCTCGCAGACTAATGGAAGGCTGAGAAGGCCGTGGTTGGCAAGGTCATGACCTCGTCTTCACGAGAGGTCTACGGCTCTGCATTAGTCAGCCTATGGACCGACGCCCCCAGTTGGGAGGAAGGGCACAGGACAACCATAGATGGGACCGTCGCCTCCAGTTGGGAGGAAGAGCACAGGACAACCCATGTAGGACTATGCGATGACACTCTCCCCTAGTTGCCCATGTGTTTTACTTTATTGAGTTCCTCTGGAAGTAGGTTATGGAAGTTGGTTTAGATTGTTTTTTGAATTGATTTAAATTGGTTTATGATTATTGTTTTAATACATCTTTAGTATGCCTTGTGGTCTTGTATGATCTCATTTATATTTGATTTACGATCTTGTATCTTTATGGTTCTGTGATATGATGTTATTGTTTGTTCATTATAATTTGGAGTATTGTGTTAAGGATCTATGTTGGTACATTTGTATGTTGTACTTATGTTGTCAGTCTTGGTCAGAGTTACTTCTCTGTCACCTCTTAGCACGGGGGTGGTCGGGTGGAACATGCTTCACACACCATTGGGTTCCCCATTAGCGCTCAGTCTCATCCAGTTGAAGATTTGTTTCAATTGATCTCTATGTATTTTGATAATCTTGTATATTGTATTCATCCCACATGATTGGGAAACATGATGTAAATTATGGTTATGGATATGTTGTATATTTAAAAGATGATGTAAGGTAAATTTCTACTTTGTATTCTTATTTGGTTATGTGATTTCTCATGGTTTTATCTTGTAATGAAATCTATGTACATGTATAACTATTCTTGTCTTTAATAGTTCCTTTGTACTTAGAATGATATCTTAGGAGTTGAGGAATTGTAATGTTTATTTCGATGTGACCTCGTGTGCCCCAAAGAACATAGTCGATTATGTTATTTGTATTGTAATGGAATGAAGTATATGAGTATGTTTATGATCATTTAATATTTGGTATGTTGATTATTTATCTTTCGTTTACAAAAAAAAAAAATTTGTGTTCTTTATTTGATTGTTCTTTGGGGCTTGCACGGCGGGCGTTACAACTTGGTATCAGAGCCAAGGTTGCACACGCTGGGGTCTCTGGGTAGTTATGTCCGCTAGGAAACCTTTGTGTGTTGGCTCTTGAGCTCATGTGTACCTTTGTCTTGTTGTGCAGAAGCATGCCTAGAGGCATAGGTAGAGGTAGAGGTAGAGGCCGAGGAAGAGGCTGAGGTGGTGGCCGTGGAGCCAACCAAATGAGTCCTTCACCGCCAAGTTCTCACGGTCCTGAGACTGAAGAGAAACAAAATTCTTAGAACAATCCGTCGGGTGGTGGACCGAACCTGGAACAGCCGGGGTTGGATGGTCAGTTGCAGCATCTTCTGGGTGAGCTTCTTGATAGATTGGGTCCTAGACCTGATGGGGATCAGCCGGTTGAGAGAGAAAGAGAAAGGTCTCCAAGGCATAGGGGAGCTTCAGTTGATCAGGATGCTTTGTTAGCAAGCCATATGAGGGATTTAATGAGAGCTCATCCACCTACCTTCGATGGTTCTGAAGGAGGGTTGGAAGCCGAGACCTGGTTAATTGATTTGGGCCGATGCTTCGCAATGCACCCCTATGGTAGTAATACCAAGGCTCGATGTGCTGTTATGCATTTGCGGGGTTTCGCGTCCACTTGGTGGCAGCTTGAGGAACAGAAGTTGCATATGGATATCAGTATGGTTACTTGGGAATTTTTCTTGGAAAGGTTCAGGGCTCGCTTCCTCTCAGATCATTGGAGGCAGCGTAGGGCAGATGAATTCCATGATCTTAAGCAAATGGCAATGTCAGTAGAACAGTATGAGCGACGCTTCTATGAACTGAGACAGTATGCAGGGATTAGTCATGATGAAGGAATGTTGGTTTAGCATTTTGTTCGAGGCCTGAACGCTCGCATCAGTGGTGGCGTACGAGTCTTCGAACCGAAGACCATGGAAGTTGCTGTCGAAAAGGCTCGCTTGGTGGAATAAAACTTGGCTATGGCCTTGGGTGGCCATGTAGGAGTTCAGATTGGTAGTGTGCCCACTCCTAGAGCTGGTTCTCAAGGGGGTCAGACACAGGCAGCAGGATCTTCTAAGAGCCATTTTGTGCCTTCAAGAGGGGGTCAGCAGTAGCAATCTCAACCAAAGCACAAGAATACTACTTCTCAGCAGGGTGGTCACTTTTAGTTTCACAGGGATCGGAACCGGAACCGTACACGTTCGGAACAGCCTGCATTGAGTTTTCAGTCTCCACCTAGTCGTGGGAGCTTCCAGCAATCAAATGCTCCATCCGGAGGAAGAGGTTTTGGTCGTGGTTCTAGATGTTTCTCGTGTGGGCAGCAGGGGCATATTGCTAGGATGTGTCCTCAGAAGAGTGTTTTAGAGTTTAGTCAGAAACCAGCTGTGTCTGAGCCGACAGTGGGAGACACAGGAAGATCTCACCGAGTCTTCACAACCGTGGATAATCGTCAGGCGGATCATCAGAACACCGTCGTTGAGACTACATGTTTATTGCATAAGTCTAACATTTCAGTACTCTTTGATTCTGGTGCATCTGATTCTTTTTTATCTCCTTTAGTTGTTGAGCGATGTAAACTGGGGGCAATAAAGCAAAGCGAAAGGTGGCAGGTTGAGTTAGCTTCAGGATCTAAGGTTGTGGTCGAGAAGCTTGTGCAAGGTTGTAGGTTAGAGTTAGGGGCAATGTCGACTAAGGTGGACCTCAGAATTCTTCCACTTGGTTCATATGATGTAGTCTTGGGCATGGATTGGCTAAGCTCACATCGTGCTTTGATAGATTGTCGCTGTAAAGCAGTGCGGTGTGTGGATGATTTTGGTAAAGAGGTGGAAATAGTGGGTGTTCAGAGGCCTGTTTCTTTGAGAATGATCTCAGCTATGCAGTTAAAAAGGTGTTTTCATCAGGGTTGTCAGCTCTTTGCAGTATCGGTTAGTGACCTTGAGTCAGAGGTTAGCCGTGAGGTGTCATTGAATGATTACCCTCTCCTTGCTGAGTTTTCCGATGTTTTCCCTAGTGAGATACCTGGTATGCCTCCTAAGTGAGAGGTGGATTTCAGGATAGATTTGGTGCCTCGGGCTGAGCCTATCTCTCGGGCTCCTTACAGGATGACCACGCAGGAGCTCCAAGAACTTCGTCTGCAGTTAGAAGAATTGTTAGCTAAGGGGTTTATCCGTCCTAGTGTTTCTCCTTGGGGAGCACCAGTGATCTTTGTCAAAAAGAAGGATGGTTCGCTCCGTCTTTGTATCGATTACCGACAATTGAACAAAGTAACAGTAAAGAATCGTTATCCCCTTCCCAGGATTGATGATCTCTTTGATCAGATAAAAGGGGCAAAAGTATTTTCCAAGATCGACCTCAAATCAGGGTATCATCAGTTGCGGATAGCAGAGGCCGACATTCATAAAACTGCATTTTGCACTCGGTATGGACACTACGAGTTCACAGTGATGTCGTTCGGGTTAACGAATGCACCTTCAGTCATTATGAGTCTAATGAATGGGGTGTTTCGAACTTACTTGGATAGGTTCATCCTCGTGTTTCTTGATGATATTTTGATTTATTCTAAGTCTATGGAGGAACATGAGGTGCACCTAAAGCAGGTTTTGCAGTGCTTAAGGGATAACCAGTTGTATGCCAATCTGGAAAAGTGTGACTTTTATAAGACTGAAGTTCAGTATTTAGGCCATGTGATTTCCGGTGAGGGAATTTCTGTTGATCCTGCTAAAATCCAGGCTATCATGGATTGGCCCATGCCCACTAATGTCTCAGAAATTCGCAGTTTCATGGGACTAGCTGGGTATTATCGGCGGTTCGTGCAGGGCTTTTCAAGGATTGCGCATCCTATCACATCACTTCAGAGGAAAGGAAAGAAATTTCTTTGGTCAGAGCAGTGTCAGTTAGCTTTCCAAACCCTTAAGGAGAAACTGACTAGTGCTCCAATTTTGGCAGTGCTGGATCCTTCAGGTGATTTCGTGGTTTGTACTGATGCCTCTTTGGAGGGTCTAGGAGTTGTGTTGATGCAAGATGGGAGAGTGATTGCCTATGAATCTCAGAAATTAAAAGATCATGAACTCAATTATCCCACACATGACCTTGAATTGGCCGCAGTTGTTCATGCTCTTGTGAGATGGAGGCACTTTTTGTTAGGGCACCGGTTTGAGTTGCATACAGATCATCAGAGTTTGCAATACATCTTCACGCAACCTAATTTGAATGCAAGGTAGAGAAGGTGGATGGAATTTTTATGTGAGTACGATTTTGAGGTTAAGTATATTCAGGGTAAGGAGAATGTGGTGGCTGACACTCTAAGTCGGCGTAGGCATGAGGTTTCTGCAATGTCTCTTGAGGTGGATTTGAAGAGTTAGATTCTCGCAGCCCTTCCTTCAGATAGTTGGTATTCAGAGGTGAAAGCGGAGGTAGAATCAGGTAGAACTATGGAGGGGAAATTTTCTGGTTATTCATTGGATTCAGATGGTGCTTTGCGTTTCTCTGGATGGTTGTATGTACCTTCTTCAGAGGGTCTTCGTACCCTAATTTTGACAGAAGGTCATCAGGCACCTTACGCGGCACATCTTGGAGTTAAGAAAATGTATGCGGATCTGCATTCACTTTATTTTTGGTCAGGGATGGAGCGGGATATTGCCGACTTTGTGGCTCGATGTCTTGAGTTTTAGAGAGTAAAGGCTGAACATCATCATCTAGCAGGATTGTTACAGCCTCACCTTGTTCCGGAGTGGAAATGGGATGTTATTTCCATGGATTTCATTGTTGGGTTGCCTATGTCATCTAGATGACATGATGCTATTATGGTCACAGTTGACAGATTGACTAAGGTAGCTCATTTTTCTCCTGTTCGATCTTCGTATACATCTTACGTTGCTAAGGTGTTCATGAATGATATAGTTAGATTGCATGGGATACCATGGAGGATCATTTTTGACAGAGATCCGGTGTTCACATCTGCGTTGTGGACATCTTTATAGCAGTCTTTGGGAACTAAGTTGAATTTCAGTTCTGCCTACCATCCTGAGACTGATGGTCAAACTGAGAGAGTTAATCAGGTGCTAGAGGATATGCTTCGTATGTATGTCATGGATCAACAATCACGTTGGGAGGACTATCTATACTTGGTTGAGTTTGCATATAATAATGGTTACCATAGTTCTATTGGTATGGCTCCTTTTCAGGTGTTGTACGGTCGTCCTTGTCGTACTCCTTTAAGTTGGGATCGGCTAGAGGACAGGGTGCTTCTTGGGCCGAAAATGCTTAGAGATATGGAGCAGCAGGTGTCTTGCATTCAGGAGCATCTTGTAGCTGCCCAGGATAGACAGAAAAAGTATGCTGACGCTCATAGAGTTGATCGACAGTTTGCAGTTGGTGATTGGGTGTTCCTTCAAGTGCGCCCGCGAAAGAACCCTATTTGTTACAGAAAAGGTTCGAAGCTTGCGCCTCACTTCGTTGGACCCTTTGAGGTGTTGGAGCGGATTGGACCTGTTGCTTACCGTTTAGCTTTGCCACCCAGTTTGTCGCGGATCCACGATGTATTTCATGTTTCTGTTCTTAGACCATATTTTCCTGATGTTACTCATGTTTTGGATTGGAATTCTCTTCAGGTCGAGGACGGGCAGCTGGCACTCGAGCCCGTGGCCGTGCTTCAGCGTCGGCGACTTACCCTCAGAGGCAGAGAGATTGATCAGGTGCGGGTTCAGTGGGACCCGAATGATGAGGCTTCAGCTACATGGGAGGATGCCTCTCGTATCAGGGATTCTTATCCTTATCTTTTTACTGGCTTCCAGGAGTAAGCCGAATTTTAGGGGGGGAGGATGTAATACCCCTCATGTTACTACTTGTTTTTGACATTCTCTGTGGTTTTGATTGGCACATTGTGGTTTTGATGATACTGTTGATATTATGTTGTGGTAGCTTAGACTGTTACTGATTATATTGCTCTTATGAGGTCATGGATATTATGATGATATTTTATTACGTTTGTTTTGATGGAGTTATTTAGAATGCAGTAGACTAGAGAATAGTAATTGATGATTTTGATGCAAATTAATAATGTGATAGATGATTATATGAGTTGGTGAGGGGACAGGTAGCATCACTCGTTCGCGAGTGCCCTGCTACACTGCAAATCCTTCTCACAATGCTTTGTAATTGAGTATATGTATGTATATTGTATATCACCTTGTTGGATGCAGGCCTTGTAGGAATAAGACTTGATTCCACCTATTTCGATAGGTCTGGGCGAGCATTGAACCAACCCAACGGTAGGAAGTTGAACAAAGGTGACATGGAAGTAACTTCGTTCCAAGGTGTCAACAGTCTTGTACCTTCTTGGTTTGTGCGTCTTGGTCATAGTCATTGTGTTGTTGCATTGGTCTTTGTATGTTATTGTGATTTTATGATTTATCTAATGTGGTGTATGGTTTATTGTTGTGATTTAAATAATTAAACAATTAATAAAATAAAAACATAAAATAATAATAAATAAAGCAATAGATAAGTATTAGTAGTAGTGGTAAAAATATTACATTTATTTTGAATCTTTCAAATGGTTGATTTTAATTATTTTAATGTGAAAGTAATTATTTAATAAAGTATTGTGGAGATGATGAATATATATACAAATAAAAAGTTCAATTTTGTGGATTTAAATTTATTTAATTTTTAATCAAATGCATGATAAAAGAAAATGAAAATGCATGAAAAAGGCAACAAAAGGAATTAAAGGATTAATAATTATTTTTGATTTTTCTGGAAGTGACTTCTGGTATTCACGGGAAGAGGAAATTGAAAGGGTTTCCTGGATTTTGATTTTATTAAGGGGTTTTCTTTATTGGGGAGGGATTGTTTGAATGCTGGAGAATTTTTGTTTTCAACACTGCATTCTTATTCTATTTTCTGGAGAAATCATAAAAGAAGAAGGTTGGGTTTAAAGGAGAATTTGGGGGATCTGTTGCTGGGAACAATCGGCAGCGAGGAATTGGTTCTGTGAGAGGGATTAAGCTTCTACAAATCTTCTTCAAACACAGGACGCCAGGTTCTTTTCATTTTAATTATTTATTTTCTGTAGCATCAAATAAAATAGAAATTGTTTCTCTGTGTATGAAATTTTCATCTAGGGTTGGAAATCAAATGTTTGTGGAAAGAAAATCTATTGGGTTATTATTTAATCAATGAAAATTTAACCGGGGATTGGGACTGTTATTTGTTAAAATGGAATTTCTTAGGGGTTCTGGGCTGTTGTTTATTGAAAAGGGATTTTGTTTGAATTCTGGAAATGAACAGTATTTCTGTTGTTTCATTTTAAAAAAAAAATGCATATATGTTTAAAGAGCAATTTCCTTTCAATGAATGTCTGGGATTGTGATATTTTTATTATGCATATATGTTATAAAATATTTCTCTTGTACAGAGTACAGTGTTTATTTTTCCCTGATTTCGAAATGTTCAGATTTCTATATATATATATATGTATATATATATATATTATATATATATATATATAAATATATAAATACACATATATATTTATACATATGTAAAAATATTGAATGAAAATTAAATGCGTTGAACTTCGTTTTCTCCCGTCGGCACTGTACATAGTACTTTGTTTTGGCATTATAAAATAGTGGCTGTGTGGTGGTTCAGCCTCGGCCGTACCCACCACCCCGCCAACCGGTACCATGTGACACTACGTGTCTCCTGGACTGCGTGAACAGTCCGTAGACTGCCCACGGCCGGGCGTTTATCCCGTGCATTTTTTTTTTTGGGTTAAAATTTCCCATTCAAATTTGTATATGTTTAATTTTGTAAAACGCGAATTCTATTTATATTTACTGTGCAGATTCACTTTTATAAATTTATATATATGTATATATATATATATATATTATATATATATGTATATATATATATTTATTTATATTTGTATATATATTTATTAACTCATTTATTCAGATTCCATTGATTTAACTGTTGCATTAATTATTTAATTTTGTCAGCAAGCATTCTGTTTCTTTTTCTGGTTTAAATAAAACAGAATTTGGTTATAGTGGAAATAATAAAATAGAAAGAAATCTTTGTTTCATTATTATTGATTTGTTAAATTACAAACTTTGAGAGGATAATTTAGTAAAAAGTCAATTTATGAATATATGACAGCATTGATTATTTTATTCTTGTTTTAGTGTGAATATTTTGGGAATGGAATTTATTATGGAATTAAAAAAGTTATCTTTTTATTTTTTTATTCTTTAAATTGAGTCTTGTAGGCTTGTTGGGTTTGGGACATTGTGAGTTCATTGATGTGGGAACCTTTTTTGTGTTAACACTGTAGTCTTCCAGAGGATTGTGATTGTGTTGAATTTATATCTTTTCACCTTGAGTTTCGGTTAAGTATTACGAATGGGGTGTACCGAGTTATGAGATTTTGTTATGGCATTTAATTTGCGAGATGAGTTATGCCTCGTGTAATATTTTTGTTGTTACATTTCGATGTTTATGATTAGAATGGTACAACCCCTATTTCTTTTTGGTTTTGGTTGGGTCTCTAGGGAGAGTGGCTCCTCGTGGGGGCCGGTGCCCTGCTTAAGGGGAAGGGCACAGGATAACCCACGAGTGAGTTAGTAATCAAGTGATAACCTAATAATTAACTTAGGAGGGTTGGGTAGTAATATCATTATAAGATTTAAAAGAAAATGGATGCCTCGTCTTCATTAGTGCTCTCGCAGACTAATGGAAGGCTGAGAAGGCCGTGGTTGGCAAGGTCGCGACCTCGTCTTCACGAGAGGTCTACAACTCCGCATTAGTCACCCTATGGACCGGCGCCTCTAGTTGGGAGGAAGGGCACAGGACAGCCATAGATGGGACCGACGCCTCCAGTTGGGAGGAAGAGCACAAGACAGCCCATGTAGGACTATGCGATGACACTCTCCCCTAGTTGCCCATGTGTTTTACTTTATTGAGTTCCTCTGGAAGTAGGTTATGGAAGTTGGTTTAGATTGTTGTTTGAATTGATTTAAATTGATTTATGATTATTGTTTTAATACATCTTTAGTATGCCTTGTGGTATTGTATGATCTCATTTATATTTGATTTACGATCTTGTATCTTTATGGTTCTGTGATATGATGTTATTGTTTGTTCATTATAATTTGGAGTATTGTGTTAAGGATCTATGTTGGTACATTTGTATGTTGTACTTATGTTGTCAGTCTTGGTCAGAGTTACTTCTCTGTCACCTCTTAGCACGGGGGTGGTCGGGTGGAACGTGCTTCGCACACCATTGGGTTCCCCATTAGCGTTCGTTGGCTCAGTCTCATCCAGTTGAAGATTTGTTTCAATTGATCTCTATGTATTTTGATAATCTTGTATATTGTATTCATCCCACATGATTGGGAAACATGATGTAAATTATGGTTATGGATATGTTGTATATTTAAAAGATGATGTAAGATAAATTTCTACTTTGTATTCTTATTTGGTTATGTGATTTCTCATGGTTTTATCTTGTAATGAAATCTATGTACATGTATAACTATTCTTGTCTTTAATAGTTCCTTTGTACTTAGAATGATATCTTAGGAGTTGAGGAATTGTAATGTTTATTTCGATGTGACCTCGTGTGCCCCAAAGAACATAGTCGATTGTGTTATTTGTATTGTAATGGAATGAAGTATATGAGTATGTTTATGATCATTTAATATTTGGTATGTTGATTATTTATCTTTCGTTAAAAAAAAAATATTTGCGTTCTTTATTTGATTGTTCTTTGGGGCTTGCACAGCGGGCGTTACATTATGTGATAGAGTCTTTTGTTTTGTGTGAGTTTTTCCTTATTTTTTTATATTTAAATTGATGAGATATATACATAAAATGTATATATGTATAAATGTATGTGTCTACGATAAACTCATACACATGATTAAATACACACATGAGTATACGTAGATAGATGTACCTACAAATTCTCATGGACAAATTGTTGGAAATAGGATGCCATTTAATTGCAAATCCTAGACATTAATTATTTCATGTATCTCCTAGATTCTTGGAATGTGTTTAACAACACTAAGAATAGGATAAGATTAATATTTGATGAAATAATCATGATTATTGACATTTGTAATTAATTCTAAATATAAGGAGCATGTGAGGGTGTCCATAGTGAGTCTCTAAATAATAGGGGCACATGGGGTGCCCACATGGTAAGGTGACACTCACCTTGTGTTCAGTTAACTATATAGAGTAACAGTTAACACTTCTGAATGCATGCAAATATCCTAGGAGTTAGGGTTTGATGTTTGCATGCTTGAAGTTCAGTTTAGTTTAGTTCATATCAGTTCAGTTCAGTTCAGTTTAGTTCAGTTCAGTTATGGTTCAGTTGTCTTCAGTTAGTTTCAGTTGTATGTTAGTTAACTTCAGTTAACTTGGAATGCATGGCTAATAACATTGAGTTGTATGACAAATAACAGGGACTACCTCTATTTAACAGGGGATGACCATTCTTGCATGAATGGTGTTGAGTAAATGTTTCAGTTAACTAGAAATCACTTGGAGCCAACTTGGGCGCCCAAGATGCTTTCTTGGATTTACCTCTCTTGCATGATAAGATATTTCTGAAGGCTCAGTTAAGTAGGATTACTTATGGGCGCCAACTTTGAGGAAGAGCTTTGGATTATCACCAAAGTGAAGAATGAGTTGTAGCTTTAATTTGGGATGCCAAATGCATGAAGCACATGTTGTAAGCTTTAGTCTTCACAGAATAACTCAACTTGAATTAATATGGCATACCTTTTCAAGGGCTTGAGCTTGTGCATTGTAATTATCACCATTTGGAGATTACAAGGTTGCATATTGTCTCTATATCTCATTCAAGTTGAAGAGAGTTTTCATAATTGTTATTTGCAGGTGTGAAGAAGATTGGTAAAGACAGAAGAAGCATTCTCAAGCAAGAATTGGAGCTATTGTAATTCATAGATTGAATAATAAATAATTCTTGGTGGAGTGTTTTCTCGAAAGGGTTTCTCCACGTTAAATCTTGTGTAATCTTTCTAATATCCTGTCTAGTTCTTCTATCAATTTATGTCTACATTCTACAACAATAAAATGGATTAATCAAGATAATCATCCACAAAAAATATATGTAACAAAGAAAAATCTTACTTAGATCAGCAATATTAAAGTTTTACAGAGTATTAAGCTAAGAAAACACCTCATTTTTCAACACAAATTACCCATATGCATGGGAATATTGATTGGACAAATGGGACATATACATACTTTATGTATATATGTCAATCAAAGGCATGATACATATATATCTATAGTATATGAATATATATATTAATTAATATGTACCATATGTATTTGATGATAAGGAAATGTCCATACATGTATATTGATATATATATATATATATACATATGTATATATATGTATATGTATGCATGTGTTACTATGTAGAATATGTAAATATGTGTATGTGTATTCGAATATCAAATAATGCAAATTTATGAGTTGATATACATACATATATATATATATATACATGTATACATGTATACATGTCTACATATTATGTTATGTGTATATATATATATATATTATATTTGTAATTTTTTATTTCTGGATATTGATTATGTCTGATTTTGATGAAAAAATTCAGACACAATCAAAATCTAGAAATAACAAATTACAAGCATTATGGATTGTGGAAATCTCATAGCATTATATTATATATGTTAATGATTTCAAATAACACTGAAATGTTTATTAAGTGCATAACATATAAAGCACAACATAAACTATGTATAAAGAACAATGTATACATATAGTGTATAGCACAAAAATAATTTGAAGGTAACACGTAAACTATAACATTGCATAAAGAGTTTAAAATGATGAGTAATGTAAACCATGGGCAACACTAGAATAAGGCACTTGGGAATAAAGAAAACCATGGTATGAGAATAACATGTAAATAATTAGTCAAATAATATGAAGGTAAAGTGAATATCAACCTATAAAGAGATTTGACTCGGTATTTACAAACAACAACCAAATAAATAGGGTGTGTGATATATCGTGTGGTGCCAAAATATGAATTGTGCATACCATTTAGAAGTATGTTTTGCATTTCATTTCCAGTGTGTGAGGTAAAGTGGAATGTGAGAAATAGTCAAGAGAGAAGTTGGTCAAGAGAAAGGTTGACCTGTAGAAGCATTAACCTTGCATTTCTAAGTAAATCACTTTGTTGTCATAAGGATAAATCAGCTGACTGACCATAAGCATTTAGTCATCATTTTAAATCTGCCACCTTGAACCCTGTTAGCTGAGTAGAACCTTTGAGTGTGAGAAGTGGCAAGAATGAGAGCTTGTTGGTAGCCTTGGAGTGCTTGGGTTTTTGTATAAATAGGAGAGAAATCTTCATCTTTTGGGACACATAATTGCATTCTTATTTTTGTTTTTTTTTAGAGCTACTCTATTGCATTTTTGAGTTGAGAGTTTGTGAGTATTTTGAGAGTGAGTTGCATTATGAGATTTTGTCAAGGGAAGATATAAGTTAGAGAAAAGCTGAGTTTAGAAGGAGCTACAAACTAATTTTGGTGAAGGCTGGGCTAGGAAACCAAATTTATCAATTGGAGCTTTTTAATTACAGGAATGTTAGTTTTCTACTCTATTTTATATTTTTAGTTGGAAAGATTGCATGGTTGTTTTATGATGTTTGAATTGAATGCAAAAAGGAAACATAGATGCTTTATATTATTGAGTTTATTTTCTTCATGAAAAGTACGTAAGATGCTTGAAGAGCTTAAGTTGATTGTTAAACCCATAAATGGGATTATATTAGTATATTATATATATAGGAATGAGTGTTTGAGTGTTTACTATAAACTATGTTAAGTAAAAGCTTATATAGTTATAGATTAAATTATTAAAGAGTTTGTGAAAGTTGGATTATGAATTAGTTTGAATTACTTTAGTTGAAGTGTCTTAGTAAGAGAGTATAGGTTATTCATGTGGTTAGGATAATCCAATGAAGGCAATAGCCTATGCATAAGATATGTGTGGTCATTACAAATCGAGCTAAGGTGTGTGAATAGGATGAATCTCACTTGAAGTAATTGAGTGTTGAATTTTTTGGCCAAAGTAGTGTAAGTTGCCACTATTTACACTATCAATTCACTAGGATCTAGTTATGCATGCTAGTCTAAGATTGTCATACATGTAGGTTGTAGCCATTGTATGGGAAAGTTATATTTTGTAGGACACAACACCAATCTCAGGAAAGGCTAGTATTATGGGGTTACCAAACCAATCTCTTTGTCGAAGGGTAGGGCCATCTTACCATTAGGTAGATGTGCGGGAGATTGCAGTAAGTCCGTGGTTGGTGGAAAAGCGCTTGATGATGCTTCTTATCATTAATTGGTGACCAATATTTGAAGGGGGATTACCTAGACCATATGTATTTCTATTTCCAAAATCTCAAAAGAGCTATGTATGTATTCTTGTATCCATTTATATGGAAGATTGTAAACATGAACAGTTAACTTGAGATTATTTATTATGAAATCAATTCTTTGGAAAGATTGTGATATTATATTGTAATGCAATGGAAGTTTGGAATAGTGTTTATTTCAAATGTGCATGTTATCTTTTTTTTTGAAAGAAATTTTTTATTGTTATGTGATGGCATCGTGAATTATGGTTAAAAATATAGATTTTTTTTTGAGTAGAACAATGGGCATGTTATAGAGGAGAAGATAGCAAAAGGGTTATGTTTCAATTGTGATAGAAAATGTAATCAAAGACATAAATGCAGTGAAAAGAAAGTGTTCTATGTTGAAGGTCCGAGTGAGGAAGAAGAGGAGGAACCAATGTTAGAGGTTGAAAGAAAGTTGGGTGAGGAATCACATGATTCCCAACCAATCATTTCTTGTCATGGACTCTTAGGTGTTAGCACCCCACAAACTCTCAAGGTAGTAGGTTTCTTAAAGAAGCAAAAAGTAAAATTGTTGATTGACTTCAGTAGTACTCATAATTTCATCAACAAAAATTTGGCTACTCGTCTAGATTGTTTTATATATCTAGCTCCAGGGTTTCAGATCTTGATTGCAGATGGTGATACTATTAGTTATTTTGGAAAATGCCATAGGGTGATCCCACAATACTGGTTTACAATTTCTGGGAGATCTTATTTTTGTTGAAATCACATATTTTTAGAAAATATAATGATTTAAGCCTTGAAAGGTTCCATTTAAAGGATTCCAATTGAAGAGGGTTTGATCAAACCACCTTACATCAAACCCCCTTCGATAGAACCTCACTAGTTTTAAACTATACCTATAACAAAGTCTCCTTTACACCTATCAAAATGCTGATAGAAAACCACTTTTGATTTACCTGTTGGGGGATCAAATGAATTCATTCAAAAAAAATTTTTTGTAAGTATGTAGTCCTTATTATAAGCTTCCCAAAAAGTGTAATTTTAAATAAATTTAATTTAATTATTATATTTATTTTTTATTTCTTGTGAATGTAGGTTTTTCATCAAAAATCAAGCTCTCTGTTCTGCACATGTGGAAAAATAGCAGATTATCAAAAAAAAATTGAAAAATATTAGTGAACTAGATATTGATGTCCTTGATCCAACAAAAAAAATAAAACTGAATTTTGATACATACAAAAAAAGTTATGTTTTAGCCAGCAAATAATGTCTAAATTGTAACTAGTTTGACTTTGAAACTTAATTAAGAAAAAAATATTCAATGAAATGCTATGAAACTAATTCCATGCACTAGATATCATAGTTAAAAATCTAAATTAAAAATAAATAAAAAATTATCTTTTATAGAAAAAAAGTTATGTGTTAGCCAATAACGTTACTCTTTAAAAATGGTGTTTATTGTTAAAAACTAGTTTTTGAAGGAGATGGAAAAAGAAGTTCAATCTGATTCTAAAGATTTTGAAAAAAATATATTTAGAATGTACAGAAAAAATGTCACAAATCACTAGTTTGCATCATCTTCAAATTCCTCACGGTTTAGCCACTATAGGCGCTTGAAAGTGAAGATTTAGTTAAAAAAATTCAGTTCAATGTCCAGTTTGGCCAAAACTTGTAAACCAGTATTGTGGGATCACCCCATAGCATTAAGTTAACAATTGGATATCATCACCTTGATAGACCAATGCATGTTATATACATGAGTGCAATAGTTATTATTTTGGGAGTACAATTGCTTACTACTTTGGGAACAATTGAGATGAACTTCCAAGAACTATTCATGATATTTCAATTAGAAGGAAAGATAATAGAGCTAAGTGGATTGAAGGAAATTTCCCCATAAATGGTAAGCTCTCACCAAATGTAGAAGTTACTTAAGAAATGATTTGATGGATTTGTGGCCCAATTATGTTCATTAGAATCCTATCAATCTAATGCTCCTACACGTCCAAATTTACAAGTAATTATTGATCATCACCCTATAGTTTCAGAGATATGCCTAAAGGAATTCCTCCTAAGAGGGATCATGATCATGCCATACAACTAATTCTGAGGATCTATCCACCCATCATTAGGCCTTATAGGTATCCACATATATAGAAAAGTGAGATAAAAAATATTGTTGTGGAGATGCTAGAGGTAGGAATTATCAAACATAGCCAAAGTGCTTACTCCTCGCCCATGGTGATGGTGCGTAAGAAGGATGAATCTTGGAACATGTGCCCAGACTATAGAGTGCTCAACATGTACACAATCAAAGATAAGTTTACTATTATGGAATCATTGATGATTCACTAGATGAATTGAATGGAGCTATGTATTTTACAAAGTTAGATCTTAGATCGAGTTATCACCAAATTTGAATTAAGGAAGAATATATTTGTAAGAAATTTAGGACTCATGAGGGTCATTATGAGTATTTGTTGATTCCATTTGGTCTTACCAATGCACCATCTACATTTCAAAGTTTTATGAATTTCATCTTTAATAAATTCTTAAGGAAGTTTGTATTAGTGTTCTTTAATGATATATTGATTTATAACAAGTCATGGGAAGAAAACTTGCAACATGTAGATCAAGCATTACAAGCCATCAAAGATCATCAAATATATGCTAAGTCATCCAAGCATGGTTTTGGTCTCAATGAGGTGGAGTAATTGGGACATAGTTTCACATGAGTAAAGGTGGATCGTAAATAAATTAAGGCTATCATAGAATGATCTATTCCCAAAACCATTCAGAAACTGAGGGGTTTCTTGGGATTCATTGAATACTATAGAATATATGTGAAGAATTATGGTTGTATAGCAACACCCCTCACAACTTTATTGAAGAAGGATTCTTTTCACTGGAATGAATCCATTAATGCAACATTTGAGATATTGAAGGAGGCTATGCATATGACTCTACTGTTTGCCACTCTAGATTTCACAAAGGATTTTATTATGGAATATAATTTGATTTAAAAAATGGTATAGGAGTAATTTTCATGTAGGAGGGTTAGCCCATTGCTTTTGAGATTCATCAATTAAAGGGTAAGAATGAACTCAAACCTGTTTATGAGAAATAAATTCTAGCTATTCCTCATGCAGTAAAATAATGGATGCCTTATCTAATGGGTAGACACTTCAAGGCTAAGACAGATCATGATAATAAAATATTTTATGGAACAAAGATTATCTTTTGGAGAGCAACAAAAATGGGCCACTAAGATGTTGGGATATGATTTTGAGACTGTACATAAAAAAGGGAAGGAAAATGTTATGGTAGATGCACTATCTAGGAACGATGAGAAGGATGAAGGTTTATTGTATGACATTTAAATATTACAAGAAGAATGAGCAATAGAAGCCAAAATAGAGTGGAAGAATGATGTTGCTACAAGTAATCTCATTCAAAAATTGCAAAGTGATCTTAGTAGTTCAGATAAGTTTTGTTGATAGGGAGATACTTTATGGGATAAAGAGCAATTGTATCTTTGCAAGAATTCCTCAAACAAAATATTCTGACTGAGCTTCTTGCATCTCGAGTTGGTGGTCATTTAATATTTTTGAAGACATATCATCGGGTCAAGAAAGACTTCTTTTGGGAAGGGAAAAAAGGGGATGTTCAAAAAATTATGACAAAATGTTTGGTTTGTTAAAGACATAAAGGGGAGACAATTAAGATGCCTAGTCTCTTGCAACCCTTAGTTATTCCTAGCCAACATTGGAAATAGGTCTCCATGGACTTCATCATAGGGCTTCCAAGTTTTAATGGTAAGAATGTCATCATGGTAGTAGTGGTTCGACTCATTAAATATACATATTTTATTGCATTATCACATCCTTTTATAGCAAGTACAATGGATTTTTTTTTGAAGAATATTCAAAAGCTATGTATGGTACACCTAAGGTTATTGTTAGTTGTTGTGATCCTATCTTTAGCAGTAATTTTTGCACAAATTTATTCTCATGTTTGGGTACTCAATTGGCTCATAGTTCTTCATAGCATCGTCAATCTGATAAGCAAATTGAAGTTAATAAGTGTTTGGAAGGATATCTACATTGTTTCACTTCAATAAATAGTCTCAATGGGTCGATTGTCTACCACTAGCATAATAGTGGTGAGTAAAAGTACAAACCTGTGTCACACTTTATAAAGGAATCAACCAACAACAAAAAAAATTATGAACTTCGACCACATAAAAGTAGACTTTATGTTTTGAATTTCAAAATGATGTAAACTAATGAAATGTAGAACTCTTGATGAAGTGTATTCTTGTAATTTTTCATATTTTTAAAAAATTGTTTTGATTTTTTTTTTACTAATTTAAGAGTAGATTTTGGAATGTTGAAAATTTCAGGAAAAAGTGATGTTCGCTTGATGTCAAGAAACAAATATAAAAAAAACTTCATTTTCCCCTAAATTTTTTTCTCCAAATAGGTAACTTCATATCTAGTGCATGAAAAAGAAGAAATTTTAATGTATATTTTTCTCATAATAACGTTTTAAAGTCAAATTATCATAATTTGATATTTTTCATTTGACGCCAACTATTGTCTATTTTTTCAATCATTTTCAAAAAACAAATTATACCCTTTTTAAGAGGATTCTCTCCTCTAGTGCACCATATATATATATATATATATATTTAATATGTTTTACTATTTTTTTAATTTCTAATCAGCCTCTTTTTTAATTTTAACAACCTACTTGTATTATTTTAAATTTTTTTTATTAAAACTAATCAAAAAATATATATTTTTTACATATTTGGATTCATCACTCTGAGCTCTATAAAAGGGTATTTTTCATTTTTTTTTTAAATCATTTTTACTAAAGAAATACTTAGTTGAAGTTGAAAGTTTTAGAAAGTTTTGAAAAAGGCTGGGTTAGCTGCCAACTAGGATACCACAAAGACAGTTTCGGCAGAAAGGGTTTCGGTCAAATGGGTTTCGATTGAAAGTGTTTTGATCAAAACCCTACACATAAAATGAACCACATTTCAAAGCAACAAAGGGAAAAATTCTTTTTTTTTGGTTTCAAGCGAAAGGGTTTTGCTCGAAACTCTATGTGTCAGGTATGGGCCACGTGCTTTCAGGCAAAAACATTTTGACCGAAATTGGTTAGGTCAAAACTATTTCGTTCGAAACTATTTAGTTGGTCAAAAGTGTGACACAACTTGATGAAACTATTTAAATGTATTCAAGATGAAGTATAAATTGAGTGTATTGATAATTTAAAATGGAAATATGGAACCCCCTTTTTGAAAATGAACTCACACAATATGTATAAATTGTTGATTGATTCCCAAGAGGTGTTAAATCATGTTAACCAAGCCTAGAATATACACCTTAATAGTAAAAATTGGTCTACCTCCCTTAAATCCTATTGGTATAAGAAACATGATCCCAAAAAAAATTGTTTTAGGTGGCCTTTACTACTTAAACAACTTTATCTTGGTATCCCTTAATTTAACAATTGTTTTGTGTGTATTTGCACTGAGGATTTTGAACATATTTGTTTAACTGCGGTTATGCTAAAATTATTTGGTCTATTTTCATGGGCAATATTTTGGGGGGGATATTAGGGATACTATGTCTTGGAATTAGATTTTATGTGGGTATGTAAAAGTTCTTAATTTAAATATGAATGTTTTTTAGATTTCTCTTTCTACTAAAATTTTGTGGTTTATTTGGAAAATGAGAAATGAGGACATATACTAGGGAAAAAGGTTTCTTACAGAGTATTTTGGTAGACTCACTCTTTTTTAAATTATTTAATAGGTTAAATTAACCTTGGATATCCCCGCCAAAAAATTATGAAGATTGTGGATGAAGGCTCTACTCCTATCTACATATCCAATGTCTAAATTGTAGACTTTTGGCCTCATAATTTAAGGAAAGTTGATGAAAAGTTTCACAAAGAATATATAGAATTTAAAAACCAATATTCTAAGCAACACCAATATGAACTAATCAAAGATGCAAATTTCAAATATGTGGAGGTTTTTTAGCAAAAAATTGACAATAGTGGAACTTGGGAAATAATTTCACCTCCTCTAGGAACTTTCAAACGACTTGACTCTTTCAAAGTAAGCAAAAAATAGGAGGAGGATAAGAAAGAGGATCACGATAATGTTGCTTCCCTAAATCATCATAATTTTGGTTAATCTTTATGCAATCTTTTTTAATTTTATGATATGATCAATATTTATCTTGATAAATTTTAAACTTATTGGTGTTTTATACACAAACTAATGTCATCATTGATGCAATCCTTAAATTTGTAAGTATTGTATTTTTTACCTAGTGTGGATTTTTATGTGGCTTGTATGATCCACTTATATAGTTTAAATGGACTCTATTATTAGTAATTGACTATCAATTTAAAAAAATTATATCATGAGCTTTCATTTCAAAACAAATCCTAGAGAAAAAGAGCACATATATCTAATGGTGGTTGACAAGAAAAAAGGGCTTCTCCTACCTCATAGACCAAACCTATATTTTCTTCTTCTTTAGCTCTCTTCTTCTTTGGATCCACCTTTTCTTTTTTTAACTTCACAATCTCGGCCCTAAGCTAGATATTTTCCTCTTAGAGATAAACATATATTTTCTACGTTGAACTATGTTTTTGTCATGACAAAAATATTTCCTTTTCAAAGTGGTGAACTTGTTAAAACTAAAAAAATTTCAATGATTATTCATACATGTGATTTAATCCAAACTTGCATGTTTCTCTTTAGATTTTAGTCTAGTTCTACCCAATTAATATATGTTAATCTTGTCTTGAACTCCAAAAATTATGTTTTCTACACACAAACTTCTTTTTCATTATGTAATGACCCCGATGTTCTACTCAGTAAAATTTCAAAGTTTTCAACTCAAGTGAATGATCCATGATGCCATAACATAGCAATAATTTTTTTTCTTTTTCATAATGTAAATTACATGCATAATTAAGATAAACACTTTTCCAAACTTCCATTGCATTTCATTGCAATTCCACAAATCTTTCCATAACATAGATTTCATATTGAATAAACTCAAGTTTATTATTCAAGAATACATCCTTCCAATAAATGGGTACAAGATACAGACATAGCTCTTTTGAGATTCATTAGGCAATAGATATACAAAATGGTCCTGATGTCGCTGCATTGGTGCATACATTCTAGATGTCTCCATTCCCTAGTGCATACACTCTAGTTGTCCTTGACACTGGCATAAACATCTGCAAACCACGACCATCAAATGATGAGGAGAAGCATCACTCAAGCACTTTTCCACCAACCACAGAATCAAATGTGGTCCCCCACACATCTACCACATATGGTAAGATGGCCCTTCCCTTCGACGAAGAGTTTGGTTGGTAAAACCCCATAACAATAGCCTATTTGAGCTTAGTGTTGTGCGCTACATAAATAGAACTTGCATCCACTACAATCCTGAATTAGCATGCATAAAAGGAACATAGTGAATTGACAATGCAATCAATGGAAAATTACACTACTTTGGCCAAAGTATTCTCACCCAGTACTTTGAGTGATAGTATTCCTATTCACGTATACTACCATAGCTCAATTTGGATTATGACTGTTCATATACTATGCATAGGTAATTTCCTTCCATAGGTAATCATTAACCTTAGAAATAATCTATTCCCCTTTTCCCAAAACACAATGGTATCTCTACCAATAAAGCATAAGCATAAGTTACCCCCTTCAATGGATATTCCAATCCCACATATAACATATGAGCTTTTCTAGTTTACAAATTAACTTTGCATAAACAATCTATTCTCTTCAATGGATAGCCCAGTCCTAGGAATATCTTTATAATCTAAAGTATAGCATCATAAGAAATTTATAGAATAATTATTCATAAACAACTGACTCCATTCAGTAATATATCATGATAATAAGTGATTCTCATCAAGAGTATAGCCTCATCAATGAATAACCTCAATTGAAGAATAATCATATCAATAGATGATTCCATTCGAGAGTGTAACCTCCTTAGTAAAAAGGATTATTCAAAGAGTAGAATCTTGTCAACAATATGAATTCATTTCAAGAGTATAAGACAACCAATTAGGTAACAACTCTAACTCAATAGGTAATCCCACCTATGGCTCCAAACAAATATTATTTTCATAAACTCAAGTGATCAACTTAATCACATAGGTGATTTTTATCCTTGGTATATCCTAATCCTAGGATAAAGACATCAACCAATGACTAGTCCAATCATATAGGTTAATCTAAACCTATACGTTGCAAAAAAGACCTAATGAACAACCCAACCAAGTAGGTTATTCTCAACCTATAGGTTTCATTCTTCAATCAACTAAACTTCTCAACTCAAATAGGGTATTCTAAACCTAGAGTTTCATTTGAGAGTAAAGTATGATCAAGTGATCATTCAAGTATAGAAAATTGATGTGGTTTGCATAATGTCATATTGTATCTTTCATACCTTCACTTTTTTTTGTAATGGTAACCTTAACATTCCCAAGGTTTCCTAGCATAATAAGTTACAATTTCAAGTCACTTCATGAAAATGATACATTTCACATTATACATGTAGTATAGACTATCTATGTATAGAAACATCATTATCTAAATCCACGTATAGGGTATATAAGAGTATTAAGACACTTCCTTAATCTAATCACATTTCACCATTCTTAGTATATAATATTAATGACAACAATCACTCCTTAATATGGAGAATATAAATATACTCACAAGGAAAACATAACAACATGATTCTTTTCCTTTCCAAAAGAAAATAGTTCATTTCACTAATGCAAGCATTCTCATGCAATTTCAAACAACTCAAACAAGACAATCAATCTTTCATATCAAAAGATAAACATAAGGAAAATAGGATCCCATGCCTGTTGATCGCTTAATCCAATTGACCAAATTGGTTCTATGCCTCGTTCTTTTCCAAAGTCAACTTAGTAACCTCTCTTCAATACTCTAGACCTCTCAATGAAAATACCTCTCTATAACTCTCCTTCTTGAACTCACAAAATACCCTATTCTCAAACACTAACATCTCTGGTATAATAACAAAAAAATGATGATATGAACCCCCGTCCAAATGAGAAGAATAGCTCTTCTATTTATACTAAAACATGAGACAATGATTCCTACAGGTATGCTAAGAAAATTGACACATCTCAACAATATAATTTGACTCAACTCATAGAGGAAAAAGGTGGTGGATTCCTATCTAGTTATTCATCAAAACTATACAGAAAATCAATCTAATGCTTGCCACAACAGGTTTGAAAAATTCAATAAGAACATGCTTTATACATCAAATCGGTCTCCAGGCTTGAAATACTTCTAAAGGAATCAAAGAATTCATAATATGGCACCAAGTCAACAACACATTCCCTATTCTCAAGCCCATGGCTTAACTGAGGAATCAATCAATAGTTCATTTGGTTGCATTTTCCAAATTTGACTTGGTCATGGTTAATACGTTTCCCACTTATCAAGTGAATCAATTTGCCTTTAAAATGTTGCCTTGTCTTCATAAACAACATGCTGAAAAGAGGTTTCCACCATCACTATAATTTATCTTTGTCTCAACACGTTTGCATTATACAGTGCATAACACTTTATCATTATGATAAATAACTTAACACAACAGATTCCCATTGCCTTTTACCAATGATGATATAGGTGGCTCAATACTTGGCATTACATTTTTATATGCCCAACAATGTTAGCATGTAACGTGGCTCTTATATGAGCCTTTTTGCATATATAGATGTTTGCATTAAGTGCTTTAATTGATGTGTAGCAGGTATATATAATGTCTCTGGCTTTTGTTAAGCCTTACACACATTTATGGACATGCCATTTATGTGTCTAAATTTATTTTATTTTCAATATAACCACTATATACATTAATGTATATATATATTATATTATAAATGCATATCATTATAATATTAATATATATATATACACATATTTAAACTATAGTTTGACATTTATATTTATTCATCTATATATCTTTGGACGTATAATTACATATAAATAGTAATATATACTATGTATACACACATTTATATGTATAAATATATACATGCTATACCACCTTTCAATGTTGTTGATCTATATATGTTTCAGATTTATTTATATATATATCATATACCTATACATATGATGATTGATTACTCACACATTATTACATGTACGTCATCGATAATGCATATATACATGTATAATTAATATACATATATACACACTCACACATACGTAGATGTTCAATTATAATTGAATTCAAATATCATGACTTGTCCTAGAGCTTTTAGCATATGAACTCAAATGGTCAAAACTATATCCCAAGGGAGTTATAACAATAATCCTAACTTCTTATCAACCCAATGGAAATCAAGACTAATACCACATACCAATATACATGTATATGCATCTATTATTGTATATACGTATGTAAACATCATGGATACATACATATATTCATATACTTTAGTAAATACATATATATCATGTTTACTATCTTTAACACAAATATGTTCATATCCTTATCGATAGGTATAGACATAAAGTGTATATATATGTACACACACACACACATATATAATCGATTCCTCTTGCTAGCATGCTTGTAAGTATTTCTACTTATATATATGTGTGTGCATAAACACAATTATGCTTTCTTGCATGAGTCGTTAAATATATACATATCTACATGTATACTTTTAATGTTCATACAAATTGAAGTAAAGACAACTATTCACAAAACCCAAATACTCAAAGATTCAATCATGACAATGTGATCAAACCATTAAAGAATCAAATACATTGCTCAAACATTTCAACCTATCCTCAAAGGTTACTTACTTGGTTCTAGTCGACCCGACTCAACTTAGACCAACCAATTCCAATAAGCCAATACTAAGATGAAGGGGTTCACTTACCAAATCCTGTTTGACTCAACTATACTTTGAAGTGAGTGTGTGTGAAATCTCAGTTAAGCTTCACCCAAGGTTACCCGACCAAACACTTCTCATGAGTGATGCTTCCCCTCCCTTCTGGAGGCGTGAACCTGTACCTGCATCCAACTTGGAATATTTGCAATGGTAGTTAGACGTTCACATGAAATCCACTTTCATCATAAAACATTAGAATATCCATATTGCAATACATATTCTTTCACTGTACTTCATCAATATAAACATAATTACTCCTTCAAAGAAATAATAACTTAATACCTATTTCAGTAGTCCATTCTTTTATCAAACATATCAAAATCATGATTGCATTTATCATCCTATTTACCTATGAAGGTAAAAGTAACTCAGTAACAACAAGACAGGGTGTGAAAATTTTAGCCTAGTTCTACCCAATTAATATATGTTAATCTTGTCTTGAACTCCAAAAATTATGTTTTCTACACACAAACTTCTTTTTCATTATTCAAAGGTCCATATTTTGATGTAGCCATTCTTGCACAATCCATTGTGAAAGATCCATTATTTTGTGAAAAAATATTCTTATCTATTTAGCTTGCATCTAGATGGAACTTATCATTATTCTATCATTTTCATTATTTATTCAATCTATAAAACCCTTACCCACTTTTCTTACAATAATGACCATCTATTGAAGATCATAGAAGAGGGAACAAGAAATTGGATCTTAAAAACTAAGCACATCTTTACCCTACAAAATAAATATTACTCTACATATGAAACAACTCTTATTTTAGTTGTGGAACTTCCTCTGATAAATATTATATTAAATTTATTTTCACTATTTAAAATTTATTTAAAAAATATTATCTTTTAGAGTTTAGATTTTAGTTAATAGTTTCAAATTCACTAAGAGTAGAAATATTGGAGTGTATTTTTCGTTTGCATTTTATTTATTGTTATTATTTTTTTATCGACGATAAGGCTTTAGGGATTCATACCTCAATATAAGATATTGCAAAAAAAATGACCAAAATTGGTTGCTCCTACAAAGGACCATATATATTATCCATGCCAGATTTATATATATCTTACATTTAAAATATTGATGAAAAAACTATAGTTGAGAGCATAAATCTTAACTATAAATATTATTATACTATAGTGTATCACCTATATTTTCATACTACATTCACATGAAAACTTCAACCTTCTCCTCCTTAGACTTAGAACATGTCTAAAAAGCAAAAGACTAGTTGAGGGAATCCGATTTAGTAGCCCTCGTGATGAGTTTTATGAAATCCAAACCCCAATTGGTTTGGTGTTTGCATTCGTTCCCATTATTTACCATGGCTTTGATCAAGAAGGGAGCCCAAGGCCCATTATAATTAGGGTGCACCTCAGGCCACACCCCCACATCACTTTGGAGCTTTAACACTCGAACTAGATAGTCTAAGATGGATTTAAGCCCTACCCACCATTAGGAAAAATGAGAGCCACAAACACCTTTAAGACAATGATTTGATCTTCTCCAAGATCAAGCATAACAACAAAAATAAAATAAAAATGATAGTATTAACTTTATACTTGACCAAATCTATCAAGAAGGCCTTCCTAAGCACCATCCTGGTAGCCTCAAAAATAATGGTAGAATTTGTTTTGACGATCTTCATAAATCTTAGTTTTGAAATAGCATCATTAAAAGTTATTTGTTGTTTCTTGGCCAAAAGACACATTGTTAGCTCCATCTTCATAGTAGGAATTTTTTCAAATTTTGAATGGGGATCTTCTCCATTTGTAATATCATCAATGTGATTAAACATTTTTCTTGCATACCCCAAAAGTCTTCATGTTAAAACTACAAACCATCCATAGGCACTTCACATGCCTGGAATATTATTAGCAAGGGAACAAAGGGGAATAATTAATAATACCTCTCTCACATGAAAAAACTCTTACAAGCCCACATTGCAACACCTTTTAATTCACCTTTGACACATCATCCACCTCATTAGCCAATATGTCTGCCTCCTTATTTGACTCCCTATACATGTGGCTAACTTTGAACTCCTCAAAGTTCTTTAGAAAATCCAAAAATCCTCTCAACATGCTATTGAGCTTTCAATTACTTAGCTTCTCCACTCAATTTACATTAATGGTGAGAAGGGAATCCCCTTCAATATACTTTTTTAATAGCAAGCTTTAGACCCTCTTGTAGACCATGCCGAATTGCCTATAATTCAACTTCATTGTTAGTCCCAACCGTAAATGGTACACTTATCTTTGCTATATTTTTTCCTTCATGATTCCTAAATAGACATCCAAGCCCAGATTGGCCTAGGTTCCCCCTCAAAGCCACATCAAAATTCATTTTAATCCAACCCACCTCAAGAGGGGTCCAAATTGCATTCAACTTTGCCATGACATTAGAATTAACTCTAGAAGCCCATGAACAAGATAATTTTATTTCTTGTTATTATTCAAAATATCTTTATTCATTTATTTCTTAGAAGCTTCTCTAAAAAAATTCACAAACAAATAAGAGAGAAATATATAAAACATAATTTCTCCAAAAGGTTTTCTTTATAGTATCATTCCTGGAAATCATATGAAAAATAAAGGTAAGCTCTAAGGAGGCATTGGGTTCTCCCTAATGCATTTAGCAACCTTTGGAAAAAAATCAACAAAAATATTTACTAATTGATCAACAAGCTTCAAAGCATTGATTAGAATACTTTTTTTTTGTATTTAAGAAGTTATCTAAATTTTGGTGAAAATAAATATTTTGTGTCTCTAAAACTTTCCAAAAAATTTCTATTTTACTACTTTTGTTAAATTAAAAAAAAATAAAAATAATTAATTCCTTATATTTGTTGGTTCCATTATTTTTTACAAAAGGGTAAAAGTAAAAACTCGTGTCATACTTTTATAAAGGAACTAACCAACACAAACAAAAAAATTCAACTTCGATCACATAAAAGTGGTCTTTATGTTTTGAATTTCAAAATGATGTAAATTAATGAAGTGTAGAACTCTTGATGAAGTTTTTTTTATTTTTTAAATAAAAGTGACAAGGTCATTGTAAAGTTTGTAATGATATTCAAGATAAAGAGTGCATGGCTCCATAGGAGCAACAAAAGATAACAACACAAAAATCAAGAATCTAGAGATACGAAGGCAATAGACCTAGTTTGTGTAGATTTCAAAAGAACTAGCAAGATTCAAAGGAGGAAAAAAAGGCCATTCACACGATTCATCCATAGAATGTTTGTAAAGAAAATGAACTGAATTGAATATATTATGATCCTCATAATACATCACATCACCCATAGAAGGGTGCAAGACATTGAGATGAGTGGAGAATACAAATGGGTTATCTCCCACCAAACCAAAAGCCATCAAATGAAGAACTATGAGATGAGCATAATAAACTATAAGAACATTTTAATCAAGGAATCCTCCCACACAAGATGAACCAAAGTTAAGCTTGTAATTTTCCAGAGCCACATAGAGAGATGAGAAGGAAAAGATGGAGGGTTGGAGATAACTACTAGTAAGAAAAATTTTCATCTCTGCACACCACAAAACATCCATCAGATTAGACACAAAAATAGAAGCCACCTCATTTGGTAGAGCCAAGGAATTATTCAAAATCCATTCATGACTAGAAACCATTCTGATAGTGTATTCAACTTGAGAATAATGAAAAGAAAAAGTACAATTGAGCTTTTACCTTGTGAAAGGGAGATTATCCTGTATCTCCTAGTGGCGACAAGGAATAAAAATTCTAAATTGTGAAGCCATTGTAGCAAAGAAAAATATACGAGAAAAAAAACCCAGCCTCTTTAACTAGAAGGCACCAAAACCAACATGATTCTCATTTAACGTGCATAAGATTGCATAGAAAGAAGTATAAATTGAGAGATATTGTTGAGAAAATGTGTCTCAACCTTGCAATTACTTAAGGTATTATTGATAGATAAGGTATTGTTCAGTCGACGACGATGGGGGGGAGGGCATGGGGGGATCCCCCCCACGAGGGGTCCAGGGGGATCATCCCCCCGACTAGGGTCCAAGGGTAGCGCGCCCTAGCAGGGGCTTAGGGGCAGTGCCCCTGAAAGGAAAAAATTATTTATATTTTATTATTGTAAATATGGACCATTCATCATTATGTCTCATATTTGAGGACTGATATTTTATTAGCTCGACTTTCCTTAGAAGGAAACCCCTATTTTATGAGGGAATTGTATTACAACTATTTATTGTGATGTATTCTGAGAGTCTGATAGTGGCTGTGTTCTCTCTAGATCTCTAAGTGGTGATACTCCTATGAGAAGCTTACTTTGCAAGTATATTGTAATCTTTGTGATTTCTGAATAATATATTGGGTGGCTTTTGGATGTGGGGTTTTTCTCCTGAAAGGGTTTTCTCCACGTAAATTATTGTGTTGTGGTATGCATGATATTTATGGTTATTTCTATTTAAGTTTCTGTAACTGTTAAAGATCTGTAAAAGTTTTGCATTATTCTCCTCTCAAGATTAGTGTAGGAAGTTGTTCCACTACCTTAGCTTCCTTATAGATAATACACACAAGAGAGATCTTCTATAAAAAATTCTTGTATGTACTTTTATAAAATAATTTGTGCCATATACCATTTTCCCAAAAGTGATGCTTACACCTGCACATGTGACACCAAATAAGTTAGAAAAAGCCTTTGGTAGCTCATGTACCATCCTGTGGAGCTGACAAAATCCGGCCAAACATGGTCATTTCAAAAGCATGAACCAGAATGCCAAATAAAGGTGGCATGGGTGAAATGACCCCAAAGCCATGCAAATGTGAGAGGTATTATCAAAATTTCCAACCATTCACTTTATGAGTCATAATTACTGCAAAATAAGTATAATCAATTATCGAGATGTTTACTCCCAAGTAACTAATATTGACTCGTGATAACCATGTGACAATAAGATCAATGGTTCCAGATACTTAAGATCAATCAAGAAATCTTTATCATTGGTCTGCATGTCAAAATTACATATTTCACATACAAGCAAATGAACAAGAGATATAAACCTGAGCATCCAACTTTCAAAAGCTCAAAAGGAAATACATGCCATGATAAAGCCATATCCTCCAATCCCACAAAAAAAAAGGTACACTACAAGGGGCACTTTAAGAGGATGAATTTATGTCATGATAGGAGAACCCTGTGTATGGTAAAGAATTATCAATTGCCCTGTTAGCCAGAGCATCAGCCAAAATGTTAGCTTCCCTGCAACAATGCATATTTTCAAATGAAGAGAAATTTTGAATAAGAGACCTTATATGTCCCAAGAAATAATTTAAATGTGTTGGCGTTTAAATTCGCACCTCTGGAATGCGTATTTGAAATGGACAGCTATGCACAGATAAACTGCTCTTCAAATTAGGAGGGGAAGCTCCCTCTTGCTGATGGTGTTTGAAAGAAAGTAAACTAAACTAAGTTTCCTATCTTTTTGATCAGCTTAGAGCACAAGGTTTATTAAACACAAATGCCACAGCTGAGATTTTCTGTTTTAAAACTTCAACTATGACTAACTTAAACTAAAGACGATTCTGGCTTCTCAAGTAATAGCAAAGCAAGAGAAGCTAGAAATTAACAAGGCAGATTTTCTGGCAGAAATGCTTCAATAATCTCTCTCTCAACGAACACCTACACACTTCATTGTAAGTTGAAATAAAGATCATAAAAGTAGAACATAGATAACGGAAATATGAGATTTTGGACCAAGGCAAATGAGGCTCATGATTTTATTACTCAAATCTCTGGAACAAAACTCCCTTCTAACATGCCTGTAACAAGAAATTGCAGCTAAAGAGGCTTGCAATCTTGCTCTTACACAATAGAAAACAACAATCACACTAACTCCTTGTTGGCTAAAGAGGCTCAACAATTTCTTATCACAACACAATTGAACAATACTTGAGTAACAAATAAAAGGCACAATAGGCTCAGCATTTTGTTCTCACTAGCACGGTTAAAAGAAACTAATGAGCAAAGGCTCTTATTTATAGAGAAGCAGAGGAGTAGGGAACCCTAAAATCTCCTTGCTTTCACAATCTAGGGCTTGCTCAACAAGCAAGCTTTATTACTAAATCTAGAAAGAAGATAACATCTAAAACCCTAGAAAGTAGAAAAAGCGGGAAACGCCAACTATTACATTTTATCTTCTTTCTCTTCTCAAAGAATGGATAAGAATTATTCCAAGAATAGAAAGAAAGCAGGAAAGAAAGCTTCTAGAAGAAAGCTACTTTAAAGCTCGATCACATCCGCTAGGAAGTTGGAGATTGTGTCCCATTCGGTGCATCTATGCTATCAATAGCAAAACACCGCTCTTCAAGAATGTCTTCAGCATCTGCAATAGATCTCAGGAAATCTTCGACCTCATTGGCCGCTTTCTCGAACTTTGCTGACATCATCAAAATATGACCTATCCTTTCGCCAACTGGACTGCAACTGTGAACAACACTCTAAAACTAAGTTTGTACTTCCTCAAGCCCGACGTTCTTAGGCAATGTTTTGTGTTTCTCCTTCATCCACCTCTTGTGCAATCTTCTTACTATATTTTTCCTTATGCATATTTCATATCCTTTCACATTCACCTTTTGAGATAGTAACGCTTTCAGGCCATGGGGGAATGGAAAAACACTTCTCGATCATATCAGGCTTTAGACTGCAAATCATTCTGCCATCTGCTGACTGGATCTCCCTAGTAGCCGGGTTGTAATGCTTAATGCAAGCGATTACGAACTCAAGGCTCTAAACTGATATAGGAATTGACGCTGTTGCGAGGAGTCCAGAATGTCCTAGGTTCTTGATTGAGGTGTTACCTGCTCTCTCCAAGGCATGTAGATCAAACACCGACTTGATATGATGCAAGTCTGTCTCAGAGGTTTTGATGTAATCATGATAAAGAGCTAATTCGGTCTTGAAAACATTGGGAGTGTACTCCATTTCAGAAAACTTGAAGAATGACTGTAAACTCGCCTTGGTTCTGACAAGTTTTGAGCGATTTCTATTTTTAGAATGCTGATTTTCTTGCTCCAACGGACAAATTTTTGAGAAATTTTTCTGAGATATGGGTTTTCTTCAGAAGACTGATTAAAGGACCCAGATGGTTGAAATTTGAATGCACTGAGGTTTTTGCTGACATGCAAAATAAAAGCACTTGCTGCAACTTGATGAAGTTCTTGAAAAATTCTTCAGAAGATTGAGACAAAAAGACCCATATGACTGAAAAATGGAATGCCTTGGCCTTCTTCTTGAAAAACTTGATCTTCTGGATGAAAAAGCTGAAAAAGCAAGGGTTTATGCCTGTTGATTTGAAAAATCTGATGCAAAACCAGCAACTATGGATTCTTGAATCACAAAAATTCTTCAAACTTGCTGCTCCAACTTTCTCCTTTGAATGCTACCTACAAAAATAATGAAAATAACATGAAAGAGAGGTGTTAAATAGACTTAGGGTTTTGTTTTTGGCTTTGCTTTCTTTTGCTTTTATTTTTCAAAACCCTAAACCTCAACTTCATTGAACTTGGACGCCTCTTTTTCCTTGTGATTTTGAAAATTTTGAAAATCTTGAAAAATCTTCTAAGGCATGAGAAGTTGGGCGCCCTTCTTCACCAGGGGCGCCTACTTCACCCAGTGTTAGCCAAAATTTTGGCATTTTCAACTTTTCTTCATTTTGACCTCCCACTTTGCCTCTGATTTCCCGTTTGCAGATTGATCTGACAGGTGAGCTGAAGGTTTCACGGCGGAGCCTGACTGATTTTGAGAAAGATGTTTTGGAGGGACCTCTGGCGAAAGACTTCATCTTGACCTCTGAATTCATGGGAGCCTTTTCCCTCCAGGGGCGCCCATTTTACCCAAAGTTAGCCATTTTCATGATCTTCAAAATTCTTCATTGACTCCTCTTCTACAGATGATCTCGTCGAATCTAGATCTTCGGGCGTTGGATTGACTAATGGTTATGCTCATAGCGGAGCAGACGAAGAATAAGGAGGGGTCTTCTAGAAGAGATTTTTCCAAACAATGAATTTTATGCCCTCAAAAGTTTGGGCGCCCATCTTGGCTGGGGGCGCCCATGTTCACCAGACTTAGCTTATTTTCCACCTTTTTGTGTTTGCTTCTGAATCTTGGTTCTCAGCCCTCGTCAGACCATCTGTTCAGTGCTTCATATCCAGTGATTGCGACCTCTGATCAACGTGCTGGATATCTCGTTGGAAAGCTGGATTGATTGTGAAGAGATCACATTAGAGCTTCTTCGGCCAATTCCTCTATTTGATACCCTAAAAACTTGGGGGCCCTTCTTCACCAGGGGCGCCCACTTCATCAACACTTAGTCAATTCTTGATAAATTTCACTTCTTTCCACTCTGGCTTCAGTTTGAATACCTCGTGTTTGGCGTCGAATTCTGGATGACTGGACGACCCATTGACTGCGCCGTTGGATTCGCTGTGAAGCTGACAGAGAATTGAGCAAGTTTGACTGGGGGCATAAACCCTAATTTTTTCATTTGATGCCCTAAAAAGGTGGGTGCCCTTTCTTACCTGGGGCGCCCAAGTTTGGCAGTGTTAGAAAATTTTCATCGTTTTTTTTTAAATCTTCTTGTTCGTTCTTCGCGCTGGTTCATCATCTCGCCTTCTGTTGAATGCTTTGAATGTTTAATCTGACGCCTGGTAGCCGACTGACCTCCATTGATGACCTCAGAGCTCCTGATATGCTTATGAAAAAGTAGAATAGACCCAGTAGGGCAAAACTGATTATTTTGAGATTCTGACTGAACCAGCCTGATGTGGACGTATTTTGAACCAATCAAAATCAGTTCGGGCCTTATCAGACCAAAATTCTATTTTTAGAAACTTTCTATTTTTAGAAAGTTTTGCCATTATCCATTTCTTAAGAAACCCAGAAAAACCCATAAAACGTTACTAATTTTAGAAAATTTCTAAAAATAGCAGTTTTCCTAAAATTTAGGGATGAAAAACTGAGATCTGGGTTTTGTAGGTTAAGCTGCTCTGAGCAGACCCAGATCATCAGAAATTGAAAATTTTGTGTTTTGACCCCTCATGCAAGACATACATACCCAAATTTTGACCTTTTTGATTGATTTAACAAGACTTTTACTCATTTCTTCAAAATGTCTAAGTGTAACAAAAATTTTAATTTTGGGGTACAACATTGGCTCTGTTTGGGGACCATGGCGGATACTTACGACATAGGAGAACCATAGAATCTCTAGAGTTTTGAGCTTAGGCCAGTGCCTTGTCCATTGGGTATCAGAGTCAACATCATTTCCTAATCACCTATTTTGCAAGACTTTCCTTAATCACCTAAAACCGGACTTCCCAGAAATCACCTAATAGTTGGACTTCCCTACTAATCACCTAAAACAAGACTCTTAATCACCTAAAACACAAAAAGACTGTTACGGAAAGGGGAAACACAACATAACGAAAACACCATGGAAAGGGGAAAAACATCACAAAAAAACAAGGAAAAATATTTACAAAGATTGCTTTTGAGAAAACTTACTCCACCCCTGAAGGGACGAAGTGCTTGAGGTACTGCCCGCTGTGTGGAAGAGGGAGGAGACTTCCATCCAAGCGCAAGAGAATATAAGTGTTCTCCCCTGCGGGTTCATGAATCTTGAAAGGTCCCAGCCACAAGGAATCAAATTTGCCGTGCATTCCTTTGGGCTCATGTCTTTTATCCCATAAGAGGACTTGATCTCCTACCTCGAAATCTCGTTGGCGAGCTTTCTTGTCAAAAATTTTCTTCACTCGCTCCTGGTGCTGAGTGATTCTATCTACTACCTCGACCCTTTCTTCTTGGAGCTTTGTCAGGTACAAGATGCGCTTCTGAATCAGATCTGTAAATTCTCCATCTTCGACTGCGGTTGCCAGCTGTAAGGCAGACAACTCCAATGTGATAGGTATCATTTCTTCTGTACCATATAGGAGGATAAAGGGTGAGGTACCAATGGCTCTCTTTGGAGTAATTCTATCGGCCTAGAGAGCATCATATAGTTTCTTGTGCCAAGTCCGTTGACTGGAATCAACCAACTTGCGAATGATTGTGACAATGTTCTTGTTCGACGACTCAGCTTGTCCATTACCCTGCGGGTAATAATCTAATGAATGAGATAGTGTAATGCTGTGATTGAAACAAAACTCCATTAGCTCCTCGGACAAGAAACATGTTGCATTATCTGTCACAATTTTGTGAGGCACCCCGAAGCGTGTGACAATGTTTTCCTTTAAGAACTCACACACGACCTCGGATGTAGCTCGCTTGGTGGGAATGGCCTCAACCCATTTTGTGAAATAATCAGTGGCTTGTAAGGACATAAATATGCCCTTTGCTAGAACGTGGGTTGATAGGACCAATGAAATCTAAACTCCATTGCTGAAATGGAGTGTCTATAACAACTGGCCTGAGAGGAGCGGCTGCCAACTTTGCCTTGCCAACAAACTGCTGACACAATTGACATTTGTGTACCCACTCATATGCGTCGTGAAACATAGTCGGCCAAAAGAACTGTGCCCGCAAGATTTTAAAAGTTGTCACCTTTGAAGAGAAGTGACCACCGCATGCTTGATTGTGGAAAGCTTCTAGCAAACGTCGTTGTTGATCTTTGGTAACACACAACAAAAAGGTTCCGTCAAGACCTCGCTTGTACAGGACGTTGCTGATGATTACATAATTCTGTGCTTTTAGCTTAAGCGTCCTCTTTTGTTGCTTGTTCAGGTGATTCAGACAATCACCGTATGCCAGGTAATACCATATCTCAGTAAACCATTCTCCCGAAGACTCGATCAGCAATACCACTGGCAGGTCCTCTTTTACTTCAGGCTCGATCTCAGGTATACCTTTGGCTTGAAGCTTCTTATCTCCATCCTCTGCTATCAACTGAAAAAGACCTCTCCCGCGGACGAGTTTGGTCGATTTGATCTCCAAGTCATACTCTTGTACCTTCGCGACCCAGTTACCTCTCTTGGAGCCCATCTCTTGTTGAGTTAACATGCTTTTCACTGCTAGATTTGTGACATATACAATGGTATGAGTATTCAAGATATAAAATCTGAAATTCTTTATAGCTCGAACCATCGCATAGGCATTATTTTCAATCTGAGAGTATCTTAATTCGCTATCCTTGAAACTACAGCTCATAAAAGCTATGGGAGATTTAGTTTCTTCATTTATCTTCTGTGTCAGGATGGAAGAAAGAGTATGCTCTGATGCATAACAATAAAGGATGAAATCCTTTTCAAAATCAGGACAGACTAGCACTGGAGCTCGACTGATAGCTTCTTTTATTGCTACAAAAGCCTTCTTGCCTTCTTCTATCCATTTGAAAACTGTCTTCTTCTTCATCATAGCAGATATATCTTTAGTCAACTCAGAAAAATCTGGTACAAATCTTCGTATGAAATTTACCTTACCAAAGAAAGAATGTACCCCTGTTCTGCTTGTTGGAAGAGACAAACTTCAAATAGCTTCAACCCGGGTCGGGTCGATTCGAGTTCCCTCTTTGGAGACAATGTGGCCAAGTAACTTGCCTTCCGTCACAACGAAGATAGACTTCTTGGGATTTAATGATATTTTGTGATATCTGCATCTCTCAAAGACCTTCCCTAGATGTGAAAAATTATCTTCTCGTGTCTTTGAGAAAACAGTGAGGTCATCTAGATAGACAACTATTACTTTATTCTTCAAGTCACCAAATGCCAAATCCATGGCTCTCTGAAATGTAGGACCGGTGTTGATGAGGCCGAAGGGCATTCTTTCATAGGCAAATGTACCCCATGGGGTTGTGAATTCCATCTTGAATTGATCTTCTTCAGCTACTGCTATTTGATTATAACCAAAAAAACCATCCAATAAGGACAGCATCTCTGAACCGGTAACCGTCTGTAAAGTGTGCTCCGTGATCGACAAAGGATAATTATCCTTGAGTGATGATTGATTCAAATTCCTGAAATCAACGCAAATTCTGATTTCTCCATTTTTCTTGCGCACAGGAACTATATTCGACACCCAAGTGGAATGATGGATCAGAAAGATGATCTTTGCATTCACCATCTTCTGGATCTCCGCGTAGATGGTGTCTTGAATCCGCGGATTGTAGTATCTTTGCTTTTTCCTGAAGGGCTTTGCTTCAGGTTGAAGAGGAATTGTGTGAGACAATTCTCTTGGTGTAAAAACTTTCAAATCTTCATATGACCAGGCGAAGACATCTCGATATTGCTGGAACAACAAGATGAACCTCTCGCTCTCCTCTGCAGTACAACATGTACCCAAATTAACAAGCCTAGGCTTGTCAATTGTTCCAATATTGATTTGTTAATATTCGATAGAGGTTCTGTCGCTCGAGTTTCTTTGGTCTTGAATGTATCTGTCGTGCCTGTCAAAAATATTCTCCAAGGAAACCAAACCCTTGGGAATTTTATTTCCTTTCAACTGGATTATGCTTGAATCTGGTTCTTCTGAAATTTCTTTATCTTTAGCAAGATTTGGCATATCTGAAGCTTCTGTTACTGCTTCTCTATGAGTAAATGAGCTTCCCTCAAAGAACAATTCTTTGAAATTATCTCCCATAACAAGAAACTCCTTGATGTGATCATCGTCGTTAAAGACTTGCCAATTATCACAGTTGTCAGGTACAGCTGGCCTGTGTATTAACTCAATGGCAAACCCATTCTGACGGAAGTCAAAATGTGGCATGAAAAGCGAAGCTGATACCGCGAGGGCATCTGCTCTACTATTTTATAGATGTGGAATGTACTTGATATCAAATGCTTCGAACCAATCTATTGCATTCCACACCCTATTTCTATAGTGTCGAAGACAATCTGCTTTCACTCTGAATTGATCTCTGAATTTCTTTACAACAAGCTCTGCATCACCTTCGACCCTAAGATGTTTGATACCCATGTCCTTTGCATTTTTGAGACCTAGTAAAAGTGCCTCATATTCTGCTGTGTTGTTCGTACATTCAAATTGCAAGCGATACGCAAAAGGATACAACTTTCCTTCAGGAGAACTTATCACAACTCCCGCTCCCGAACCAGCAGTGGAACAACTACCATCGAATTGCAAAGTCCACAGCTTAGGATCGTTTGCTGATTTGTCTATGGTACACACAATCTCTTGAATTTCTTCAAGAATCTTTGACAGCATAGCGTAAGTACCAAGACCCGTTTCTTGATATAGAATTTGAGCTTGAGGATCTTGAGACTTCACGACCGCAAATCGGGATTTGGGTTTTGGCTCCAGCTTGAAAGTTCCATTCTTCAATGGAATATTCGCAGAAGACCAATCCATTTGAATCTCTCCACCGAGATCCTTGCAAAAGCTTCTGCTTAGTAGCATCCCGTAGCTTGCTGGAATGTCAGCTACTAGGATGGTCATCATGATTTTCTTTTCAGGGTAGGCCGCTAACCTTACTTGAGCATCTTTTAATTGACCGACTAACGGTACTGACTTGGACTCCAGTGAATAACATTTGTCTCTTGTCTTAGTGCACGAAAGTCCTAAAACGTTCATCACTTGCAAAGGCATGATGTTGTCTGAAGCTCCAGAATCGATGATACAATTGCTCAACTTGTATCCCCCTATATATAGAGAAATATAGAAGGGCTTAGGCTTGTCTTCCGCCGGAACAAATGATTTGAGCAATGTGGGCTGCTTGGCAGGTCCTTTCTTCACAAATTTGAGAAGTTGGTCCACTTGCTCTAGATGATCTTGGAGATATTCCAACTGAGAAATCTGCACTTTGTTCTTCATCAAAGAATCTACAATAGCAAAATTTGCTGAAGATGATCCTTCAGTGACTACTTTCACGTTCTCTTGAGAAGACTTAACATTTGAAGTAGAAGCTACTTCTTTTTCTTTGTCTTTTGATATCTTCAGTCTCTCTTCTTCCTCTTCTTTGTGAGCCCTCAGATGTTGAGCTCTGGTGAACACAGGAGTCGTATGATTCTCAGGATTTACTACAAGAGAGTACTGACGAATATCTTCTTCTTGATCTTCAAAATCGGGTTCACTTTCAAAGTAGCCCATTGCGGAGTCACCATCGAAGTTGTCCGATTGAGGTAAGACAACATTCAAACTTGGAGTTGGAACGAAACCTGGTGCAGGTGTAGCTTTAGCATATCCCATTATCTCGTTCATTCTGACATTTTCAGGGCAAGAGGCGTCAATATGTTCAGTGGAATCATGAAAAGAGAAAAACACAGCATTTTGTGTATTGTCAGCCGCTTGCCTTGGTGGAGGTGGCCCTCTTGGTCTGTAATTGTTGTAAGGCTGAAAATTATTTCTCCTTGGTTGATACGGCTGTTGAGGCTAATAAGGCTGTTGTGGTGCTTGGTACAATTGCGGCGCCAGGTAAAGCAGGTGGTGGTGCAACTTGAGCAAGAGGCGTAGGCTGGAGTGGCAATTGCCTCTTGAGAATAGTCACTTCATTAGCAACCCTTTGAAGTAACGGATCAGCAAAACTTTGAACCAAAGGCCTAATAGCATCCCCTCTGATCTTTCCTGAAGTGATCATGTTGTCTTCAATTTCTATGGCACCTTGTTGTGCTTCTCCCAATTCTGTCTCGTGGGCCGATCTCAAGATAAAAGCTATCTCTAATGGAAGTGCGTTGACAAAACTGCTCAACAGGGTCTCAGGCGATGGATTGAGTGTATATGAGAGACGAGTGACCAGGCGGTTGAACCTTGCCACGAACTCCCTCATTGGTTCATTGTCATCCTTCTTTGAATTTGAAAGCTGAGCGAATAACTAGTGGCTATCTTTAGCTGGCTTGAACCTCGCAAGGAACTTCTCGGTCATAGTATTCCAGTTGTTTATGCAACTAGGCTCCAAGTGATTAAACCATTCGGCAGCAGCTCCCGCAAGAGTTTCAACAAAGAGATGTATTGCAATATCTTCATGAGCTACATGCAAGACCGCGCAAGCCATTGAAAAGGCTGAAAGATGATCGTCGGGATGTTGACTCCCATCACCTTGGAAACATGGAAAGTGCTTCCTTGACCCCGTAGGCAATTCATGATTTGCTCCTAAGGCCAAAGGTCCGATATGATCACCCCAAGGTAGTGGGGGACCTCTTCTCCGATTGTGATTGCGGTTGTTGTTGTTATCGTTGTTGTTGTTGTCACCCATTGCTTCAGGTTCTTCTTCCTCGAACACAGGTACAGTGTTGAACTCAGGAAATGCGTCGAACTCAGGAACTATGTTAGAACACTCTCCAATTTGTGTAGGAAGTGTCCGCGAAAGGAAAGGATCAACTTCTTCTCGGAAGAGTGGATTTGTTCTTGTTCTCCTCCTTATATAGACTATGTACGCCAGGATTGTCTAGTCCCACGCGGGTGGTGGCAAGACAGGTCTTCTGGCTGCAATATCGGCTTTCTCTTCCTCTTTGTCTAGAATAACAGCAGTGTTTCTCCACTGAGCAGGGGTCTCCTTTTCAAAGATGAAACTCCTTAGGCTGCTGATAATGTCTACTTGCTCTCCTTCAATTATCTGGAAACTCGGCTAGATAACTGGAGGTGTAAGATCAGGTTGTTGAACTGGAGCAATAGGACGCCAGATAGTCATACCCGTGACATAAAGCCTAAGCTTTCTTTGTTGTTTAAAGCCTCGTGCCCAATGGTGGGTGCCAGAAAACTGTTGGTGTTTAAATTCACACCTCTAGAATGCGTATTTGAAACAGGACAGCTATGCACAGATAAACTGCTCTTCAAATTAGGAGGGGAAGCTCCCTCTTGCTGATGGTGTTTGAAAGAAAGTAAACTAAACTAAGTTGCCTATCTTTTTGATCAACTTAGAGCACAAGGTTTATTAAACACAAACGCTGCAGCTGAGATTTTCTATTTTAAAACTTCAACTACGACTAACTTAAACTAAAGACGTTTCTGGCTTCTCAAGTAATAGCAGAGCAAGAGAAGCTATAAATTAACAAGGTAGATTTTCTGACAAAAATGCTTCAATAATCTCTCTCTCAACGAACACCTACACACTTCACTGTAAGTTGAAATAAAGATCATAAAAGTAGAACATAGATAATGGAAATATGAGATTTTGGACCAAGGCAAAGGAGGCTCATGATTTTATTACTCAAATCTCTAGAACAAAACTCCCTTCTAACATGCCTGGAACAAGAAATTGCAGCTAAAGAGGCTTGCAATCTTGCTCTTACACAATAGAAAACAACAATCACACTAACTCCTTGTTGGCTAAAGAGGCTCAACAATTTGCTTATCACAACACAATTGAACAATACTTGAGTAACAAATAGAAGGCACAATAGGCTCAGCGTTTTGTTCTCACTAGCACGGTTAAAAGAAACTAATGAGCAAAGGCTCTTATTTATAGAGAAGCAGAGGAGTAGGGAACCCTAAAATCTCCTTGCTTTCACAATCTAGGGCTTGCTCAACAAGCAAGCTTTATTACTAAATCTAGAAAGAAGATAACATCTAAAACCCTAGAAAGCAGAAAAAGCGGGAAACACCAACTATTACATTTTATCTTCTTTCTCTTCTCAAAGAATGGATAAGAATTATTCCAAGAATAGAAAGAAAGCAGGAAAGAAAGCTTCTAGAAGAAATCTGCTTTAAAGCTCGATCACATCCGCTAGGAAGTTGGAGATTGTGTCCCGATTCGGTGCATCTATGCTATCAATAGCAAAACACCGCTCTTCAAGAATGTCTTCAGCATCTGCAATAGATCTCAGAAAATCTTCGATCTCATTGGCCGCTTTCTCGAACTTTGCTGACATCATCGAAATATGACCTATCCTTCTGCCAACTAGACTGCAACTGTGAACAACACTCTGAAACTGAGTTTGTACTTCCTCAAGCCTGACGTTCTTAGGCAATGTTTTGTGTTTCTCCTTCATCCACCGCTGTGCAATCTTCTTACTATATTTTTCCTTATGCATATTTCATATCCTTTCACATTCACTTTTGAGATAGTAACGCTTTTAGGCCATGGGGGAATGGAAAAACACTTCTCGATCATATCAGGCTTTAGACTGCAAATCATTCTGCCATCTGCTGACTGGATCTCCCTAGTAGCTGGGTTGTAATGCTTAATGCAAGTGATTACGAACTCAAGGCTCTGAACTGATATAGGAATTGACGCTGCTGCGAGGAGTCTAGAATGTCCTAGGTTCTTGATTGAGGTGTTGCCTGCTCTCTCCAAGGCATGTAGATCAAACACCGGCTTGATATGATGCAAGTCTGTCTCAACGGTTTTGATGTAGCTGATTTGGTCTTGAAAACATTGGGAGTGTACTCCATTTCAGAAAACTTGAAGAATGACTGTAAACTCGCCTTGGTTCTGACAAGTTTTGAACGATTTCTATTTTTAGAATGTTGATTTTCTTGCTCCAACAGAAAAATTTTTGAGAAATTTTTCTGAGATATGGGTTTTCTTCAGAAGACTAATTGAAAAGGACCTAGATGGTTGAAATTTGAATGCACTGAGGTTTTTACTGACATGCAAAATAAAAGCACTTGCTGCAACTTGATGAAGTTCTTGAAAAATTCTTCAGAAGATTGAGACAAAAAGACCCAGATGACTGAAAAATGGAATGCCTTGGCCTTCTTCTTGAAAAACTTGATCTTCTTGATGAAAAAGCTGAAAAAGCAAGGGTTTATGCCTGCTGATTTGAAAAATTTGATGCAAAACCAGCAACTATGGATTCTTGAATCACAAAAATTCTTCAAACTTGCTACTCCAACTTTCTCCTTTGAATGCTACCTACAAAAATAATGAAAATAACATGAAAGAGAGGTGTTAAATAGACTTAGGGTTTTGTTTTTGGCTTTGCTTTCATTTGCTTTTATTTTGCAAAACCCTAAACCTTAGCTTCATTGAACTTGGACGCCTCTTTTTCCTTGTGATTTTGAAAATTTTGAAAATCTTGAAAAATCTTCTAAGGCATGAGAAGTTGGGCGCCCTTCTTCACCAGGGGCGCCTACTTCACCCAGTGTTAGCCAAAATTTTGGCATTTTCAACTTTTCTTCATTTTGACCTCCCACTTTGCCTCTGATTTCCCGTTTGCAAATTGATCCGACAGGCGAGTTGAAGGTTTCACGGCAGAGCCTAACTGATTCTGAGAAAGATGTTCTAGAGGGACCTCTGGCGAAAGACTTCATCTTGACCTCCGAATTTATGGGAGCCTTTTCCCTCCAGGGGTGCCCATTTTACCCAGAGTTAGCCATTTTCATGATCTTCAAAATTATTCATTGACTCCTCTTCTACAGGTGATCTCGTCGAATCTGGATCTTTGGGCGTCGGATTGACTAATGGTTATGCTCATAGCGGAGAAGACGAAGAATAAGGAGGGGTCTTCTGGAAGAGATTTTTCCAAACAATGAATTTTATGCCCTCAAAAGCTTGGGCACCCATCTTGGCTGGGGGTGCCCATGTTCACCAAACTTAGCTTATTTTCCACCTTTCTGTGTTTGCTTCTGAATCTTGGTTCTCAACCCTCGTCAGACCATCTATTCGGTGCTTCATATCCGGTGATTGCGACCTCCGATCAATGTGCTGGATATCTCGTTGGAAAGCTGGATTGATTGTGAAGAGATCACGTTAGAGCTTCGTCGGCCAATTCCTCTGTTTGATACCCTAAAAACTTGGGTGCCCTTCTTCACAAGGGGCGCCCACTTCATCAACACTTAGTCAATTCTTGATAAATTTCACTTCTTTCCACTCTGGCTTCAGTTTGAATACCTTTTGTTTGGCGTCGAATTCTGGATGACTGGACGATCCATTGACTACGCTATTGGATTCACTGCGAAGATAACAGAGAATTGAGCAAGTTTGATTGGGGGCATAAGCCCTAATTTTTTCATTTGATGCCCTAAAAAGGTGGGCGCCCTTTCTTACCTGGGGCGCCCAAGTTTGGCAGTGTTAGAAAATTTTCATCATTTTTTTTTTAAATCTTCTTGTTCGTTCTTCGCGCTGGTTCATCATCTCGCCTTCTGTTGAATGCTTTGAATGTTGAATCTGATGCCTGGCAGCCGATTGACCTCCATTGATGACCTTGGAGCTCCTGATATGCTTCTGAAAAAGCATAATAGACCCAGTAGGGCAAAACTGATTATTTTGAGATTCCAATTGAACTAGCCTGATGTGGACGTATTTTGAACCAATCAAAATCAGTTCGGGCCCTATCGGACCAAAATTCTATTTTTAGAAAGTTTTGCCAGTATCCATTTCTTAAGAAACCCATAAATGTTACTAATTTTAGAAAATTTCTAAAAATAGCAATTTTCCTAAAATTTAGGGATGAAAAACTGAGATCTGGGTTTTGTAGGTTAAGCTGCTATGAGCAGACTGAGATCATCAGAAATTGAAAATTTTGTGTTTTGACCCCTCATGCAAGACATACATACCCAAATTTTGACTTTTTTGATTGATTTAACAAGACTTTTACTCATTTCTTCAAAATGTCTAAGTGTAACAAAAAATTTAATTTTGGGGTACAACAAAATGTTAGGTATCTGAAGCATTATTTGATAAAGCATTAATCACAACTAGTGAATCAACCTTAATAAGGATGTAAGATATGTTATTTTTCAATGCCAATTCCAATCCTAACAACAAAGCATTAAAATCTGTTACATTATTTGTGCCTTCTTTTCATAATTTGCAAGTTGCTCTTGTAATTCTTCCCTTATGATCTCTTATTACCATTCCCACACTTGATTTCCTAGGGTTTCCCTGAGAAGCACCATCAAAATTAATCTTAAACATACCTTCAGGAGGAGGTAACCATTTAACATCTTTCCTATTTCTTTTTAGACCCATTGCCTAAACAAACCCTTGAATACGAGGGGGCTTTAGCAAAGTCCATTTTTTTAATGAACTCTCGATGAAGTTTATTCTCGTAGTTTTTCATTTAAAAAAAAAATTGTTTTGATATTTTTTTTATAAATTTAAGAGCAGATTTTGAATTGCTGAAAATTTTAGGAAAAAGCGACTGAGTCAATGTCACAAAAAGAGAAAACTATTTTATATTTCCCTGATTTTTTTCCCAAATAGATAACTTCAATATCTACTGCATGGAAAAAAATTGATGTATATTTTCCTCGTAATAACGTTTTAAATTCAAACTTACCAGAATTTGGTAGTTTTCACTTGATGTCAACTTTTGTCTTTTTTTGTCATTTAAAAAAATAAATCGTACCCATTTGGAGAGGGTTCTCTTCTCTAGTGTACCGTATGTATTTCAAAATATTTTTATATGTTTTAGTATTTTTTTAATTCTAATCAACCTCATTTTTTTATTATAAAAACCTACTTACATTATTAAAAAAACATATTAAAACTAATAAAATTATCGAATATATATATGGATTATTTACCCCAAGCTCTACAAAAGGGTATTTTTATTTTTTTGAAGAAATTCATTTTGATTGAAGAAATATTATGTTCAAGTAGAAAGTTTCAAAAAATTCTAAAAAAAAAAGATGAGGTGGCTACCAACAAGGATGTCACACAGATGGTTTCAACCAAAATATTTTCGGTTGAAAGGCTTCTAGTCGAAAATGTTGCAGTTGAACATTTACATGTAAATTGAGGTGCATTTGAAAATTATAAAGAGAAAAAAATTATTGTATAGTTATAGAGGAAAGTGTTTTGCTCACAATTGTATGTGCCACATATAGGCCGCAAAGTTTTGGGTGAAATTGTTTTGCTTGAAACTATTTAGGGTGAAACAGTTTCACTCAAAACTATTTAATTGGCCAAAAGTGTGACACATGTATGTGCTTTTACCCGAAATATTATTATTATTCTTTCTAGAAAGTTAATTAGCTATATTATTTATTTAATAATATTTAATTATTTAATTATATTAGATCAATTAGAGCAATCTAATTAATTTGATATAGTTATTTAATTAATTGTTAATTTATTTTTATTTATCCAATAAAAAATTCAAAGCAAATTCACATAATTAAATTTAACCTTTTTTAAGATTAGTTATTTCAATTATATTAATTCATTCATCAAATTTAAGACACAAAATGACAAAACATCGAACAAATTGAAATAAATTATTCAAACCACACTCAAACAACTACAACCAAAAATCAATTAAACATCCCTTTAAACCATCAACTCACCAAAACACCCTAGTGGACCATTTTTACCTAATATCATGTGTTCCAAAATATGACTTCATTTTGGTGAAAAAGACCTTGGGAGAGGCTTCACCTATTCCACTTTCTCTTCTCATAGAGTAGATCATTTTTTTAAATATCAATTTCAAATAGGTTTTGAGAACTTTTTGTATGTTCATACAATGCCTTTAATACTAATGATCTCTTTTATTATCATAAGAAGAAACCACATACCAACTTCCATATCGTATCTGTAAGCAACATAAATGTGTTTGTGTGTACATATTTTAGTGTACATAGACTATTGCATAAATGTAATGTCCCCTTTCGAGTAGTCAAAAGTGACTTTTTAGCCTATTTTATTCATGCAGGCTAATGTTAGGACATCAAGAAATAAATTAAAGTAATTAATTTAAAGTTGTTCAATAAAGTACATTTTATGGATAGCTTTACTTTAATTAATTTAATTAAAGGACTTAAGTGAAAATTAAAAGAATATTAAAAGTCATGTTATTATTGAACTTAATGAAATATTTTAAACAAAAATTTAAAAGGTCATATGGGGAAATATAAAAGTGAATTTGGGAGTTCATTTGTAAATGCTTTGTTTTATTTCTCACTATTGTGGATTTGGAGCTTCTTGTTGGAGAAAAACCCTAGGATGAAAACCCTAATGGAAATCAATTTTAGGAGTGAAAAATCTTCCCTAGTTGATCATTATGGAATCACACAGGTTTCACACTTGGTTTTAATGATCAAAGGTTTTTGAAATTTGTGAAGTTTTGCAAGAAAGAAAATTTCTAAGTTTGAAGGTTTTAAAGGATTTCCAAGAAATAATGTGGACACCATTTATGAAAGTTTGATTCTTATTGCTAGGTGACAAATCTACATGGTTGAGGCATGGATATTAGATCAGAATTGAAGGTGTTGAATATTCCTAACTGGTCAATTTCTCTTCAACATTGTGACACCACTTATTCTAGGAACTTGTGAGGCTTATTAGCTAGGCATAGTAAGCATCATATATGAACTAATTTGAGGGACCAATATTCATGGTGGTGGTGTGTGGCATGGAAGGGGAGTTGATTGGAGGGGATGTGTGGGCATGATACATAAAGATAATGATTCTTTTTTGCAGTGAACCTTTACTATTGGGTACTAAATTCTACATGCCAAGCATACATTTCATGAAATAGTTGAGGGTAATTTTTTGGTGCCAACATCTCTGCACATGGTGTATGACCTAAGAGGCATTTATGAACAACTTGTGGGAAATCTATGCAATTTATAACCTACTGCAAAACTTGGGAAAATCAATTTTTGTATTCAAAGAGGTTAGTGTATAATCTAAACTATTTGTTGTGCTTTATTTATCAAACCAACAAACTTAATATTCATTTCTCTTATTTATATAGTCATTTGAATGCATGCCAATTATTTGTTTAATTGCCCTTTGAATATTAACTCGAAAAGATGAATGGAAAAATACACTTTGATGTCTAGGAACAAATTAATCAAGTATAAAATCAAGGAAATCTCTCATAATCCTTTGCATATGAACTATTTGAAAAAATGCCTATTTGGAAAATATTGAAAAAAGTGTGAAAATTTGGTATAGAAATTAGAATGGGGTTTTATAGTGGTATTAAAGACATTGATTCTGCCAACTTGGAGGGTATTAAAACTTGTGGCATGAATGAAATTAATTTATGAATTTGGAAGATTCAAAATTTATCACATACAAGAGAAGACAACATTTTGTTGGTTTAGATTCTAAAGAAGGTAGTATAGGTGATAGGAATGAACAACAAAATGCTAGTGCCATGTATGATTTGGCAAGAGGGAAGCAACAAATGGTGTAGTTAATGACCCAAATGATACAAAATATCAATAGAAATAACAATAACATGGGTAACAATGGTAATAGTAATAATGGAAATACATGTGAAGGGAATAATGGAAACAATGGAGAAGAAAGTAACACTAATATTTCAATAAACAACTCCAGGACAGCTAGCAAAACTACACATAAGCTATTAATGTCTGATTTCATAGAGGCACTAACTGGAGGACAACTATGATATTAGGAAGTTGGCGAAGGGTGTTAGGATTGTGAAAACAAACAAGATGTAGGATCAAATAGCAAATGAGAACACCTTCCATGCATGAGAGTTGCAAACAATGATTAGTTATTTCCTCAACAAGAAAAACATGCAAGAGATGACAAGAGCTTTTAATGAACTTCTAAGAGCTAGATAATACAATGAAGGAGAGTTTTTATACGAGAAAAACCTTAAATGAGAAATGGATTAGATCAATGAAAGGTGTCATCATCACATGTGATGATACAAAATGATCTAATAATAGTTCAATCTAATAAAAGAAAAAGGAACTCTCAAGTTTAACCTAAGTGCATAAAGTAATATTAGCCTGATAATCGATTAAATATTACTTAATTAGAAACTAATGAATGATTACTCTAACACACACCCCCCCCTTAAGTGAAACTTAGGGAGTAGCTAAAATACTCTAAGAATGAATGTATAAAAAACAAAGATTGCATGATGAGTCCCAACAAACAAGGACTGATGAGGTACCCATGTACAAATAATCTAATCTCTCACAAATGGAGAAAAGGAGAAAAGCACATGGGAAAAACTCCTCTCCAAAAGAAAGAAAGGGGAATGAAGGACTAAGAAGTCTCCAAAACAATGCCCCAAAAATAATAGAAACATGAAGAATATTGATGAAGCACAAATAAGTTGTAGACAATTGTCGAATGATGACTGCTATAGTGCCGAAATGAAGAACCTCCTTTGAAACAAATGATGATTGTTGTCACCTAGAAATTGCACCCTATGCACAGTGATGGAAACTGAGCTTTGTAGTGAAACATGGGATCATTTCAAGGCTATGGGTCACCTGAAGTTGAAATGAACCTCCGAAGAAGGCTGGCTTCCTTTGGGTATCACCTAAACTAATGATCTTGTAAAGGGAAAAGGGAGGAGTACATGAAAATGAAACTAAACTATGGTGATACACCGTATTGATATGAAATCATGAAATGAAACAAGAAGAAAATACACTGGGAAACTTAATTCCTACTGTTTCACATACTCAAAACAACTCCTTTTAGACTTATGCATCATTCTTAATAGGTTTGATCTACATACACATCTTAGGAAGGATAGATAAATTTCACAGCTTTAAGGTATGAGTGCAGACTTATAAAACACAGTTAAAGACTTGCATAACCAAAAGAAAGATATAGAAATGAGAGTAATACAAACATGAACACTAGCTTCCAAGGAAAACTCTGTGTTGTATTCCAGATTCTAGTTGAGTTACAAAACATACATTTAGATGAGAAAGGATTGATAAAAATCACTAACTCTTCAGAGTGTATAATCCAAACTATCTACAAAAAAGGCAAAAAATGCCTTATATATCAAACTGTGTCGGCCCCTTAGGGCTTACAAAATATCATTCCTCGGGATAGATTTTTCCTTAGATCTTTTGACTGAAATTAATACTGCACCCTGCGTGTCCATGTCGGCATGAAGAGTCGCCTCCAGGAGTGGTCTTCTTCAGATCTTTCTGCAGCCACCGCATTTACTTCCTGGCATCGTGTCCTGTTTGAACCTCTTCGGCTGAGCACTTTGAATGCTCCTGAGCTCAGAACAGACACACATTGCTTTTCATCCTGTTGATCTTCTTCATCTGGTTGAGACTGCCATGGCTCACTTTTAGCCCCCTCTGATTGGTCGGGTGTACTCCACAAGGATTCTTCGGGTGGTCAAAAACTCCTCCTGTAGAATCGTATCTCGGCGAGACACTGAAAGTGTCTCACCGATGCGATTATGCCCCTCTGAAGCTATCGGCATAACATGGAACTGTCGATGAGACATCATGACGAAAACCCTATTCTTTAGCGAAGGCATCCATTTCGGGGAGACCCTCCACATTCGGCGAGACCTCCTGGTGATGTTGGATCTTTCTCCCTGAGCTAGTTCTCCTTCGGCAAGACTTCAGTTAGTCGCTAGGACCCTATGGAAAATGCCTCAACTCCCCGAGCTCCCTCTATTTTTTGGTGAGACCCTAGCAAATCGGGAAGACATCCTGTTGAGGCCTCTCTTCTTCATCGATGCCGCCTCCTTTCTGAGTATCGGCAAGACATTATTGATGTTACCCCAAGACATTTCATTCCACTGAGCTCTAGATCTCCTTCAGTGTGACTCCCATCGGTCGGGAAGACTTCATGGCGAAGGGAAAATGCTACACCGAGCCCCCTTTTTGTTTCGGCAAGACACTTGCGGTCGGGAAGACATCTCCCAAAAACGTGACCATTCACCGAGGTTCTTATCTCGTCGCCAAAACCTTGGCCTTTCGGCCATACCCTTTGTTGAGCACACTAGTCTCCTCGAACTCTCATCTTTCAGCCAGACTGCCTATTTGTCGCCGGGACTAACACTGAACTCCTCCATTCTGCCTGAGCTCTCCTCCTTACTATCGGCGAGACATCACCGAGTCAGGGAGACACCTGTTGAATTCATAAGATTATGCCGAAGCCACCCACTTCGGCAAGACTTTGGACAGTCGCCAGGACCCTATGGCGAAAGCCCCAACTCCTAGCGAGACCGAATGTTTCCTTGGTGGGACCCCCACTTGTTTACTTCAGTCATCAAGACCCCCTGGTCGGGGAGACATCCTTTCGTTGGCAAGAGGTTGTTCCGAAGGCACCTTGATTTGGCGAGGCCTCATTTCATTTCACTTCGGCAAGAGACAAAGGTTTCGCCAAGACATTATGGTGAAACTACTTCCTTTGGCCGAGATCACCTCATTTTCCGAGACATGGCCATGTTGGCAAGACCTTAACCCGACGGCTGGAAACTACACCAATGTCAAATGTCGGGAGACCTCCTTTCTTTGGCGAGACCTTGTGGTGAAGGGACCAACCTTTGCTAAGAGCCCATCCTTTTTGTCGAGGAGATACCTGCCGAGCTCATTTCGTTGTCGCCAAAACATTCCCGGGTCGCCGAGACCTCTTAGCGAGCTCAAAGACTTACCTCGAAGTGTCCATCTATTGCCAAGAGTTATACCGAAGACATCAACACCATCTGTGGGACATTCCATTCTCGCTAAGACTTCTCTCTGAGACTCTTTGTTACCCCAAACGAATGCAGTCAATGTGACTTTCTCACGTCGGTAAGACTTCTTACTGACAATATTTCTTCCGGCGAGAGTTTCCCTAATGACTTGACACCATCTGATGTCGGTGAGACTTTAACTCTTCGCTGGGACTTCTCACCGACCTCTTTGTGTTATCCCGAAGCCCGTGGTTGCCATGAGTCTCCCCAATTTACGATTGAATGGCCTATCGGCCAAAGAATTCCACACGACAAGAGGTCATACCGAACCTTTCATGTCACAGCGATAGGCTCTGCAGTGAAAGCGTTCGGCAAGACAGAAACTAGGTCTCAACGACTTGTTCAGAACAAAATGTATCAAAGCTGCTAGTCATCCAGACACTGAAGATGTCATACCGACTTGGCTCTAAAGGAGGCTTTCAGCCTGTGATTATTGAGGCATATTTTCAACAAAGCAGGCTTCCCAACTGAGCCCCCTGTGAAATGCCATCAGATGCATGAACTAACCCTAAATGGAAATATCCCATTTGGCCCTTATGAACACCTGCAGCATAGATGCCTTGCCTGATTGAGCCTGAGGGTGAAAATTAGGTAACAATGATCACGATCAAGAAGACATGAATCTACATGAGTTCACCCAATGAAATTGCTCGAATAATGATCAGATGGACAACAAAGGAAAACATTTGATAGTTGAAGATACAGATGGAACATGAATCTGCGTGAGTGACCTCAATGATACTACTCAACCATGAAAGATGCAAGTCAAAAATATAGGTACCAATAGTCTAAAGAGCACTAATCAAGTGAAAATGGAAGTTCACCTTCACAAAATAGGAATACAAGAGTGTTCATATGGTAAATGCTCCATCTCACCAATATGCATGGGTAAATGGTAAGTACTCCAATATGCCTACATAAAGTGAATGGAAGTTTAGCTTAAGTGTATAAAGTGAAATTAGTTTAATAATCAATTAAAAATTATTAGCTAATGAATGATTACTATAACAAAGGGTTCATGGATTATTTGAGGGAATACCAATCATTGGGAGAGGAGTTCTATGCAACTATGTCCTTAGCTATTTTTTTTCAGGTTAAGTACATGAATAGGCCTCAAGGAGATAGGGGACATGGTTCTAATAAGGATTTACAATGTAAGGTAGACAAGTTGACTATTTCTAGCTATGATGGTTCTAGCAAATGCACCATGTGTTCATGGGTGTAAAAGTTAGATACAAACTTTCATCTCAATCCCATGTTAGAAATTGAAGCTATTAAGTACACCACATTACACCTAGATGGAGAAGCGCATGAGTGGTGGTACCACAGATTGGTCAGTTTGGGACATGCTAGTATCACATCATACGTTGATTTTACTCAAAGATTGATTGACAGGTTTGATAAGAAGGACCTTGAGTTGAATTTTAGAGAGTTGTCTCAATTGAGATAGGTGGGGTTAGTTGACTACTATATTTCATATTTCTAAAAACTCTTGGTTATGCTAACAAAAATTTTTGAGCATAGGTTGAATGTTTTATTCATGGAGGGATTATCGGAACCTCTTCATGGTTTGGTTAAGGAATTTGATCCAATTACTTTACATGATGTTATCAAAAGGTCTCGTAATATGGAGAGTTCAACTCCTAAAAACAAATTCTATCCCAAATAATTTCCATCAAAAAAGGATAAGAAAACTTTCCATAAAGAGTGGCCAAAGAAAAATTACATAGATGATGAGGTTAGGAATGAATTTCATAAAAAAAATTTGCTTCTCTTGCAAAGAACCTTGGGAGCCTGGTCACAAGTGTTTGGGGAAAGGGAAGGTGCAATAAATATAGAGGTGGTTTCATATGGTGAGGAGGAGAAGAATGAAGGAGTTGTTGGTAATGAATATGATGATTTAGATGGGGAGACCACTGATACGAAGGGACATCCATTGGAGGAAGAGAAGGGAGGAACCATCACTACCCTTTTCGGCACTTCTAGATATAATTCATTCAGAGTTGGGGGAGTTCTACAAGGGTAGTGAGTTATAGTTTTGGTTGATAGTGGGACAACCCACAATTTCATAGATGAGGCTTTGGTGGCCAAGAGGGAACAGACAGAGGACTTCGAGAGCTTCAGTGTAATAGTTGTTGATGGCTTCACTATGACTTGCACTAGGTGAGCACCGCAATTGAGAATAGAATTGGGTAACTACATAGTGACCAATGAATTTTATATAGTGGGTATCAGTGAGACTAATGTAGTCTTAAGCGTCTAGTGGTTACACTCCTTGGGAAAGTACTCAAAAATTTTAAACCATGGAGCTTAAGTTCAGAATGGATAGAAAGAAGGTGGTTCTAAGGAGTATGCTTAATGATGCCCCCAAGATTGTATTTTCTAAGAGGATGGAAATCATATTTAGATATGGTGATGTTGCTTGGGAAGCCAAATGTTTGATTTCTTCTAAATCCCCTTCTGGTGGAAATGGATAGTGTCATGTGGATATCCAATTACTGTTGATAAGCATAGTCTAGTTTTTGGTGACCTTGCTAGAAGACCTCCTAACATTTTTTTTGAGCATGTGATCGAGCTAGAGGAGGGCTCTAATCTCATAATTTCCACTCTTTATTGGCATCCAAAAAGATTCAAAGAAGAGACAAAGAGAAATATTAAGTAGATTATAGCATGGGACACATCAGGCCTAGCTCAAGTCACTTCACTTCTTCAGTTATACTTGTGAAGAAGAAGGATGGGAACATGTGGATGTGCATCGACTACCATGCACTGAATAAGAAGACGATAAAAAATAGGTATCATATTTCCATGATCGATGATCTTCTAGATGAGCTACATGGTGTAGTGTATTTTTTGAAGATTGATCTTTGTTCAGGTTACTATGGGCACTATAAGTTATTGGTCATGCCCTTTGGGTTGAGAAATCCTCCCACGACCATCCAATCTTGCATGAGCCATATTTTTAACATAGCTCTGGAAATTCCTTCTGACGTTCTTTGATAATATTGTTTACAACAAGACTTGGGAGGACCATCTCAGGCACTTGGATGAGGTACTAGGAATCATGGAGTCACAATCTCTATTTTCCAAGGCTTCTAACCGTGAGTTTGGATTTACAAAAATCCTTTATCAAGGACACGTGATTGGTGCTAATGGAGTTCACGTCCATCAATAAAAAATACAAGCTATTTTGGATTGGCCCCCACCTAAGACACTAATAAAGTGTTGGCATTTCACTTAGCACCTCTGGAGTGCTTATTCGAAACATACACCTATGCATAGTGTGTAGTAACTTCTCTTCAAATTAGGAGGGGAAGCTTCCTCTTTTTGCTGATGTTTGCATAAAAAGTAAAGTAAAGTAATGTTCCTATCCTTTTACTCAGCGGCAGGGCACAAGGGTGCATAAAGCACAATGTGTTGCAACTAAGGCTTTCTCTGGTTTCTGTAGATCTTAACTACAACTAAGCTAACTTTTAATCTATCCTATTTCCTCAAGATAAATAGAGCTAGAGGGCATAGGAGCAAGAATGGGATGGTTGGATCACTTGGGTTGACTATCTCTCATAATGCGTCTGAAGGCTATGAACTTTTAGATCTACGATAGAATAAGGTCTTATGCAAGCAAACACTCGTACGGTAAGCTGAATCTCAATATTCCCAAGGAGGCAACGACACCTGTCTGAGGTGTAGGCTGAGACTTAGATTACTAGAAACAACAAAGAATGATGAACTGGATAACAGGATTCCCGAGGAGGTGATGACACCTGTCTGAGGTGTAGGCTGAAATCTAGATCATTAAACAACACCAAACGATAACCATTAATCTCAAAATTCCCAAGGAGGAGGAACTCCTGTCGAAGGGGCAGATTGAAACAATAGATTATAAAATAGATGTTGATAGATCTTGAAACTTTGGATAAAATTGCATATGCCTTTTGATTTATTTCTTCAAACTCACTCAACGCTTTACAAAAATTTGGGACAACAAAGGTACGAAATCATACACAATTGCTTATCAAACCAAATAACTCTCATCCAAGAGTGAATAGATATTGAATTGCAAGCTTGATGACACAACAACGCAACAATTTTGTGTAGTAATAAGAGTTAAAAAATGAGGAGCAAGGCTGCTCTTATTTATAGAAGCTCAAAGGAATAGGCAACCCTAAAATCTCCTTGAGTTAACAATGAGTTCTTACCAATCTGCAAGATTTATTCCTATGTCTAAAAGTAGGTAACCTAACAATTAACTGGAAGTCTACTTTAGTTAATTGAATCTAAACTAAAAGAGAACTCCAATATACAAAGTGCCTCCAAAATAGACATCCATAATTAGTGGAAATAGATATCCATAATCAGTGGGACAGTGAGTTATCTTGGAAAGAGGCATCAAGTTAACTCCTGTTTGTCATAAATGTTCTTTTGGAGGGGTAGGACGTCCTAACTAGGTGTTTTACACCTCATCACCTCTAGTGAACAATTCCTCTAACTAGTCATTGGCTGCCTCTACTTTGTAGGATGATGATGTGTCGTCACAACATCTCCTCACCACTCGCAACCTGCTCTTGATATCCAATATACTTTGTAGCTATGTCATCCAACCTTGTTGACATGACTACAATCTATCTTAACTTGCAATCAGCAAGGTCACCACAGAAACTGCTACGAATGAGTCTTGAAACTTCGTTTGCATGTCATCGAGTCTCACATAGTCACCATCTTCACATTTGATACTCGAAAGGAATTGATTGGTAAATTTGGTGGATCTATAACTAGAGTGATGACCTTTGTTTCTCTTGCAACTTTGCACTTCTGAAGCTTTTCTTGATTCTTCACAATGAAAGAGTGTTGTATGATGACACTGCTAAGTTTGACTGTGAACAATCTAGCTGTGGGAAATGCACACGAACTTGCTGCACACTTAGAGCTCCAATGATATTCAACCCTCTAAATTGGCCTTGGAAGGCTATCAGATATATGAGATGAAATCATATGGAACCTATGGACTTTGAGTGTCTATGTCTATCAATCTGTCTAGATCAACCTTTGGGTGCACCCGATGTAGATCAGTGCCTACCGTTTTCAGGAAATCATGAAGTAAGACCATTTTGGTCTTGTATTCAACCTGGGAGAATTGCATTTTGAAAACCTTGAAGATTGACTGGGCAATTCAACCCAAGAGAATTGCATTCTGAAAACCTTGAAGTTTGAAGTTTGATTTATTTCTTCAAACTCACTCAACGCTTTACAAAGATTTGGGACAACAAAGGTATAAAATCATACACAATTGCTTATCAAACCAAATAACTTTCATCCAAGAGTGAACTGATATTGACTTGCAAGCTTGATGACATGACGTAGAAATTTTGTGTAGTAATAAGAGTTAAAAAATGAGGAGCAAGGCTGCTCTTATTTATAAAAGCTCAAAGGAGTAGGCAACCCTAAAATCTCCTTGGGTTAACAACGAGTTCTTGCCAATCTGAAAGATTTATTCCTATGTCTAAAAGTAGGTAACCTAACAGTTAACTGGAAGTCTACTTTAGTTAATTGAATCTAAACTAAAAGAGAACTCCAATATACAAAGTGCCTCCAAAATAGACATCCATAATTAGTGGATATAGACATCCATAATCAATGGGACAGTGAGTTAACTTAGAAAGAGGCATCAAATTAACTCCTATTTGTCATAAATGCTATTTTGGAGGGGTAGGATGTCCTAATTGGGTGTTTTATACCTCATCACCTCTAGTCAACAATTCCTCTAACAAGTTGTTGACTACCTTTGCTTTGTAGATGATGAGGTGTCGTCGCAACATCTCCTCACGACTCACAATCTGCTCTTGATATCCAATCTTCTTTGCAACTGCATTGTCCAACCTTGTTGAGATGACTACAATGTGTCTTAACTTGCAATCAGCAGGGTCACCACATAAACTGCTACAAATGAGGTCTTGAAACTGTGTCTGCACGTCACCAAGACTCACGTAGTCACCATCTTCACGTTTGATACTATAAAGGGATTGATTGGTAACTTTGGTGGCTCTATAACTGGAGTGATGACCTCTGTTTTTCCCACAACTTTGCACTTTTGATGCTTTTCTTGATTCTTAATGAAAGAGTGTTGTATGATGAAATCACTAAGTTTGATTGTGAACACTCTAGTTGTGAAAAATGGACATGAACTTGCTGCACACACAGAGCTCCAACGGTATTCAACCCTCTAAACTGACCTTGGAAGGCTATCAAATATACGAGGTGAAACCATATGGAACCTGTGGACTTTGAGTGTCTATTTCTATCAATCTGTCCAGATCAACCTCTGGGTGTGCCTGATGCAGATCAGTGTCTATCATTTTTAGGAAATCACGAAGTAAGACCGTTTTGGTCTTGTATTCAACCTAGGAGAATTGCATTTTGAAAACCTTGAAGATTGACTGGGCACACGATACTGTTTGGAATTTTTTGCAACTACTAAAAATAGCCTCACTGAGGGGTAATTTTTATGCAAATTTATGAGACGTGGGTTTTGTTGAGAATAATTTTCTGAATGGACCCAAAACGTCAAAAATTCCAAAAAGTTGCCTTTCCTCATACATGCAAGAGCCCTTCGGGGCAGAGGTTTTAGAGGCAGCAGAGGCTTATTTTTCCCAAAAAAATATGACACATGGGTATTGTAGGCGCTTCAAAGCTGAACAAACCCAGTTTGTCTGATTTTTAAAATTGACTTTTTCCAAAAAACCCCAAAAAATAGGGGCAACAGGGCAACTTTTTCTAGATGAATCTGGCATGTGGGTTTTGTTGAAAAAGTTGTGTTGATCATACCTAGAAGGTCAAATATGTGAAAAACCTCCATTTACTTGGACATGCAAGAAGATCTAAGATGAGAATAGAAGAAAAAGATAGGAAGAAGTTTGGAAGTTATCAACTTCCTCTCTAGATCTTCAAGAAAATCATGCCAAAATGTAGACCTTGATGAATTGTCCCTCTGTGCAACTTATTCTCGAAAACGTGAAGAACACTAAGAAAATCCTTTGCTAGATCTTTAATAAATGTTGGAGAGGAAAATTGCTTGTTCTTGAGCTTCAACTTACAAAGAAAGATGATGAATAATGATGCCTAGAATTGATAAATAGTGTTTGATGTTGAATCCATCAAGTTTAGGTGCCAAGACATGATTGGGGAGTCAATTAGCCCAATTTGGAGTTCACAGAACTGATTTCCACCAATTTGGGGACTTTTTAGACATGAAAAGGCTTTCTAAATTGACAACTTTAGTCAACTGGGCCTAGTTTGACTTTAGGTGTCCAAGTTGAGGAGTTGAACATTTTTCATTCTTCTTTCTGTGATGAAGTACCTCTGTTTGATCTCTGATTCTAGTTGCTTGGTTGATCTTGAGGTGTTGTTGAGAGATCCATTACAGAGTTGAATCAACTCCGAAGAAGTGTGCTTGGGAGCTGCAAAGCTCAAAACCTGAATCTGATACCTCATTCTTGGGTGCCTTTTCCCAAGAAGGTGCATTTTTCACTAGAGTTAGTCAACTTCTTGGGTATTTTTCAATTCCTCTAGTTTGACCCTTAGTGCTCTGATTTGAGATCACCAATGACTTATGAGTCTAGTGATCGTGCTAAAACATTGGATGGATAACCAATTCAGTCTCGGAAAGGATGATTGGCTTCACAAGTTGTGAAAGTTGACTTAGGGGTCTCAAAAGTATGGGTGCCCCTGGCTTGTAGGGGTGCATTTGACCTTTTGTGTTGTCATTTTTAGTTTGTAACCTTTCATGAATAGCCCTAGTTTGATCTCCGCCGTCAGATGTTTGATTTATTTGTTGAACCTGTTGACAATGTCATTGCTAAGATTATTCAAGATGGAGGACTTCTTGGAGTCTACGAAGCTTGAAGATTGCATCTAATCGCTCAACAAGCTGGGTGCCTATTTCTAGGAAGGTGCAATTTCCTTAACACTTTTGATTGAGAAGCTAAAAGGACGCTGAATAGATGCCTTGAAGAATGCAGTTGTTGAAAATTTCAATAAGTAGCTCAAAATGATGTGCACCCCTAGTTAGTAGGGGCACTTTTGTCTTGATGTGCATTGATTTACCATCCATTTTGCATGCTCGAACAATCAATAACTGTCGTCATTTGATGTGTCTTATAGATTGGCGAACAGGTTCATTGCAAAGCTAAGCTGATACTGGGGACATCAACTGAAGACAAGTTTACTCAAAATTGTCATTTGGATCATCTCATTCTTGGGCGCCCCTGAGCTACAGGGGTGCTTTTTCCCATGTTTAACTTCCATTTTTTATGATACTTGCTTTCAGCATCTTTTGACTTTGCCTTCATTTGCCATGTAGCTTGACTGGTTTGATCATCGTTGTTGATGACACAAACACATGCATCTTAGCAATCACCTTCTATGTTGTATGTATGGGTGTTGGAAAAATGGCTAAGGCATGAACTGCATAGCCTCTTCCTTGTGGCAAGGTGTGCATCTTCCAGACATAGTCAATTTTCAACATTTCTCTCTTTTGAAAATCCCCTCTGTCACAAAGCATCTTTCACCATGGATTCTTCTTTGAAGCTTTTAAGGCTTAGATTTTGATACCTAGTACTGGCCATTTTCCATTAATGGCTGTGAAGGTCCTAGCTTTTCTCCTGAAAAAATGAAGTAAACCCACCAGAGTAAAACAATTTTTTTGGTGATTTTGACTTGACCAGAGTGATCGTGAAGTAAAATTATCCTATCAAAATCACTTTCAACTAATTCTAGAAATGTCATATTTTTAGGGGTTTTCCTAAAAATAGGGGTACGAAACCCTAATTTTCAAATTTTTAGAATTTTGCTAGTATCTTCCTTAACATAAACCCACAAAAAGCCTATGTTTTGTTTGACCTAAAATAGACTTTTGACAATAATTTTACTTGATTTAGACCATTTTGATCAAAATGCCTTATTGAAGCAAAAATTTATTTTGGGTACAACATTAGGCTCTGTCTGGTGACCATGTCGGATACTTACGACATAGGAGAACTAAGAATCTCTAGTTTTTGTAGACCAATATCTTTATCAGTTGGGCAATGGAGTTAGGATTAATTTCCTAATTCACCTAACAATTGGAGTTCTCCTTATTCACCTAAAACAAGACCACCTAAGAAAACACCTAAAACACGACGATACTTTACGTAGCGGGGAAATACATTACTACATAACGTTAACATTATGGAAAAGGGAAACACATTACGAAAAAGAAAGAAAAATATTTACAAAAATTCACTCCACCCCCGAAGAGATGAAGTTCCTTGGATATTGTTTGCTTCATGGCATCAGGAAGAGCCTTCCATCGATGTTGCTTTTGCCTGAAAGGCTTTACTTCTCTTCTGATGGAAATTGTAGGAGACAATCCCTTTGGGATGAATATTCTCAAGTATTCATATATCCAAGCAAAGGTACTCTGAAAAAATTTGAAATCTGATGCAAATGGGAAAGCTGATACCCATGAGACATTAGTTCTGTTGTAGTCCATCCTCAGGATGTTGAACTCTTCATCGAGTTCCAAACTCAATTTCTATAATGTTGTAGGTGATCTTTTCTAACCTGGAAATATCCTTTGAGTGACTCGTTGATCAACTCTAGATCACCTTTAACACATAGGAGTTTTATTCCCATGTCTTCGACATCTTTGAGGCCTAACAAAAGCACTTCTTTCTTAGCTTTAGTGAATTCCAATTGTATAGATGGGTGCAATTGTCCTTTATGGAAGATGACCATTTCCCTTACTTCTGAAACTACATTGGAACAACCTCCATCGAACTGTGTTGTCCATGACCTTGTATCCTCTATCAGTCTCTTTTTCAGAACAAGCAATGTTTTGGTCTTCAGTTTCTATCTCTGACAGTCACATAATTACCAGGACCCGTTTCAATCTTTGCTTATGCTGGAACAGATGACTTGAGCACAACCTGCTTCTTTACAACCTTGAGAATATGATCTAGTTGTTCTAGATGATCCTGAAGATATTCCAGTTGAGAGATTTGTACCTTGGTTTTTATCATGGAAGCTATGATGTCAAAATTTTCTAAAGACGGATCTTGAGCAACTGGCATAGCGTTCTTTTGTGAAGATCTAGGATTGGAAGTGGAAGGCACTTCTTTACCCTTTTCATTTGATTTCCGTCTTTCTTCTTCTTTCTATGCCTTAAAGTGTTGAGCACGTGTGAACACATGCAATGAAACATTTTCATGATTCACTACAAGAGTGTACTGACAATATGCTTTTTTTCTTTTTCTTTAATAATGGGTTCAAAGTGTCCCGTTGTAGATTCTCCATCGAAGTTGTTTGTCTGTGGTAAGACAATGTTCAAACTTGTTGTTGGTACAAAACTATAACTGGGAGCAGCTTCAGTGTATCCCATGATTTGATTCATCCTCAGATTCTAAGGACATGTGGATCCAGTATGTGCGTTGGTATCATGGAAACAAAAGAAAATTGCACTGTGTGCAGCTTCAATCGTTGGTCTTGATGGAGATGTTGGCAACCATGGCTGAAGATTGTCTCTCTTTGGATGGTATGATTGCTGAACTAGAGATCTAATAGAATCTATTTTCATCAAGCCGAAAGTAATCATATCATCCTCCAACTTGATGGCGTGATCTTGCACACTCTTCAACTTTGTTTTGTTTGTTGTCTTGAGGAAGAAGGCTATCTTTGATGGAAGAGAATTTATGAAACAACTCATCAAAATCTTTGGTGATGGATTGAGTGTAGAAGAAATTCTTGTAACAAGACGATTAAATATTGCTAAAAATTACCTCATGCGCTCATTGTGATCCATCTTTGAATTTGCAAGCTGGGAAAACAACATATGACTGTCTTCAGCGGGCTTGAATCTTGCCAAAAATTTCTCGCTCATAGTTTCCTAGCTTGTAATAACTCCTAGCTTCAGATGATTGAACCAGTCGACAACATTCCCAACAAGAGTCTCCACAAAGAGATGCATTGTGATGTCTTCATGTGCTACGTGTAAGACGGTGCAATCCATTGTGAATGCAACAAAATATTCATCTGGGTGTTAAATCCCATTGTCATGAAATTAGGGAAAGTGCTTCCTTGACCCTTTAGGTAACTCATGATTTACCTGAAAAATCCAAAGGTCCAACGACATTACCCCAAGGTAATGAAGGTGGATGCCTATGATTTCTATCATCATTGCCAACATTATTGTTGTTACCATCAATTGCTTCTTGTATGGATCATCAATTCGAATGCTAGAGGATCATTCTTGTGATATAAAAGCGTTAGCTTTTCTTTGAAGTTTTATGCCTCGTTGCCCCATGGTGGGCACTACACAAATGTTGGCATTTGAATTAGCACCTCTGGAGTGCTTATTGGAAATGGACAACTATGCATAGTGTATAGTAACTGCTCTTCAAATAAGGAGGGGAAGCTCCCTCTTTTTGCTGATGTTTGCATAAAAAGTAAAGCAAACTAATGTTCCTATCTTTTTACTCAGCGACAGTGCACAAGGGTGCATAAAGCACGTGGGTTTTGTTGAAAAAGATGTGTTGATCATACCCAAAAGGTTAGATCTATGAAAAACCTCCATTTACTTGGACATGCAAGAAGATTTAAGACAAGAATAGAAGAAAAAGACAGTAAGAAGTCTGGTATTTATCAACTGCCTCTTTCGATCTTCAATAAAATCATGCCAAAATGTAGACCTTGATGAACTATCCCTCTATGCAACTTATTCTTGAAAACATGAAGAACACTAAGAAAATCCTTTGTTAGATCTTCAAAAAACATTGGAGAGGAAAAATGCTTGTTCTTGAGCTTCAACCTACAAAGAAAGATGATGAATAATGACGCCTAGACTTGATAAATAGTGCTTGATGTTGAATCCATCAAGTTTGGGCACCATGACATGATTGAGGAGTCAATTAGCCTGATTTGGAGTTCACATAACTGATTTCCACCAATTTGGGGACATTTTAGACATGAAAAGGCTTTCTAAATTGACAACTTTAGTCAACTGGGAGGAGTCCAAGTTGAGATGTTGAAAAATTTTCATTCTTCTTTATGTGACGAAGTACCTCCGTTTGATCTCTAATTCTGGTTGCTTGGTTGATCTTGAGGTGCTACTGATAGATCCATTACAGAGTTGAATCAACTCTAAAGAAGTGTGCTTGGGAGCTACAAAGCTCAAAACCTGAATCTGATGCCTCAAATTCTTGGGCGCCTTTTCCCAAGAAGGTGCATTTTTCACCAGATTTAGTCAATTTCTTGGGTGTTCTTCAATTCCTCCTGTTTGACCCTCAATGCTTTGATTTGAGATCACCGATGATTGATGAGTCTAGTGATCGTGTTAAAACATGGGATGGATAACTAGTTCAGTCCCAAAAAGGATGACTGGCTTCACAAGTTGTGAAAGTTGACTTAGGGTTCTCAAAAGTATGGGCGCCCCTAGCCTGCAAGGGTGCCTTTGACCTTTTGTGTTGTCATTTTTAGTTTGCAACCTTTCACAAACAACCCTAGTTTGATCTCAGTCGTCAGATGTTTGATTTATCTGTTGCACCTGCTAACGGTGTCATTGCTGAGATTGATCAAGATGGAGGACTTCCTGGAGGTTATGGAGCTTGAAGATTGCATCAGATTACTCAAAAAGGTGGGCGCCTATTTCTAAGAAGGTGCAATTTCCTTAACATTTAGGGTAATTCTTCATGTCTTTCATTCTGCCTTTGCTTCTAGTGTTTTATGCTTGATCTTCATTTGTGAGTGCTTGATAGGTCTTGTGTGCTTGCAACTAGATTGATCAAGAAGCTGAAAGGACACTGAATAGATGCATTGAAGAAAGCAGTTGCTGAAAAGTTCAACGGGTAGCTCAAAATGATGGGCGCCCCTGGCCAACAGGGGCGCTTTTGTCTTGATGTGCATTGGTTTACCCCCCGTTTTGCATGCTCGAACGATCAACGACTATCATCATTTGATGTGTCTTGTAAATTGGTGAACAGGTTCGTTGCAAAGCTGAGTTGATGTCGGGGAGATCACCTGAAGATAAGTTTATTCAAAACTGACATCTGGATCATCTCATTCTTGGGCGCCCCTGAGCTACAAGGGCGCTTTTTCCCATGTTTGACGGCCAGTTTTTTATGATACTTGCCTTCAACATCTTTTGACTTCGCCTTCATTTTCCATGTAGCTTGACTAGTTTGATCACCGTTGTTGATGACGCGAATGTGTGCATCTTAGCAATCACCTTCACTATACTGCGTGTATGGGTGTTGGAAAAATGGCTAAGGCATGAACTGCATAGCCTCTTCTTTGTGGCAAGGTGTGCATCTTCTAGACTTAGTCAATTTTTTTAGCATTTCTCACTTTTAAAAATCCCCTCCGTCACAGAGCATCTTTCGCCATGGATTATTCGTTGAAGCTTTTGAGGCTTAGATTTTGATACCTGGTACTGGCTATCTGCCATTATTGGCTATGGAGGTCCTAGCTTTTCTCCTGAAAAAATGAAGTAGACCCACCAGAGTAAAACAAACTTTTTGGTGATTTTGACTTGGCCAGAGTGATCGTGAAGTCAAATTATCCTATCAAAATCATTTTCAACTAATTTTGGAAAGGTCCTAATTTTAGGGGTTTTCCTAAAAACAGGGGTACAAAACCCTAATTTTCAAGTTTTCAGAATATTGCAAGTATCTTCCTTAACATAAACCCACAAAAAGCCTATGTTTTGTTTGACCTAAAACAAACTGTTGACAACAATTTTACATGATTTAGACCATTTTGATCAAAATGCCTTATTGAAGCAAAATTTTATTTTGGGTACAACATAAAGTTGAGATTTTATGGCCTTTCCACTTATTACATGAGGTTTGTTAAGGGGCTTTCTTAGCTTGGTGCACCTCTTACAAATCTCACTAAGAAGGGATTTTTCAAATGGATAGAGGACTAGTGCACATTTGACAAGCTCAAGGAGGTAATGAGTACTTGTCTTGTTTTTTCTTTACATAATTTCTCTCAACCTTTTATTTTGGAGTGTGATGCGTCAAGTGAGGGAATTGAAGCAATTCTCATGTAAAAAGGATATCTCATTGCCCATGGGAGTAGGAATATCCATGATATAGAGATATTGTATTCCATCTACGATAAGGAGATGATTTCCATCATGCATGTGTTGTAAAGTTTAGGCATTATTTGGTAGGTGGAAAATTTGTTGTTAGAACAGATCACACCAATATATTTTGGAGTAGAAGGATTTGAATGAGTGTTAACAAAAGTGGGTCAATAAAATCCAGGTATGTGATTTTGACATAGAGTATGTAAAGGGAAAGAAGAATATAGTTATAGATGCTCTTTTTAGGAAACCTACTGTATGCTCCTTGGTAGAAATTTCAGCTAATTAGAAGGCTAAGCTTTTAGTTGAATACTCCAAAAATACCTTTTACATGTGAATTGATGGATGGCAAGGCTTAGGATGATAGGTACAAAGTGGTAGATGATATCATCTACTACAAGGAAAAGATTTATTTGGTACCCAAATCGAAGATGAAGGAGAAGATTTTGAGATCCATCCATGATACTCCTCTTGTAGGACATTCAAGTTATTTCAAAACCTATAAATATATCAAGAGAGATTCTCCTGGAATGGTCTCAAGGATGATGTCTTGCAACATTTTTGTGAGTGCATGACTTGCTTACAGAACTAGTTAGAGCACACTTTTCCAACGGGTTTATTCCAGTCATTACCTATTCTTGAGCATAAGTGGAAAAGCATATTCATGTATATTATTACAGGTCTTCCTAGAGTTTAGAGTAGAGATCACATCCATGTGGTAGTTGATAGGTTGACAAAATATGTGCATTTCTTTGCTATTTCATTTGAGTACAAGGTACCTCAAGTTGTAAAGTTGTTCTTCAAGGAGGTGTTTAGATTCCATGGGTTATCAAAGAATATTGTCAACTATTGGGATAACAAATATCTCGATGTTTTCTGATAGGAGTTATTCAAGTTGCTTGGCACAAAGTTAACCCTAAGCATTGGTTACCACCCCTAGACTAATAGTTAGATGAAGATAGTCAACAAATGGGTGGAAGGATATTTGTGTAATTATGTTAGGGTAGCATAAGACTTGGATTAGGTGGTTGCACTTAGGTGAGCATTCTTACAATACCACCTATCATATACCAACTGGGATGACTCCTTTCATAGTGTTGTACGAATATGACATCACATCCTTCATAGATTTGGCACTTGGTGACAACAAAGCTCTTAAGGCAAAGGATTTGGTTCAAGAGAGTCAAGAAATCCTAAGACACTTAAGGATAATCTTCAGAGTGCCCAAAATCAGTGGATTTATGCAAATAGGCATAGAGTTGAGATAAATTTTGAGGTAGGTGACTTAGGTTTTTGTACCTTTGACCTTACAAGCAATCTTCTTCAAAGAAGAGTGGTGCAGAGAAGTTGAAGCCTTGCTTCTATGGATCCTACGAGATTGCATAGAGGGTTGGTGAAGTAGCATATGGATTGGAGATGTCATAGAATAACAAAATTCATGATGTGTTCCACGTTTCTTTCCTCAAAAGGCACTTGGGCAACATATCATGTCATCACTTGAGCTTCAAACATTAGATGAGAGAAAATTGGTATTAGTTGTTGATGCTATTCTGGATACCAGAGAGAGGAGGTTGAGGAGCAAAGTAATTAAGGAGCATCTCATCTGGTGGAGAGACTTGCCCATAGAGGATGCCACTTGGGAAGGTGAACAAATTTTACATCCTAATCTACAATTGCTTGAAGGAAAGCAATTTTGGGAAGGGGGGAATGTAATGTCCCCTTCCAAGGAGTAGCTAGAAGTGACTGTTTAGCCTATTTTATTCCTATAGGCTAATTCCAAGACATCAGGGAATAAATTAAATTAATTAATTTACAGTTGCCCAATAAAGAATATTTTATGAATAGATTTTACTTTAATGAATTTAATTAAGATGACTTAAATGAAAAATAAAAAATATTAAGTCACTTTATTATTGAGCTTAATGAAATATTTTAAGCGAGAATTTAAAAGGTCACCTAAGAAAATATAAAAGTAAATATAGGAGTTCATTTGTACATGCTTGTTTTATTTCTCACTATTGTGGATTTGGAGCTTCTTGCTAGAGCAAAACCCTAGGACAAAAACTCAAAGAAATCAATTTGAAGGGTGCAAAATCTTCCCTAACTGATCATAGTGGATTCACACAAGCTTCACACTTAATTTTAAGGATTGAAAGATTCCAAAATTTGTGAAGTCTTACAAACAAGAAAAAAATAATAATTTGAAGGTTTCAAAGAAATAATGTGGACACTAGTTATGAAAGTTTGATTCTTATTGGCTGGCGATAACTCTATGGTTGAGGCGTGGACGTTAGATTAGAATTGAAGGCATTGAATATTCCTAGTTGGTCGATTTCTCCTTCAACATTGTGATGCCACTTATTCTGGGAACTCATGAGGCTTATTAGTTAGGCATGGAAATTTCTAAGGTTGGTTGTGACACTTCTTATTTGTTGGGCGCTAATATGTATGTGGTAGGCCGCATATTGGAACTAATTTGAGGCACTAATCTTCATGGTGGTGGCATGTGGTGTGAAAGGGCAACTGATTGGAGGGGATGTGGGCGTAATATGTGAAGATAATGATTCATGTCTGTGGTGAACCTTTACTGTTGGGCACTAACTTCTACATGTTAGGCATGCATTTCATGAAATAGTTGAGGGTAATTTGCTAGCACCAACATCTCTGCACATGGTGTATGTCTTGAGAGATACTTATCAACCACTTGTGGGAAATCTATACAATTTGTAACCTGTACTTCTACTACTACATATCTTGGAAAATCCATTTTTGTATTCAAATAAGTCGGGTATAATTTGAACTATTTCTATGCTTTATTTATCAAACCAACATACTAAATATTCATTTCTCTGATTAATACAATCATTTGAATGCATGCCATTCAATATTAACTTAAAAATATGAATGGAAAAATACGCTTTGATGTCTAGGAATGAGTTACTCAAGCATAACATATTAGAAACCTCTCATAATCCCCTGCATATGAACTATTTGACAAAATGCCTATCTAGAAAATATTGGAAAAAGTGCAAAAATTTGGTATAGAAATTAGCCCAAGGTTTTACAATAAAACATAAAGGTTTTTCCCAATGTTCCAAGGGGACGCGTCCCCCGAAAAAAAACCCCATGTTTCCTAGATGGGGACTTCTCAGAGACTTGGGGACTTGGGGGGGACATCCCCCCACTAGCCCACCACCAACGCCACCATCCCACCATTAGTGTCGTTGTCTCCAAGACGCCACTAGGACTTTGAGGACTTTGGGGTGTCCTCAAAACGTCTAGGGACTCCTAGTTGTCTCCAAGATGTATAATTTTTATACTTATACATCTTTTTATAACTATTTTTTCAAGTACTATATGCACTTCAAACATTAGATGAGAGAAAATTGGTATTAGTTGTTGATGCTATTTTGGATACTAGAGAGAGGAGGTTGAGGAGCAAAGGAATTAAGGAGCATCTCATCTGGTGGAGAGACTTGCCCATAGAGGATGCCACTTGGGAAGGTGAACAAATTTTACATCCTAATTTACAATTGCTTTAAGACAAGCAATTTTGGGAAGGGGGGAATGTAATGTCCCCTTCCAAGGAGTAGCTAGAAGTGACTGTTTAGCCTATTTTATTCCTATCGGCTAATTCCAAGACATTAGGGAATAAATTCAATTAATTAATTTACAGTTGTCCAATAAAGTACATTTTACGAATAGATTTTACTTTAATTAATTTAATTAAGATGACTTAAATGAAAAATCGAAAATATTAAGTCACTTTATTATTGAACTTAATGAAATATTTTAAGCGAGAATTTAAAAGGTTGCCTAAGAAAATATAAAAGTGAATATAGGAGTTCATTTGCACATGCTTGTTTTATTTCTCACTATTGTGGATTTGGAGCTTCTTGCTAGAGCAAAACCCTAGGACAAAAACTCAAAGAAATCAATTTAAAGGGTGCAAAATCTTCCCTAACTAATCATAATGGAGTCACACAAGCTTCACACTTAATTTTAAGGATTGAAAGATTCCAAAATTTGTGAAGTCTTACAAACAAGAACAAATTTTTAATTTGAAGGTTTCAAAGGATTTTGAAGAGATAATGTGGACACCAGTTATGAAAGTTTAATTCTTATTGGCTAGCGATAACTCTATGGTTGAAGCGTGGATGCTAGATCAGAATTGAAGGCATTGAATATTCCTAGTTGGTCGATTTCTCCTTCAACATCATGATGCCACTTATTCTGGGAACTCATGAGGCTTATTAGTTAGGCATGGAAATTTCTAAGGTTGGTTGTGACACTTCTTATTTGTTGGGCGCTAATATGTATGTGGTAGGCCGCATATTGGAACTAATTTGAGGCACCAATCTTCATGGTGGTGGCATGTGGTGTGAAAGGGTAGCTGATTGGAGGGGATGTGTGGGCCTGATACGTGAAGATAATGATTCATGTTTGCAGTGAACCTTTACTGTTGGGCACTAACTTCTACATGTTAGGCATGCATTTCATGAAACAGTTGAGGGCTGAGGGTAATTTGCTGGCACCAACATCTCTACACATGGTGTATGTCTTGAAGATGTATAATTCTTATACTTATACATCTTTTTATAACTATTTTTTCAAGTACTATATGTACTTCAGCACCCTTCCCCCCCCCCGTCGCCGTTCCTCTGCCGCCCCCAAACTTAGACCCCCTATCCTCCATCCCCGAAACGCGTCCCCTACCGTCCCCTTGTCCCCATCCCTGAAACCCCATGGAACATTGGTTTTTCCATATAAATCTCATCTTATAAATCCCATGAAGAAAGTCTCTTTTTACATTCATACAGGGCATCTTGCCTTTGAAGAAGGCAAAGAGAGAATTATTAATGTAAGCCATGTTAGAAAAAGTCTTACTTTTGAAAGAAATGTAAGTAGGAAAACATGTCTTACACTTTTTGATGGAGCCACTTGTACTAAATTTGATAGTGCAAAATATTTGTTTGGTCATTTGATTTCCACCTTTGAACAAATGATCTTAAGATGAATTTGACTTCAAACTCAAGAATTCAAAGAATAAATCCGTCAAAAAATCTTAATTTTTAAAAATGTAAATAAATAAAAAAAATCTAAAAATTGCAATCTATGGGAGTGAGTTTATTAAAAAATCATAAAGTTCTAATAGCTTGATGAAAAAAATCATAGAAAACTACAAATTCGGTCATGAATCATTAACTTCTCTAAAAACTTCAAAAAATATAAACAATGGTTTATGAGATATTTCTAATTCTTTAAAATTAGATTTTACTTGTTAAATACCATTTAGATGCCTTGAAAGAAACTCCCATATACTTTGATGTCATGCAAGATACAAAAAAAACTTCCTTAAGAACAAACACACAAAGCTTTAGACAACACATAAATATCTGAAAAGAGAAGAAAGCATGTAATAGAGTGTATATTGTATATTGATTATTCATAAACAATCTTTAATCTATATAAATATCAGAAACTTAGCCTATATTCTCTAATATATAATATCATTGTTGGTTTATAGGTAAAGATAAATCTACTTATCATACTAAGTTAATAAGAAATAGCCATGCTCAAAATCTAAGTATGGGATATAAGATTAAACATAAGGCTTAGATGGATGCCTCACTAAAAATAATTTATTATTTGCTGGTTGAGTTGTCAATACTTTGACATAGTAATATTGAACCATCATTAAGCTTTTCAGTTAAGAGATCAAATTACAAGAAGATATATAAAGGGATTTATGTTTATCTTATTGAATTTAATTTAAAATAATTGGCTTATAAAAGTGAACAATGAAATGGTTTATCTTAATTAGGATGAGTATCTTTTCATCATTATTTTCCCATTTTTCTTTAAAATGTTTTTCCCCTAATATAATAATTGTTTGTTGCAGATTTGTCTTGTATTAACTTTATACTCGTAAATATAATAATAAAGTTTAATAATAATCTTTGGTATGTCTATATTTGAATACATTATTTCTTCATTCAAAATATGTTTATAACTAAGAACTTTTTATGGTAAAATTATTTTGGATGGGACAAGAGTTGATATTGAATTTCTATATTTACTTTAAACAATTCAATACATTTTTGCAAAACCTTATGATAGCCCATTCTTCATATTTGATTTTTGCAATTGCGAAGGCTTGGATGGATGTCTCACAAGAAATAATTGATCATTTATTAGTTGAGCTATCAATACAACATAACAATATTGAACTATCATTATGTTTGATTGGATTTTCAATTAAACTTCTTTTAATAGATCAAATTATAGGAAGATTTATAAAGGGATTCATATTTATCTTCTTGATCTAATTTAAACATGTTGACTTACAAGAGCAAAGACTCAAGAAGCTTTACCTTGATTAAGATGAGCATCCTTTCATTATTATTGTAATAATGTTCCCCATTATTTTTTTAACATGTTTTTCCCCTTAATATACTAATTGCTTAATTGCTTATTGCATAGTTGTACTATAAATAATAATAAAGTTAATACTAATTTTATAGCATATCCATATTTCTTTATTAAAAACATGTTTATAATTGAATACTTTGCATGGTAAAACTATTTTAGATGATGGTAAAAGAGTTCATATTTATTTCAAAAAATTCAATACAATTTATATATTGTTATATTTCACCTAATACCTGGTTCTACTAAAGCTAATTGACAAGCTTGCTATGACTTTTCTTTTACTTCTGTAAAACAATTTACAGAAGAGCTTTGAGGTTCAAAAATATTGTAATTCATTTTGCATGAATCCTTATAAAGGACATGACTTCTTTTACTTGTGTAAAGAAGAGCTTTAAGGTTCATAAACATAATACTTCCTGTTGCATGAATCATTTAATTATATATATACACACAATTCTACCAAGTTACTGAAACAATAAGGCACAAGTGCAAACAACCATACAGAAAACAAAGATGAGCTTTTAGAAATATCAAAACTCTTGTATATCATAATTTATATAGAATAAACAAAGAGGAACACGAGGGTAGGAAGCAAGAATCCAAGTCTACAAAGAGGGAATTAGTACGAGGACATATCCAAGCTATTTCTCTACCTTCAAAAAAATGATGACAGACAATTTTTGACTGGTGATGTTTTTGCAGCTAAGAGTTGTTTTATTATTATAATCAACAATTTAATTTCATTGCCCTTTTTAAGCAATTTAAGACACAAATTACTGTCGCGAGCAAAGTTATTACTATTTCAGACTTTCTATTGAATGATAGATAATAAAAGCAAATGTATTCAATTCTAGAGCCTATTGACCCACTGTGGAACAACTTTTATATTTTCATTTCAAGGACGTAACTCAATATAAACAATCAAAACAAGCATTTACAATATTTAAAGTTTAGATTAAACAAACTTTACTTCCAGATGAAGCATCGTTTATTTGCAAGGACAGCAAATTGCCAATGATGCTAACAAGAGAGAGAAACACCATGAAATCACCTCATACGATTAACAAATGTTTTGATCATCGTCCAAATCTTGAAAATGACATTAACAATGAAAAAAATCTCGCATCTTTGGCTAAAAGATAATATCCTACATTGAAATTGACATACACTCGAGTAATTTTTCGCACAAACTCCTCAATTCTGTTGATGTGTCTATAAAAGATATATTTCTTAGAACTTCCTTTGCCTTGATTAGATTTGGAGCTATTTCCTTGACAATGGATTCTTCACTAGCCATAAGGGATGCCATAAGTTTAGCTCCAGCAATGCGCTCCTATCAAATGAAAACAAAGATGTGATGATTACAAATAGCATGTGATAATCACAGAATGACTGTAAAGCTGTTTTTTATTTTTACAACTTATAAAGACATGATTACCACATCACAAATATAAAGATTTATATTTTATCATTTAGAAAACATGAAAAAAGGCACCACAACCATTTTAAGCTATGTTATTAGTAGAGAGGAATAAGTACATTACACAACCTAGAGATCTGAACTCTAAACCTCGCTTTTAGATTAGCAAAGCTTTTGGAATTTGCTTTCAGTGCGCAGTTATTACAAACCCACCAAGTGCATACATATGAGGGTAAAAGAGATATTAATATGGAATGATAATGCACAATAGATTTATGCCACTCTCAGATCAATAGCTTGCAATCAAGAAAGCATCAAAACAATAAAAGCACAGGCAAAGGAAGCAAAAACACACAAATGACACCACCAAGTAATATCATTTCCATAGACGAGGAGGTTGCTAAAACTACAACCTAGAGGCCTCTACATGATAAAGTTTACTTCTAAATTTGGTATTTTTTTGTGGTTAGAATCATAGTTGAAAATTTGCAAAAAACTCGAGAAACTAAGTACTTGTGACTCAATTTGGCTTACAAGTTAATCACTAAATAACTCACCAAAAACTCATGGAAATCATAGAAAAACTCAGCCATGCACGCATAAGCCCATTTTGCATCATCTTTGGAATGTTTTCCCTATCAATGGTATTGAAGCATTTGCAACTATTTGAACCTGTTTGGGAATAATATTAGGCTGTCATTAGTCAATTTACTAGCTCTTACTCAACCTCATTGTAAATGTATGCAGGTGGGAGTGGAGAATGTTGTTCAGATAGTGACAAGCAATCCAGCTATAATAGGTAAACTTCTAGAGGTAAGGCACCCTATGTTGTTTTGGAGCTTTTGTGCCATCCACTATATTGACCTTCTCCTTGAGGACATAAGGGAAATTAGTTGAATGAAGAAAGTGGTGGACAATGTGAAGAATGTCAAAAGATACATCTACAACTACACGAGTCATAAATTTAATGAGCGAGCACAATAATAGCAAGGAACTCGTGGTTGGAGGGCACATCATTTGCAATTAATTTCATCATCTTGCAAAGTATTGCAACCACATTGTCAAACCTTAAACACATGTTTGTGTGTGAAAGGTGGTTGGAGAGTCCTTACTATAGGAAAGCCAAAGTGGAGAGGGTCATGAAGACCATTTGATGAAACATTTGTCAAGGGTCTAGACAAGATCATCAAGATAAGCATTCAATCAAAAATTTGTTTTATAATTTATTTTGTAATGTTTTAAATTTTTTTAATTAGATTACAATGGGAAACGAGAGTCCCAGCCCTATTACAATGCAAGCCTGTGGGCAAAGACAAAAACAACAACCTCCCTTATGTAATGTCCCTAGGGTTTGCTCTTAGGAATCAATCAAAAAGTCAAACCCCAAACTATTATTCACTCTTAAAACCCTAGTAAAAGTTAATCAAAAACTGCAGATCTAGAGAGGACAATTAGATTATGCAAATTCACTCATCAAATGCACATAGATAAAAATGAAATCCAACCACTGGTAAATTCTGTAGTTGATAACAATTTCAGATTTGTAGATGAATAGGTGTTCTTATAACAATAACTTTCACTATTTTCACCCAGAACACAACTATTGTACATAAGAAGTTACCAGCCAGTAGGTGACTGGTTACCAGTCCTCACAGCATGCCTTTGCTGCAGCCAGATTGGCTGGCAGCAAACTTGAGTTCATAGAGACAACAGATTTCCCTTGTGCAGGGATGGAAAGTACCCCAGATTAGGTGAGTATTGAACCTTGGCGTGCCTGAATGATGCCCTAGGGTTGGGTTTGATGTAGTGCTCAACCTCTTGCGCCTAGCTGGCTATAAGTTTACCTTCCAACAGATTTATTGGATGACAAGCCTATCTGCTGTAGTGATCCTGATTTGCTCTTGTTCTTGGATTTTGCTGCCCTAATTGTCTTGAATGCGCTATCAAAGTAATCTCCAACCAGCCAACCCTGTTCTATGACTAGAATTTGCTAGGAATCCTCCAGCTGGGCGATAGGGGTGGCCTGTGGCCTGAATGGTAGGCAATTTACCCTCAAACTGCACAGATGGCGATCCACTCAAGGTCACTCAAGCTACCTTAAATTCAGAAATGAAACTGCAAAATTTAGAATTAATTGGTAGGATAAGGCTAGGGCTTCCATCCTAACCTTGAGGTGCAACTAGGGTGGCATCCAAGCTATAGCACCACTTCAGGATAACTCCCAAAAAATATACCAGATACCTTCGCCCAGCCAGCTGAATTATATTTATACCTATTTGATTTGAAGTTGGCACCCAAAAAACAAATCTAGGTCAGCCCAAATGAGAAATATTATTATTTTTAAATTAATATTAAATTATTAAACATGGCGCCCAAAATAAGGTCAGGTCAGCCAAAATTCAAAATAAACAATATTATTATATATATGTTTGTTAGTGTTTAAAAACACTTTATTTTTATTTATTTTTTTAACTGTTGAGCTGACCCAGCTAGGGCAGGAATATGACAATCCTCCTTCCTCAAATTGTTTGCCCTCAAGCAACTTCAAACTCGAATGTTCGAGAGTCTCCGCTCCTTCCCACGTAGCATTCTCAAGTGGAAGGTTCTTCCATTTGACCAAAATATATTAAACATGGCGCCCAAAATAAGGTCAGGTCAGCCAAAATTCAAAATAAACAATATTATTATATATATGTTTGTTAGTGTTTAAAAACACTTTATTTTTATTTATTTTTTTAACTGTTGAGCTGACCCAGCTAGGGCAGGAATATGACAATCCTCCTTCCTCAAATTGTTTGCCCTCAAGCAACTTCAAACTCGAATGTTCGAGAGTCTCCGCTCCTTCCCACGTAGCATTCTCAAGTGGAAGGTTCTTCCATTTGACCAAATACTCTGGAATGGTTTTATTTTCAACTTCTTTTCTCTCGCATCAATGATAGCTTCTGGTTCCAAAATCAATTTCCCTTCATCATCAAGTGGTGGCAGCTCAAGTGATGGTGTAACTTGTTGTCCAAGGGCCTTCTTTAAGCATGATACATGGAAAATATTATGAATTATATTGTTCACAAGGAGTTCCAGCTCATAAGAAACTTCACCAATTCTCCTTATGATTTTATAAGGGCCCTAAATTCACGGTTTCAACTTTTTTGCGCCACTTCCTTCGAGTGAAGAATGCCTGTAGGGTTACAATCTCAAAAATACCATGTCTCCCACCTCAAAAACCCTCTCAATTCGATGGCTATCAGCATACAACTTTTGTTGGTTTTGGGACTGTTGTAGGTTCGCTTTTACAATATCCCAACTTTGTTGAATCAAATACTTAGCCCTAGGTACACTACTATTTGAAAGAATTAGATCCATAAATGAAATGGCATCATAACCATAAAGTACTTTGAAAGGAATCATACCTATAGACATGTGATGAGTAGAATTGTAGTAGTACTCCCCAAAGTGCAACCATTTGACCCAAGTTGTTTGATGTCTTGTAAGATAGTTCCTTAGATAACCTTCTATCCATTTGTTCACAACTTCCGTTTGCCCATTAGTTTGAGGATGGTACATAGTGCTTGGGGTCAACTCCATACCTGTCAAATGAAAGAGCTCTTGCCAAAACAAGCTGATAAATCTGTTGTTCATGTCACTTACAATATTCCTTGGTAGCCCATGAAGTTTAAAAATTTCTCTAAAGAACAGACCAGCCACTTGTGGTGCCCTATACTCTGAAGATATAGCATGGAAATGAACATATTTAGTGAGTCTAACAACAACCACATAGATACAATACTTACCTTGCACCTTTGGGAGACCCGTGATGAAATCCATGGAGATACTTTCCCACTTTTGATTTGGAGTAGGTAGGGGCTGCAACAAACTAGTTGGAAATACATGCTCCATTTTGTTCTATTGGCAAACCAAATACTCCCTAACATGTTTCAACACATCATTTTTGAGCCCTTTCCATGAAAAGCACTCCCTCACTTGCTTATATGTCTTGTAGTACCCTGGGTAAGCAACAAGTGGTGTGTCGTGACATGTCCTCAAGATTCTTTCCTTCACCTTCAATCCCGGTACAAGATACACCCTATCCTTGTATAAGATAAGCTCATCCACCACTTTGTAACCATCATCTTGCAACTTCCCATCCAAGATGTCAGCAGCAAATGTGTTCTTGGCATACTCAGTAACTATAGAAGCCTTCCAATTAGCAGATATGTCACTTATAGAGCAGAAATAAGGTTTCCTAGAGAGTGCATCAGCCACTACATTATTCTTCCCTTTAACATATTCAATGTCAAAATCATAGGCTTGCAACTTATTCACCCATTTTTGTTGTTTATCGTTCAAATCTCTTTTTCACCACAAACTTTCCACACACCAAATATTGCTTGAATTTAGCCAATGCATGCATGGTGGCTAACATCTCTTTGTTATAAATAGAGAAGCTCTCTTTTGTCTCCTTGAGCTTCCTACTCTCAAATGTTATGGGGTGTCTATTTTGCATAAAGATGGCTCCAATCCCCTCTCTTGAAGTAGCACATTCTAAAACAAAAGGAAGTGAGAAACTTGGAATAGCCAAAACAAGACATGAGCTCATTACCTCCTTGAGCTTGTCAAAATCTCTTTGTGCTAAAGGGCTCCAAGAGAAAGCCCCTTATTTCGTTAAGTCCATCATTGGGGCTGCAAGTGTGAGAAATCTTTTACAAATCTCCGATAGTAGCTACATAGTCCCAAAAATCCCCTCAAATGTGTCAAATTCCTTCGTCTATGCCAATCTTGGATTGCCTTTATTTTTTCCTTGTCCACGCTAAACCCTTGGGTACTAATTATGAACCCCAAATATAATATTTCAGTCAAAACAAACTCACATTTGGATGCCTTGACATAGAATGAATGTTGCTCAAGTATGCCAAGCACTTCATCTATGTGCCTCAAGTGATCCTCCCATGTTTTACTGAAAATCAAGATGTCATCAAAGAAGACCAACACAAATTTCCTTAGTTGCAAAATAAATACCTCATTCATGCAAGATTGAAAGGTGGTGGGTGCATTGGTCAACCCAAATGGCATGACGATGAACTTGTAGTGCTCGTAGTGACATCTGAAGGTTGTCTTGTGCACATCCTCATCACGAACCCTCATTTGATGATACCTCTATTGTAAGTCAATCTTGGAGAATTACCTCGCACCATGAAGCTCATCTATCAACTCATTGATCTTGAGTATGGGGTAGTGATTTTTTATTGTCTTTTTGTTGAGGGCTCTATAATTGATACACATCCTCATAGTCCCATCTTTCTTCTTGACCAACACAACAAAAGAGGCAAACAAGTTGGAGCTCGGTTGGATGTGTCCCATGTCCAATAACTCCTTAATTTCCTTCTCAATTTCCATGTACTTCCTAGGATGTCATTAAGGTGTAGCAATGACTGGTTTTTCCCCCTCTTCTAACTCAATCACATGCTGAAAACCCCTATCTAGTGGTAACTTTGGTGGAATTTCATGAAACACCTTGCAACGTTTGTCCAAGATAGACTAGATATCAACATTATAAGACCTCCCCTCCTTGGATGAGTCTATATATGTAATCAAGCACTTTGGTGCCCAAGCCACCTGGTCCCTACGAACAAATCTCCATCCTCTTAGCCAAAACCATTATAGGACGCCCATTGGAAAGGCCATGAAAAAATTACCTCATTTCCATTTGACTTGAATTTCAACTCCATGGTTTGATAATTTTGCGTGTACTCACCAAGTAAGTGCAACCATTGTACCGTCAAAACCAATTTTGTCTCACCAATGCCAATCACATAAAAATCATCTCACATCTTGTGTACTCCTAGAGTCAACTCCAACTGTTGAATCCTGTGATTGCACGAAATAGTATACCCATCCACTACTGTTACATTGAATCCCTCAAAGTCTTCAATCTTTAGGCCCATCTTAGCCACCAGTCCCTCATCAATGAAATTGTGGGTGGCTCCACTATCTATCAAAATTGTGACCCTTGGTCGTTGTAGGACTCCTCTAATGCGGAAGGAATGATATCTAGATGCTCCTGAAAGTGTTGCAAGAGTGCCACTGGAATGCTCTCCCTCTACCTTCTCGTGCTGAACCTCATCTGTAACATCCTCAAGCTCAACTTCTCCTACCTCTAAATCATCATCAAAAACTACCTCTATCTAGTGGATTTGTCCTTTTCCTAAACACCTATTACTCAGCATCTAAGGCTCCCTACAAGTGAAACATAGTCTTTTCCTCCGTAGCTCATTCTTAGATTCATCCAGCCTACTAGGCTTTGGAGGCAAGATCTTTGACTGGGGAATGTTCTTATGAAATGGCTTCCTCTACTGCCCTGTTGGTGTGTTCTTGGGAAAAGGTATATTCTTCATGGCGGAATCCTCTAGGCTTAAGGCCCCTTCAAATGGCATCCTCCAAGGACATTGGCTCAAAATCCCTTGCCAACCCTCAAAATGACTCTAATAATCCCTCAATGAACAAGAACATAAATCTCTTATCCGTCACATCTAGAACCATAACTGCAAGTCTTTAAAATTTTGTGACAATCCTCCACCGACCCATGTTGCCTCAAGCGTGTCAACTCCTTGAAATACACCTCTAGATCTCTTCTATCAAGTTTGTTTGAGTTTTTGTGTGAAATCAGCATATGTTGCAATAAGGTTAAACCAGTGTGTTACAAGACCATGATGCCCCGACACATGAGCCACGTCCTCCAAATGTAAAATGGCAAACTTGATCACTTCATCTTCAATCATAGGGCTGAGTGAAAAGTATGTATCTAATTTTTGAACCCAAGCCCAAGCAATAACATTTCCGAAACCATCAAATTAGGAAGTGTTAGTTTACTTACTTTGTGTTGAAGATCTCTATTAAACTGCCACATAGGTTGTCTCCATTCATTCCTTGATCCACTTCTTGATTTAGCATTACTGTATTGTTCAAATGAAATCTCCCTTCTGGAAATTGGATCGACTCTCATATACTCATCTACAATGGCAATGAAATTATTTGCAGCCTGATTCTGCTCTTCTTCCTATGGTGTTTCCACTCTAGGCAAAAAGGTGGGCTGGAAGGGTCTGAGGGTTCACTTAACTGGGGTTCTACTATGATTTCCAGCTCCAATCTAATCTGAATTACTTCCTTCAGCATTGTTTGGTGTAGATATGTAGTGACTGTGTTGGTTAAGTTTTGCATCATCTGCACTAGCATTTGTGCCATTTGTTCTCTTGCCTTTGCAAGTTGCCTTCACATCATCAGACCGTTTAGCCATTTTCTTCTTACCTCTGCCTCCAATTCCATTGTTGTTTCTTTGTATGGCTGCTTCTACTCTCTCTCTCTCTCTCTCATTATAAAAAAATGAAGATCTAGAGAGGAAAATTACAATATGAAAATTCACTCATCAAATGCACGTAGATAAAAATGAAATCCAACTACTATTAAATTTTGTAGTTGATAACAATTTCAAATTTGCAGATGAATAAGTGTTCTTATAACAATAACTTTCACTATTTGCACCCAGAACACGATTGCAATACATAAGAAGTTACCAGCAAGTAGGTGACTGGTTACCAGTCCTCACAACAGCATGCCTTTGCTGCAATCAGATTGGTTGGCAGTGAACTTGAGTTCATGGAGACAACAAATTTCCCTTGTGCAGGGATGGAAAGTACCCCAGATTAGGTGAGTATTGGATATTGGCGTGCCTAAATGATGCCCTAGGGTTGGGTTTGATGTTGTGCTCAGCCTCTTGCGCTTGGCTGGCTATAAATTTAGCTTCCAATAGATTTATTGGATGACAGTCAGGCCTATCTGCTGTAGCAATCCTGATTTGTTGCTCATGTTCTTGGATTTCGCTGCCCTAATTGTCTTGAATGCATTGTCAAAGTAAGCTCCAACTAGTGTCTTGTTCTGTGAGTAGAATTTGCTATGAATCCTCCAGTTGGGCGATAGGGGCGGCTTGTGGCCTGAATGGTAGGCGATTTCCTCTCAAACTGCACAAATGGCAATCCACTAAAGGTCACTCAAGCTAGGTTAAACTCAAAAATTTCTAATAAAAAATGAAACTGCAAAATTCATAATTAATTGGTAGGATAAGGCTAGGGTTTTCGTCCTAACCTTGAGGTGCAGCTAGGGTTTGCATCCCAGCTCACCCCACTTTAGGATAACTCCCAAAAATCATACCCAAAACCAGATACCTTCGCCCAACCAGCTGAATTATATTTATACCTATATGATTTGAATTTGGCGCCTAAAAAGCAAATCTAGGTCAGCCCAAATGAGAAATATTATTATTTTTAAATTAATATTAAATTATTAAACTTGGCACCCAAAATAAGGTCTAGGTCTAATAGAATTCAAAATAAAAAAAATTATTATATATATGCTTGTTAGTGTATAAAAACAATTTTTTTTAACTACTAAGCCGACCCAGCTAGGGCAGGGATATGACACCTTAAGGGAGTAGGACACAACTACAGCCAAACTACAAAGCACAAGCAACTACAAACAAAAGAACCCAATGGTCTAGCCTAAACAATTCCAAATCCAACTCTGTCTAATCTCACACCTTTCACTCTTGTATGAGATCGAGTGACAAATTTGGGAAGACCTTTCTTCCTCCTTTGTACAACTGTCCACGAAATACTATCTTTCAAGTCCTAAAACCTAGAAGAAGTAGGTGGGGAATCCCCCATAGAGGGCCCAACCAAGGGTACATCAGAAACATGTTGAGTTAAAGTAGTCAAATGTTGAACAATCATCACAGTAGAAGGTTGGGGCTGAATTGAAGTCGAAGGAGGTTGAGCAATCAAAGCAAAAGATGGATATTTCTCACCAATAGGAGCCAAAGGAGTAGCAAGATCATCGAGCATAGTTGACATCGAAATACTCATCAGGCCCCACCACCAAAAAATGAGGAACATCCAAAGAATCTAAACCATCACGAACATCAACCATCATGTGTTTGAAGTGTCACACCACTACAAAGTTGAACCAACATTCCTAATCAAGCGAAGCAATTCTTGCAAAACAAGGGAAGTCCTTCATAGTCAATAACCTAAGTCCAAGGCATATCCACCACCATCAAAACAACCTCCCCAAGAAGTGCCTTTGAGGTGTAACCAACGTTCAAAGTAACTAAAGCAACTTTCTAAAACCACCCAATAGAATTTCCAATAGCTTCATAATAGGAGTCTTCCCAAAAATGGGGCAAGTCATTGGGTAATCTGACCTAGACTAGCACAATATTAAAGGATTCACTATGGGGATTAAAAAAAGGAAACCATGGCTTAAGCGAAAGAGAATGCTCACTCCACATCCACAACCTACCATAACATATCCAATCCTTGTTAGTGTGGGACCCAAAGTTAGCAATAAAAAACCCTTGACACAAAGGTAATGCCTAGTTTTTCCATTCGTGAGGGAGCTCCAAGACTCCAACACCCACTTGTGCAAGTTAGGGGACATTAAGCATAATGAGAAACAGTCTCATTGACCTCTTGACCACATTGGGCAACAAAAGCTAGAGCACAGGGTAGAGTTTTAGGCCAAAGAGGGGGCCAAGCAACAGTAGACAACAATCAAACACTTGCAACCAAGGACGCAACCTTCCCACTAACAATAGTTGTTGGGCTAGGAGATGTAACAACTATCAACCCATCCACCAGAACCCCAACATCCATGTAACTTGAAGCAAAAGGCAATGGGAACCCATCACTGCCACCGTCACAATCGAAGGTGTCAATACACGATAAATAACCAAACAAAAGTAGAGGAAAATCACCTGAAACACTCTACTTAATAGACAAAGGCGCATCCACACCCCTAGCTGCATCAGGGAGTGGCAAGGAGATGAAATTTGAACACGTAAGGGTTCTCGTAACAAGCAAGAGCAAAGCAAAAGTCATCCTTTATTTTACCAAATAGCAATATTCAACTAAATAATGATATTTTGTAAAATTCTAATATTTTAATTTGCTACTATTTTATTTCTATATTCTCACTTGTTTTAGGTGTCCAAACTATTGGTTAGGGTTCTACAGTTGTTGGATAGGGATAAAACCGTCATAGAGTATCTATATAAGGGAATGGACATGGCCAAAGAGGCAATTCAACATTTGTATGGGTTGTATAAAAATGAATATGAACCCAATTGGCACATTTTTTATATAAAGGTGGAATTGATAACTCCACTAACTTATTCATGTTGTTACCTACTATTTGGACCCTACGCTTTTCTTCTCCAATTCATTTAGAGCAAATGAGGAGGTTATGGCTGGCCACAACACATGTATGGTAAGAATGGTTCTCAATGACATCCTTAGAGATACCATACATGATGACTCACAGATTTATAAGGGTACGAATGTTGTTTTCTTCACCTCTATGCATTTGAAAAAGAGCCACTTTGCAGCTAGGCTAAAAAACATAAATGTTTAGTTTTAGTTTATTGTTTGTTTTAGATTTTTACTAAAATCCTTCAAAGTATAAATGTTGTCCTTACAAATTGTGGTAGAAAGATTTTGGTGCAACAATATCTGATCTCCAGAATCTTGCATCCTACATTTAGTCCCAGTTCTATAGTGCGTTTAATTGTGAACACAATTGGAGTCGTTTTTAGGCCATACAAAGAAATGCAAAAAAATGACTCAAAAGCACTTGAATGGCCTCATCATGTGCAATACAACCTTCAATTGCATGCAAAGATGGTAGAGGGGCAATAGACACATACGGCACCTAACCTACATGACATTGATTCATCTTTTGATTTGGATGGCTAAGGATGTGGAACTGTTGTGAATTGATAATGATATAGTTGCTTTGGAGAGGAAGGCAATAAAATGGGATGCAAAAGTGGCAACATTTGAGAGGCAGAAGGCGAGGTGGCAGTAGGGGATTCATCCATTCACAGCATGATCTTGTGCTTGTGGCTTCTGTTGAGAATGATATTGTTCCTCACCAAGAAGTTGTAGCATTACCATCCAATTTGAGGACATCCACATAGCAGCAACCTTTTCTGAACTTTAGTTGTCGAAGGAATTTATTGATTATGAACATGAAATTATAGTTCGTGATTTTTATTTATACTGAAACTTGAAGTTTGATAACTATTAAACTCAGTTTTTGTTCTTTGATGTGCATTGGACTCTAATTTTAATCTACATATGAAGGAAATCAGTAAATGTTCCCTAAATTCCTGTGTTCCACAGAGACATGTCCCCAGCCCTCGAACACCCGTTCCCATTCCCAATGGCACATTTCAGGTATGACAGGACAGCAAGAGATGTCCCCTAGCAGTCCCCAAAAATCTTTGAAATTCTGAAACATTTTGGAAACATGTTGGAATAGGAAATGCCACAGGGATGCTTTGTCATCCCCAAGGCAGCCAGGGACGTCCGAGATGTCCCTCGACAGTCCCAAGGATGGCCAGATGTCCCTAATGACAAGGCAACTTTTTATTATGTTTAGTTTTTTGAATTCCTTCATGACATTAAAAATATATTGTTTTTAAATTCCTTCATAAATCTGAAGAATTTATATTAATATAACCATTAACAGTTACATAACTGTTCTAAAATTCCTTCATGACATTAAGAAAATAGTGTTAACTTTCATATAACTTATTCATTAGCTACAAATCTGAATCATGACATATTTATTGTTGTTATACTACTGTCGCTGCTGTCACTGTTGGCATTATTAATTTTATCAGTGTTATACTGTTGCCATAATATATTTATTACTGCTATACTGCTGTCACTGTCTAAGTTTCAATTTCATGTTACTCAATATTAGTTAAACTAACACAGATTTGAGTCTCTCTCTCTCTCTCTCTTTATATATATATATATATATATATCATAGTTACAAGACTCAGACTTGGCTCGAACTCGGCTAGGGTGACTCGACTTGGGACTCGAGACTTGGCGCAGACTCGGCAAAATGAAAAAACCCTAGAAATTTAGAGATTTTTAAGGATTTAAAACTTGTTTCAAGCACCCTTTATTGAATAAACCTTAAAGACACAATAACATCATTAAATAGAAGCAAATTTGATCACATACACAAGTATACATCGATCACATAAGTATAAAGTACACAAATTGTAGCTAAGCTGTTGAAGGAAATAGAACACTTAGATATATAAATATATCTAGTCAAATGTATACAAAACTCACGGAATATGAAATCCATGACATCAAATGTTCCAAACAAATATGAAATATCAAAACAATAACTACAAGTCTATGGCTCAAAGGAGTTTGCATCCTTCCTACGAAGGCATCTAAGGTGGGTCCTAGATTATGTAGCAATTACAGCCATAGTCTCTGCTTGTGACTCCATGCCACCCACACCAACATTAGTTGTGGATGTGTTTGCTTGTGCTTTAGCCTCCTCCGCCATGGCTATAGCCTCGGCCTCTCTATCTGCCCAGTCAACCCAATCAAGGTCCTCGTCACTAACACAAGTATACATCGATCATATAAGTATAAATACAAATTGTAGCTGAGCTGCTCAAGGAAATAACACACTTAGATATATAGTCAAAGACTCAAATGTATACAAAAATCATCGAATATGAAATCCATGATATCAAATGTTCCAAACAAATATGAAATATCAAAAGATTCAAAACAATAACTAGAAGTCTATGGCACAAAGGAGCCTGCATCCTTCCTATGAATGTGTCTAAGATAGGTCATGGATGATGCAACAACCATAATCTCAAGTATCAAGGCAATTGCCCTAATGGGGTTAAGGGGTAGTGCCCTTTGTGGGGGTCTAGATGTAGTGCCTCTAGTGGGGTTGAGGGGCAACGCCCCTTGCAAGGGTTTGGGGGCAGCACCCCCAACAGAGTCAAGGGGCAGCGCACCCAGTGGGGTCAAGGGGCAATGCCCATTACGGGGGTCTGGGTGCAGCGCCCCTTGCAGGGATCTGGGGGTAGTGCCCCCAGTGGGGTCAAGGGGTAATGCCCCTTGCAGGGGTCTGGGGGCAACGCCTAGTGGGGTCAAGGGGCAATGCCCCTTGCAGGGGTTTGGGGGCAGTGCCCCTTGCGGGGTCTCGGGGCAGCGCCCTGGGTGCGCTCCCCCAAGCCCAAATTAAAACCTCCAAAACCATACAAACCTTCATGGCGTACATTATTTTGCATTCACAATAAGTAGAAAAAAAAACAAGTTTTAACTTTAAATTTCATGTAACTTTTTGCATTTTTCAAACCCTGCCTGTTACCAAGTTCTGCTGACGAGACTTGCTTGGACTCAGCGAGTCCAGCCAGGACTCGGCCGAGTCCGAGTTTGAGCCCCCAGGACCCAGCCAGGGTGACTCGACTTGCGACTCGATGAGTCCTAGCGAGTCTCGTTTCAATGTATATAGATGACACTGCCATCCCCAAACAATGGCCTTTGGACTATTGTCCCTAAAACACATCCTCTGCTGTCCCACTGTTCCACTCTCCGAAATGCCGTAGAACATAGCTAAACGTGTTTTTTCATGTTTAGAAAGTTTGCCAAGTGCATGTTTTTAAATTTTTTTGGGTCTGTTGTATTGCCAAGTTCAAGATTTTCAACTATGGTTAGAATGACCTGTAAATCTTCCTTGAATCAATTTTTATTTTCAATGTGGAATGCCTCATAAACCTTTGGTGCAAATAACTACAATGCAAAGCTTACACTACATAAACATATCATGCACCTTATAGATGAACTAACAGTAAATGATAAGCAGAGAGGAAAAGGTGAATGGTGTGAGATAACCTAGCCCTGTTTTTGGCAAGTTTAACGAATGGGTATTATTAATCAGTATATGTGAGTACTCTTGTTCTGCCACTTAATTCTGATACAAGATTGTTTCATGGAGAAAAGTTCATGGGTCAAGCAGAGCAGTGAATAAACAAAAGTATAACCAATGTGCACATACAGATTTCAAGTACACTACCTGTGAAAACTCCCTGTTTCTAACTGCTTCAATGGATAAGCTGAGCAAGTCATTTGCATATGAAATAACAGAAGACTTGAGGTGGTAAACAGTGGTAAAAAGAACCTGCAAGCATGCTGCTCTCATCTGTGGGTCATCACTTACCTGCATCAATCACCTCCAAAATTTATTTTTAGTAACAGTCACAAATGTTCCTTTTAGTAATAGTTGCTGCTGTCCTTCAAATTTAAGTCTCTAGCTTGTCATCTCTGCATGTTCAAACCCCTTAGCAGACTATAAATGCAAAGATGTCAAAGAAATTACCTACCTGTACAAAATCTATAAGAGCAGGTATTATCGTGCTTGAAAGGAACAGTTTTCCACTGTGGGATATCTTCTGACAAGCACTGATGAGAACGTTGGCCATGCATAGACGAAATGCCAGTGGTATGGATGTCTTTTTCCCATCTTCTGATATGCTAGAATGGGGTTCCTTTGATACGATGAATGGAACAGTCTGCTGCTTAAGTGTCAGACTGCGTATAACAGCAGAAATGACAGTTTCCCCAGCAGCATCACTCTGAAATGTACCATGATCTATACATAAAAATTAATAAATATTAACTGTCAGATACATGGACAAAAGAATCATATATGACTTAGATGTAGTAAATGCATCAACTATGGATTTGAAAAGCATACCAGCTTGGTCTCTGACTTCTTCAATCAGTCTGGATTTTGTTTGCAGCATATCGGGTTTACTTGACTGGCTACTAGCAAGATTTGAGTCAGAAATTCCAAATTCAGAGCATATCATTAAAGCAAGACAGTCGATGCATCCATGTTGTGCTTTTGATACTTTAAAATGTCAACACACAAAGCCATAACAGATGGTTAGACTACAAGCAAAGAAATCCTGACCCTTGAGAAGATGTCAGATGCAATATAAATGTATCTATAGTGTAATATACATGCATGCAGAACTTGGTCAAGAAAATGTCGATTGGTTGTACAAGACACACACCTTCATCTGAGTCCAAGCATGGCCACAGTAAAACAGTTGTAATGAAATGCCGAACTTTAATCATTACTGAATGGAGAGCTGTTTCATTTCCTCTTATCTGCTAAATGAAGCACGAATGAATCTCCCTTGTGGGTAGCCTAGGATTAATAGGTAAAACAGTGAAAGTGCAATACAACTTTTTACAAGAAATAAATTACATAGCATATTTGAGCTTTGTAGCATTACCACAAGTGAAGTACAAATGGCAAACAGGCATGCTTTCAGCTTCAGTATATTCTTAGAATGTGTTGCATGCTCCAAGCAAACTTCAATGAGTGGCAACATGACCTGCTATCAGTTCTCTCTTAAGTGAGGCTGCCATATATGTTTTGTTCTTGAAAAGAGATAAGCAGATAGAAATAACCTTCTCAATCAATCATGTAATGACAAGAAGCATATTAAACTTATTGCAGTGGGTTTTACAATTTGGACAGATTTAAACTCATATCCTCTCAATCAAGCTGTTCTTGTAAATTTGTTAGAGTGAAACTAAATAGGCATTGTAATGGTTAGAAGAACTTGAAGCTATTGGCCATAGAAGCTGTTGATCATACATGACTAGCATGCCCTTCAAGATAACCTTTAAGAGAATAACTTGCAAATTCAAATTCAATGGGAAAGAAATATAGAGAGAACATGGCATAAAATAAGAGTCACATTGTGAAGAGCCTTGCTCTGCAGAAAAAATACTGGAATGCAAGAAAACTGCAAGGCAAAAAAACCTGTTTAAGAGAGAAAATTGAAAAGTCTATTATTTCACATATGAAACAAATCTAGCTGCAAAGCTGCCAAAAACATAGGATTCTATAAAATATGGTTGATCCTGAGAGAGATCTAGCTTAACAGATGATTAATTTGCTCCATCTTAATTATAATTGCTATCTAGAGGCCATGGTTTTTATTGTCAGCGCAGAATTAGATCAATTTCATTTTGACCAAAAACAGAAACTGCTTAAAGGTTTGATTGTTTATTTTCTAGTAAAGCATTTCAGCAAATATGATGCAAGAACAAACAACCCATCCACAAACTCACAAACACAGAGGTTAAACAGAGAAAAATCAACTGCATTCAAATCTGAAAATTATGCGCAACCATGTTGAAACAATTACAATATTTATTCAAGAATATGATCAGCAAAATAAGTTTTACAAAGTTTGGCTCTCCATGGCCATTCTCTCTCAGCTGTTCTCAAACTCAGTCTTCATCTCTGCTTCATCTCCTCTTCTTCTTTTTCTTCTTCCCTCCTCCACCTCCTTGCTGCTTCCTGCAAGATCTGAAAATCTGCTCTCAAATCCTCCATGCTACTGTCCTCATCTCCACCTTACTTCCACGCAGCCTTCCAGCCCTCTCTCCCCTTTCCCACGCAGCTCCCTTTTGCTGTTTTAAAGCTGAAAATGCATACCCATTAAGTGGGCAGTCACACCCAAATCCCACACCTACCTTTTCCCAAGTTGGGCGTGGTATTTACTCCATGCATATAACTCCTTATTCCCTCTTCATTGAGCCTTAAACAAGGCATTACAACCTGATATGTATGGCTGAGTTTTTAGATTTGAAAATTTCAAAAATGACATGACAAAAAAATCCCAAATTAACCTCTAAACAGGCATTACAAATGGGCACTAATTTGGAGGGTTTTAATTTCTGAAAATACAAATTTATGAGTATCAAATAACCCAATTAAATTGTTAGAAATGATGCCTTAAACCTGCATTGACAATTTGAAGAAGAATTTAATTGATGAAATTGCGACAAGGTGTGGATTAGGGTGCCGACAAGTGAAAAACTCAAATTTCTTTGATTTGCACAAAAATTGGCGTGCAAGCTTGGAATGGTATCCCATGGACCCCTGCAAAAGGATCTTACTCCAACCCTCCAAAATTGTGAGATTAAACTTTTCGAAAATTGGCAAGCCTGAACAAGAAATGTTAATATCTCCCAAACGATGAATGCTACAACCATGAAATCTTCACCATTAACTCACAAATATCCTCAACCATCTTCCTGTCAAAGGATTTGTCACCAAACCTCATATATTGCTCTGACCAATTGTTTCACTGGAACTGCTCTATTACGCACCAGGTCGGCAACTCCACAAAGCTGTCATTGTGCAACTTTGACTACATCCAATTATGAGAAATGTCAAATGAAAGCCAAAACACACTAAAACTCAAACTCAAACTTGAAACTTGTTTTTGGATGATGTGGATTGCCAATCCGCCCGGATGCTCCTGCATCAAAATAAAATTCACCAAGCGAAGACAACATGATATAGTCACACGACTTGTGAGTCATACAATCATAACTTGACCATTGCCAAAAATGTTGAGTGGGGCCAAATTTTCTTTAACTCAGGTCAAACCCAGTCAGCTGCATCAGATTCATGAGGACTTGGTTAGTTTCTGAAGGACCTGCAAATCCTGGTAACTCAGAAAGATTTTGGCATACGTTAACACTTTATCTTGGATATAGAAAAGACACTAGCACGAAATAATTTTTTTTAAATTAGTTAGCTGGTTTTTAGCTTGGAATAAGAGTAAGCAACTATTTTCAGAAACACTTTTTAGAAATTTCTCTTGAATAAAGTTGTGCAGCAGTTTAATACACTTCCCAAAACAAATTTTGTGCAGATTTGTATGTAAATGGGGTGTCATTCCTGGTTGCTTATCTGTTATCTTTCTTCAGAAGTTCAGCCATTTGCTCAAGGGGACCAAAGAAATGCACTTTAAGATTATTTTTCACTTTCTAAGGAGAGTCAAATTGCTCATAAAACCTCCAGAAGAAATAAAAGGGTAGGGAAAGAACCCAAATGATGAGGTAAAAGAAGCATTTTGGGAACAATGCAAGGAGCTTGGTGGAGGCTATGCTGACCATACAATGTTTGCAATAAAACAGTTAAAATAGAAACATTTAAGACATCCTCTTGCCCCAATTTCTAGCAAAGCTATGAAAGTCCATCCCAATATGTTGGAACTCAATGATCAATTAAAGACAACCTTGAATCTATCTCAGCTTCAAAAAAGTTTTTAATAGAAATCCAAGTTAGGGAATTCACCTTCTATTCTGTTGGCGTTTCAATTAGCACCTCTGGAGTGCTTATTGGAAACGGTCAGCTATTGCAAGTTTGTAGTGTTTGCTTCTTCAAATTGGGAGGGGAAGATCCCTCTTGTTGCTGACTTTTGCGTAAAAAGAATAAAGTTAACTACTTTCCTATCTTTTTTACTCAGCGGTAGGACACAAGGGTGCATAAACACAATGTGTCATAGCTAAGCTTTTCTCTGGTTTTTGCAGATCTTAACTACGACTAAACTAGCTTTTAATCTATTCTATCTCCTCAAGATAAACAAAGCATGAGGGCATAGGAGCAGGAATGTAGGGCTTGATCACTTGCACGAATTAGTCTCCCAGGATGCATCTGAAGGCTCTGAACTCCTAGATCCGTACTGAAATAAAATCCACGCAAGTAATCTAGACGATAGTTTATATCTCAAGATTCTCAAGGAGGTACCAAGACCTTTCTGAGGTGTAGGCTGAAAAGTCAACTACTAGAAACAACAAAGGGATGATAATCTAACTTTCTAGATTCCCAAGGAGGTACCAAGACCTTTTTGAGGTGTAGATTGAAAACAGATTATTGATAAAATACAATGATAAAACTCTAAGATTTTTGGATCAAAGGCATGGTAACTCTCTTGATTTATTATCTCAATATTCCACCAAAGTTACACGTTGGGACAGCAACTTGCGTCAAAGAAACAATGACACATGAGGCGATCAAACCAAGAACACATGAACAATGATTGGATGCACCTATCTAAATAAAGAGAGCACAAGCTGTACTTGGTGCTTAACTATAACAAATACGATCCAAGAACATATACTAAGCGAACAATATGAAGGCTTGTGAGCTCAATGTTTTGCTACCATGAAGTAAAGTTACAAAATAATGAGCCCAAGGCTCTTATTTATAGAACTCAAAGGAGTAGGCAACCCTAAAATCTCCTTGAGTTAACAATCAGTTCTTGCCAATCAACAAGATTTATTCCTATGTCTAAAAGTAGGTAAGTAAACAGTTAACTGGAAATCTATTTCAGTTAACTGAAACTAAACAAAGAGTCAACCGGAAGTCTACTTCGGTTGACTAAAACTAAACTAAAGGTGAACCTTAATTACAAAATGTGTTTCCAAAATAGACATCCACATTTAATAGAGATCTGAGATCCATAATCCATAGAAGTCAAAATAGACATCCACATTTAATGGAGATCTGAGATCCGTAATTCGTGGAAGTCAAAATAGACATCCACAATTAATGGGATCTGACATGCATGATCTGTGGGATATGGAGTTAACTTGGAAAAGGGCATCAAGTTAACTTCAGTCACCATTAATGCTATTCTGGAGGGTAGGACATCCTTTGTGGGTGCTTTACACCCCTTCTCCACCAGTCAACAACCCTTCTATCCATTCGTTGACTTCTTCTGCCTCTTACAAACTACTTTTGATATTCGATCTTCTTTGCAGCTACGTCATCCAGCTTGGTGACATGGAATGTGGAAGGTAGTGTGGTAGTAACCGTTGGCGGCTCTGTGTTTAGAATGACTACCTTCCGTATTTGGCTATCCATTGAATGGTGTAATGTCCCCATTTTGGCCATACACTCTTCTTTTGGATTTAGCCTATTTCCGGAAATCCGTAGGCTAAGCTGAAGTAGAAAACTAGGGTTTCCTCTTTCAGATACTGCTCAGTTGGCGTTCAGAGGATGTTGTGCAGACTTACTATTTATAGCAGTTTGCTATTTTTAGCAAGTCTATCTTTTGGCAGTATCTATCTAGCAGCAATTCAATCCTTTGCAATTCAGTGTTCAGTTTGGCTTTCTGATGGTTTTGAAGTTAACTTACTATTTTTGGCATTTTGCTATTTTTAGTAAGTTCATTTTTGGCAGAAGCATCATCATCAACTTGGTTCAGTTTGGCATTTGTCGGTTTGCTATTTTTAGCAACTCATCAGTTGCAGCTTGGGCATTGTATTTGGTTATCTCCTTGGACTAAGTTTCAGACTTAGTCAATTTTCATGTCTTGAAGTTGTACCCCACGCCTAGGCTTGATGACTTCAAGTTGTTTTAAAGAAGGGGACATAAAAGGAGTCAAGTAGGCATTTAATTTATTTAATAAATGCTTTATTATTTACCAATATAGAAATGGATGCACCCTAAAGGGGAAGTTGAATGATATTTTAATATTTCAAAAAAAATTAGAAATGCTTAAGTGAAATTACGGCACTTTTGGAGTTGGAAGTGATTCAACTTCTTGGAATTCGAAGATTCTTATTTGCTTCATTTGCCATTTGCAGGCTTATTCGCACCTGCTGTTTGAAGAGTTGAGCATCAAATATTTTTATGTTAATGATATGCTGTCGAAATGACAACTTGTTTAATACTTCGAGGGATGCTTACCTCCTAGTTCCAATCCAATTTCGTGTTTGAAATACAACACCTAGTTGGTCATTTGCTGCTTCTCAAATCAGACTAGCAGATTGAGCTCAATAATTGAAAATTTTGATTTCCAGTTTTGAAGTTGCTGATACAGTCATAGCTGAAGGTGGTTTTTGCATACAGCTTTTGGTATGAATTTATTTTGGTTATGGGTATTTGATCATTGCATTTCTATGATAATGGCGACCATATTTGGAGGTTTTCAGATTTTAATTCCAAGTTTCTGATTTTTCCAAGAGAAATCGCCCCTCTACAAGCCCGTACCATCTCATGAGTGCTTTGGGATTCGTGCAAGAATAATATAGAGTTTTGATGCAGTTTTGTAGTTTGAGTTTGGGCGCATCCTCCTAGAAGGTCTTTGCAAAACATTCTAGCTTATTCGGAGGTATTTAGAAGGAGTTGTGATCATTTTTATGAGTTTGTTGTTTGCTGATAGACATTTCTAGATTGCAGATTTTTATATCAGACTTGTTAGTTTTTGATATAATGCTAGTTTGAGCTTCATTTTTATATCATTATTGTATTGTAAGAGTTAGAGGAAGTGTTACTCCAACCATTGATGGATTTGGAAGCATATCTTTCTTATTTGCAACTGTTTAATTCATTGTAAAGCTGATTAGTAGTACTAACAGCTATTTATTTTATTTGCTGCAATTAGTTTAAATTTCATACTCCCACGATTGAGTGGTTGAGTTTAAATAATCATCTTTCTTAATTGTAAGTTTCCCCACTAAAATAGGTAGTTGTGGACCTGTATTCACGTTAATAAAATTAGAGTGAGGGATTTAAGTAAGGCTGGCTTGCGCCTTTAATAATGTAATAATCTTGCCTTGGACTTCCAGTGGGTAAACCACTACTTGTGGATGCCTGAATCAGCAGATGAATTGTAATTTCAGTTCAGTTTATTCCTAATGATCCTTTGACCATATGCTATCATCTCGCCCACATTGGGATCTTGGTGAACATTCTTGGTTAGAGTTACTTTCCATGCTGATTTGCATTTGGAGCTAACACTAATCAGTGATTGGTTGCTGATTTGTGTGTTAAATTTTGGGAAAAAATTAAGGGGAATATTTCAAATGGTGATGTCATTTATGCCTTCCAAGGCGTCCATCTTGACTACGTGTTTCACTTGATGCATGTCTGTGTCGAGTGTTTTCCGAAAGTCGTGAAGTAGGACCATTTTGGTCTTGATTTCAACTTGTGAGTACTGTATTATGAAAAACTTGACTATTGACTGTAAACACGGATATGTTCAAACAGCGTTTTCTGCAACTGCTGAAAATAGCTTGCCGAGGGGTAATTTTTATGAAAAAATTTGAGACATGGGTTTTACTTAGAATAATTTTCTAAATGTACCCAAAACGTTAGAAATCCAAAAACATCACTTTTCCTCGTACATGCAAGAGCCCTTCGAGGCAGAGGTTCTAAAGGCCGCAGAGGCTTATTTTTCCCAAAAAAATCTCACACATGGGTATTATTGGCGCTTCAAAGCTGAACAAACCCAGTTTGTCTGATTTTTGAAATTGTCACTTTTTCCGGAAACCCTAAAAAATAGAGGCAGTAGGGCAACTTTCTCTGGTAAAATCTGGCACGTGGGTTTTGTTGAATATGCTATGTTGATCATACCCAGTTGGTCAGATCTATGATTATCTGTTGTTTTCTTGGACATGCAAGAAGATCTAAGACAAGAAGAGAGGAAAAAGCAGGTCATTCCATGAACTTTGAGGAGGCCAAGAAGCAGAGAATAAGGGAAGCTAGCGTTTGAGCAGAGAATAAAGGAGACCTAAGTTTAGGAATGTGAGGCAATGGAGACAATAGCCAGCCAGGAGTAGATGATAGGAGTGATGAATGCAGTAAGACTATAAACTAAGTCACGGGTCGCTTGAATTTTACAGCATCAGTCAGAGGGTCGGCAGATCTATCAAATTCGTAAAAATTCGCCAATAAATTCGTACGGAACAGAGACACTGTTTTTTTTTCAAAAATATATATTTTTAATACGTTTTTAGGGTTTTTGTTTCGATCTTTAGAGAAGAACATTCCAAATTCTGACCGATTCCTCAAAAAATCGTGAGAAACTGAAAAGAGCTTTTGGTTCAACGTTTAAATCTGTAACACTGACGGTAGATTAGTCCACCTCTTTTAAATCTGTAAATCTGGAAAAAGAAGTGGCCATATGACAACTAATCTACCCATTCGAAAGTGGAAAAAGAGGTGGCCTCTGCGAGTGCAATTTCTATGGCTTGAAATTCCTCTTCATCTACCCATTCGAACGGGATGGCGAGTTCTTCGTTGCTGTTCGTCGAGGCCGCCATCAATTCTGGTTCTGTTTTGGGTTGCGCGGGAGAGAATATGCTAATATTGACCGACTCTCTGGGCGGCTACTTTATTTCGAATTTATATATGTCTATTTTAAAGAGTTTGAAATATAAAAAAAAATTAAAATATATATTACTTATTCTGAAAGCTTTTCAAATTTGATATTTTAAACTTTATTATTTCCATTCTTGGTTATTATGCAGCAAAATTTACTTTTGGAAATAAGAGAAATGAGAAGAAAAGTAGAAAGTGGAAAGAGAAGATATTCAAGAAATATTATTGATTAATTAGGAGAAAATAGGAAGTGGAAAGAGAAGGGATTTAAGGAATATTATTGATTAGTATGGGAATTTTATGAGTTTAGATGAGGAGGTTAAAGAATCAATGTACTTAAAAGAAAAAAAGATCAAAATTATTAAATGATTTTAAATCATTGTTAGTTTTTATGTTCAAAGATATATATATATATATATATAAGATAAAGAGGGCGCAATTAATCTCTTGATATTGCCACTAATCTACCGCCCTATCCATCAAAACTAGTTTACATAATTAAAACGTTTTTTTTATATTTAATATTATTTTAAACAACAATCTTATATTCTTAATTGAATTATGACATTAATTAAAAGTTTAAAAATTATTTTATTTATATTTGGTATTATTTTACTTTACTTATTAATCATATGTTTTTTAAATATAAATCAATTTAATATTTTTTTAATAATTAATTTTTTAATGATAAAAATAAAAAATTACTATTTAAATAAAATCTAGCACTTTTAATTATTATCAAACCTTATAGCACTTGGGATCTCGGTGCCATAATATAAGCAAAGTCTAATTTTAATATATATACCTACAATATCGTGCTAATTCAAGAAAACTGTGAGAATAATATTTTAATATTTTATTATTTAATAATTATATTTAAAGTTCAATAGTTTTAATTTATTAATATAGTATCATTAGTTATATTTATTAAAAAAAATAAAAATTGACATAAGGCGAATTTGATCCGAATTTTATACTTTTCAAATTTTTTCCTTGCCGAATTTCATCCGAATTTCATTGTTGCCGAATTCGAATTCGAATTCGAATCTTGTGACTTAGGTTATAAATATACTTATAGTACTTGAAAAACTAGTTTTGAAAGGATGTATAACAGTATAACAATATAAGAATTACATTTCAAATGAAACTATAGGAAATTACTCAAATTACTAATTAGTAAAATTATAACATAGCAAAATTTGAAATACTAAATCTAAATACGAAGATATCTTGAATGCTAATTGCTGAATAAAATTTGACAAATGAAATTGTTTTTGTAAAATTGAAGGTAACTAGTGGAGAGTACCTAGAAAATCAAATGAATTCAATGGGAGTTTGTGGGCAGTACTAATGCTCAGGTTTAGGGGTGGGAGGCCCTTAGTGGGAGGTCAAGGCGATTGCCCCTTCACCTTGAAGTGAGAATGGCGCCCCTCAGGAGGAGCCTTGGCCTTCAGAGTCCCGGCGGCGCCCTGCCTAAAGTCCGGGGGCGAAGCCACAGAAGTAGCCAGCTCCCAGCCTGTCCGGAGGCGGGGAGGTGGGGAAGACCCCATCCTTAACCCAAATTAAGACCTCCAAATCCACAAACCTTCATGGTGTACATCATTTGCATTAACAATGAAACCCAAATTAAGACCATCAAAGGCCAGGATAGAGCCTTCATGGAACACATCCCTGGTCTCCCAGAGCTCACAGGCGTCTCTGAAACTCTGAAGTCTCTAGTCTCGGGAAAGCTCCTGGTCCTCCCAAGGAGACTTGGGGCACTGGAGGCGTCTCCTAAGGAAACTTAGAGCGTCTCCCACGTCTCGGCCCCGGCACAGTGGTAGGTAGGGCGGGAGCGTGGGGCCATGTGTCCGTCCCCGGGACGTCCCCGTTTCCGAAACGGGTCATATTTTGGGGGGAAACGCGTCCCCGTGGTACACTGGGAAAAAGACAAGAAGAAGATTGGAAGTTATCAACTGTCTTTCTGGAAAAATTATGTTTCTGGATGCAACCTCTGAGAAATTATCCTTCTGTGCAACTGATCTTCAAAAATATGAAGAACAGTGAAAACCCCTCTGTCAGATCTTGAAAAGACGTCTTGGAGAGCAAATTGATGTTTTAGCCTTCAACCTACAAAGAAAGATAATGAAAGATGATGCCTAGGCTTGATGTATAATGATTCAAGTTTGAATGCATCAAGTTTGGACACCAACTCATGATTGAGGAGTGATTTGGCTTGGCCTGGAGTTCTTAAAATTGATTTCCATTGATTGTGGGCCATTTTAGCCAAGTTTGCCTCCAAAATCTCTAACTCAAGTCAACAAAGATTGATTTGACTTTCTAGGTGTCCTTTTGAGGAGTTGAACACTTTTTCAGGTTGAAGTGCCTCTATTTGATCCTCACTCCCGATTGTTCAGTTGATCCTAAGCTGTTGCCAACGGATCCATTGCCGAGATGGAACAACTCTGAAGAGGTATACCTGGGAGCTGCAAAGCCAGAAACCTGAAACTAAGGCTTCAAATTCAAGGGCGCCTTTTCCTAGTAGGGGCGCTTTTAGCCTCAGACTTAGCCAATTTCTCCATGTTCTTTATTTAGTCTCCATCTTTGGTGTTTTCTGTTGGACCTCTACTTCTAATTGGATTGATCGAGAAGCTGAGAGGGAGCTGAACAACTGCCTTGTATAAAGCAGTGGTTGAAAACCTCATAAGGTGACTCAAACAGAAGGGCGCCCTTGGCCAGCAGGGGCGCTTTTTCCTTAAAGTTCACTGATTTATCCTCCATTTTGTATGCTTTGATCTGAGATCACTACTGTTGTTTGATTTGTCTCACAGGCTGACTAACAGGTTTATTGCAAGCTGAGCTGATGTCGGAGAGATCTCCCGAAGACGAGTTTTCTCAGAAATTGACATCTAGATCCTCTTGTTCAAGGGCGCCTTTTTTCAGCAGGGGCGCCTTTTCTCATGTTTGATTGCCATTTTTGACAATTCTTGCTTGCAGCATCTCTTGACTTCGTTGACGTTTGCCGGTGATCGATGAATTAGATGATGCGTTGGAAAGCCAACAAGAGTACGAAGAAGATGACGACTTTAGATAAATTCGATGACTGTATTTGACCTCTTGAATTCAAGCGCTTGCGGTTTCATCATTTCCTTTGAAAAATCTTGAATTCAAGCGCTTGCGGTTTCATCATTTAGATAAATTCGTTGTGTAGCTTGATTGATTCAAGCGTTATCGTTGACGATGCGAACGCGTGCATCTTGGAAATCACCTTCACCATGCTGCGTGTACAGGTGTTGGGACAGTGACTAAGTCATTTGACTACATAGCCTCTTCTTGGTAGCAAGGCATGCATTCTCCAGACTTAGCCAATTTTCAACATTTTTCACTTTTGAGAATCCCCTCCGTCGCAGAGCATCTTTTCGAGCACTTTCGCCATGGATTCTTCGTTGAAGCTTTTGAGATTTACATTTCTCCACCTGGTACTGGCCATTCTACCATTAATAACTGTGGAGGTTCTAGCTTTCTTGTTGAAAAAATGAAAATAGACCCACCAAAGTAAAACAAACTTTTTTGGTGATTTTGACTTGACCAATGTCATCGTGAAGTTAATTCATCCTATCAAAATCATTTTCAGTCAATTCTGGAAAGGTCCTATTTTCAGGGGTTTTCCTAAAAATAGGGGTTTGAAACCCTAATTTTCAAATTTTTAGAAATTTGCAAGCATCTTCCTTGACAAAAACCCACAAAAACCTTATGTTTTGTTTGACCTAAAACATAATTTTGAAAACATTTTTACATGATTTAGATCATTTTAAGAAAAATGTCTCATTTAAGCAAAAAATTATTTTGGGTACAACTTATTCTTTAAAGCGCTACTTGGATTTTTGTGAGAACCCTTACTGGTACTCTTACAGCGAGAATTATCCCTTTAGGTTCACCAAGTTATGCAGGTCCTAATAGATTCTAAACTAACTCTTGTAAAATGATAAAGAGATGTCTATAGACAAACTAATAAGGCCATGGGCAACATTTGGTTTTTCTCACACTTGGCTCTCAAAGTTTTGGGATCTCCATATTAGCAAGCCATGATAAAGCCATAGTCAATACTTGTTTCTTCTTAGGCTTTGTTTTCCATGTTGTCTAGTCCCCATACTAGTAAGCCATAATTGTTATTGTCATGTGTGGTTTGGAATACAAAACCACTTCATTCGGAAAGCTTAAAACTACAATTTTGCATTTGCATAATGAACAAGTCCACAAAAAATAATGCCAAAATTGATTAAACCTAAATGGTATACACTAGTTGAAGTGATGAAAGATAGAAGTTATTATTAATTTTCTTGTTCCTTGTTAGTACATAATTAGTAATTACAAAATACCATCTAGTCTCAACATCACAGTGTTTTTAATAAGTGTAGATACATCCATCAAGCTTGAGAGTGCCTAGTTGCTATATGATTTGAAAAAGTCTATTGTTCTGGAGGTGGGTCTATGGTGTATTGTACCAACTGTAAAACTCCATGCACAACCCATTGCTGTATTTCACACTCAAGAAAATAGGGAAACCTTGAAGGGTGAAAATAAGTAATGGAAAATTCCAATCAGTTTGAAGAAAAATGTATTATCATGCATGGGTCCTAAATTTAAAGACAATATACAAATTGAAGAAGTAATAATCTTTAAAAAGTCAAGATTTATCTTTTCTTGCCCACCAAGTTTTTCCTTAAAAGATTGTAACCATATGAAAATTTGGTCAAATGAGATTCGTAACAACCAAATTGCGATTTTCCACAATTTTGTGGCAATTGTTTTATTTTCTAATCAGAAAAAAATTGGGTTTGAGGGATTTTTCAATTTTTGAAGCGATTTTTTTTTTAATTTCCCTTACCCTAACCCTTACATTATTTTTTGACAAAAATTTGAAAAATGCTATCTTTTGATTTGCCAAGTTATTCTTCAGAGATATTTTTGCTGCAATGACACAAACAACAAAGAGCTTTGTCCATCCTACATTTGCTTGAATTCTGTGTTCCCTAGGGATGCATCCCCTAAGTTTTTCCAAGTGTACCCATGTTGAGGACATAGGGACAGCTCAAGGATGTCTCATAGCCATCCCCGTTTTTAAAAAAAATGACCTAAAAGTCTGGGGGATGTGGGGACAAGTAGGGGATGGGTAGAGAACAGCCGGACGTCCCTAAGGCAGTCAGGGACATCTTAGACATCCCCTGACCATCCCAAGGATGGTCAATCGTCCTTTGCATTATGGACACATTTTTAATTTTAAACATGTTCAAATTTTAAAAAATATTTGATTCATTATTAATTTTTGTGGGCCTCAAAACCACTCTTAGCACTAAAATAACAAAAAAATGCCTCCCTGTAATGTCCCCATTTTAGTCAGTTCTCAGAAACACTTGAGTTAGCCTATCTCTTGGATCCTTGTAGGCTAACAGGATTTGGTTAGAGGGTCAGTGGCTTTATTTGGTGGGTTTTGTGGTTTCCATCCCTTGAGTTCAGTGATTGGCTCACAGTAGGCCTTGGCAGTTCAGTGATTGTCAACTTTTGATGGCACATCAATATGTTCAGTAATGAGAGATATTAATTTTTCAGTGAATTAAAGTGTATTTAATTTATTTGATGGAATATTATAAAGTCAACTTGATTTTATAATAAAGTGAATCACTTAAATTTATTTAAGTGAAAATTAAAACACTTTATGGAAAAGTGCGCCCACTTATTAAATGTTGACTATTGAAAAAGTGTAAAATACATTTTAAATGAAAAGTGGCGTCACTTTTGGGAATGCGTGCCTTTTGGCCTTATAAGGAAAAGCAAAGGAAATTCAAACCCTATTATTGATTATTTGACATTTCTCTTTGGCTTTGGCTAAGCTTTGCTTCTTTGAGACAAGGGTTTTAGGAGATTCCATCTCTGGAGAGCGACAATTCTTCACAGATTTGTGATTGTGAGACTGTAAAAGATCAGTTGAATGATTGCAACAACGACAACTTCATTCAGAAGTTCTTCAGTACTTCAACAGAGTTCTTTGGTTAGTTTTTTTCAGGAGTTTCAATAATTTACAAAGGGTTTGAGAGATGAGCATCTTCTTTCCTCTGGAAGACAGGTTCCTTTCATGGCTGTACATTTCATGCTGAAGCCGTACTTTCTCCTTGAAGTGCATGGCTCATCTGGCAAGGGCCTGTGAGTTTCTTGATGCAAACGCCTTCCTTTTTGAGAGTTTCTCTGCTTCATCATTGGCGCCTAGCTTCTACAGCTCTTTTGCCTCGGTTTCTAGGTTGGAGAAATCATTCTATTGTCTTCTATGCTTGGATTTGTTAGTTTTCATCATTCTTGGCTGGCAAACTGGAATATTTTCTTAATAAAATAATTTGGAGCATTTCGGGTATGTCTAACATATGTAATCTCTTTGTTATGGTTATTTAATACCTTTTGCACTTTCATTTTGTCAATTTTAGCTCAGATCTGAGTTTTATGAGCATTTATATGAAATCGCCCCTTCTCTTCTGTCTAGAAACTTTCTTTAAAAAACTTAAAAACACAAGAAGATAAACAAAATACTTCAGGGGTTTGGTTGGAGCCAGTTGGGCTCATCACACTCCCTATCTCTTTCACTCATTTTTACATGCCAAAAAAATTTGTAGCCAAGTTGGAGCCAAAAAATTATTTTGAGAAGGGTTTGAAGGTGCAGTTGGAAAAACCAACACTGGTGAGAGTAGTGAGGAGTGAGGTAGCAAGAGAAATGAAAGAGGCAAGTGAATCTTCCATTTGTTTTTTTTTTTTCAAAAATTAAAGAAATGTATGATTTTTTTTTTCTATTTTCAATCTCCACTTGCATATTGTTTCACAAACCAAAACAACAATGAGAGTAGTGAGCATCATGAGATGGAAGAAAGAAATGAAAATCAATGTGAGAGTTTCAAGTTCACTAGGAAGTTCATCAAGGTGTGGGAGTGCTATTGCTGAAAGGGGACAACCACAAAATCCATTTGGGTGCCCTTTTGAAGTTTTAAAATCTTATGCAAAAGACCCCTTTAATCCCAAAAAACCTCTTCTCCAATTTGCAAAAGCCCTAGACAAAAAAAAAAGTAAAAATTCAAGGGGTACTAGAGTATAGTTGTATCACATTTGTGAAACAAATTTTATAAGGAGTTACACAAGAGTATATTGTCATCTATTGGGCTTTACAAGACATGGGATGAAGGTTTGTCAAGAAATAAAGGAGGATGAGAATGTAGAGGTTCATAGATTGCTTATGGAGGAACAATCAAGGTCTACAAGTGTGTTGATGCCAACACAAGCCACATTATCAGCTATGCATATGCCCTCTATGTTTAGTAGTGGTAGTGGTAGTGGTGATGTTTCTATCTACAAGAGGAAAGAGGAAGACTATTGCTAGTGAGAAGGCAGGGACAGCTGCAAGTTTGTTCAATATGTAGGCATGGGATGTGGCAGAGTCTTCCATTGCCAAATTTTTCTATGCCCATACCATCCCATTCCATGTAGCACATTCTCCTTACTTCAAACAAATGTTCAAAGATGTAGCTTTTGTTGGTCCCTCATTCACCCCCCTAGAGAACATAAACTAAGGACAACCCTCCTTGACAAAGAATATTCCAAGGTGAGTTTGGTGATAGAGGACATGAGATAGAGTTGGATTAGGACAAGCTACTCTACTGTCATGGATGGGTGGATTGATATTAGACATTAGCCACTCATCAATATCATAGTCACATGGTCAACTAGCTGTTGTTTTCTTAGAGCTATTGATTGTTCTGGGAAACACAAGGATGCAAAATTCTAATTTCATATGTTGAGAAATGCCATAGAAGAGGTTGGGTCCTCAAATTTTGTACATGCGGTCACTGATTCAGCACATGTGTCAAAATTAACAAGCATGATGTTTGAAGGTGCTTATAAGCACATCTTTTGTACCCCATGTGTTCATGCGTTGAACAACACATTGAAAGACAGAGAAAATATATTTGGTGCAGTAGATTGTGGCAAATGCTAGAGATATTCAAATGTTTATTTGCAACCACCACACCTCATTTTTTCTCTTTGAAACTTTTTTGAAGAATGAATTCCTCAAACTTGTGGAGACAAGGTGTAATGTCCCCAATTTCCAACTAGCCACCATGAGCATTAATTTAATTAATTAATTATTAATTTGTCCTAAATTAATAATTTGGACATTTATATTTAATTAATTAATTTATTATTAAAGTGGCTTTATTAAATAGATGGAGAAAATATTAAATAAAGTTACTTTAATGGAGCAAAATATTTTAATATAAAAAATTAAAGGTGGTGCAGTATAAAAAGGAGTGAAAAGGGATTCATTGTTATCTTTTGGAAAAATTCCTTGGACTAATTGGGAATTTGGAGAGCTTGGCTTTCTGGAGCTTGAGGACGAAGACCCTCGGGTTTGAAGGATTGGACGAAAACCAAAATCCTTCTATTGGCAGATTCAAATCAAGATTGCGAATTCCAGACTTTAAACAAGTAATATTGTGGTAAATATTCAAAATTTTCAATCATTGTAAATCATTCTGCTGCAATACTGATGCCAAATCAGTTAATCAAAACCATTGTTGATGCTATTATTCTCAATATATGAATTGTTCGTTACTCTGTGGTAAAAGAACCGTTGCACCTTCTCCATATTCTAGCCATTGCATATTAAGAAGCCGTGTATCATTGAATAGTCGTGACTCTTGGAAAAGAGAACCACACCACTTGGGACGCCATATGGGTGACGTGGATGTAAGGAATACTCAAAGGAGGCCACCAGTTCAGAACAAAGCAATTGCTGCCTTTTGACTGCAGCATCCTCCTAATTTGCCTGTCGTGCCATTATCTTGGTAGCCATACTAATTGTGGGAGGCGCCAATGATGGTTGAAAGGGGTCGATACAACTCAGGTTTGTTGGAGCTGGATAAGGGAATTTGATAGCATTTTCCAGGTTAGCATGTTTAAATATTATTCCACTGTACCTGTAATGAATATTAAAGAACACTCCTGAGTGTACTTATATCCTCTGGAAATACATTTTCATATAAATAAAATGTGCTCAGCTGCTGTAAGTCATTTTTAAATTATGGCTCTATATGTTGTAATACAAGAAATACATATTTTGTAATTTGTAACCAAAACATTCATCTTCCAAGTGAAAACAATCTGTAAACACAGTTAGAACAGCTGCATGTTAAGTGTTTGGCAGAATGCCTGGGCTCGTTAAGTTGTGCAAATTGGGGAAAATTTGAATAGCAATTTAGCTTGGGATATTATACAAGGTATATCAGTTATTTTATTTTGTTAGAGAGGATGCTTGAAGTGCAATATAATAACCACCCCTAAATTTTAAACCAATTTTTTTTCCAAAAACCCACATGTTTTCAACTTCTATCATGCAGGCATTTCATCATACACTTTGCTTAGTAACTGTTTCAATGTATTTTCAATGTGTTTTGGTATGGGATCATTCAAAATGCAATTTGAGACAACGTTTCTTCAAACGGAAATCCCACAATGCATAAAATTATCATGAACAAACACTTTGCATACATAAATAAACAATTAATAGCAACAATCTGACCTCAAACTCCAGCATTATATATTGATCTTCAATTGCTACACTTGCTGTTACAAACTCAGGATTACAACAGTTGTGATATAATATCAAATGGTGTAGACCCACAATGATACAATGCGGCTATCACACAAATAGACACTGTTGAAGCATGTCCCAATGAGTGTTGTAGCTGTATACATTCAGAAATCTGCCTGCTAACACCAAAAACTGCTAGTGACTGCTTCTAAAAGCAGGAAAGGCTCTACAAAGGCACCGATGCATTTCTTCAACCAAAGCGTGACTTATAGAAAGAGTACAATTTTCTCCAGCACTTCAAACAAACATTAAATACATGATGTCTTCTATGGTGTCCACTTTAACCCATCAAGAATGAATATACTTTAACACAGTCATTAAAATCTTCTTTAATCTTCACCCACAAATATAATGTTTTGTGCAAATCTCTTTTATATTTGTTTGAGCTATAGCATGAAAATAAATCAGTTACCAACAAATCTTTCAACTACTGACATTTAACTCACAGGCAATCTTTGAATGAAATTGATCCAAGTCTTAAGCATTCAGCACAAGCATAGATTTTAGATAAATCTACCAGCAAACCAATCTGCACAAACTGTAACTCTAAATGAATCACACATTATTAATCAGGGAGGATCTTTCACCACCATGGCTAATCTTCTCCAAGAGGGTTTTTGTCCTCAAGAAGGCTAAGATGAACAGAGTTAGATCTCAGAGAACCACAAGGGTTTCACAAGAGGAAATAAAATAATCTGCATATCCCAAATGAGCTCTCTAGATCTCCTTTTATACTTTTTCCATTGAACTTTCCAGAAGTTATATTTTTAGATTAACTTTGATAAAATACTCTTTTTTGCTCCAAAGACCCTTTTTATGAAATAATATTATTTGATGTGCAAGGTCTCCTTTTTAAGTGTCCATGATTTAAAATTTTTGATTACCTTTCCAACTAGCTATTACACTAAGTTGCTTTTTGAATTAATTCCTAAAAGTAAACAACCTTAGTGATATAATTAAATTAATGCTCATTAATTCACCCAAGTTGCGGAAACCATTAAATAGTATCAGAATCAACATCGGACTATATCGGAATGAACATCTGACTATATCAAAATGACACTGACGATGAAGAATGATAATTGGAGCAAACCGAGTGACTTACTATAAATAGACACTCTCTCTAAGAATCTTAGAAAATACACTAAAAGTCAGAAATCACTTCTGAAAGGGTCATAAGGATCCTCAAGACCCACTGAGCTCACTACCAATAACAAACATCTCTTTAAAACACAACCTCCATGCTCCAAGAACTGTAGAGATCCTCTCATCAAACACAAAGCTGCTTTGGTCAAAATTGAAGCCGGACAGAAGCTTACAAATCAATATAGCTAAAAAAGGGGGACATTACATGTAAAAGGCTCTACAGTTGATGATGGTTAAATCAAAGCGAAGTAAATGGTCTACTGCAAATTCTACAAAAGGAAAGAGTATTAAACAAAAATCCTTAATGATGATTGGTGGTCCATTGTGAGGTAAAAAAAAATGCTAATTTTAATAACTTGTTGATTTTATTATTAAATTTCTAATTCTAATTCTTTAACTTGACTTTTTTCAAATTTTTGTTTGCAAATATATTTGCTCCTTCATCTCACCTATTGTAGATTGTCATTAAATGTATTGATATGGACTCTCCTAGCCTTGGAGA